>JAGQAX010000021.1:19577780-20284750 GCA_019142605.1 Cephalopholis sonnerati | reverse complement strand
AATAAGTTTGGACGACATGCTATACTATGACGTTTTTTTCAATAAGTTTGGACGACATGCTATACTATGACGTTTTTTCATGATTTTGACGACATGCTATACTATGATGTTTTTTCATGATTTCGGATGACATGCTATACTATGACGTTTTTTCATGATTTTGGACGACATGCTATACTATGACGTTTTTTCATGATTTTGGATGACATGCTATCCTTTGATGTTTTTTCATGATTTTGAACGAAATGCTATACTATGATGTTTTTTCAATAAGTTTGGACGACATGCTATACTATGACGTTTTTTCATGATTTTGGATGACATGCTATACTATGACGTTTTTTTTCATAATTTTGGACGACATGCTATACTATGACGTTTTTTTCATAATTTTGGACGACACGCTATAGTATGACTTTTTTTTAATAATTTAGGATGACATGCTATACTATGATGTTTTTTCATGATTTTGACGACATGCTATACTATGATGTTTTTTAATAATTTTGGACTACATGCTATACTATGACGTTTTTTTTATAATTTCGGACGACATGCTATACTATGACGTTTTTTCATGATTTTGACGACATGCTATACTATGACGTTTTTTCATGATTTCGGACGACATGCTATACTATGACGTTTTTTCATGATTTTGGAAGACATGCTATACTATGATGTTTTTTCATGATTTTGGATGACATGCTATACTATGATGTTTGTTCAATAATTTTGGACGACATGCTATACTATGACGTTTACTTCATAATTTTGGATGACATGCTATACTATGACTTTTTTTTAATAATTTTGGACGACATGCTATACTATGATGTTTTTTCATGATTTTGACGACATGCTATACTATGATGTTTTTTAATAAGTTTGGACTGCATGCTATACTATGATGTTTTTTCAATAAGTTTGGACGACATGCTATACTATGACGTTTTTTCATGATTTTGGATGACATGCTATACTATGACGTTTTTTCATGATTTTGGATGACATGCTATACTATGACGTTTTTTTCATAATTTTGGAAGACATGCTATACTATGACGTTTTTTTCATAATTTTGGACGACATGCTATACTATGACTTTTTTTTAATAATTTTGGACGACATGCTATACTATGACGTTTTTTCATGATTTTGACGACATGCTATACTATGACGTTTTTTTTATAATTTCGGACGACATGCTATACTATGATGTTTTTTCATGATTTTGGAAGACATGCTATCCTTTGATGTTTTTTCATGATTTTGAACGAAATGCTATACTATGATGTTTTTTCAATAAGTTTGGACGACATGCTATACTATGACTTTTTTTCATGATATTGGATGACATGCTATACTATGACGTTTTTTCATGATTTTGGATGACATGCTATACTATGACGTTTTTTCATGATTTTGGACGACATGCTATACTATGATGTTTTTTCATGATTTTGGACGACATGCTATACTATGATGTTTTTTCAATAAGTTTGGACGACATGCTATACTATGACGTTTTTTCATGATTTTGGATGACATGCTATACTATGACATTCTTTCATGATTTCGGACGACATGCTATACTATGACGTTTTTTCATGATTTTGGACGACATGCTATATACTATGACGTTTTTTCATGATTTTGGACGACATGGTATACTATGACGTTTTTTCATGATTTTGGATGACATGCTATACTATGACGTTTTTTCATGATTTTGGACGACATGCTATACTATGACGTTTTTTCATGATTTTGGACGACATGCCATACTATGATGTTTTTTCAATAAGTTTGGACGACATGCTATACTATGACGTTTTTTCATGATTTTGGATGACATGCTATACTATGACGTTTTTTCATGATTTTGGATGACATGCTATACTATGATGTTTTCTCATGATTTTGAATGACATGCCATACTGTGACGTTTTTTTATAATTTTGGATGACATGCTATACTATGACGTTTTTTTCATAATTTTGGAAGACATGCTATCCTTTGATGTTTTTTCATGATTTTGAACGAAATGCTATACTATGATGTTTTTTTAATAAGTTTGGACGACATGCTATACTATGACGTTTTTCAATAATTTTGGACGACATGCTATACTATGACATTTTTTCATGATTTTGGACGACATGCTATACTATGACGTTTTTTTCATAATTTTGGAAGAAATGCTATGCTTTGATGTTTTTTCAATAAGTTTGGATGACATGCTATACTATGATGTTTTTTCAAGAAGTTTGGACTACATGCTATACTGTGATGTTTTTTTAATAATTTGGACGACATGCCATACTATGATGTTTTTTTTATGATTTTGGACGACATGTTATACTATGACGTTTTTTTAATAATTTTGGATGACATGCTATACTATGACTTTTTTTTTTATTATTTTGGACGACATGCTGTACTATGACGTTTTTTTCATAATTTTGGACGACATGCTATACTATGACGTTTTTTTCATAATTTTGGACGACATGCTATACTATGATGTTTTTTAATAATTTTGGACAACATGCTATACTATGATGTTTTTTCAATAAGTTTGGACGACATGCTATACTATGACGTTTTTTCAATAAGTTTGGACGACATGCTATACTATGACGTTTTTTCATGATTTTGACGACATGCTATACTATGACGTTTTTTCATGATTTCGGACGACATGCTATACTATGATGTTTTTTCATGATTTTGGACGACATGCTATACTATGACGTTTTTTCATGATTTTGGATGACATGCTATCCTTTGATGTTTTTTCATGATTTTGAACGAAATGCTATACTATGATGTTTTTTCAATAAGTTTGGACGACATGCTGTACTATGACGTTTTTTTCATAATTTTGGACGACATGCTATACTATGACGTTTTTTTCATAATTTTGGACGACATGCTATACTATGATGTTTTTTAATAATTTTGGACAACATGCTATACTATGATGTTTTTTCAATAAGTTTGGACGACATGCTATACTATGACGTTTTTTCAATAAGTTTGGACGACATGCTATACTATGACGTTTTTTCATGATTTTGACGACATGCTATACTATGACGTTTTTTCATGATTTCGGACGACATGCTATACTATGATGTTTTTTCATGATTTTGGACGACATGCTATACTATGACGTTTTTTCATGATTTTGGATGACATGCTATCCTTTGATGTTTTTTCATGATTTTGAACGAAATGCTATACTATGATGTTTTTTCAATAAGTTTGGACGACATGCTATACTATGACGTTTTTTCATGATTTTGGATGACATGCTATACTATGACGTTTTTTCATGATTTTGACGACATGCTATACTATGACGTTTTTTCATGATTTCGGACGACATGCTATACTATGATGTTTTTTCATGATTTTGGACGACATGCTATACTATGACGTTTTTTCATGATTTTGGATGACATGCTATCCTTTGATGTTTTTTCATGATTTTGAACGAAATGCTATACTATGATGTTTTTTCAATAAGTTTGGACGACATGCTATACTATGACGTTTTTTTTCATAATTTTGGACGATATGCTATACTATGACGTTTTTTTCATAATTTTGGACGACACGCTATAGTATGACTTTTTTTTAATAATTTAGGATGACATGCTATACTATGATGTTTTTTCATGATTTTGACGACATGCTATACTATGATGTTTTTTAATAATTTTGGACTACATGCTATACTATGACGTTTTTTTAATAATTTCGGACGACATGCTATACTATGACGTTTTTTCATGATTTTGACGACATGCTATACTATGACGTTTTTTCATGATTTCGGACGACATGCTATACTATGACGTTTTTTCATGATTTTGGAAGACATGCTATACTATGATGTTTTTTCATGATTTTGGATGACATGCTATACTATGATGTTTGTTCAATAAGTTTGGACGACATGCTATACTATGACGTTTACTTCATAATTTTGGATGACATGCTATACTATGACTTTTTTTTAATAATTTTGGACGACATGCTATACTATGATGTTTTTTCATGATTTTGACGACATGCTATACTATGATGTTTTTTAATAAGTTTGGACTGCATGCTATACTATGATGTTTTTTCAATAAGTTTGGACGACATGCTATACTATGACGTTTTTTCATGATTTTGGATGACATGCTATACTATGACGTTTTTTCATGATTTTGGATGACATGCTATACTATGACGTTTTTTTCATAATTTTGGAAGACATGCTATACTATGACGTTTTTTTCATAATTTTGGACGACATGCTATACTATGACGTTTTTTCATGATTTTGACGACATGCTATACTATGACGTTTTTTTTATAATTTCGGACGACATGCTATACTATGACGTTTTTTCATGATTTTGGATGACATGCTATCCTTTGATGTTTTTTCATGATTTTGAACGAAATGCTATACTATGATGTTTTTTCAATAAGTTTGGACGACATGCTATACTATGACGTTTTTTCATGATATTGGATGACATGCTATACTATGACGTTTTTTCATGATTTTGGATGACATGTTATACTATGATGTTTTTTCAATAAGTTTGGACGACATGCTATACTATGACGTTTTTTCATGATTTTGGATGACATGCTATATTATGACTTTTTTTCATGATTTTGACGACATGCTATATACTATGACGTTTTTTCATGATTTTGGACGACATGGTATACTATGACGTTTTTTCATGATTTTGGATGACATGCTATACTATGACGTTTTTTTCATAATTTTGGACGACATGCTATACTATGACGTTTTTTTCATGATTTTGACGACATGCTATACCATGATGTTTTTTAATAATTTTGGACTACAAGCTATACTATGATGTTTTTTTTATAATTTCGGACGACATGCTATACTATGACGTTTTTTCATGATTTCGGACGACATGCTATACTATGACATTTTTTCATGATTTCGGACGACATGCTATACTATGACGTTTTTTCATGATTTTGGATGACATGCTATACTATGACGTTTTTTCATGATTTTGGACGACATGCTATACTATGATGTTTTTTCAATAAGTTTGGACGACATGCTATACTATGACGTTTTTTCATGATTTTGGATGACATGCTATACTATGACGTTTTTTCATGATTTTGGATGACATGCTATACTATGATGTTTTCTCATGATTTTGAATTACATGCCATAATGTGACGTTTTTTTATAATTTTGGATGACATGCTATACTATGACGTTTTTTCATGATTTTGGACGACATGCTATATACTATGACGTTTTTTCATGATTTTGGACGACATGGTATACTATGACGTTTTTTCATGATTTTGGATGACATGCTATACTATGACGTTTTTTTCATAATTTTGGACGACATGCTATACTATGACGTTTTTTTCATGATTTTGACGACATGCTATACCATGATGTTTTTTAATAATTTTGGACTACAAGCTATACTATGATGTTTTTTTTATAATTTCGGACGACATGCTATACTATGACGTTTTTTCATGATTTCGGACGACATGCTATACTATGACATTTTTTCATGATTTCGGACGACATGCTATACTATGACGTTTTTTCATGATTTTGGATGACATGCTATACTATGACGTTTTTTCATGATTTTGGACGACATGCTATACTATGATGTTTTTTCAATAAGTTTGGACGACATGCTATACTATGACGTTTTTTCATGATTTTGGATGACATGCTATACTATGACGTTTTTTCATGATTTTGGATGACATGCTATACTATGATGTTTTCTCATGATTTTGAATTACATGCCATAATGTGACGTTTTTTTATAATTTTGGATGACATGCTATACTATGACGTTTTTTCATGATTTTGGATGACATGCTATACTATGACGTTTTTCAATAATTTTGGACGACATGCTATACTATGACATTTTTTCATGATTTTGGACGACATGCTATACTATGACGTTTTTTTCATAATTTTGGAAGAAATGCTATGCTTTGATGTTTTTTCATGATTTTGAACGAAATGCTATACTATGATGTTTTTTCAATAAGTTTGGATGACATGCTATACTATGATGTTTTTTCAAGAAGTTTGGACTACATGCTATACTATGATGTTTTTTTAATAATTTGGACGACATGCCATACTATGATGTTTTTTTTATGATTTTGGACGACATGTTATACTATGACGTTTTTTTAATAATTTTGGATGACATGCTATACTATGACTTTTTATTTCATTATTTTGGACGACATGCTATACTATGACGTTTTTTCATGATTTCGGATGACATGCTATACTATGACGTTTTTTCATGATTTTGGATGACATGCTATACTATGACGTTTTTTTCATAATTTTGGATGACATGCTATACTATGACGTTTTTTTCATGATTTTGGATGACATGCTATCCTTTGATGTTTTTTCATGATTTTGAACGAAATGCTATACTATGATGTTTTTTCAATAAGTTTGGACGACATGCTATACTATGACGTTTTTTCATGATTTTGGATGACATGCTATACTATGACGTTTTTTTCATAATTTTGGACGACATGCTATAGTATGACTTTTTTTTAATAATTTAGGATGATATGCTATACTATGATGTTTTTTCATGATTTTGACGACATGCTATACTATGATGTTTTTTAATAATTTTGGACTACATGCTATACTATGACGTTTTTTTTATAATTTCGGACGACTTGCTATACTATGACGTTTTTTCATGATTTTGACGACATGCTATACTAATACGTTTTTTCATGATTTTGGACGACATGCTATACTATGACGTTTTTTCATGATTTTGGAAGACATGCTATACTATGATGTTTTTTCATGATTTTGGATGACATGCTATACTATGATGTTTTTTCAATAAGTTTGGACGACATGCTATACTATGACGTTTTCTTCATAATTTTGGACGACATGCTATACTATGACTTTTTTTTAATAATTTTGGACGACATGCTATACTATGACGTTTTTTCATGATTTTGACGACATGCTATACTATGATGTTTTTTAATAAGTTTGGACTACATGCTATACTATGATGTTTTTTCAATAAGTTTGGACGACATGCTATACTCTGACGTTTTTTCATGATTTTGGATGACATGCTATACTATGACGTTTTTTCATGATTTTGACGACATGCTATACTATGACGTTTTTTCATGATTTTGGACGACATGCTATACTATGACGTTTTTTCATTATTTTGGATGACATGCTATCCTTTGATGTTTTTTCATGATTTTGAACGAAATGCTATACTATGATGTTTTTTCAATAAGTTTGGACGACATGCTATACTATGACGTTTTTTCATGATTTTGGATGACATGCTATACTATGACGTTTTTTCATGATTTTGACGACATGCTATACTATGACGTTCTTTCATGATTTCGGACGACATGCTATATACTATGACGTTTTTTCATGATTTTGGATGACATGCTATACTATGACGTTTTTTCATGATTTTGGACGACATGCTATATACTATGACGTTTTTTCATGATTTTGGACGACATGCTATACTATGACGTTTTTTCATGATTTTGGATGACATGCTATACTATGACGTTTTTTTCATAATTTTGGACGACATGCTATACTATGACGTTTTTTTCATGATTTTGACGACATGCTATACTATGATGTTTTTTTTATAATTTCGGACGACATGCTATACTATGATGTTTTTTTTATAATTTCGGACGACATGCTATACTATGACGTTTTTTCATGATTTTGACGACATGCTATACTATGACGTTTTTTCATGATTTCGGACGACATGCTATACTATTACGTTTTTTCATGATTTCGGACGACATGCTATACTATGACGTTTTTTCATGATTTTGGATGACATGCTATACTATGACGTTTTTTCATGATTTTGGACGACATGCTATACTATGATGTTTTTTCAATAAGTTTGGACGACATGCTATACTATGACGTTTTTTCATGATTTTGGATGACATGCTATACTATGACGTTTTTTCATGATTTTCGACGACATGCCATACTATGATGTTTTTTCAATAAGTTTGGACGACATGCTATACTATGACGTTTTTTCATGATTTTGGATGACATGCTATACTATGACGTTTTTTCATGATTTTGGATGACATGCTATACTATGATGTTTTCTCATGATTTTGAATGACATGCCATACTGTGACGTTTTTTTAAAATTTTGGATGACATGCTATACTATGACGTTTTTTTTCATAATTTTGGAAGACATGCTATCCTTTGATGTTTTTTCATGATTTTGAACGAAATGCTATACTATGATGTTTTTTTAATAAGTTTGGACGACATGCTATACTATGACGTTTTTTCATGATTTTGAATGACATGCCATACTGTGACGTTTTTTTATAATTTTGGATGACATGCTATACTATGACATTTTTTCATGATTTTGGACGACATGCTATACTATGACGTTTTTTTTCATAATTTTGGACGACATGCTATACTATGATGTTTTTTCAATAAGTTTGGATGACATGCTATACTATGATGTTTTTTCAAGAAGTTTGGACTACATGCTATACTAGGATGTTTTTTCATGATTTTGACGACATGCTATACTATGATGTTTTTTAATAATTTTGGAGTACATGCTATACTATGACGTTTTTTTTATAATTTCGGACGACATGTTATACTATGACGTTTTTTCATGATTTTGACGACATGCTATACTATGACGTTTTTTCATGATTTCGGACGACATGCTATACTATGATGTTTTTTCATGATTTTGGAAGACATGCTATACTACGATGTTTTTTCATGATTTTGGATGACATGCTATACTATGATGTTTTTTCAATAAGTTTGGACGACATGCTATACTATGACGTTTTTTCATGATTTTGGATGACATGCTATACTATGACGTTTTTTCATGATTTTGGATGACATGCTATACTATGACGTTTTTTTTCATAATTTTGGACGACATGCTATACTATGACGTTTTTTTCATAATTTTGGACGACATGCTATAGTATGACTTTTTTTTAATAATTTAGTATGACATGCTATACTATGATGTTTTTTCATGATTTTGACGACATGCTATACTATGATGTTTTTTAATAATTTTGGACTACATGCTATACTATGACGTTTTTTCATGATTTTGACGACATGCTATAGTATGACGTTTTTTCATGATTTTGGACGACATGCTATACTATGACGTTTTTTCATGATTTTGGAAGACATGCTATACTATGATGTTTTTTCAGGATTTTGGATGACATGCTATACTATGATGTTTTTTCAATAAGTTTGGACGACATGCTATACTATGACGTTTTTTCATGATTTTGAATGACATGCCATAGTATGACGTTTTTTTATAATTTTGGACGACATGCTATAGTATGACGTTTTTTTCATAATTTTGGACGACATGCTATACTATGACGTTCTTTCATGATTTTGGACGACATGCTATACTATGACGTTTTTTTCACAATTTTGGAAGACATGCTATACTATGATGTTCTTTCATGATTTCGGACAACATGCTATACTATGACGTTCTTTCATGATTTTGGACGACATGCTATACTATGACGTTTTTTTCACATTTTTGGAAGACATGCTATCCCTTGATGTTTTTTCATGATTTTGGATGACATGCTATACTATGACGTTTTTTCATGATTTTGGACGACATGCTATACTATGACGTTTTTTCATGATTTTGGACGACATGCTATACTATGATGTTTTTTCATGATTTTGGATGACATGCTATACTATGATGTTTTTTCAATAAGTTTGGACGACATGCTATACTATGACGTTTTTTCATGATTTTTGACGACATGCTATACTATGATGTTTTTTCATGATTTTGAATGACATGCCATAGGATGACGTTTTTTCATGATTTTGGACGACATGCTATACTATGACGTTTTTTCATGATTTTGGATGACATGCTATACTATGACGTTTTTTCATGATTTTGACGACATGCTATACTATGACGTTTTTTCATGATTTCGGACGACATGCTATACTATTACGTTTTTTCATGATTTCGGACGACATGCTATACTATGACGTTTTTTCATGATTTTGGATGACATGCTATACTATGACGTTTTTTCATGATTTTGGACGACATGCTATACTATGATGTTTTTTCAATAAGTTTGGACGACATGCTATACTATGACGTTTTTTCATGATTTTGGATGACATGCTATACTATGACGTTTTTTCATGATTTTGGACGACATGCCATACTATGATGTTTTTTCAATAAGTTTGGATGACATGCTATACTATGACGTTTTTTCATGATTTTGGATGACATGCTATACTATGACGTTTTTTCATGATTTTGGATGACATGCTATACTATGATGTTTTCTCATGATTTTGAATGACATGCCATACTGTGACGTTTTTTTAAAATTTTGGATGACATGCTATACTATGACGTTTTTTTCATAATTTTGGAAGACATGCTATCCTTTGATGTTTTTTCATGATTTTGAACGAAATGCTATACTATGATGTTTTTTTAATAAGTTTGGACGACATGCTATACTATGACGTTTTTTCATGATTTTGAATGACATGCCATACTGTGACGTTTTTTTATAATTTTGGATGACATGCTATACTATGACATTTTTTCATGATTTTGAATGACATGCCATACTGTGACGTTTTTTTATAATTTTGGATGACATGCTATACTATGACATTTTTTCATGATTTTGGACGACATGCTATACTATGACGTTTTTTTCATAATTTTGGAAGAAATGCTATGCTTTGATATTTTTTCATGATTTTGGACGACATGCTATACTATGATGTTTTTTCAATAAGTTTGGATGACATGCTATACTATGATGTTTTTTCAAGAAGTTTGGACTACATGCTATACTAGGATGTTTTTTCATGATTTTGACGACATGCTATACTATGATGTTTTTTAATAATTTTGGAGTACATGCTATACTATGACGTTTTTTTTATAATTTCGGACGACATGCTATACTATGACGTTTTTTCATGATTTTGACGACATGCTATACTATGACGTTTTTTCATGATTTCGGACGACATGCTATACTATGACGTTTTTTCATGATTTTGGAAGACATGCTATACTACGATGTTTTTTCATGATTTTGGATGACATGCTATACTATGATGTTTTTTCAATAAGTTTGGATGACATGCTATACTATGACGTTTTTTCATGATTTTGGACGACATGCTATACTATGACGTTTTTTCATGATTTTGACGACATGCTATACTATGACGTTTTTTCATGATTTCGGACGACATGCTATACTATGACGTTTTTTCATTATTTTGGATGACATGCTATCCTTTGATGTTTTTTCATGATTTTGAACGAAATGCTATACTATGATGTTTTTTCAATAAGTTTGGACGACATGCTATACTATGACGTTTTTTCATGATTTTGGATGACATGCTATACTATGACGTTTTTTCATGATTTTGACGACATGCTATACTATGACTTTCTTTCATGATTTCGGACGACATGCTATATACTATGACGTTTTTTCATGATTTTGGATGACATGCTATACTATGACGTTTTTTTCATGATTTTGGACGACATGCTATACACTATGACGTTTTTTCATGATTTTGGACGACATGCTATATACTATGACGTTTTTTCATGATTTTGACGACATGCTATACTATGACTTTCTTTCATGATTTCGGACGACATGCTATATACTATGACGTTTTTTCATGATTTTGGATGACATGCTATACTATGACGTTTTTTCATGATTTTGGACGACATGCTATACTATGACGTTTTTTCATGATTTTGGATGACATGCTATACTATGACGTTTTTTTCATAATTTTGGACGACATGCTATACTATGACGTTTTTTTCATGATTTTGACGACAAGCTATACTATGATGTTTTTTTTAAAATTTCGGACGACATGCTATACTATGACGTTTTTTCATGATTTTGACGACATGCTATACTATGACGTTTTTTCATGATTTCGGACGACATGCTATACTATTACGTTTTTTCATGATTTCGGACGACATGCTATACTATGACGTTTTTTCATGATTTTGGATGACATGCTATACTATGACGTTTTTTCATGATTTTGGACGACATGCTATACTATGACGTTTTTTCATTATTTTGGATGACATGCTATCCTTTGATGTTTTTTCATGATTTTGAACGAAATGCTATACTATGATGTTTTTTCAATAAGTTTGGACGACATGCTATACTATGACGTTTTTTCATGATTTTGGATGACATGCTATACTATGACGTTTTTTCATGATTTTGACGACATGCTATACTATGACTTTCTTTCATGATTTCGGACGACATGCTATATACTATGACGTTTTTTCATGATTTTGGATGACATGCTATACTATGACGTTTTTTCATGATTTTGGACGACATGCTATACACTATGACGTTTTTTCATGATTTTGGACGACATGCTATATACTATGACGTTTTTTCATGATTTTGACGACATGCTATACTATGACTTTCTTTCATGATTTCGGACGACATGCTATATACTATGACGTTTTTTCATGATTTTGGATGACATGCTATACTATGACGTTTTTTCATGATTTTGGACGACATGCTATACTATGACGTTTTTTCATGATTTTGGATGACATGCTATACTATGACGTTTTTTTCATAATTTTGGACGACATGCTATACTATGACGTTTTTTCATGATTTTGACGACATGCTATACTATGACGTTTTTTCATGATTTCGGACGACATGCTATACTATTACGTTTTTTCATGATTTCGGACGACATGCTATACTATGACGTTTTTTCATGATTTTGGATGACATGCTATACTATGACGTTTTTTCATGATTTTGGACGACATGCTATACTATGATGTTTTTTCAATAAGTTTGGACGACATGCTATACTATGACGTTTTTTCATGATTTTGGATGACATGCTATACTATGACGTTTTTTCATGATTTTGGACGACATGCCATACTATGATGTTTTTTCAATAAGTTTGGACGACATGCTATACTATGACGTTTTTTCATGATTTTGGATGACATGCTATACTATGACGTTTTTTCATGATTTTGGATGACATGCTATACTATGATGTTTTCTCATGATTTTGAATGACATGCCATACTGTGACGTTTTTTTAAAATTTTGGATGACATGCTATACTATGACGTTTTTTTCATAATTTTGGAAGACATGCTATCCTTTGATGTTTTTTCATGATTTTGAACGAAATGCTATACTATGATGTTTTTTTAATAAGTTTGGACGACATGCTATACTATGACGTTTTTTCATGATTTTGAATGACATGCCATACTGTGACGTTTTTTTATAATTTTGGATGACATGCTATACTATGACATTCTTTCATGATTTTGGACGACATGCTATACTATGACGTTTTTTTCATAATTTTGGAAGAAATGCTATGCTTTGATATTTTTTCATGATTTTGGACGACATGCTATACTATGATGTTTTTTCAATAAGTTTGGATGACATGCTATACTATGATGTTTTTTCAAGAAGTTTGGACTACATGCTATACTAGGATGTTTTTTCATGATTTTGACGACATGCTATACTATGATGTTTTTTAATAATTTTGGAGTACATGCTATACTATGACGTTTTTTTTATAATTTCGGACGACATGCTATACTATGACGTTTTTTCATGATTTTGACGACATGCTATACTATGACGTTTTTTCATGATTTTGGATGACATGCTATACTATGACGTTTTTTCATGATTTTGACGACATACTATACTATGACGTTTTTTTCATAATTTTGGAAGACATGCTATCCTTTGATGTTTTTTCATGATTTTGAACGAAATGCTATACTATGATGTTTTTTTAATAAGTTTGGACGACATGCTATACTATGACGTTTTTTCATGATTTTGAATGACATGCCATACTGTGACGTTTTTTTATAATTTTGGATGACATGCTATACTATGACATTCTTTCATGATTTTGGACGACATGCTATACTATGACGTTTTTTTCATAATTTTGGAAGAAATGCTATGCTTTGATATTTTTTCATGATTTTGGACGACATGCTATACTATGATGTTTTTTCAATAAGTTTGGATGACATGCTATACTATGATGTTTTTTCAAGAAGTTTGGACTACATGCTATACTAGGATGTTTTTTCATGATTTTGACGACATGCTATACTATGATGTTTTTTAATAATTTTGGAGTACATGCTATACTATGACGTTTTTTTTATAATTTCGGACGACATGCTATACTATGACGTTTTTTCATGATTTTGACGACATGCTATACTATGACGTTTTTTCATGATTTTGGATGACATGCTATACTATGACGTTTTTTCATGATTTTGACGACATACTATACTATGACGTTTTTTCATGATTTTGGATGACATGCTATACTATGACGTTTTTTCATGATTTCGGACGACATGCTATACTATGACGTTTTTTCATGATTTTGGATGACATGCTATACTATGACGTTTTTTCATGATTTTGGACGACATGCCATACTATGATGTTTTTTCAATAAGTTTGGACGACATGCTATACTATGACGTTTTTTCATGATTTTGGATGACATGCTATACTATGACGTTTTTTCATGATTTTGGATGACATGCTATACTATGATGTTTTCTCATGATTTTGAATGACATGCCATACTGTGACGTTTTTTTAAAATTTTGGAAGACATGCTATCCTTTGATGTTTTTTCATGATTTTGAACGAAATGCTATACTATGATGTTTTTTTAATAAGTTTGGACGACATGCTATACTATGACGTTTTTTCATGATTTTGAATGACATGCCATACTGTGACGTTTTTTTATAATTTTGGATGACATGCTATACTATGACATTTTTTCATGATTTTGGACGACATGCTATACTATGACGTTTTTTTCATAATTTTGGAAGAAATGCTATGCTTTGATATTTTTTCATGATTTTGGACGACATGCTATACTATGATGTTTTTTCAATAAGTTTGGATGACATGCTATACTATGATGTTTTTTCAAGAAGTTTGGACTACATGCTATACTAGGATGTTTTTTCATGATTTTGACGACATGCTATACTATGATGTTTTTTAATAATTTTGGAGTACATGCTATACTATGACGTTTTTTTTATAATTTCGGACGACATGCTATACTATGACGTTTTTTCATGATTTTGACGACATGCTATACTATGACGTTTTTTCATGATTTCGGACGACATGCTATACTATGACGTTTTTTCATGATTTTGGAAGACATGCTATACTACGATGTTTTTTCATGATTTTGGATGACATGCTATACTATGATGTTTTTTCAATAAGTTTGGACGACATGCTATACTATGACGTTTTTTCATGATTTTGGATGACATGCTATACTATGACGTTTTTTCATGATTTTGGATGACATGCTATACTATGACGTTTTTTTTCATAATTTTGGACGACATGCTATACTATGACGTTTTTTTCATAATTTTGGACGACATGCTATAGTATGACTTTTTTTTAATAATTTAGGATGACATGCTATACTATGATGTTTTTTCATGATTTTGACGACATGCTATACTATGATGTTTTTTAATAATTTTGGACTACATGCTATACTATGACGTTTTTTCATGATTTTGACGACATGCTATAGTATGACGTTTTTTCATGATTTCGGACGACATGCTATACTATGACGTTTTTTCATGATTTTGGAAGACATGCTATACTATGATGTTTTTTCAGGATTTTGGATGACATGCTATACTATGATGTTTTTTCAATAAGTTTGGACGACATGCTATACTATGACGTTTTTTCATGATTTTGAATGACATGCCATAGTATGACGTTTTTTTATAATTTTGGACGACATGCTATAGTATGACGTTTTTTTCATGATTTTGGACGACATGCTATACTATGACGTTCTTTCATGATTTTGGACGACATGCTATACTATGACGTTTTTTTCACAATTTTGGAAGACATGCTATACTATGATGTTCTTTCATGATTTCGGACAACATGCTATACTATGACGTTCTTTCATGATTTTGGACGACATGCTATACTATGACGTTTTTTTCACATTTTTGGAAGACATGCTATCCCTTGATGTTTTTTCATGATTTTGGATGACATGCTATACTATGACGTTTTTTCATGATTTTGGACGACATGCTATACTATGACGTTTTTTCATGATTTTGGACGACATGCTATACTATGATGTTTTTTCATGATTTTGGATGACATGCTATACTATGATGTTTTTTCAATAAGTTTGGACGACATGCTATACTATGACGTTTTTTCATGATTTTTGGCGACATGCTATACTATGATGTTTTTTCATGATTTTGAATGACATGCCATAGTATGACGTTTTTTCATGATTTTGGACGACATGCTATACTATGACGTTTTTTCATGATTTTGGATGACATGCTATACTATGACGTTTTTTCATGATTTTGACGACATGCTATACTATGACGTTTTTTCATGATTTCGGACGACATGCTATACTATGACGTTTTTTCATGATTTCGGACGACATGCTATACTATGACGTTTTTTCATGATTTTGGATGACATGCTATACTATGACGTTTTTTCATGATTTTGGACGACATGCTATACTATGATGTTTTTTCAATAAGTTTGGACGACATGCTATACTATGACGTTTTTTCATGATTTTGGATGACATGCTATACTATGACGTTTTTTCATGATTTTGGACGACATGCCATACTATGATGTTTTTTCAATAAGTTTGGACGACATGCTATACTATGACGTTTTTTCATGATTTTGGATGACATGCTATACTATGACGTTTTTTCATGATTTTGGATGACATGCTATACTATGATGTTTTCTCATGATTTTGAATGACATGCCATACTGTGACGTTTTTTTAAAATTTTGGATGACATGCTATACTATGACGTTTTTTTCATAATTTTGGAAGACATGCTATCCTTTGATGTTTTTTCATGATTTTGAACGAAATGCTATACTATGATGTTTTTTTAATAAGTTTGGACGACATGCTATACTATGACGTTTTTTCATGATTTTGAATGACATGCTATACTATGACGTTTTTTTCATAATTTTGGAAGAAATGCTATGCTTTGATATTTTTTCATGATTTTGGACGACATGCTATACTATGATGTTTTTTCAATAAGTTTGGATGACATGCTATACTATGATGTTTTTTCAAGAAGTTTGGACTACATGCTATACTAGGATGTTTTTTCATGATTTTGACGACATGCTATACTATGATGTTTTTTAATAATTTTGGAGTACATGCTATACTATGACGTTTTTTTTATAATTTCGGACGACATGCTATACTATGACGTTTTTTCATGATTTTGACGACATGCTATACTATGACGTTTTTTCATGATTTCGGACGACATGCTATACTATGACGTTTTTTCATGATTTTGGAAGACATGCTATACTACGATGTTTTTTCATGATTTTGGATGACATGCTATACTATGATGTTTTTTCAATAAGTTTGGACGACATGCTATACTGTGACGTTTTTTCATGATTTTGGATGACATGCTATACTATGACGTTTTTTCATGATTTTGGATGACATGCTATACTATGACGTTTTTTTTCATAATTTTGGACGACATGCTATACTATGACTTTTTTTTAATAATTTAGGATGACATGCTATACTATGATGTTTTTTCATGATTTTGACGACATGCTATACTATGATGTTTTTTAATAATTTTGGACTACATGCTATACTATGACGTTTTTTCATGATTTTGACGACATGCTATAGTATGACGTTTTTTCATGATTTCGGACGACATGCTATACTATGACGTTTTTTCATGATTTTGGAAGACATGCTATACTATGATGTTTTTTCAGGATTTTGGATGACATGCTATACTATGATGTTTTTTCAATAAGTTTGGACGACATGCTATACTATGACGTTTTTTCATGATTTTGAATGACATGCCATAGTATGACGTTTTTTTATAATTTTGGACGACATGCTATAGTATGACGTTTTTTTCATAATTTTGGACGACATGCTATACTATGACGTTCTTTCATGATTTTGGACGACATGCTATACTATGACGTTTTTTTCACAATTTTGGAAGACATGCTATACTATGATGTTCTTTCATGATTTCGGACAACATGCTATACTATGACGTTCTTTCATGATTTTGGACGACATGCTATACTATGACGTTTTCTTCACATTTTTGGAAGACATGCTATCCCTTGATGTTTTTTCATGATTTTGGATGACATGCTATACTATGACGTTTTTTCATGATTTTGGACGACATGCTATACTATGACGTTTTTTCATGATTTTGGACGACATGCTATACTATGACGTTTTTTCAATAAGTTTGGACGACATGCTATACTATGACGTTTTTTCATGATTTTTGACGACATGCTATACTATGATGTTTTTTCATGATTTTGAATGACATGCCATAGTATGACGTTTTTTCATGATTTTGGACGACATGCTATACTATGACGTTTTTTCATGATTTTGGATGACATGCTATACTATGACGTTTTTTCATGATTTTGGACGACATGCTATACTATGACGTTTTTTCATGATGTCGGATGACATGCTATACTATGACGTTTTTTTCATGATTTTGGACGACATGCTATACTATGACGTTTTTTCATGATTTTGGACGACATGCTATACTATGATGTTTTTTCAATAAGTTTGGATGACATGCTATACTATGACGTTTTTTCATGATTTTGGATGACATGCTATACTATGACGTTTTTTCATGATTTTGGACGACATGCTATACTATGATGTTTTTTCAATAAGTTTGGACCACATGCTATACTATGACGTTTTTTCATGATTTCGGACGATATGCTATACTATGACGTTTTTTCATGATTTTGGACGACATGCTATACTATGACGTTTTTTCATGATTTCGGACGACATGCTATACTATGACGTTTTTTCATGATTTTGGATGACATGCTATACTATGACGTTTTTTTCATGATTTTAAACGAAATGCTATACTATGATGTTTTTTCAATAAGTTTGGACGACATTCTATACTATGACGTTTTTTCATGATTTTGGATGACATGCTATACTATGATGTTTTTTCAATAAGTTTGGACGACATGCTATACTATGACGTTTTTTCATGATTTTTAACGACATGCCATACTATGATGTTTTTTTATAATTTTGGACGACATGCTATACTATGACGTTTTTTTATAATTTTGGACGACATGCTATACTATGACGTTTTTTTCATAATTTTGGAAGACATGTTATACTATGACGTTCTTTCATGATTTTGGACGACATGCTATACTATGACGTTTTTTCATGATTTTGGACGACATGCTATACTATGACGTTTTTTTTTTATAATTTTGGACGACAGACTATACTATGATGTTTTTTTTTATAATTTTGGACGACATGCTATACTATGACGTTTTTTCATGATTTTGGACGACATGGTATACTATGATATTTTTTTTTATAATTTTGGACGACATGCTATACTATGACGTTTTTTCATGATTTTGGACGACATGCTATACTATGATGTTTTTTTTTATAATTTTGGACGACATGCTATACTATGACGTTTTTTCATGATTTTGGACGACATGGTATACTATGATGTTTTTTTTCATGATTTTGGACGACATGCTATACTATGACGTTTTTTCATGATTTTGGACGACATGCTATCCTTTGATGTTTTTTCATGATTTTGGATGACATGCTATACTATGATGTTTTTTCATGATTTTGGACGACATGCTATACTATGACGTTTTTTCATGATTTTGGATGACATGCTATACTATGACGTTTTTTCATGATTTTGGACGACATGCTATACTATGACGTTTTTTCAATAAGTTTGGACGAAATGCTATACTATGACATTTTTCATGATTTTGGATGACATGCTATACTATGACGTCTTTGCATGATTTTGGATGACATGCTATACTATGACGTTTTTTCATGATTTTGAATGACATGCCATACTATGACGTTTTTTGTATAATTTTGGACGACATGCTATACTATGACGTTTTTTTCATAATTTTGGAAGACATGCTATCCTTTGATGTTTTTTCATTATTTTGGACGACATGCTGTACTATGATGTTTTTTTATAATTTTGGATGACATGCTATACTATGACGTTTTTTTATAATTTTGGATGACATGCTATACTATGACGTTTTTTCATGATTTCGGACGACATGCTATATTATGAAGTTTTTTCATGATTTTGGACGACATGTTATCCTTTGATATTTTTTCATGATTTCGGACGTCATGCTATGCTATGACGTTTTTTCATAGTTTCGGACAACATGCTATACTTTGATTTTTTCAAAAATAATTTTGGACGACATGCTATACTATGACGTTTTTTTAATAATTTTGTACAACATGCTATACTATGACGTTTTTTTCATGATTTTGAAGGACATGCTGTACTATGACTTTTTTTCATGATTTTGGACAACATGCTATACTATGATGTTTTTTCATGATTTTGGACGACATGCTATACTATGACGTTTTTTCATGATTTTGAACGACATGCTATACTATGACTTTTTGTTATGATTTTGGACGACATGCTTATACTATGATGTTTTTTCATGATTTCGGACGACATGCTATACTATGATGTTTTTCCATGATTTTTGACGACATGCTATACTATGACGTTTTTTCATGATTTTAGACGACATGCTATACTATGATGTTTTTTCAATAAGTTTGGATGACATGCTATACTATGACGTTTTTTCATGATTTCGGACGACATGCTATACTATGACGTTTTTGCATGATTTTGAACGACATGCTATACTATGACGTTTTTTTAATAATTTTGGACGACATGCTATACTATGACGATTTTACATGATTTCGGACGACATGCTATGCTATGACGTTTTTTCATGATTTTGAACGACATGCTATACTATGACTTTTTTTATGATTTTGGACGACAGGCTTATACTATGACTTTTTTTATGATTTTGGACGACATGCTATACTATGACGTTTTTTCATGATTTCGGACGACATGCTATACTATGACGTTTTTTCATGATTTTGAAAGACATGCCATAATATGACGTTTTTTCATGATTTTAGATGACATGCTATACTATGATGTTTTTTCAATAAGTTTGGATGACATGCTATACTATGACGTTTTTTCATGATTTCGGACGACATGCTATACCATGACGTTTTTGCATGATTTTGAACGACATGCTATACTATGACGTTTTTTTAATAATTTTGGACGACATGCTATACTATGACGTTTTTACATGATTTTGAACGACATGCTATAGTATGACGTTTTTTTCATGATTTTGAACGACATGCTATACTATGACTTTTTTTATGATTTTGGACGACATGCTTATACTATGATGTTTTTTCATGATTTCGGTCGACATGCTATACTATGACGTTTTTTCATGATTTCGGACGACATGCTATACTATGACGTTTTTTCATGATTTTGAAAGACATGCCATACTATGACGTTTTTTCATGATTTTAGACGACATGCTATACTATGATGTTTTTTCAATAAGTTTGGATGACATGCTATATTATGACGTTTTTTCATGATTTCGGACGACATGCTATACTATGACGTTTTTGCATGATTTTGAACGACATGCTATACTATGACGTTTTTTTAATAATTTTGGACGACATGCTATACTATGACGTTTTTACATGATTTTGAATGACATGCTATAGTATGACGTTTTTTTCATGATTTTGAACGACATGCTATACTATGACTTTTTTTATGATTTTGGACGACATGCTATACTATGATGTTTTTTCATGATTTTTGACGACATGCTATAGTATGACTTTTTTTACGATTTTGGACGACATGCTATACTATGACGTTTTTTCATGATTTCGGACGACATGCTATACTATGACGTTTTTTCATGATTTTAGACGACATGCTATACTATGATGTTTTTTCAGTAAGTTTGGATGATATGCTATACTATGACGTTTTTTCATGATTTCGGACGACATGCTATACTATGACGTTTTTGCATGATTTTGAACGACATGCTATACTATGACGTTTTTTTAATAATTTTGGACGACATGCTATACTATGACGTTTTTACATGATTTTGAACGACATGCTATACTATGAGGTTTTTTCATGATTCTGGACGAAATGGCATACTATGATGTTTTTTTAAATAAGTTTGGACGACATGCTATACTATGACGTTTTTACATGATTTTGAACGACATGCTATACTATGACGTTTTTTCATGATTTTGGACGACATGCTATACTATGACGTTTTTTCATGATTGTCGACGACATGCTATACTATGACGTTTTTTCATGATTTTCGACGACATGCTATACTATGACGTTTTTTCATGATTTCGGACGACATGCTATACTATGACCTTTTTTCATGATTTTGGACGACATGCTATACTATGACGTTTTTTCATGATTTCGGACAACATACTATGACGTTTCTTCGTGATTTTAGACAACATGCTATACTTTGACTTTTTGTCATGATTTTGAACAACATGCTATACTATGATGTTTTTTCATGTTTTCGGACGACATTCTATACTATGATGTTTTTTCATGATTTTTGACGACATGCTATACTATGACGTTTTTTTCATGATTTTGAACGACATGCTATACTATGACGTTTTTGCATGATTTCGGACGACATGCTATACTATGACGTTTTTTCATGATTAAGGACGACATGCTATACTATGACGTTTTTCCATGATTTCGGACGACACGCTATACTATGATGTTTTTTCATGATTTTAGACGACATGCTATACTATGATGTTTTTTCATGATTTTTGACGACATACTATACTATGACTTCTTTTCATGACATTTTAATGACATACTATACTATGACTTCTTTTTATGATATTTTAATGACATACTATACTATGACTTCTTTTTATGATATTTTAATGACAAATGATACTATGACTTCTTTTTATGACATTTTAATGACATAGTATTCTATGACTTCTTTTTATGATATTTTAATGACATACTATTCTATGACTTCTTTTTCTGACATGTTAATGACATACTATACTATGACTTTTTTTTATGATATTTTAATGACATACTATTCTATGACTTCTTTTTATGAGATTTTAATGACATACTATACTATGACTTCTTTTTATGACATTTTAATGACATACTATACTATGACTTGTTTTTATGACATTTTAATGACATACTATACCATGACCTCTTTTTATGACATTTTAATGACATACTATACTATGACTTCTCTTTATGACATTTTAATGACATACTATACTATGACTTCTTTTTATGACATTTTAATGACATACTATACTTTGATTTTTTTTTCTGACATTTTAATGACATACTATTCTATGACTTCTTTTTATGAGATTTTAATGACATACTATACTATGACTTCTTTTTATCATATTTTAATGACATACTATACTGTGACTTCTTTTTATGACATTTTAATGACATACTATACTTTGACTTCTTTTTATGATATTTTAATGACATACTATACTATGACTTCTGTTTCTGACATTTTAATGACATACTATTCTATGACTTCTTTTTATGATATTTTAATGACATACTATACTATGACTTCTGTTACTGACATTTTAATGACATACTATTCTATGACTTCTTTTTATGACATTTTAATGACACACTATACTATGACTTTTGTTTCTGATATTTTAATGACATACTATACTATGACTTCTTTTTATGATATTTTTATGACATACTATACTATGACTTCTTTTTATGATATTTTAATGACATCCTATACTATGACTTCTGTTTATGATATTTTAATGACACACTATACTTTGACTTCTTTTTCTGACATTTTAATGACATACTATACTATGACTTCTTTTTATGACATTTTAATGACACACTATACTATGACTTTTGTTTCTGATATTTTAATGACATACTATACTATGACTTCTTTTTCTGACATTTTAATGACATACTATACTATGACTTCTTGTTATGATATTTTAATGACATCCTATACTATGACTTCTGTTTATGATATTTTAATGACACACTATACTTTGACTTCTTTTTCTGACATTTTAATGACATACTATACTATGACTTTTGTTTCTGACATTTTAATGACATACTATACTATGACTTCTTTTTATGATATTTTGATGACATCCTATACTATGACTTCTTTTTATGATATTTTAATGACACACTATACTATTACTTCTTTTTCTGATATTTTAATGACACACTATACTTTGACTTCTTTTTCTGACATTTTAATGACATATTATAGTATGATTTCTTTTTATGATATTTTAATGACATACTATACTATGATTTCTGTTTCTGACATTTTAATGACATACTATAGTATGACTTATTTTTATGATATTTTAATTACATACTATACTATGACTTCTTTTTTATGACATTTTAATGACATATTATTCTATGAATTTTTTTTATGACATATTAATGACACACTATACTATGACTTCTGTTTCTGACATTTTAATAACATATTATTCTGTGACTTCTTTTTATGACATTTTAATGACATACTATTCTATACTTTGACTTCTTTTCATGACATTTTAATGACATACTATACTATGACTTGTTTTTATGACATTATAATGACATACTATACCATGACCTCTTTTTATGACATTTTAATGACATATTATTCTATGACTTCTTTTTATGATATTTCGATGACATACTATACTATGACTTCTTTTTATGATATTTTAATGACACACTATTCTTTGACTTCTTTTTCTGACATTTTAATGACATACTATACTATGACTTCTTTTTATGATATTTTAATGACACACTATACTTTGACTTCTTTTTATGATATTTTAATGACATCCTATACTATGACTTCTTTTTATGATATTTTAATGACACACTATACTTTGACTTCTTTTTCTGACATTTTAATGACATACTATACTATGACTTCTTTTTATGATATTGTAATGACATACTATACTATGACGTCTGTTTCTGACATTTTAATGACATACTATATTATGACTTATTTTTATGATATTTTAATGACATACTATACTATGACGTCTGTTTCTGACATATTAATGACACACTATACTATGACTTCTTTTTATGATATTTTAATTACATACTATACTATGACTTCTTTTTATGACATTTTAATGACATACTATTCTATGACTTTTTTTTATGACATATTAATGTCACACTATACTATGACTTCTGTTTCTGACATTTTAATAACAAATTATTCTGTGACTTCTTTTTCTGGCATTTTAATGACATACTATACCATGACTTCTTTTTATGATATTTTAATGACATACTATAGTATGACTTCTTTTTATGACATTTTAATGACATGCTATACTTTGACTTCTTTTCATGACATTTTAATGACATAATATACTATGACTTGTTTTTATGACATTTTAATGACATACTATACCATGACCTCTTTTTATGACATTTTAATGAGATATTATTCTATGACTTCTTTTTATGATATTTTGATGACATACTATACTATGACTTTTTTTTATGACATTTTAATGACACACTATACTATGACTTTTGTTTCTGACATTTTAATGACATACTATACTATGACTTCTTTTTATGATATTTTGATGACATACTATACTATGACTTCTTTTTATGACATTTTAATGACATACTATACTATGACTTCTTTTTATGACATTTTAATGACACACTATACTATGACTTTTGTTTCTGACATTTTAATGACATACTATACTATGACTTCTTTTTATGATATTTTAATGACATATTATTCTATGATTTTTTTTTATGACATTTTAACGACATACTATTCTATGACTTCTTTTTATCATATTTTAACGACATACTATACTTTGACTCCTTTTTCTTACATATTTATTTCATACGATACTATGACTACTTTTTATGACATTTTAATGACATGCTATTCTATGACTTCTTTTTAAGATATTTTAATGACATACTATACTATGACTCCTTTTTATGACATTTTAATGACACACTATACTATGACTTCTTTTTCTGACATTTTATTGACACACTATACTATGACATCTTTTCTGACATTGTAATGACACACTATACCATGACTTCTTCTCATGACATTTTAATGACATATTATTCTATGACTTCTTTTTATGACATTTTAATGACATACTATACTATGACTTCTTTTTATGACATTTTAATGACACACTATACTATGATTTCTGTTCATGACATTTTCATGACATAGTATACTATGACATCTGTTTCTGACATTGTAATGACACACTATACTATGACTTCTTCTTATGACATTTTAAGGACATATTATTCTATGACTTCTTTTTCTGACATTTTAATGACATACTATACTATGACATCTGTTTCTGACATTGGAATGACACACTATACAATGACTTCTGTTTCTGACATTTTAATGATATACTATACTATGACTTCTTTTTATGATATTTTAATGACATACTATACTATGACTTCTGTTCCTGACATTTTAATGACATACTATAGTATGACTTCTCTTTATGATATTTTAATGACATACTATTCTATGACTTCTTTTTATGATATTTTAATGACATACTATGCTATGACTTCTTTTTATGACATTTTATTGACATACTATACTTTGACTTCTTTTTCTTCCATTTTAATGACATACTATACTATGACTTCTTTTCATGATATTTTAATGACATACTATACTATGACTTCTGTTTCTGACATTTTAATGAAATACTATTCTATGACTTCTCTTTATGATATTTTAATGACATACTATACTATGACTTCTTTTCATGATATTTTAATGACATACTATACTATGACTTCTGTTTCTGACATTTTAATGAAATACTATTCTATGACTTCTCTTTATGATATTTTAATGACATACTATTCTATGACTTCTTTTTATGACATTTTATTGACATACTATACTTTGACTTCTTTTTTTCTTCCATTTTAATAACATACTATACTATGACTTCTTTTTATGATATTTTGATGACATACTATACTATGACTTCTTTTTATCATATTTTAATGACATACTATTCTATGACTTCTTTTTATCATATTTTAATGACATACTATACTATGAATTCTTTTTATCATATTTTAATGACATACTATACTATGACTTCTTTTTATGACATTTTAACGACATACTATACTATGACTTTTTTTTATGACATTTTATTGACATACTATACTGTGACTTCTTTTTATGACATTTTAATGATATACTATACTTTGACTTCTTTTTATGACATTTTAATGACATACTATACTTTGACTTCTTTTTATGACATTTTAATGAGACACTATACTATGACTTCTTTTTATGACATTTTAATGACATACTATACTTTGATTTCTTTTTCTGACATTTTAATGACATACTATTCTATGACTTCTTTTTATGATACTATAATGACATACTATACTGTGACTTCTTTTTATGACATTTTAATGACACACTATACTATGACTTCTTTTTATGACATTTTAATGACATACTATACTATGACTTCTTTTTATGACATTTTAATGACATACTACTCTATGACTTCTTTTTATGACATTTTAATGACATACTCTACTATAACTTCCTTTTATGATATTTTAGTGACATACTATACTATGACTTCTGTTTCTGACATTTTAATGACATACTATACTATGACTTCTTTTTATGATATTTTAATGACATACTATACTATGACTTCTGTTACTGACATTTTAATGACATACTATTCTATGACTTCTTTTTATCATATTTTAATGACATACTATACTATGACTTCTTTTTATGACATTTTAATGACATACTATACTATGACTTCTTTTTCTGATATTTTAATGACATACTATACTATGACTTCTTTTTCTGACATTTTAATGACATACTATACTATGATTTCTTTTTCTGACATTTTAATGACACACTATACTATGACTTCTTTTTATCATATTTTGATGACATACTATACTATGACTTCTTTTTATCATATTTTGATGATATCCTATACTATGACTTCTTTTTCTGACATTTTAATGACATACTATAGTATGACTTCTTTTTATGATATTTTAATGACATACTATACTATGACTTCTTTTTATGATATTTTAATGACATACTATACTATGACTTCTGTTTCTGACATTTTAATGACATACTATAGTATGACTTCTTTTTATGATATTTTAATGACACACTATACTATGACTTCTTTTTATGATATTTTAATGACATACTATACTATGACTTCTTTTTATGACATTTCAACGACACACTATACTATGACTTCTTTTTCTGACATTTTAATGACACACTATACTATGACTTCTTTTTATCATATTTTGATGACATACTATACTATGACTTCTTTTTATGATATTTTAATGATATCCTATACTATGACTTCTTTTTATGATATTTTAATGACACACTATACTTTGACTTCTTTTTCTGACATTTTAATGACATACTATAGTATGACTTCTTTTTATGATATTTTAATGACATACTATACTATGACTTCTTTTTATGATATTTTAATGACATACTATACTATAACTTCTGTTTCTGACATTTTAATGACATACTATAGTATGACTTGTTTTTATGATATTTTAATGACACACTATACTATGACTTCTTTTTATGACATTTCAATGACACACTATACTATGACTTTTGTTTCTGACATTTTAACGACATACTATTCTATGACTTCTTTTTATGACATTTCGATGACACACTATACTATGACTTTTGTTTCTGACATTTTAACGACATACTATTCTATGACTTCTTTTTATGACATTTTAATGACATACTATACTATGACTTCTTTTTATGACATTTTAATGACATATTATACTATGACTTCTTTTTCTGACATTTTAATGACATACTATAGTATGACTTCTTTTTATGATATTTTAATGACACACTATACTTTGATTTCTTTTTCTGACATTTTAATGACATACTATACTATGACTTCTTTTTCTGACATTTTAATGACATATTATAGTATGACTTCTTTTTCTGACATTTTAATGACATACTATAGTATGATTTCTTTTTCTGATATTTTAATGACATACTATACTATGACTTCTTTTTATGATATTTTAATGACATACTATACTATGACTTCTTTTTATGACATTTTAATGGCATACTATACTATGACTTCTTTTTCTGATATTTTAATGACACACTATACTATGACTTCTTTTTCTGACATTTTAATGACACACTATACTATGACTTCTTTTTCTGACATTTTAATGACACACTATACTATGACTTCTTTTTATGACATTTTAATGACATACTATACTATGACTTCTGTTTCTGACATTTTAATGACATACTATTCTATGACTTCTTTTTATGACATTTTAATGACATACTATACTATGACTTCTGTTTCTGACATTTTAATGACATACTTTACTATGACTTCTGTTTCTGACATTTTAATGACATACTATACTTTGACTTCTTTTTATGATATTTTAATGATATACTATACTATGACTTCTTTTTATGACATTTTAATGACACACTATTCTATGACTTCTTTTTATGACATTTTAATGACATACTATACTTTGACTTCTTTTTATGATATTTTAATGATATACTATACTTTGACTTCTTTTTATGATATTTTAATGACATACTATACTATGACTTCTGTTTCTGACATTTTAATGACATACTATACTATGACTTCTGTTTCTGACATTTTAATGACATACTATACTTTGACTTCTTTTTATGATATTTTAATGACATACTATACTATGACTTCTGTTTCTGACATTTTAATGACATACTATACTATGACTTCTTTTTATGACATTTTAATGACATACTATACTTTGACTTCTTTTTATGATATTTTAATGATATACTATACTTTGACTTCTTTTTATGACATTTTAATGACATACTATACTTTGACTTCTTTTTATGATATTTTAATGACATACTATACTATGACTTCTTTTTATGACATTTTAATGACATACTATACTATGACTTCTTTTTCTGACATTTTAATGACACACTATACTATGACTTTTGTTTCTGACATTTTAACGACATACTATACTATGACTTCTGTTTCTGACATTGTAATGACATACTATTCTATGACTTCTTTTTATGATATTTTGATGACATACTATACTATGACTTCTTTTTATGATATTTTAATGACACACTATACTATGACTTCTTTTTATGATATTTTAATGACATACTATACTATGACTTCTTTTTATGACATTTCAACGACACACTATACTATGACTTCTTTTTCTGACATTTTAATGACACACTATACTATGACTTCTTTTTATCATATTTTGATGACATACTATACTATGACTTCTTTTTATGATATTTTAATGATATCCTATACTATGACTTCTTTTTATGATATTTTAATGACACACTATACTTTGACTTCTTTTTCTGACATTTTAATGACATACTATAGTATGACTTCTTTTTATGATATTTTAATGACATACTATACTATGACTTCTTTTTATGATATTTTAATGACATACTATACTATAACTTCTGTTTCTGACATTTTAATGACATACTATAGTATGACTTGTTTTTATGATATTTTAATGACACACTATACTATGACTTCTTTTTATGACATTTCAATGACACACTATACTATGACTTTTGTTTCTGACATTTTAACGACATACTATTCTATGACTTCTTTTTATGACATTTCGATGACACACTATACTATGACTTTTGTTTCTGACATTTTAACGACATACTATTCTATGACTTCTTTTTATGACATTTTAATGACATACTATACTATGACTTCTTTTTATGACATTTTAATGACATATTATACTATGACTTCTTTTTCTGACATTTTAATGACATACTATAGTATGACTTCTTTTTATGATATTTTAATGACACACTATACTTTGATTTCTTTTTCTGACATTTTAATGACATACTATACTATGACTTCTTTTTCTGACATTTTAATGACATATTATAGTATGACTTCTTTTTCTGACATTTTAATGACATACTATAGTATGATTTCTTTTTCTGATATTTTAATGACATACTATACTATGACTTCTTTTTATGATATTTTAATGACATACTATACTATGACTTCTTTTTATGACATTTTAATGGCATACTATACTATGACTTCTTTTTCTGATATTTTAATGACACACTATACTATGACTTCTTTTTCTGACATTTTAATGACACACTATACTATGACTTCTTTTTCTGACATTTTAATGACACACTATACTATGACTTCTTTTTATGACATTTTAATGACATACTATACTATGACTTCTGTTTCTGACATTTTAATGACATACTATTCTATGACTTCTTTTTATGACATTTTAATGACATACTATACTATGACTTCTGTTTCTGACATTTTAATGACATACTTTACTATGACTTCTGTTTCTGACATTTTAATGACATACTATACTTTGACTTCTTTTTATGATATTTTAATGATATACTATACTATGACTTCTTTTTATGACATTTTAATGACACACTATTCTATGACTTCTTTTTATGACATTTTAATGACATACTATACTTTGACTTCTTTTTATGATATTTTAATGATATACTATACTTTGACTTCTTTTTATGATATTTTAATGACATACTATACTATGACTTCTGTTTCTGACATTTTAATGACATACTATACTATGACTTCTGTTTCTGACATTTTAATGACATACTATACTTTGACTTCTTTTTATGATATTTTAATGACATACTATACTATGACTTCTGTTTCTGACATTTTAATGACATACTATACTATGACTTCTTTTTATGACATTTTAATGACATACTATACTTTGACTTCTTTTTATGATATTTTAATGATATACTATACTTTGACTTCTTTTTATGACATTTTAATGACATACTATACTTTGACTTCTTTTTATGATATTTTAATGACATACTATACTATGACTTCTTTTTATGACATTTTAATGACATACTATACTATGACTTCTTTTTCTGACATTTTAATGACACACTATACTATGACTTTTGTTTCTGACATTTTAACGACATACTATACTATGACTTCTGTTTCTGACATTGTAATGACATACTATTCTATGACTTCTTTTTATGATATTTTGATGACATACTATACTATGACTTCTTTTTATGATATTTTAATGACATTCTATGTCATGACTTCTTTTTCTGACATTTTAATGACATACTATACTATGACTTCTTTTTATGATATTTTAATGACATACTATACTATGACTTCTGTTTCTGACACTTTAACGACATACTATACTATGACTTCTTTTGATGACATTTTAATGACATACTATACTATGACTTCTTTTTATGATATTTTAATGACATACTATACTTTGACTTCTATTTCTGACATTTTAATGACATACTATAGTATGACTTCTTTTTATAATATTTTAATGACATACTATACTATGACTTCTTTTTATGATATTTTAATGACATACTATACTATGACTTCTGTTTCTGACATTGTAATGACATACTATACTATGACTTCTTTTTCTGATATTTTAATGACATACTATACTTTGACTTCTTTTTATGATATTTTAATGACATACTATACTATGACTTCTTTTTATGACATTTTAATGACATACTATACTATGACTTCTTTTTCTGACATTTTAATGACATACTATACTATGACTTCTTTTTCTGATATTTTAATGACATACTATACTTTGACTTCTTTTTATGATATTTTAATGACATACTATACTATGACTTCTTTTTATGACATTTTAATGACACACTATACTTTGACTTCTTTTTATGATATTTTAATGACATACTATAGTATGACTTCTTTTTATGATATTTTAATGACATACTGTACTATGAGTTTTTAATGACATTTTAAGGACACACTATAGTATGACTTCTTTTTCTGACATTTAATGACATACCATAGTATGACTTTTTTTTAAATTACATTTTAATGACATACCATAGTATGACTTTTTTTAAAATGACATTTTAATGACATACTTTACTATGATTTTTTAATGACATTTTAAGTATATACTATACTATGACTTGTGTTTCTGATATTTTATGACATACTATACTATGACTTCTTTTGATGACATTTTAATGACAAACTATACTATGACTTCTTTTTCTGACATTTTCATGACACACTATACTATGACTTTTTTTTAACATTACATTTTAATGACATACTTTACTATGACTTTTTAATGACATTTTAAGGACACACTATACTATGACTTCTTTTCCTGACATTTAATGACATACTATCCTATGACTTTTTTTAAAATGACATTTTAATGACATTCTTTACTATGACTTTTTAATGACATTTTAAGGACACACTATACTATGACTTCTTTTTCTGACATTTAATGACATACCATAATATGACTTTTTTTAAAATTACATTTTAATGACGTACCATAGTATGACTTTTTTTAAAATGACATTTTAATGACATACTTTACTATGATTTTTTAATGACATTTTAAGGATATACTATACTATGACTTCTGTTTCTGATATTTTATGACATACTATACTATGACTTCTTTTGATGACATTTTAATGACATACTATACTATGACTTCTTTTTCTGACATTTTCATGACACACTATACTATGACTTTTTTTTAACATGACATTTTAATGACATACTTTACTATGACTTTTTAATGACATTTTAAGGACACACAATACTATGACTTCTTTTTCTGACATTTAATGACATACTATACTATGACTTCTTTTTCTGATATTTTAATGACATACTATACTTTGACTTCTTTTTATGATATTTTAATGACATACTATACTATGACTTCTTTTTATGACATTTTAATGACATACTATACTATTACTTCTTTTTCTGACATTTTAATGACATACTATACTTTGACTTCTTTTTATGATATTTTAATGACATACTATACTATGACTTCTTTTTATGACATTTTAATGACACACTATACTTTGACTTCTTTTTATGATATTTTAATGACATACTATAGTATGACTTCTTTTTATGATATTTTAATGACATACTGTACTATGAGTTTTTAATGACATTTTAAGGACACACTATAGTATGACTTCTTTTTCTGACATTAATGACATACCATAGTATGACTTTTTTTTAAATTACATTTTAATGACATACCATAGTATGACTTTTTTTAAAATGACATTTTAATGACATACTTTACTATGATTTTTTAATGAAATTTTAAGTATATACTATACTATGACTTGTGTTTCTGATATTTTATGACATACTATACTATGACTTCTTTTGATGACATTTTAATGACAAACTATACTATGACTTCTTTTTCTGACATTTTCATGACACACTATACTATGACTTTTTTTTAACATTACATTTTAATGACATACTTTACTATGACTTTTTAATGACATTTTAAGGACACACTATACTATGACTTCTTTTCCTGACATTTAATGACATACTATCCTATGACTTTTTTTAAAATGACATTTTAATGACATTCTTTACTATGACTTTTTAATGACATTTTAAGGACACACTATACTATGACTTCTTTTTCTGACATTTAATGACATACCATAATATGACTTTTTTTAAAATTACATTTTAATGACGTACCATAGTATGACTTTTTTTAAAATGACATTTTAATGACATACTTTACTATGATTTTTTAATGACATTTTAAGGATATACTATACTATGACTTCTGTTTCTGATATTTTATGACATACTATACTATGACTTCTTTTTCTGACATTTTCATGACACACTATACTATGACTTTTTTTTAACATTACATTTTAATGACATACTTTACTATGACTTTTTAATGACATTTTAAGGACACACAATACTATGACTTCTTTTTCTGACATTTAATGACATACTATCCTATGACTTTTTTTAAAATGACATTTTAATGACATTCTTTACTATGACTTTTTAATGACATTTTAAGGACATACTATGCTATGACTTCTGTTCCTGACATTTCAATGACATACTATAGTTTGACTTCTTTTTATGATATTTTAATGACATACAATACTATGACTTCTTTTCATGACATTTCATGACATACTATAGTATTACTTCTTTTGATGACATTTTAATGACATACTATACTATGACTTCTTTTTATGATATTTTAATGACATACTATACGATGACTTCTGTTTCTGACATTTTAATGATATACTATACTATGACTTCTTTTTATGACATTTTAATGACATACTATACTATGACTTCTTTTTATGACATTATAATGACATACTATACTATGACTTCTTTTTATGATATTTTAATGACATACTATACTATGACTTCTGTTTCTGACATTTTAATGACATACTATACTATGACTTCTTTTTATGATATTTTAATGACATACTATACTTTGACTTCTTTTTCTGACATTTTAATGACATACTATACTATGACTTCTTTTTCTGACATTTTAATGACACACTATACTATGACTTTTGTTTCTGACATTTTAACGACATACTATACTATGACTTCTGTTTCTGACATTGTAATGACATACTATTCTATGACTTCTTTTTATGATATTTTGATGACATACTATACTATGACTTCTTTTTATGATATTTTAATGACATACTATACTATGACTTCTGTTTCTGACATTTTAATGACATACTATACTATGACTTCTTTTTATGATATTTTAATGACATACTATACTTTGACATCTTTTTCTGACATTTTAATGACATACTATACTATGACTTCTTTTTCTGACATTTTAATGACACACTATACTATGACTTTTGTTTCTGACATTTTAACGACATACTATACTATGACTTCTGTTTCTGACATTGTAATGACATACTATTCTATGACTTCTTTTTATGATATTTTGATGACATACTATACTATGACTTCTTTTTATGATATTTTAATGACATTCTATGTCATGACTTCTTTTTCTGACATTTTAATGACATACTATACTATGACTTCTTTTTATGATATTTTAATGACATACTATACTATGACTTCTGTTTCTGACACTTTAACGACATACTATACTATGACTTCTTTTGATGACATTTTAATGACATACTATACTATGACTTCTTTTTATGATATTTTAATGACATACTATACTTTGACTTCTATTTCTGACATTTTAATGACATACTATAGTATGACTTCTTTTTATAATATTTTAATGACATACTATACTATGACTTCTTTTTATGATATTTTAATGACATACTATACTATGACTTCTGTTTCTGACATTGTAATGACATACTATACTATGACTTCTTTTTCTGATATTTTAATGACATACTATACTTTGACTTCTTTTTATGATATTTTAATGACATACTATACTATGACTTCTTTTTATGACATTTTAATGACATACTATACTATGACTTCTTTTTCTGACATTTTAATGACATACTATACTATGACTTCTTTTTCTGATATTTTAATGACATACTATACTTTGACTTCTTTTTATGATATTTTAATGACATACTATACTATGACTTCTTTTTATGACATTTTAATGACACACTATACTTTGACTTCTTTTTATGATATTTTAATGACATACTATAGTATGACTTCTTTTTATGATATTTTAATGACATACTGTACTATGAGTTTTTAATGACATTTTAAGGACACACTATAGTATGACTTCTTTTTCTGACATTTAATGACATACCATAGTATGACTTTTTTTTAAATTACATTTTAATGACATACCATAGTATGACTTTTTTTAAAATGACATTTTAATGACATACTTTACTATGATTTTTTAATGACATTTTAAGTATATACTATACTATGACTTGTGTTTCTGATATTTTATGACATACTATACTATGACTTCTTTTGATGACATTTTAATGACAAACTATACTATGACTTCTTTTTCTGACATTTTCATGACACACTATACTATGACTTTTTTTTAACATTACATTTTAATGACATACTTTACTATGACTTTTTAATGACATTTTAAGGACACACTATACTATGACTTCTTTTCCTGACATTTAATGACATACTATCCTATGACTTTTTTTAAAATGACATTTTAATGACATTCTTTACTATGACTTTTTAATGACATTTTAAGGACACACTATACTATGACTTCTTTTTCTGACATTTAATGACATACCATAATATGACTTTTTTTAAAATTACATTTTAATGACGTACCATAGTATGACTTTTTTTAAAATGACATTTTAATGACATACTTTACTATGATTTTTTAATGACATTTTAAGGATATACTATACTATGACTTCTGTTTCTGATATTTTATGACATACTATACTATGACTTCTTTTGATGACATTTTAATGACATACTATACTATGACTTCTTTTTCTGACATTTTCATGACACACTATACTATGACTTTTTTTTAACATGACATTTTAATGACATACTTTACTATGACTTTTTAATGACATTTTAAGGACACACAATACTATGACTTCTTTTTCTGACATTTAATGACATACTATACTATGACTTCTTTTTCTGATATTTTAATGACATACTATACTTTGACTTCTTTTTATGATATTTTAATGACATACTATACTATGACTTCTTTTTATGACATTTTAATGACATACTATACTATGACTTCTTTTTCTGACATTTTAATGACATACTATACTTTGACTTCTTTTTATGATATTTTAATGACATACTATACTATGACTTCTTTTTATGACATTTTAATGACACACTATACTTTGACTTCTTTTTATGATATTTTAATGACATACTATAGTATGACTTCTTTTTATGATATTTTAATGACATACTGTACTATGAGTTTTTAATGACATTTTAAGGACACACTATAGTATGACTTCTTTTTCTGACATTAATGACATACCATAGTATGACTTTTTTTTAAATTACATTTTAATGACATACCATAGTATGACTTTTTTTAAAATGACATTTTAATGACATACTTTACTATGATTTTTTAATGAAATTTTAAGTATATACTATACTATGACTTGTGTTTCTGATATTTTATGACATACTATACTATGACTTCTTTTGATGACATTTTAATGACAAACTATACTATGACTTCTTTTTCTGACATTTTCATGACACACTATACTATGACTTTTTTTTAACATTACATTTTAATGACATACTTTACTATGACTTTTTAATGACATTTTAAGGACACACTATACTATGACTTCTTTTCCTGACATTTAATGACATACTATCCTATGACTTTTTTTAAAATGACATTTTAATGACATTCTTTACTATGACTTTTTAATGACATTTTAAGGACACACTATACTATGACTTCTTTTTCTGACATTTAATGACATACCATAATATGACTTTTTTTAAAATTACATTTTAATGACGTACCATAGTATGACTTTTTTTAAAATGACATTTTAATGACATACTTTACTATGATTTTTTAATGACATTTTAAGGATATACTATACTATGACTTCTGTTTCTGATATTTTATGACATACTATACTATGACTTCTTTTTCTGACATTTTCATGACACACTATACTATGACTTTTTTTTAACATTACATTTTAATGACATACTTTACTATGACTTTTTAATGACATTTTAAGGACACACAATACTATGACTTCTTTTTCTGACATTTAATGACATACTATCCTATGACTTTTTTTAAAATGACATTTTAATGACATTCTTTACTATGACTTTTTAATGACATTTTAAGGACATACTATGCTATGACTTCTGTTCCTGACATTTCAATGACATACTATAGTTTGACTTCTTTTTATGATATTTTAATGACATACAATACTATGACTTCTTTTCATGACATTTCATGACATACTATAGTATTACTTCTTTTGATGACATTTTAATGACATACTATACTATGACTTTTTTTTAAATGACATTTTAATGACATACTATACTATGACTTTTTAATGATATTTTAAGGACATACTATACTATGACCTCTTTTTGTGACATTTCATGACATACTATAGTATTACTTCTTTTGATGACATTTTAATGACATACTATACTATGACTTTTTTTTAAATGACATTTTAATGACATACTATACTATGACTTTTTAATGATATTTTAAGGACATACTATACTATGACATCTGTTACTGACATTTTCATGACATACTTTACTGTGACTTTTTTTTAACATGACATTTTAATGACATACTTTACTATGACTTTTTAATGACATTTTAAGGATATACTATACTATGACTTCTGTTTCTGATATTTTATGACATACTATAATATGACTTCTTTTGATGACATTTTAATGACATACTATACTATGACTTCTGTTTCTGATATTTTATGACATACTATACTATGACTTCTTTTGATGACATTTTAATGACATACTATAATATGACTTTTTTTTAGATGACACTTTAATGACATACTATACTATGACTTTTTAATGACATTTTAAGGATATACTATACTATGACATCTGTTACTGACATTTTAATGATATACTATACGATTACTTCTTTTTCTGACGTTTTCATGACATACTTTACTGTGACTTTTTTCTAACATGACATTTTAATGACATACTTTACTATGACTTTTTAATGACATTTTAAGGATATACTATACTATGACTTCTGTTTCTGATATTTCATGACATACTATACTATGACTTCTTTTGATGAAATTTTAATGACATACTATACTATGACTTCTTTTTCTGACATTTTCATGACACACTATACTATGACTTTTTTTTAACATGACATTTTAATGACATACTTTACTATGACTTTTTAACGACATTTCAAGGACATACTATACTATGACTTCTTTTTCTGACATTTTATGACACACTATACTATCCATCCATACATTTTCGTAACCGTTTATCCTCTTGAGGGTTGGAGGGGGGTGCTGGAACTTATCCCAGCTGACATTGGGTGAGAGGCGGTTTACACCCTGGACAGGTCACCAGACTATCACAGGGCTGACACATAGAGACAGACAACCATTCACACTCACATTCACACCTACAGGCATTTTTGAGTCACCAATTAACCTGCATGTCTTTGGGCTGTGGGAGGGAGCTGGAGTGTCCAAAGACAACCCATGCTGACACGGGGAGAACATGCAAACAGAAAAGGTCCCTCCTGGGAACGAACCAGCAACTCTCCGGTTGTGGGGTGACAGTGCTAACCACTACACCATACTACATACTATGATGTTTTTGATGACATTTTAATGACATACTATACCATGAGTTTTTATTAAAGATATTTTATAACATACTATACATTATTGATTGATTTTGAGGAGATCTTTTTAATATGGCATATATTACAAACCTATTTTGTCTGTTAAACAGTCTTTACATACTGGTACAGTTTATCTTGCTTACTTTGCAGCTATTAACCAGATCCCACCCTGTCACTTTTTCCTTGTAATCTTCATCTGAATTTGCTCTTTTGTAGTACCTTTTTTTAAAATTATATATTTCTGTTCTTATTTTAGCTTTGTATAGCTCTTATTATTTTATTTATCTTATTATTCTTTACTTTCTCTGCTTATTTGTTTGCTTCTGCCACAACAAAATTTCAACAAAATTAAAAGTTAAACTTTGTCAGACACCTCTCCCACCACAATGACTGTAAACCTTAAGAGCAAGATGACTTTGTCATATTTTGGTCTTGACTGACATATTTCTTGATTAGCATTACCTGTTTTTATTTCCTGCTTGTCAAGGAAAATTACTTTACATTCTCCTACGTAAACTGATCCCCCTAACATGAAAGCACCCTTGTTTGTTTATCATTTCCACATTCAACAGACTTATTCAACGTTAGTTCTGCTCCATATTTTGTTTCCCCCCAGTCATTCACACCCCCTGCAATGCCACCAATCCCACATCCCACTGGGCTTCAAATTGAAATGTAATGAAACAGTTTTTGATATTCATGTCTCCCAGAAGATAAATTAGATAGAGAACCATGGCTTTATTCAAGCAATGTGAAACTCAAATGTATATGTGTTTCAAACTGTATTATTCCAATCTGACTCAGTTTCTGGTAAAAATAAAAAGTAGACTACAAAGAAACATCTGAAGGAAATTTCTTTACATTAGATGCATGGAGCTAAACGCATGGAGGGTGCAATGCACACAGAGGTTCAGCTCCTCAGAGCGCAGCATCTCTGTGTGGGTGTTCCAACAAACCAGCAGGGGTGCAGCAATATGGACTTTGAACACTCTAAGTACCCAAGACTAAAGCTGAGCCTCTGTGATGGTGGCTGGCTGAACCGTGTGTGGCTGACATGTACTATTAAAAAAATCATTTCATACAAGCTACTTTGATAAATTAATAATTTTACGGGTCTGTTTCCCAAAGTTTTCTGGATATAGTACTAATTAAAAAGAAAATAGGGACTTCCTTGAGTGAAAGCTCAATTAGACGCAAACAATTTGATCATTCCTTTAAAATCATAAAACCAATTTTACATACAGTTTGTTGAATTGTATGCTTGTCTGTAGACAAATTTCATATTTATGTTCACAGATCTGCTGTGCACACTGACTCACCAACTTTCAAGACTGTGCAACCAATTATTTTGTCTATAACTATGACCAGGAAATGCTTTCCAGGAAATGTTTTGTCTCCCTCAGAAACATGACCACATAGGTCATTGTTACAAACAGACTCATATATGTATGTTTTTTGTAAAGCAGGGGCTGTAGGAATTATTGAGGGAGCAAAGAAGGAAGTCCAACCTGGTCTTAGTTCCAGTGACTTCCAGTGTGTCAGGCACAGATGAAAAAAGCCTTCCGTTAACGTCAGCATGATACACAGCTGGTCAACGCCTGGCGGCATCACAAAGAAAATGCAGCAGGACAACAACAAAAGTTAAGGCAGTGGAAGTCCGAAAAGGGTTGAAGGAGCGGTGGATGAGTCCAACAACCACCAACCATCACTCGGGAGGCCAGTGTGCGCCTCCTGCAAGACTGCAAAGCCAAACCCTGTTCTTTTTTTCCTAAACCCAACCATGTGTGTGGGTTGGCAAAATGCAACCATGTATGTTTGTTGAAGGAAAAAAACGTCAATTTAAGGTGTTGTACTGATGTAGTGCGTCCCAGGATGTCAACAACAAGCGCACTGGGGTTACCTTGCATGTCATATGTCTACATGGAATGTCCACGACCAAAAGTTGATATGTGATGAGGTCAGAGTGAGAGGGTGTTGGGAGGTCAGGTGACGTAGATTAAAGAACACAAAGTCTGTTTAAGATGGAGGGGAGGTTGGAGAGGAGGATAGGTCAAACCAACACAGGACTTTTATGCAGGAGTTCAATGTTTGTGTCCTGTGTGGAACCAAAAGGCAAGCTTGTGTTATTTTAACAGTGTAACACAGACCTGCAGATGACCAGACAAATGACCCCAGCCCAAAACTCAGGAGGCACCCGCACAAAGATCTGTGCACCACTGGTGCAGGAGGAGTGGATGTGGATAAGTGGCCCTATTTGGACGATTTTGTCCCCGTCCATAATTCCAAATGGCTGGCCTGACGTAATATTTATTTGTCTGTCAAGTGACGTATGTGACAAATGTCATGTGAGATGCGTCATGTTGTGTTATAAGCCAAACCATGATCTTGTTTTAAAACGTAAACAAGTAATTTTGCTGTCTAAACCTAACCACATAGTTCTGGCACAACTGCGACTTTTTCACAACGTTAACCACATGTTTAAAACTGCACTCATTAGCTGTCATATACAAGTTATTGTGTCGTCCATCTATAGAGGTTATAATTTAGGGGCTGTACACATGCCACATTTTTTGCACCCTCAGATTCTTTGTTTTCAGTGTAGACACGTGGCACACGCACTCAAACACCAGGGTGGCGCAGTCTTGGCACGCATGCATTCATGAGTGCCCTTTTTCCAGGATTTGACAGCTGCGCCCTGAGTTAAACGTTTGGAACGCAGCAGCATGCACCACATGTCATATGTCAAGGAACAACTAATTCTGAAAATAGCACTTGGTCATAAATATGGAGGAGTTCAACATTTTAGTGCTGGGCTACCCACAGCTTTGTATCTGCCCCATGGAGAACACGTTTGGCCTAATACATACTTACTGCACTCAGGTTTTCTGTTAAGTAGGCTGTGATATGGTGCTGGTTGTGGTTGCTTAGCAACCACAGACACAACCTGCCTACACACCTTAGAAGGTTGTCACAGAGTAGTGCCCAGCAGCCGACCTTGCATTTTTCAGGCGGTTAAAGCCATGGCATGTGTACGGCCCCTTAGGTGTATTCAGAAGGTAGGAACACACGACCTGTGTAGCTGTATGTGTTGGAGGACTCTTAAAGGTTCAGTGTGTGATCTAGTGGCATAGAACAACACGTCAGGCTCCACGGAAGAGAATCTGTTTCGTATGTAGATAGAAATGGCTCATTTCAAGGTAATGAAAACACAACAATTCTTACTTTAATGTAATTATAAACTGATGACAATATAGTTAGGAAAATCATATACCATTACTGCAAATAGATCCCACTAAATCCCACACACTGGACCTTTAAAATAGGACAAAGTCATTTTTTATTTTTAAAAATCTAGCGTCATTTTTAATTCTAGTGCACCAATTTGTCATATTCAGTCTAAGTTCTTTAAAATTCCTGAAACCAAATAATTTATTTTGGAAGCAACTTTTCTCACACACCATGTGAATAAACCTCTCTCACACAGTTTCACACACTCAAGAAGCTCTTCATGCGCTTGCATCACCTTCAGGATAAAATATCAGCCATGCACACAAGATGTGACATCTTTCAACGTAAAGAGCTGATTGCCATGAAATTGGATGAGCATATACATGGTCCCAAAGGGATAAACTCTTGTTTATAATGGCCTTGTAACCTCTCCTCCAGCAGCATCTAAGGACAAATGTAGACTTACAACTTTTTACCCTCACTGCTGATGAATATGCAAAGCAACATCAACATACATTTGCTCCATGGAGCTGCATATTATTGGATGTAATGAACATTGCAGCCTCTGGGGGTCCATAGACCGACACCCGGCCTGTGGGAATTTGGGCTTATATGCAGTTCATTTACAGTAATAGATTTTTATTATTGTCTCTGAGTGACTGAATGTAATTAGCAGGCACACATGCACAGCTGTGCAGTATTTACACCATGAAATGCATCTATAATTAAATTAATTCACATTCAAATTCAATCACAGAACAGAAGAGCAAACACCGTGGAACTTGTTTATGTCCTGATTACAACATTAAACCTCTACATTGTATTAAATATTGATTTCAGTTGCGTGAGGATTTTATTTAGAGAGGACAAACATAAATTAACACTATGGGTTATTGGCATTATGATGATTACAGACTGGAGGTTTCTCATATCACAGCGTACATCCATAAATAGTCACGCATCATCATCATAAATAGCCGCAGTGGAACAAGGCTGAGTTGACGCAATGGCACAAAGTGTCAGGGGAGCAGGTGTTAATGCCTCTGAGAGAAATAAGAGAGCTTGAGATCCTTCCCTTCTGCAGCTCCTTGATTCAGCAACCATTTTTTCCCTCCTAGTTACCTTTGATCCTTTCCTCCTAGTTACCTAGATCCTTTCCTCCTAGTTACCTTTGATCCTTGTTCTCTCACTTATTTCACACTCCGCTCCTCCATCATCCCCTGTCTGATATTGTGTTTTTCATCCTCCTTCTGTGTCCCTGTTGCTCCTTTTTCGGTCTCTAAATCTCCCATTATCCCACTCGCTCAGACTGGTTCTTCTTGTGTTCCTCACAGAAAGCCCACAAACACTTGTACTCACCAGAATCTGATGGTGTCTCCCATCATCAGCAACATTCAGGCTTACACATTCAGACAGACATAGTGTATAAATAGCCTGGAAAACATTTCATCATTTCTTTTATGTACAGCACACTGCAGTAATTGCTCTGTCCATGACAGACCTGAACACCACACACTTTACAATCCTGCTTGATCTGTTAAAGACACACTGTGCAGGATTGTAGGTTACGGTTTGTAAACATTCTTACCAGCAAAAATGAAAGTACAACTCCGATTCTAAAAAGAGTCAAGATGCTGTGTAAACTGTAAATAAAAACAACAGTGCAATGATCTGCAAATATTTTTGACCTATGTTCAATTGAGTACAATACAAATACAAGATGTGTAATGTTTAAACTGATAAACTAGATTGTTTTCTGTAAATTCTTACTCTGATTTGATGCCTGAAACATATTCCACAAATGTTTTGATATGGGCATGTTTACCACTGTATTGCATCACCTTTTCTTTTAACAACATTTAGTAAGCTTTTGGGAACTGAGGACACTTATTGTTGAAGTTCTGAAAGTGAAATAAGATCTAACAACAACTGTCTGTGTAGAAGAATGGGCCAAAAAGCCATCTGAACACTGTGAGACCTTAGTTTCTTGGCATTGCAAACAAAGGTTTTTCTTAGTGTCAATTAAATTTAAGTTAGCATGTAATACTTTTTTCTTGTGTCATTTCACTTAATTGCACATACATTTTATGAGTTGAAATGTTATGATTTCTTTATCTGTGTAGTTTTATTGAGGTAATACCATAGATTGTAAAAATACTGGATGTAGCTACCGTCACGTCACCCACAACTCTGACGTTGTTGTTTTGACTCGCAGTGTCAGAAACCAACAAAAAAAGGTGTCCTTTAACGTCTGCATGATACGTGGACGGTTGCTTTTATAGTTTAACAACATCCAGCGGCGTCAGGAGGGAAACGTGACGGGACAGAGACGAAAGTTAAGCTTTGGGACACTGACTTTCACCCATGAGAGCCGTGTTTGCGTCCCGTAAGATTATAAAGTAAAACCCTGTTCTTTTTTCCTAAACCTAACCATGTGCTTTTGTTGTTGAAGGAAAAAACCTTCAATTCACGCTGTTGTACCAATGTAGTGTGTTTATTTTGAAATGTATGTAAACGTTAAATTTCCTGTGAAAACGAAAGTGTACCCTGAAAGAAGAGAACTTGATATGGTGTCCCAGAACTTCAACAACCAATGCACACAGGGTGGAAAGTCCGCGACCAAAACATCAATATGTGACGAGGTTGGAGTGAGAATGTGTTAGCGTTATGGCTGTTGCCATCTTGTTTTTTTACAGTCAGGAGTGACCATATTTGGATGAGAGGCTAGCGCTGTGGAGGAGTTAGGGGTGGATTTGACTGAGAAGCTGAGGATAGCGATAGCAGCCATGCCCTTCATTATGGGGAACTTTAAGCCTTAATAAGGAATGGGTGAGCTGTATAAAAAGTCACCCCTTGTACAGTTGTCATGAATGTTGAGCTATAGAGACCAAAATTGTTTTTTGAACCAGGCTGTAAACATGTTTAAGTCTGCTGTAAAGTTGGGCATTTTAACGTAAGGGTCTAAGGGGATTGACTGGCTTCCAGAGCCAGCCTCAAGTGGCCATCCAAAAAACTGCAGTTTTTGGCACTTCTGTGCTGGCTTCATTTTTCCGCGGTGAAGGTTGACACTTGGTCTGGTCCAAATTTCATGTAAATAGCTGCACTAGAAAATATGTTTGAGGAAGGGATAAGGACATATTGAATATTGTTTCCCCCACTATATGTCTAATAGCAAATTGCAAATCATTACACTCTGCCTTTACTTACATTAAACACAGCGTCCCGACTTTTTTGGAATTGGAGTTGTAAAGGCCAAACGCAGACTTACTCTAATTTGGGGTTTCTTTGGTGTCTTTTGGATGCCTGCTGTCAGCCTGGTCACTACCTCTCTAAAAAGCTCCAACCTCACCTGAGACCTGTGGGACTAAACGCTCACAAACGTCCTGAGCACACAAAATAAGAAAAGGAGAGGGCAGAGTTCTGCAGAACAATACACTGCCACACTTCTAGTGGGTCATAGGTGACGAATGAGAGGGATTACCTCTGTATGTGTCTACACAGTGTTTTTTAGGAAAATCCTGCACAGTATATCTTTAAGATCACAAAACTCCAGTCTTCATCGGCACGTCAGAACGGCCAGCGGGCAGTCCATTTAAAAAAACACACAGAACATGTTTCCACTGTGCTTCACATCAAACTCTCACATTTTTAATTCTAATGAATCCACATTGAGCACAATGCCTCCACATCAATACATATGACAATCTTCAAAATGATGTGAGTCTTGGCAGAGATCAATACAATCCTCCCAGCACAATTCAAGTGAGCGCCTTTGAAATCTGATGTGTGCATGCACTGGAGAGTAACTGATGGTGAAGTAAGAGGTGAGTGGGGGAGGTGAGTAACATCAGTTGATCACACAGTGTGGTGGCAGCGCGTTTTAGGACAAAGTGGCCCACAGCTTTATGATTAATTTAGCCTTAAAGCTTACTCGGGTCCAAAAAGCTTTCCAGACCTACATCAATTGAAAAGTCCTGTGCCAAAGAGCAGCACAAATACTGTACAAGACGAATCCACAAGAAAGTTTAACACCCTGTGCTATCAATAAGACTGTATGCATGTGAAAATTTGAGCCTTATTAGAGGAGTAATACTGTTCAAATGGAGTCCCAGCACTGTTAGGAAAAAAAGTCTGTTTTTGAGTAAAAATCTTCTTGTGTTTGTTTTTATTGCACACCACAGCGTCTGTTGTTTTTCATGCTTCACCTTGGTGCTGCTGTGTAGCTCCTGTCGGACAGCTTTGCTTATTTGGACAATGACCAGTGTACACGTGTGGTCACTGTTAACCAAATGCACCATGCTTGAGTTGTAGCGCGAGAGCCCAGCCTCATTTCCATTTTAATTTCCTGGCGCTGTCTTCCTCAGCAGCTGAGGATCTTGATGAAGGCCCGTCTGAACTCGATGTTGAAGGTGGTGTAGATAATAGGGTTGAGAGCACTGTTGACATAACCCAACCAGGTGAAAGCACTGTAAAGCCCAGGAGGCACGTAGCATGTCCTGCAGTGGGTGTTCAGAATGTGAGTCACAAAGAAAGGCAGCCAGCAGATGAGAAACACCCCTGAAGCAGCCAGAGAGCAGAGGAGAGAGGACGAAAACAAAAACACAAGAGAAAAATTGTAAGAAACAGCATACTGTAACATCAGCCACAAACATTAGCATGCTTGGCTAACTAGCTCATTACCAACAATAGTGAGCGTAACTTCCAAAGTTAGCTGATACTATATAATAACTAATGTAGCGATGTAGCAAACTACATTGATAATTACATGGGGTTATAGGTTACGTTTGAAAAATCCCTTTTCAGAACTGACACACTGCACAGGAGCCAAGATGCTACCATTACTACATCACAGTTTAGAGCATAGACTGTATGTAAAGATGGATGACGTCTCCATTTTCTCACATTGTAGAAAAGTGAAGCCAAAATATTCTGCATACCAGCGCTACCACCTTGCACTTCTGGACCCAGAGTCTGCACAGTAGCGATTGGGTAATAGAGCCACGGCATCGAGTTCCCACCCATATACTCGTCTGACCCAATCATGAGCAGCACGATTGATCATGAGTACGCCATTTGACACATACAGCTGTCAATCATGATGTCAAGCCCCCTTTTATGACCTGTACTACAACCACTTAGTTACCAGGGGGCGATCAAGATGTTTTGACTTCACCTTTGGGGAACTGTGATGTTGTCCATCTTTGTATATAGTCACTGGTTTAAAGCAATGGTTCCCAACTGGTCACGGTCCAAAATGGGTTGCGGATCCATTCTGAATGGACTGCAACTGACTTGCTAATGTGTCAACTTTGTAAAAAACACAGTTTATTTTTAAGTACAGTGAATGAATACAGTGAGTGATTAATGAACAGCTACTTAACAGAGACAGCAAACTAGCTTGAGACTTGGCCAAACGCAAGTACGATGCTGAATATATTAAGCTCCGTACTTTGGACTAATCACTAAGGAGAAATCTGAATTCTAACTACAGCTGATAAAATCTTCTAGCCTCTGTAATTTCAGCTGAGAAAATCTACTATTGGCATCTACAACTGGCCCGCTCTGTTTACATTTATGTAAAATCCCATTGCTTCTAAAATCAAACGTATTTGCTGCTGCTCATAAAAAAACTGCATGTGTGTTGTGCCAGAATAAAAGGCTTGACAGGTTTAGCAAAGGGTCAGTTAAAACACTTTTGGCTCCCAGCCTGCACTTAGTGTGGTATTCAGGTTTTGAAGTCACTTAATAAACCCAGCAGAAGCCAACAGGACGTACTTTATCATGTACAAACAGCTATGAATGCTGCAGCATACTTGAAACACTCATTAAACTCAAGTACTATAATTGGGGTCACAACATCACAGCAAAGCAGCGGTCAAATGGGTGAAAGGCAGGTGGGAAGTGGGCGGGACTGAGATCATTTTCTCTGTGTGTGTGCCACAGTTTTCACTGACACCAGTGTAACGTAATGAGACACCTCTGATTACATTTTTGTCAGCGAGATCTCTGCTGTGCCAGAGCTAACTTGACCAGGCTTATAGCAACCTGGCTGATAATTGGAGCGTGTGAAAGCTGTGTCAGGAGCTACAGCGTGTGCTTGGACACACACTGTGAACCTGAAGCCAACCAGACTTTTCTGACATTTCAGCTTGATTTATTGTGGCTCTGCAAAATATGCAGCAAATGCACATGGGGTACGAAAATGTGCTGGTGCCATCATCGCTAGGCGAGAGAGCAGTACAGATGACCTGGTACATATGGCAAAAAAGACCATCAGGAAAATGTTAAAGCAGTTGAAGTGGAATAAGCAATTGTCTATATAATTGCAGGTATTAAGTGTTAGCATGACATTTACGTTTCCCTTCCCTCAGCCACTTAAGACAATCTCCACTCACCAAGAACAATTGCCAGCATCTGAGTGGCCTTTTTCTCCCGTGCGTGCATACTCCTGAATCGTGGATTGTTGATATGAGAATGTACCATCGACCGCAGAGATGTGTGTGTTCGTCCATTGGACAGATTCTTCACCTCGCAGCTCATCCTGACAGTAGGCCGTTCATTTTGGTTGCTCTCCTCCGCCTTCTCCTCCTCCCGCTCCTGCTCCAGATCCAGTTCGGTGCGGCCGCAGGAGGCGTGGCTGATGCTGCAGCAGTTCTGCGTGTCCACCTGGGGCAGCACAGAGTTCTCCACAGGTCCCGTCTTTGGGCGTTTGCGCCACAGGCATCCTGACAACAGGTTGGGCTTGGAGGGATCTGAGGGCTCTACACTCTGCTGTCAGGACAAATGATAGACGATTAAGAGATGCTGTATAATCAGCACACATATTTGATTACATGTAATCATATTTGTTTATTGAAATAAAATGTTACATCATTAAAGCTGCACTAATTCATATTTTTACAGAAACAATGCATTGATCATCCAACTCAGTTTCCTTCAGCTGTTTTAACATTTTTCAGCTCATTGTTTTGGTTCTTTGGCCTGCAGTTTTAAAGTTCACTCACAACAGACGGCACTTTTCAGCAAAACAAGCCCTTCTGTACACCTACAGTACAGTTCGCTAAATGGCTGACAATTTAGCAGCTATCTGGTTAACAAAGTGGAGTGTTTAAACCTCTGAAGAGCTGAATATTTTCATTGTTGGTTGGTGAGGACCAAAACGGAGCTACAGTAAAAGAACTGAATATTAGACTCAAGGCCTTTGCACACCAAGTCCACATTTTCGTGGGAAACGTTGCACTTTTAAAAATAAATACAACCTCATGTTGTGTTAATTCAGAATCAGAAACTCTTGTCCATAATCTGTAGGTGTAAGTTTTCAGAACAAGTTGGATTTTCTGCATTTTGTTTCATCCATCAAAAGCCTTTAGAGAGTTGTTTGACCAAGAAGCAGTGATATGTGGGGTAATCTGCGGGATACATGCATCTGCAACATGAGAGGAACAGGGCAGACGTGTACAGAGGGCCAGCAAGAAAAAAAAGAAGAAATATATAAACAATGTTCTTTTTGAAATCTTCCACAACAAAGAGAATATAATATTAGCCTATACAGAAATTCACAACAGCAATGATGAAGTGCTATTTATTATCTGCCCAGTAGCATTTCATAGCTACAGTAGCCCCAGTGCCAAATGAAAGATGCAGACAGAGGGTCGCAACGGCCTAGGGCAACGTATTCTCACTCCAGTGGCGTAGGGAAGTTACGATGGGCCCAAGTGCACACTATTGTGCATGTATTGTCTTAACACATACAGAGACTTGAAATTGGACAACATTAACATACATATTACCCAGCAATCATCATTGCATATCTGATGAAAATATCACAGAAAATTAATCATTTAATTGAATAATTTTTCTGTTTTTTTTAAAGATTTTTTTTTATAGATTTTATAGCCTATGTAGTAAAAGCATATAATTTTATTTTAGATACCTACTGACTATTTAAAAAAATAAAAATAAAATCAAAACCATGACTTTTTGAGGACATCTGTAGCTAATGGCACCATTTCTAAATTGGGATCATCATTTTTTTTAATCATTTCTCTTTAAACACCAGTACATATTCAAGGTGGCAGTCTGAATCACTTACAAGGACCCGCCCTCTCCATGGACCCCTCCACCCCGGGGGCCCCAGTGCAACAGCCTACACTGTCTATATTTACGCCCCTGTCTCACTCCCAACTCATCACATACTGATGCTCATTCAGTGTCCTGTCATGTCAAAATATTATGTGCTAGATAGCATCCTGTGTCAGCTTTGGACGTTCAGGGTCAATTTACGCTTGTTCCCTGCATTGTCTGCAGATACAGTCTTTTTCAAAATAAACTTTGGCCAAAGGTAACAAATTGTGTTTTAGGGTTACTTCCTTAGGTTTGGGCAACAAAAGAACGTGGTTAGATTTAAAATAAAAACATCATGGTTTGGATTGAAGTTACTATGTTTGCTAGCAATGTAATGTAACGTCATGTAGGTCACATGACATATGTCACTAGCATAGTATGCTCCACATACTAGCACACTACATTGTTAATATAGCAACTTGATTGACTATGTTTCACACAGAACACTGGGGCTCCCGGGTGAAAGTCCAGAGTTTGTTTGACCCATCCACCCTCTCAGCCTTTTTACCACAGCAGATACCCTGAGTGTAAACAAATGCGCAGCTTGTGGCGTCTCATATTGCTGCTTGAGATTGCCTCTGTTTGGCGATGTCTGATGCCGACAGTCCACTCACTAAGCATTGGTATTTGATGAGTTGGGAGAAAGGCCGGGTTGCTTAGGGAGGTAACGACATTGGAGAGATGCAAGGGAGGAAATGTGTCTGTTCATTTTGTCTCGTACTGCAAATTTTCGTAACAAAGAAAAGACTCGTGCACGGTTTCTGTGTTTATCACTTTTTTTCAGATCACAGATTTAAAAATTTAAAAATATGGACTCGCTGTACAAAGGCCTCTACATTTGTCAGGTGTCTAAATGGTGCTCTGTGTATGCTCAGTGGGTAAATAGCAAACTGCTGACAGCTTTATGATAATGTGTCAATGCTGTATTTTCATCTTGTTCCAGTTGCCAAAAACAAATAAATTATTGCAGCTTTATTGTTCATGGCTCTGCCTTCTTTACTCTCCTACACTACTTCTTTATTGAAAAACTACCTTTATCTTATCCTGCATTGACCACATCTGGAAAATGAAGTTGAGTGCTACTCCAGTGAGCCAAAGAAAGTGGGGGTGCGGCTCAGAAAGCTGAACGTTATGGCCAATACATCATAGAAATGCTGTTCAGACAGAGTGAGAGCTTGTCCTACACCTCCACTTCGAGTTTTTTAATCAACTATGCACAGTGTGCATTCAGCATACATCAGTGGGACTGCAGTATCTGTAAATTACCTCTAAATACAATATTTCATTTTCATAGCATACTAACAAATCTCTGCAAATTCAGCAGCTCCAGCTCCACCGAGCCGTTACGCTCACAGCAAGAAGGAGCATAATTAACTGGTTGTGCTAATTGTCCAACATGAATTTCCTGTATAGCCAGAAACGTTCATTTTCTGTCTTCTTTTACTCACACACTTATCTCTTCACACATTTTCCTCAAGGGAAAATTACACATTGTTATTCCCTCCGCCTTTGAGCAGTCTGTGGATGATGCAGGTGCTGCAGTGCGTCACCCACAGACTTTGCTCAGTTGACAAGTGACCAGGTGACGAGAGGCAACAAGCCACGCTTCAGAATCACAATTTTCAGCTCCTTCTCAGACCCCTGGGCCGCGAGCACACAGCGGAACGAAAAACCCAAGTGTGCATGAACATGAACGCTGACAGACTCACATGAAAAGCTAAAAGCAGAGCCGCCCTGCGTGCTGCCATGTCACAATACGCCAACACAGAAGATATGAGAGTTAGTCAGGCATTAGGCTGCGTTGCATTCAGCAAAACTAGAGCAGTGACATAAATCAATTCAAGACGTGTGTTGGATCTCTGGTTTAAAATAGCACCCACCACTTTGATTCTTATAGGTGACAGGTCTTGCTTTGCCTTGGGAGTCTCCTCTTGTAGACAGGTCTCCTAGGGAATCAGAAGGAAGTTTAAGAAAGTATATTCCAGAGAGAGAAATGCTTAACCTCCTGTATCACCCGTACAACACCTATTCCACATACAGGTATACATACACTTTATACCATTCATTTGAAGTCACTGATTTATCTCTGTGCATCTCCGAGGATGTTTTCATTATGATTCACATCTATTGCGTTATCTGTGGCTTTCACACCTGAACAAAACACTGAGCCATTCAATTAAAGCTCAACGCAGAAATAAAGATAGCAGCTTTTGAAACAAGCCTCCTCCTTCATATCAATATCCTTCAGTTGACTGAGTCACAGTCCTATTATGTTATTTCTAAACACGTTTCCATTATAACTCTCTCAGCCTGAGCTCCTCCAGGGCTTGGATCTCACAATGAGTGTCTGCACTCATGGATGAGATCCCAACCGGGGCTCAACCACAACCAATCATCTGTAACCTGCTGTTATAATAGAGGATTTGATTGTGAATTAGTGTGCAATGAAGGGGAAAAAATGGAGTGAAAGTGCCTGGATATGCCACTGCTGGTCACGTTACTGGATTAAATTATCTAGTAGTGTCTTTTTATACACCATATTTTAAAAATAGGGTAGATACAGATACACAGAACATGACCTGGTGTCTCCTTGCCCCTGGGTAAAAGATAAAGCCATCATTTGTATGATAGATGTAACTGGGACAAATATTAGCGTGATGGATGTCATCAAAGAACTGACAGCTGTTCAGATTCAGATTTGCTCCATAATGAGATATCCACCATTTAAAGAGCAGCGTCACCCTTGTCCCAAAATACTTAAAAATGAAAAGATTGACTATTTTTAACCTGACCGGCCATTTTAATTAAGAACAACTTTAGTTTGACAGTGACAGCCGTGTCATCTGCTCATGACCTGAGCGATAGATTTTGTCTATAAACTTAATCTTTGCCCTGAATGGGTTCACCTGAGAGGCCATTTCCACCCAGCCTACATTTATAGACACTTTTCCTTCCTATTAAAGCAAAGTAATATTCCTGACATTTTTCTGACATCTTGCCTGAACCATTTTTCCTGCAAAGGACGTATAGAAATTCATGCAAATGAGAAAAGAGGCTTTTACTTTGGCAGTTTGACCGAGTGTTTCACATCAAAGTGTTCTCTTACGCTGTAATGGAACCAGTTACGAGGCTTTGGGGGAGGTTTGCTGGTGAGGTCCAACAGAAAATTGTCTAATGTGAAGGTGAACTGTAATTTGCAAGTCATTATGAAAGTGGGTGAGCGCGAATGAGGGAGACTGCATCCACATGAAAAATACAAAGCTGTGGTTAGGAGGAAACAAAGAATCAGGGACCAGTTGCACGAAACATCTTAAGTTTCTCCTCAGGTATGACACTTAAGGCTTAATTTCTCCTTATCTGAGGGATTTACACAGTCGCACAGAACCCCTTAACAGGTTTCCTTAGTTAAGGAAAATATTGACTCATTTACTGCTGTAAAAGAGATTTTACAGCTGTAAATGTTTCCACTGGGATTGTTTGCTTGGATTCACATTTGTGATGCCAGTTATCATCTCACAAAGTTGGCTTTTAGTCAGATGGTGAAAAAATGGCAGATAAAAAGAAGACAAGAAAACCATATTGGTCAGAGGAGGAAAAGATGCTGGAGGAATACAATCACAGAAAGCACATAATACAACATTTAAAAAATAATACTAAATTTAATTCCCAAATACCAGAAAAAAGTTAATTGTAATGAAAATTAATTCATTCAAATCTATTGTGTAAAATCAAGAGTGTATTCATCTGGTTGTTCTGGTCGCAGAATGCCCTTCTGGGGGTGTGTTAGTTTTTTTCATTTGTCACCATAAGCTCAGTCATTTTGCGTTTAAGATAGAGTCAGAAGTACCTTAATTTTTTTTTTTTTTTTTTAACCTTGCTTTGGTTGCTAAGGTCTTTTGTGCGACGGTCTAGGGATTCCTTGAGGATCCTTCACCCTTAAGGAGAAGATTTAAGGGTGTCTTATGCAACCAAGTTTTTGAGGAAACCTTGCTTAGGACTTTAAGGAACATCTTAATTTAAGGTGTTCTGTGCAACCAGCCCCAGACTATTAGGAGCTATTGAAAAAAAAAAAAACACCATTTGGTAACCAGTACTAAACTTGCTTATAGGGATTTAGAAACAACAAAATGACAAGTGCCAGATGAAGAGGAGAAAGAAAGAAAAGAAGGAATTGATGAGATGATGTGGAGGCACAGAGTAATTGCTTTTTTTTAAAGAGCTTTAACATCACAAAATTAGGTCCTATCAACATGAATTTTTGACTTAATACAATCCCTGTAAAGGATACCTCTTTATACTTCTGCAGAAAGGCTTGCGCAGAGCTTCTGCAGCGCCACAGAGATGGTTTGTGGAGCTTGCAAAGAGCTACAGAGATGTACCGTGCACCTCCTAAAAAATGTGACTAAGCACCAGGCACTGCAGACGTCACAGAAGTTTGATTTAACATCAGGGCCAGGAGGGGGGATACATGGAAAACCTAGAGGAAAAATTTTGCTGCTCACAATTGTCTTTTCTTTGTCTCATCAGAAATAAATCAGCTTTTTAACTAAACCTCACAAAATTCTGTTCTGTTTCTCCTAAACCCTCCCTTAAGAGAAATCGGGAGCAAAAGAATACATCAGCAGGAGTTCTTTTGCTGTGCTCAGAGGTTTCTCAACTCTAATAACAGATCAAATACTGGGTCTTACTGTTATCTACAGAGCTGATTATTTCAGACAAATAAAGTTGATTGCATTGAGAGAGGAGTAAGAACATTTCAAGATCTTAAATTAGTATCAAGCTGAGACAAGACAAAGACTATTTGGGAAAATGAACTGCACTTGTATAGCACCTTTCTAGTCCTCCGATCACTTAAGGTGCTTTTACACTACATGTCACATTCACCCATTCACACACAGTCACATGCTGGTGGAACAGCCATTGGGAGCAATTTGGGGTTCAGTATCTTGCCCAGCAGGACTTCCAATCGAACTACCAATCTTCTGATAGGTGGACAACCTGCTCTACCTCTGAGCCACAGTTGCCCCAGTTTCACAGGAGATTAATTTAAAAAGTAGGAGAAAATAGTCACATTCTGACATAGATATTAAACTGAGCTCAGTTATGTCTAGAAGAAATAAGCTGGGCAAAGAAGATATTTTGAGATTGAATTTTCCTTTCCTCTGGTAAGTACCTCTCATCTGTTACAACAAGAAGCATGGACCAGTTTGAAGCAAGGCTTGTGGAGCAAGTTAGAAGACATCATCACTCTTATGATCCCTCTTCTGAGGATTATTCGATAGAAAAGTAAGTCACTGTTCCTGGAAGGGGATTGCTGAAGAGCTTGAGAGCTATGTCTGAGAGTGTACCAGAAAATGGAGGCTTCTGAGAGACAAATTCCTAAACATGGAGAAAAAGCTGTGGGGTGCAGGAGCAGAAGATACAAGCCTTTTATAAAATGCTGTCTTGGCTTCTCACTTTTATCCAGCACAGAGAGACAAAGGGCAACAGTGGGGCTAAGCTGTGAAAACCTCAATAGGAAGTCACAACATGTATGTGTGAAATAACCTCACAATCTGTCATGCCTGGCACATGTGAGAGGCGCTAACACCAGCCGGGCTGCACAGGCTGCCACAGGAAGTGGTGCCATAGTTCAGTAAAAATGAAAAGCCTGACATAGGAAATAATAATAGATGATGGTCTCACCACAGATGGCGGAGTTGAACCCGGCTGCACCTTTCCGCTGGTCTGACCGAAGGTGATCCTCTTCCGCCTCATCCTGAGGAAGACGTAGATGCGGATGTAGACCAGCAGAGTGACAACAAACGGCAGGTAGAAGGACACCACCGAGGAGTAGATCACAAAGTCGGGGTTGGAGATGGAGCACACCATGGGGTCATCTGAGTCAAAAACAAACTATTATTATGCAAAACAGCCTGAAAATACCAGGATAATAAAGACACAGCAGGTTGACATTTGACCTGAGCTGATGCTCTCTATATTGAAAATAACCTCGATTGCTTTACCTCTTTCATTTTCTGCATACATTTTTAATCTTACAGCACTGACTTCAGGGCAGAGGAGTGACTGATTTGACAATGAGTGCGCCATTAATTCAGACTAGGAGCCCATTTGACACAATAATAACAGCCTATAGATCAATTAGTCAATCAAAATACCAGAGTTGAATATCTATCATGTGAGCTAATGGGCCTATAAATTTAAATTGGACAGAGAAAAAAAAAGGACACAGGCTGCGACCACAGCTGTGAAATGCATATTGCATGTCAGAGGCATGAACAAACTGACGTGATGTGCCTCTCTGGACGTTCCCCTGGATCAATACCACATACCTCAATACACAGAGAGATGCAAACAGGGGCCGACAGATACAATCTATTTCTAGCCACACTCCAAACCCCCTTCAGTTTCAAGATTCATATTATTTTGTTTGGCACTTGTACAGTATTTGTGTAGCTGAGCCGCTCTTTTTCAGTGCTTCTCCTTTTGAAGGGCGATGAAGGACCCTGGACCTCATGTGAACCCCCGGTCCCTCCTTCCAAAGCTGATGCGTGGTTGCATACTGACAAAAAAGTGGGATTCCTGCAATCAGCAGCCTTTGTTTTGCACTGATTGTAAATGGACTAAACTAAATGCCCGTATCTGTGTGAGTAGCTTTACATTGTGTCTGACTAATGCTGTTGGTTAATTGTGTATGTGCAGTCATGCATCGGTGCTGCTGGCTATTGAAATTAAAATAGCTACTGGTGATGGCTCTCGCATTCCTCTGTCCGCTGTGTTGTTTGGTGCCTCATTCTCAGTCACACAGTTGCAAAAGATGTAATTTCATCAGCAAGTCGGTTGTTGTTCAGCTATGTAGAACATGAATAATACTGAAAAACATTTCTTAGAGGAGACACTTCTAGAAGATGTCACCATCACTCCTCATACACTGACCTCATCTAACCACAATTCATTGCAATATTTGAAAGTTAAAAAGGGAATGTCCCCCTGTCTTGCTGCTATCAGCACTACAGCCTCCACCTAAAGAACATAAACATATTGAATAACTAAAAGCAAAACTGCTACATTGGAAGATACCCAAAATATTAAGTGTGGTGCACTAAACATCGCAGATAAATGATATACTGTGACAGCCTAAGAGCATCTGAGCAATGGCGGATCTACCTATAGGTTACAAATGCAGCTGTCTAGAGTGACACCCAGAGAGGAGGCACCAAAATCCCCCCAGTATTTTTGAAAAAAAAAAAATCAAACAGAAAAGGATCCAAAGGTCAAATGCTAAAGGTCGGTCAGTAGTAGGGGTACCACGCCTTGTGCTGATTTCTGGCATAGCTCAAGCTCCAGAAAACCTCGGGCCGGCCGTATAAAACACCTTAAGTTAAGATTTTCCTTAATGTCCTAATTAAGGTTTCCTCAAGATGAATCAGGTGCACAATCTTCTTGTACTGTACTACGAAGCAGGATTTTGAGTCAACTCAGGGTTTTCAGTGCTACGAAGCTTGCTCTCTTTTTACTGGGATAAATCACCATGGTAACTTATGCTGAACAGCTAACCTGCTCCGGAGCGGGTTAGCTTCAGGGTATCGGATCACAGCCTGTCCACACCCCGACCTCTGACCAATCAGATCACTGAAGGAAAAAGTATCCATGGACAAAAATGAGGTAAAAAGAGGAGCCTATATGCTGTTAGAGGTCAGTAGAATCACTTCAGTGTTTCAGGGCTCTATTTCTACTGGTTTTAAAACAGAGCTTCTAACAAACGGAGATCATTACCACACCAAACGCATGATTTTAACTTATGCAAAGTTTTCTTTAGTCCGCAGAGATAGTGTTGCTATTTTCCACCCTGATTACAGCCCTCAATCACGTAGCTCAAAATGACATGAGACACCTGTGTGATGAGAACTACGATAAAACATGATATTTAATTAGAAAAATAATCAACACACTGTTAATTAGCTCCTGTCATTATAAATGCCACATTTGGGTCAGACAGACTTCATCAGTCATTAACTACTTTTCCACACTTTACTGCAGCAGCAGAAGCACTGACGTTACTTTAAAGTGTTTTATGTGACATAGTTATCATCATCCAACTAAACTAAACTACATTTTTTGGATAGTATCTTCAGTGTTTCTAGAGTTTTCCTTTCCAAGATCGCAGAGTATTGTTTAAATCCTGCACCACTGACTGAATTTAAGTGTCTCACAGACACTTTCTGTACCGTTTCATCTCACATCATATAAAGCAGTCAACTTTATTCATGGTTCTGATGACATCACTTGTAATTTACACCCCCGCCTCTTTCACATGAACGTGCTCATTGACTGAACTAGTTTATATCCAGCTTTGTAGTACAGTACCTGTTATCCAGACGGCCCATGTGACGGGTCACATATCCTGGGTAGGTTGAACTGGCTTCGTAGCACAGGTCTTATACTTAAGGAATCCCTAGACTGTTGCACAAAAGACCTTAGCAACCAAAGTGGAGAATAGAGAACTTAAGGTCCCTCCGACTCTATCTTAACTGCAAGAGTGTTCTGCGACCAGGAGAATCTGATGGATATGCGTATGATTTTACATGATAGATTTGACTTAACTTTTGCTGCAATTTCCTCCTACAATCATTTTCTGGTATTTGGGGATCAAATTTACTTTGTAGCTTGTGCTTTTAATTATTGCATTCCTCCAGAGGTATTATCTTTGCCCCTCTGACCAATTTGGTTTCCTTGTCCTCTGACATTTTTTCACCATCTAACTAAAAGCCAACTTTGTGAGACGATAACAGGCATCACAAGCGTGAATTCAAGCAAACAATCTCCAACAGCTGTGAAATCTCTTTCACAGCAGTAAATGACCATTTTCCCCTTAACTAAGGAAACCTCTCGAGGGATTCTGTGCAACTGTGTTAAGTCCCTCAGCTAAGGAGAAATTAAGTGTCACACTTAATTGCACAGTTGCTTTGTGCAACTGATCCCTGGACTCTACATTTCTAATAGAGCAACTCAGGGATGTCTTTTGTTATTCAGCATTAATGCAGTGTTGAAAAATAAAAAGCCTCCTGTAATTGCAGGATGGGAACGGCCACACATTATTCAAAAATGGTTACCTTCACTTGTGACCTTGTAGTCAATGCATTTTTAATAAAGCATAAATTTGCTCTTTTTGTGAACAAGTGGAGTCAAATTCAAATAAATGGTGCATTAGTCTTGGGGGTATTTGTTCTTTTATACCTTCATACCTTCCTGACATTTCACCGAGTGTATACGGTGTGTGGCCGTAATCATGTTACAAAAAAAAGGAAATAAAAAGGGTGAAGCTTCTGGAGATAGAAGTCATAGTAGCATGTATGTCATTTTCTTGCCTACAGTGCTGTGTGTCTAATATGCAATTAGCCTACTTAGACAAGTCTTACTGGGCTTAAATACTTATGGCCCATAGAATTATGAATAGATAGGAAATAAGCGCCGTTCTTGCTGGAGGACCCAACAACACTCATCGCACTGATAAATCAGTGAACTGAGCAGAGATGATGTACTGAATAAAATCCTGTGGCCAATAGACTGCTTTGTAGTTGAAAGTCTCAAGACAAGGTTTTGCGGCAATGCTCCCAAACAGCAGCAGAGGCATTTTTCTTTTTACTAGTCCTGTAACATTAACCCCACCACTCTATCTCAGCTTGGCTGCCTGCTCCACCAGTAAGCCCATTTCAGACCAAAGATTCCTGACAAGACAAAACCATTTCAGGACGTTGCAGAGAAAAGTTGCAGCTGTGTGAACGGGCCTGTCTCAGCTCGACTCAACATGGTTGATATTGTCACCAAGACTCAGCTTATCGTCACTAGCAGCTGGTTTTAGAATGTAAGGCAACTGTTGCAACAGCCAATTTGCTTATAGCACAGTCCGCTAGCCAAGTCATCTACAAAAGCCCCAATTTCGTGTTACCTTCAGCACCAAAATCGGCCCTTCAGACATGGTATCTAGACCCAAGCATTTTCACCGCAAATAGTACTCTTATGTGGGCAGGGTTGTTGTCACTCACTGCTCCGTCCTTCTTTATTAGTCTGCACCTCATTTATCATCCACAGAGCAAGGCTGCACGCTGACATTTTCTAAACAAAATAAAACAGGCTGCAAAGAGAGCCTCTCTCAATGGAACAATAGCAGGTTTGTGCATTTAGGCCTTCTCAGGCAAGCTCAGGGGTTTAGTGTTTTGCTGAAGCCCACAGGAAAGACGTTCCACAACACTTTTTTTTTTCTCAGAGTGAGGATTAGAATATATGCAGTTCACATAATCTGGTCGAAATTAATATATATAAACGTCTTATATGCAACAACATCTTTTCATTCATAGTCTACAAATATCTCTTAAACTCTCTACAACATGAACAGTGGTTGCATGAGCCTCAAAACCAGACACAACTCAGCCTTGAGCAGAGCGACCGTCCGCTATTGACCAATAAACGGACTGCAGTGTTCACAGCTCCACCTTTTAGTACCAGATCTGTGTGCTAGGTACCCCAACAGAGGGGGGACCAAAAATGGGGACGGTGCCATCCGCAGCTTTTCACAGTGGAAACAGAAAAAAAGCCTTCCAAACTAAACTGTACCGTACCGCTAACGTGTCTGCCGTGTTCGCTTTCCCTACATCACTGAACCTGACTCTCTCATATGTTGATCCCCATCCTTGCGGTGTGTTACTGCTGCTGCTGGCTGTACGTGCGCATGCCACACACATACTCATTGACTGATTAATCTGCTGGTCATTTAAATTATTGTGGCATATTTATTATGAATACGGTCCATCTGAAGCTCAGGTCGTTATATTTATGTTTTCACCATTTAATCACTACTAGAAAAGCAACTGTAGCAAATTATCTCACTATCAATACCGTCATTCATATTCTAAGTAGCTACAAATGATATTTAGCTACAAACCAAACCTGAAAAGCTGGAAATTAAAACAGAATTGCAGGCTGTTGTTGCTGTGGAGATGATACACCAACTCTTTGGCTACATCAGTTTAACAGAAAGAGAAGCACCCACATTTACAACAATGTTGAAAATCATACCTTCTGGATTTCTAAATATCCTGGTGTATTACATGCATGAAAGGTTCAAATGTCTTATATAATTGTGGCTCTTATTTAGATGTAACTACCAGCAATTTTACCTTCGCCAAGGTTTGTTGACAAAGTGCAACTCAAACGCAAACTGTTTTTACCACTTGGCTGCCTCTAATTACAGCTTTAATGATATGACATGAGGATTATTAATCGCCATGCCTCTCAAACTGAGCATGCTCCTGTTTGTAACACAGGCTCACCGTTAAAAATCAGTGGCCATTTTCTCAGGCTTCACAAAGCTCAAGACAGTGTCACAGAAAACATTATACAACATTTTCACAGGCTGAGCAGCACAGTCCGTGACCAGCAAATTGACTCTGACATGCTAAATAGAAGGAGTGCACCTTTAATTCCCATTTTAGATCACATTTCATGTCCCAGTAGTGACCCTAAACCGCACGTAGACCGAATTCTGACCCTGAATTTTATATTAACACAGTGCCTTCGTGCCTTGAATTCTACTTTGCATCCTGCATAACTTGACTCTTCGCTACGGTGCATCCAGACAAGAATATGGTTTCATAATGTCGTTGACCTGACCTGTGGTGTTGAAACCAAACAGCAGAGGACAGGAGACAGTGAAAGCCAGGATCCACACGGTGGCAATCATCACAAAAACTCTCTTCCTGGAGCGATGGGTGGTGTTGTACAAGACAGGCATCACCACTGCTGTGTACCTGTAAAAACACACAAGTAAGAGTCTGTCCTGCTTCGTGCAGAGGACAGATGGTGACATACATGTATGAATGAAGACAAAAGTGCTGATATAGAGAAATAATTAGAGTGAGAAAAAGAGCGCCTCTGAAAAGAACTGGGCTTCAGGGATGCCAAGAAATGCACTGCTGAGAGAAAGTGGATAATATAAAGACCAACAATGGAGCAGCAAAGCAGGCATTTCTATTTAGAAACAAGTTGGGCATTCAGCAATAAACCAAGTGGAGCTTTGATTTAAGAGTTAATCAGCACACTTTACGCCAAGAGTGTATAATGAGTCCGGGAAAACTAGGCTCAGAAGAAGCAGCAATTATGCTGGACCCCGACCCAAAATGGATGTGATGTTATGTTGTTTAGAGCCAGATAACTGCCATGATTGTTTATCCTCATCAGACTAATTACACTGGGTTCTTCTCTGGGCATAATGCAGGGCTAAACCCGGAGCACAGACGTTCACTAAAAATACTCTCCCCCCCCTGCCATGCTGCTGTCTGGTTAAATAAAAGCAGAGACGGAAAAGTGGAGTAGGTAAAAAATAATGTACATGATTTATTGATCGAGTGCTGCTTTCAGTTACACTTTTAGTAGAGGATAAAAACAAGGCTCTTTGGTTCTGAGACGCTACTGAAAACATGACCTTTGCTGTTTCACAAACACTTCACCTTGAAGTTTGATGCAAGAACTTCCTTTCTGGTGTATTTATGCTGCTTCCGAATAGCCTGGTTTGACTCTTCCTTTCAACAAATCTTCCCTGCTATCACAGCAACCACCGCTATGAACTTATAAATAAACAATGCTGTCACAAAGGTAATGCGGGTGTGTTGAACGCTATCAATGACACAGAATGCCCCTGGTACTTTGCTTTAATTTAGCACCTCACAGAGCGTATGATGCCGTGGTGTTGACTTGTCTAATAATCAATCACAGGGAACCACAGGGCTCCAAAGAACTTCATCTCTCAGAAGCAAATTATTCATTCGCACAAACATATGCACCAGCAGGCGTGTAACCATGTGCAATTAAAGGTGGTGTAAGGGGGTTTGGTACCCTTTATTGTACATGACAGTGGCCTGATTAACCTGTTAGGGGTCCCTGGAGCATCTGCATTGTGTACGTACCGTGTAACCTCTAAGTTCCAATTAAGACCCTGTCCTAGCTGCAGGTTTATATTTAGTGTATTAATTAACTTGTGGTAATTCAAACCTGCACTAACCATGGACTGCACAAAAGAAGGGGACGTAGCCACTGTGACATCACCCTTTGGTTTGTAGACTACTGTTCTGAAGCCTCCAGTTTTGGCTGTCGCTCCATCTTTGGAGCCAGAAGTGATCATATTTGGATAAGAAGGTGGAGCTGTGGAGGAGCGAGGGGTGAATCTGAGCGAGAACACAAGGACACTGCTGTAGCAGTGACTTGTGAGTCAAATGGTAGCTATACGCTAAACCAGTGGTTCCCAACTGGTGGGTCGTGGGTCCATTCTAAATGGAAGTGACTCGCGAACATGTTAAGTTTGTAAAAAAACACACTTTATTTTTAAGTACAGTGAATTTTGGACACAGGGTTTTATTTTAAAGTACCATTTCCTGTTGTAGAGTGAGTATATACCAGACAGATACTTAACAGAGACAGCAAACTAGCTCGATGACATGACTAAATACAAGTATGGCGCTTAATATATTTAACTTTGTGGACCTTAAACTAATGAGGAAAGAGCAATCTGGACCCATCAGCTGAACCAGTTGGGAACCAGTGCCCTAAACCACACCCTGCTTTATTAACTTATTCACTCTAAAAGGAACAATAATTTAAAGAATAAACAATATGCAGTGTTGAAAAAGTTCTATACAATCAGATTTCTTTTGCAATCAGTGGAGTCGCCCCCTGCTGACCATTAGGAAGAATGGCACTTATACCTTGGCTTAAAATTTCAGACCCTGAGATCACTCCTTGCAACTTTGTCTCCTCCAAATAACATTTATATACAACTAATTTGAAACTGAGGGAAACATAATACCAAGTGCATTACGTTTTCTATGGCACAGTGACACAGTGCACACTAGATGCACCAAGGGGTGCTCTGCTAAATTAATGTAGAGAAGAAGAGGAAGTGATGCAAGGAAACACACCAGCCCTTGTAATAAAAGTTTTAACACAATATAACAGCACAGTAGTGCAGTGGTTAGCACTGTAACCTCACACCAAGAGGATTTCTGGTTCGAACCCAGGGTGGGGGAGTCCTTCTGTACAGAGATTGCATGTTCTCCCAGTATCAGCGTGGGTTTTCTCTGGGTACTCCGGTTTCCTCCCACAGTCCAAAGACATGCAAGTTAATTAGTGACTCTAAATTGCCTGTAGGTGTGAATGTGACCTGGGGTACACCCAGGTCACATGCCGTGGTTCAGGTTCGGGACTTGCTTGGAAAGAAACTGTGCAGGTTCAGGTAGAATTGGGCCTGATTTTTTTCGGGCACAATCAGAGCTCTAAACCAAAGTACTTTTGTTGCGTAACCCTAAGACAGGAGTCTGGACATGAGCTCAAAGTTTTGGTGCCATGGTCCTGAACTTTGCATGTCCATCATGCTCTCTATCAACCTCCTTCCAGTGACTATGCAGTACACGAAAGTAGAGTTTTGCTATCTGACAGAAACGTTTCTAAACATGATCCAGGCAGTGATTACGGTACCACAACAACACAATTAAGAAGCAGTTTAGTAACATATGAATGTAATTTTAAGGAGACAAGATTGCCTCTTGGCAATAAAAGATTTAGCAGCAGAAACAAGTGAGCACAACATAACCATCTAGGCTGATACGGCAAATTAATTAATTTGGAGTCATCCAATACTCACTCTCTTTTAGCTCTGTTTTTGGTCTCTACCACCTCCTGAGGGACATATATTTCCCTCAGGAGGAGGTCTCTACCACCTCCTGAGGGAAATATATGTCTATCTAGCTGCTTAATCTTCCACTTTGTTCACCAGCTGTCTGTTTGTCATCTGGTGCTGAGCAGGATGTGAAGACAACGCTGTGAGAGCCATCTCTGTAAAGCTCAGTAAAACTGAGTGAAGCTGCAGAGTCATGTGATGATTCTCTGTAGGTTCATCACTACGAGTGACCCCTTTCACATGTTGTCACATTGTTTTCACGTTGTCATTTGATAAATAATTATTATAAATGCACCATGGGAGCATTAACTGGAATGCTAGGTGTTAAAACTAGATTCTGACACACTACAAGACAGGAGGCACATAATTAGATAATAATGCAGGATCACATTACTCGCTACTCGTAGGAGATGCAAATTTTATTACAAATTTATAATTAATCAAATCACCGTGGTGCAGTTGGGACTTCCTGATAGCTGTTCCCGAGTTATCAACACTATCTTACTGTATGAAAGCACCTACTGCAAAGTCTTACTAACTGCACAAATGCATCCTCATGAAAACCTCCAGTCCCTCCGTAGTACTTATACAGTCTATGTAGTTGAACTCTTGATGCCTGCAGGTTGTAAGTTCAAAGGCTGCAGAGCTGATTAAATATTAACAGACACAAGAAAAAAAAGGAAATAAATAATTGAAATACAAGATGCACATCTACAGTAAAGGTTCAGACTGATGCACGGCACAGTTCCTCCTGCATTAATGCAAACAGATGCACAGCAATTAGACGCAAACAGACCCGAGTCTGAACCTGGAGCATCAAATCAAAACCACACAGAGCACAAAATCTCCTGATTTCTGTCTCCTCCTCGCTGTCGCTCATTCTGTTACACACTGACACACACACACAGATGTACACACTGACACACAGCTATCAAGAGGATATGAGGAGGATGGGAGAATATTGTTTTTCTCCAGTGAGTTTTTAAATATCAATGAGGTGAGGTGAAGAAAGAAACAAGACCTGGAAATCTCGTATGCCTCTCATATGGATGACATTTATACAGGAGGTGTCATGGCATATATTTGTAGTCAGACACAGTAACTACACTGAGAAGAAAGACACACACACACACACACACACACACACACACACACACTGCACACTCACCTGTCAATGCTGATAGCACACAGGTTGAGGATACTGGCGGTGCACATCATCACATCTAGCGTGACAAAGATGTTACAGTAGAGCCGGCTGAAAAGCCAGGCACCGCCGACCACCTGCACAGGACAGACAGGCAGATTATCAACGCACACGTTTCTCTTCCCTTTCTTCACCGTGAAGTGTTACGCACCTACTGAGCGCACACATGAATGCACACACTTGCACATGTGACAGAAAGGCAAGGAAGAAGGAACACATGAAGACAGTTTGACCTCATAACAATAAGGAATAAAGAAAAATAAGCTGTCAAAAATAAAACCATATTCACCTTGATATACTGAGTTTAAGCATTTATGCTAATAGGGAAATTAATAAGGCTAATTTAAGCATGATTTAAATCTGTTTATGTCACTTGTTCTCTGATAATTAATACTGTATATGTAGATGCTCTGTGATGATAGCACCGTGACAGATAACACACACAGTGTTGTTAAATCTAATTATCCTTGAGGAAATTTCCAATTTTCAAAGGACATTGACCCCCAGCTAAACCGATAACACCCCAAACAACAACCTCCCCCCACCCCTCCACAACAGGCTTTCACTCAGGCTCCATAATGCCAGGTAATAACTGTCTGACAAAGATAAATGGGATCCAAGCTCCGTCCCCTGCCTGCTGAATCTCTTATATCCAAGATGGGAATATACGCCTACCTACACATAGAGGCGGCGCGCACACATGGGAATGTACACAGGCACACACACACGTATGAAGATGTAAATAGAGAGCGATCTCTCTCGCAGATGCCAGAGTCATCACATATACGCAGATACACATATATACATACAAGTGAAAAAATATCCACTGCTAATGTTTATTCCCAAACTTAACAAATCTAAAACCTAAATCCAACACAAATCCCAATCATAAACCAACCACATACTATAATTCTAATTTGATTTTTTAAAGGAGCATTCCCTAAATTTTACACATTAAAATCTGTCTACTTGGCACGTGATTCAGCGCAGTCATTAGAAGAAAGTATTGTATGTTTCTACAAACTACAAATATGTTACATTTGTATGATTTATATGCATCATATCAATGTTTCTAAAGTAATATATTCTAGCTAACTTTGTCATCAAGGCATGGAGTGGATGTTGGAGTGACAACTGCCAAGCTGCAGACCTCTGTTTGAAACCAAACAACAGCAAAACTGGTTGTTTTTTGGCGAGTCATTTAAACGTTTCCAGTGGCTTTTTAGCCACAAAACATGAGTGTTTTTTTGGTGACCTGTTGCTGTGTTTGTGTAGCATGTTTGTTACCAAGACATTGCCCGAATGGTTGTTTTTGGGAGACATTGCTGCATTTCCAGCAACAACTGTAGCACCAAAACTGTTTTTTTTTTTTCAGCCACAGTGTGATCGTTTCTTAAAAATTTGTGCCTAACCATCACCACATTAACCACAGTGTAATGGAAACTTTCTGCTTCATAGTAACATACAAATGTAGATATGGTTTGCAGACAAATGACCTTTATGCAGGCGATTGTGTTGTGTAGTTAGTTGCACTCAGCTTATAAAACCAGTTGCATAACGTCCTCCGCCAACTGGGGACACTGAGTTTGAAAGGATGCTTAGTTAACAGGGAGAGTGCAATCAAATGTGCTGTTTAAAGGCATTGTGGGGAATGTAGGAATGGGCATTTTTGGAGCTCCGCACTATTTCAGAGCAGGTTTATGAGCATATATTGTTTTCACATGGGAGAAGTGACAAAGCATATAAACCAATAAAGTTGCATACTAAGAAATGCTTGATTTATGAGTGTGCTGTTGATGCACACTGTTGATTTTCAATGCATTGCACAAAGGAAATGGAGAAGCTGCTCACCGCTGCAAAAACTGAAGTAAATTGCTTACAGGACAGAAAGATCTTAGAAAACAAAAAACTACAAAATGGAAACATATGAAAAGTTTTTAACTGCAAAATCAGAATTCTATGACAATAAGTGTGGTATATACTGAGTTTGTAGTGTTGAGGTATGGCACAGCACAGAGAAAATGTCCTCTTTGTCTCCTCTTTTATCTTTGTGAGGACATTTGGTCTTCTCAGGTACATAAATAACACCAATACAAACAATTTTTGCACCGCATGTACACAGTACTTGATTGTATTCAGTCTCCCCCTCACACAAAAAGACTGAGGCACACATGTGGGCACATATTGAACATTGTGTTCGCAGTGTGGGAAAATGACGGTGACTCAGTGGGGCTCCGCAGACACCTCGCGTTGATTGTGTTTGAACATATGTGATCTGTACTTTCACAGCAGTCAGTTGTGCTAAATGTCTCCATAAAAGGACACAGCAGGAGCAGCAACTGTTGGGACGCTGGGACAGGAGATGGAGTATCTGACGGAGGAATCTATTTGTGTTTTCACTGTTTTCCATAAAGCAAAACTAATGTGATTATATTTCACATAATGTTACAATAAAATACTTTTGTGGAAATTATTGTTAAACAGGTGCAGATGATAAAACCGTTTTTGGAGGAACAAATTGTCGAGTCAAGAATACATCAACAGTGCATATGTGCAGGAGTACGTTTGTATCATTCAGTCTTAGGGCTGGGTAATAAATAGATATGAAACTTGATATTGTTTTAGATTTTAGATATTCTAAATCAACCTGTTTTCATTCCCAGGTTATCAAATACTTTGTCACAGCCCTCTGCATCTGACAGTGACGCACAGCTGAAACACACTGTAACATGTGTTTAATGTTGTGAAGTGGACACAGATAGCTTAACGCAACAAAACCTGGCTAGGTTTAGAAAAAAGAGCATTTTTTAGGTTAAAGTAAATGTTTATTACGCAACGCATCATGAGTTAACACGTCACGTGACTGATGTCATTGTGCAACGACTGTGTGTAAACTGCATAACGTTACGTTAAAACAACACAGATTTTTGGTTTTACAAAGGACATGAGCCAACAGCCCAATCTCACTCCCAGCTTGCCAAATACTGCTGTTTTTTCAGTGGACCTCAGTGTCAGACACCGACACACAGAGGTACATACATAACGGGCAACAGCAGTTTTGACGCTGCTGGCAGCCACTGTAGTATGAAGAGTGAGACAGAAACACGGGAGCACACTATTCGTTTCCTGTGTGAAAACAAAAGTCAGTGGAGTTACTTTTATAAGAATGTGGTGTGCTAGTACGTGCAGCATGCAATGCTAGTGACGCACCTGTACTTAGTTTAAGCGAAACCCTCACGTTTTTTCTTTAAATCTAATGACAGTCTTTTGTCGGCTAAACCTGATGAATAAACCTAAAAAGAAAATGTTTTACCTACATTGTAAGTTCATTTTGAAATAGACTGTATGCATACAACGGGCAGAAACTGTACATTTCCTGTGAAGACTGAAGTTCATTTTGACAAGCTGTCCCTGAACGTCCAAAATTGACGCAGTAGGATACCTGTGGGACACCAAGCGGTGGTATTTGATGAATTGGGATGAGAATGCGGCACAACTGTGGTCTCCTGGGTGAAAGTAATGTTTTGTTTGACCCAACCACCTCACCCCCCCCCCATGTTACACAGACCGTCTCTCTCTTTATACTAAGTCAGTTGCTCTCAGCGTTAAGGCTTACAGCGGATGGGTTTATATTGGAACTAGCTGAAAGCCTTTGTCTCATGAACAAGCTACAGGGTGTCGTTGGCGTCGATCTCACACACTAATGGGCATGAAAAAGTGTTGATATTGGCAACCTGGGAATAGGGGACTGTAATATCGTAAGCATGATCTTGTTCTGGTTTTAAAGGCTGCATGAGAGTAAAGTGATGTACAGTAGTTTTCTCAAGTTACCAGACTGACCAGACCATTATATCCACATTACAGATGATTATTTATCAAATATCTCATTGTGTAAATGTTTTATGAAGCACCAGCAGTCGACCCAACAAATTTGTCGCAATATTGATATTGAGGTAATTTTTAAAAAAAACATTGTGGATTTCCTCCACGTCACCAAGCCCTGCTTGATCTCCTGTTTTCTGTCAGATCTCCCTGTATTCCATATAACAACATCCTCCTGATAAATCTTGACCTGACAGAGCGCTAACGTCCGCACTACAAATGGAGCTGTTCCCGTAGTCAGGTCATACATTTGCTGCGGCTGAGCAGCATCATCTAAGATAAATTGTGTAGAGTGAGTGCTCAGTCATTGCTGCAAATACAACCACCTCCTTCAAGTACAAATCATACTTCAACTGTACCATCCAGGGATACATTGGTCTGCTCAAGGGTATATGATTACCTTCTGACAGGTGAGACTGGGGAGTGAGATACTCAATCACTTTCCCTGCCAAGACACACCTGCAGAAGCAAACCAGCAACCCTCTGGTCACAACAAGCTAATCTCCAATCCTTCAGATGAGAGCTCGCAGGGCGATGGTGCTCACAGTGCTGGGAGTCGAAAGTCTTTGTGCTGATAGGTTTTTTTCTCCAGCGTTATCCAAGATATATTTGACCTTTACATTCCTGCTAAATTAAGGGATATTGCACCTTTGTGTCATACCATCTTTTAATGACTCATTCCTTATGGGACTGTAAGTTTACCCTTTGAATCTGAAATGAAAAAAGTAACACATGCTCTAACAGCATGACTGCCTGCATGGAACTCATGACTGAATCCTGGCGAGGTTCCTGGCTACCTCAATTTACCTTTCATAAGATGTAGTCATCTTTAATTTGTCAGCCTCTGCTCACTGAGTGTGGTCATTTATTATTTTTTTTTATGGTTGACCTGCCGTTGAATCTTCTGCTCGATGTGAGAAACTGTTTTCTGCTGACAGTGAGCAAACTTTGGGAAGTAGGGTGGCTGCTCATTAAACATGACTGGACTTCATCCAGATGATTTTTAGACCTCATGTGGGCAAACACAGGCCTTTGAGCAACACACTCGGTGCCCCCAAGCTTCAGGGATGGTACACAAGCCTGTGCCTGTGTGCTTACACAAACAGGACAACCCTACAGTCATTTTCAGTGTGCAGATGATGAGATGTGGGGGCCTGAGTCATGTGCACCTATACAGTTAATGAAGTTACTGACCAGCAGTTGACACAAGGATGCATGGGCGGATTATGAGTCAACAGGCCCCTGGGCACAGACATGTAGAGGACCCCTCACCTCTCCTCTACATGTATTACATGCAGACTTTATAAGTATTTAGCCTCTTTGTAGTTGTTTGTCTCTTTGTGGTCATTTTGTGTCTCTTTGTGGTTGTTTTGTTGATTTTCATCATTGTTGTGATTCTTATTGTGTGGCTGTTGTGCATTTCTATAAAATTGTTTCCATCGCTTTGCAGTAACTTTGAGTCTTTTTGTAGCTGTTTTGCCCCTTTTCATAGTCGTGAGTCTTTTTGTGTCTCCTTGCAGATGCATTTCTTTTTAGTGCTTTAGAATCTCTTAGCAGTTTTTCTGGATCTCTTTGAATCTTCTTTGTAGTAATTTTGTGTCTCTTTGTGGTTGTTTTTCTTCTTTTCATAACCATTGTGAGCCTTGTTATGTCTCTTTGCAGCTGTTTTGCATTTCTATAAAATTGTTTCCATTACTTTGTAGTAATTTTGAGTCTTTTTGTAGTTATTTTGCCCCTTTTCATGATCATGAGTGTCTCCTTGAAGGTGCATTTTAGAATCTCTTTGCAGTTTTTCTGTGTTTCTTTGTTTTCATTTTGAATCTCCTTTGTAGTCATTTTGTGTCTCTTTGTGGTTGTTTTGTTGCCTTCCATCATTGTTGTGAGTCTTATTGTGTCTCTTTGCAGCTGTTTTGCATTTCTATGTAGTTGTTCTGCATTTTTTTGTAGAAATGTTGAGTATTTTGCAGCTGTTTTGTCCCTTTTCATAGTCGTGAGTCTTTTTGTGTCTCCTTGCAGATGCAGATTTCTTTTTAGTGGTTTAGAATCTCTGCAGTTTTTCTGTGTTTTTTTTTTCCCTGTGTTTTTAATTTGAGTCTTCTTTGTAGTGTGTAGTTGTTATTTCTCTTTGTGGTAAATATGTGCCTCTTTGTATTTTTTGTGTGTCTATTTAGTATGTGTCTCTTTGTTCTTGTTTTACCCCCTTTCATAATCGTGAAGTCTTTTTGCAGTTGGGTTAAACCTCTCTGTCATTTTTTTTATCTCTTTGTAATTGTCTTGTGCCTCTTTGTAGTCATTTTGTATCTTTGCAGTCATTTTACGTTTCTTCAGAGTCCTGTTGTATCTCTTTTTGGTCTTTTTTTGAGCATCTTTGTAGTCATTTTATGTTTATTTGTGGTCATTCTGAGACTCTTCCTGGTTGGTATGTGTCAATCTGAGTGACACTTTGCAGGTGAAGTCCAGGGGGGCCCCTGGACCTGTGCCCGGTAGGCCCGTTCATTAATCCATCCATGGACACAAGGATGGAGGTTAAGTAAATAAACAATAGGCAGAAAAACTATGTGAAACTGGTGAGTAATTTGTGAAGTGTGAGAACAAATTAACAGCAAACAGAGATTCTGATAAAAATGAAATTCACCGGTTCGCAGTTGCCCCGATGTCATTTGAAGCATGGCCAATTACCCAAAGTAGATGAAGTCATTATTTGTTAATATTCAATACATACTTCAGCAATTATGTATAATCTACATGAATGGTGAAGCACTATCTAAACCAGCTTTTTATCATCATTAGTGTCTTCCTATCAGCCACACAGCTGTCACTGCGTAATAAGCTCCAAATGACCCTCATCCTTTTTCTCTCTGACTGTAGCTCCTTTTTCTTGTTTCAAAAGTTCATTTTGTCTGCCACGTAACTTTCTGTCCTTTCTCCTCTTTCCTCCGCTCCAGCGTCAGCTCCTCACTCACTGCCAAGCATCTGTATTTCAATCTCTTCCACATCCTCTGTGCTTCCTCTTCACTGTCTTACCCTTGTTTCCCTTCAGAGCTCCACATCAGTGATTCCCAACCAGGGGTGCTTGTAGCACTAATGAGGGTGGATGGGTGAAAAGATTGCGGGGTAGCTCAAGTAATTAAAAGATAATAATAATTCATGATTAGATTTTAAAAAAATATATAATAATTGTTTTCAGGGAAGAAAATAAACCTCTAATTAGAATGGAAAATTGGTCATTTAGGGAATTTATTGTCACAGTGACTAATGAGCTACAAATACTTACTGTATTAATGTGAGTTAATTGTAACACTGTAAGGCCGTCAGGTTTTGCCAAAGAAATTGCATAGAAACTAGTAAGCAAGCAGAGAAGTCAACGTAATTTGCTAAAAGTAACTAATGGATAAACAGGATAAAAGTAAATAACCAGCCAAAACTTACTTTCAGCTGCATATTTCAACTGTTCATACATACTTTTAGCGGTTCACTTTTAGTTAACATAACCATATTTCCATCATTTTCATTAGACGATTTTGATAGAATAAATGGTGGTTTCTGCCACTCCAAGTGTTAGTAACAGCACTGACAATTCAGTTTTATGACATAAAGACGTTTTCAGACTGGAGGAAGTTTTTCATGGTTCTAAGAACCCGCCTTTTTGTTGAGTCCGCACTGCAAGAACTAGGAACGATTGTAGCTCTTAGAACGCCATTTTGGGGGACTTTTTAGCTCCGATTTCAGAGCAGGTAGTCTCGAAGCACAAGAGGAACTGAGAGTGATCTAAGTGATTGGTCTCACACCAGCAACCACCATTTCCAACAACCTGTCAGCCGTGTAAACAACAGATAACACACAACACACACAACAGCTTGTAATGAAAAAATGGAAGAAAACATGGACGCATGGACCGACCGTGAAGTTCAGGCTTTACTGAGCATATATGTGACAGTGGAAACACAACACAATTTTGACTCGTAAATGTATGTAAAAGTAATCCCTGTGAGCAAAAACTCAAGCTTCAGATCATTCTGTGTTTCAAACATTTTTCTACTTTGGCTTCAAGCTGATGTCAGCTCTGGACAAATCTCTTTATATGGTCATCTGCTCCAGGCACGTTACTGCAAGTGTTTACACTATGCAGCCTACACTGCTACATGTTGCTACATGCTAACGTCAGGAAAACAGGTAACTTCATTGCAGATGTTGTGAAATTCTCACCAGTTTTGGATCTTATTTCTGCTGGAACACGTCCAGTTGTGAAGATTTTGGTTTATTGGTGATTTTCACAGTAAAAACTGCAGCTATACTCCAATAAAATCATATCCATAGATGTATAATAATAACTAGATACTGGATCTACACTACAGCTACACTGAGATGCAGAGGGCCGAGAAACACTGACCAATCACAGCAGAGTGGGCTTTTTCAGGGAGCACGGTCTCACTCCAAAGTCGTTGAAATCCAACGCTTGGGCAGTGACTTGCAGCATCACAAGCCAACAAAAAAAGGCACCTTTTAACGTCGGGATGATACGTGGCAAGTTGGTGTTCTAGTTTAACAGCGCCTTGCGGCTTCAGGGGGAAACACAGCAGGACAAGGACATAAGTTAAGGCGGTGAAAGTCTGACTGGGGCAGGTGGGACGGATGGTGACTGGGTCCAACAAACACCTGTAAAATTCTAAAGCAAAACCCTGTTTTTAAACCTAACCACGTGCTTTGTTGCCTAAACCCAACCATGTGTTTGTTGTTGAGGGAAAAGACAATCTATTGGCGGTGTTGTACTGATGAAGTGCGTTTATTTTGAAAGAGACTGTATGTAAACGTTAAATTTCCTGTGAGAACTGAAGTGTATTTTGAAAGAAGACGATGCATGTAACAGGCAGAACTTGACACAATGTCCCAGAACCTCAACAACCAACCAACTGTGTTCCAGCACAGACAGTATGAGGAAAATAAAGGTTTTTTTTAATTTTAAAGTACTTAAACATGTTCTAATGGAAACCCAAAATGCAACCTGATAATGAGCATCATATGTCCCCTTTAAATAAATGTGACTATCACACAAAAATATGCTTGGGAACCACCGCTCTAGATCACTGCTCCTCTCATACACTGATACTTTGTAAACACAGACACCCTGACCTCCTCACCTCCAGGTAAACAGCCCAGGGCATGACCAGCGAGGCCACCAGCAGGTCGGCCACAGCCAGGCTGACCACTAGGTAGTTGGTGGTCGTCTGGAGTGAGCGCTCCCTCAGCACAGCCAGACACACCAGCACGTTTCCAAACACGATGGCAAGAATGAGCAGGGAGTACAGCATGGCATAGTAGTTCCGCTCATCCTGCCCTGACGCCTCTGAGCTCTCATTTCTCTCTGAGTCCCATCCAAGACGGTCTGATTCGTTCCAGAGCCGCTCTGCGCTGCTAAACATCGCCATGGAGACGTCCCAGTGACATGGGAGGTGAGATGTTTGGCAGACCTACCAAAGGAAAAGAGCAGTTTGTTGTTTGAACCATTCATCACATTGCTCCCTTCTCCTCAAAGACATACTTAACATTTCTCACATCTTATTAGTTAGATGAAAGTGCAGCTTATTAGCCATCAGCTGATGGTGGCAGCATCACTGCAGGTCTAGTGGAAAAAAATCTGACTCCTGGCAACAGTAGTCAGGTGAACTGATAAATAAAACAGCTGAAAAACATCCCTGCAGTTATGTTCCTTGCTGTTTACACTGGCACAAGAGTTTTATTTTTTCCTGCTGAATGAAAGATGGAGGCACATATTGATGTCTCCTCAAGCTCCACTGCTCCTGCACAGACAATCGACTCCATAAAGACTCAGCAGAAATTCATTCTGTCGACATCAAACTTGATCTGCAGCGTAATGCTTTTATGATTGTTCCAATCAGCCTCTCAAATGTATCCCCTTCCTTCCTGTAAATGGCTTTTAATACAGCAAACAGAAACTCCAAAGCAGAGATGGTAACTTTAATGAGGGGCTGGCAGTGTGCCTTTGAGCAGTGTCAGTGAGGTTAGCTCATCAGGGAGGGGTAATAAGTCCGTGCTGCCACCCCGAGAGGTCCGGTTGGCTCTGGTCCCGGGCTCTGCTCCTCGCTCTCCATCCTTCCTCTCATTTATTCCCAATCCTCCCTATCTGGCCTGAATCCAGATAACAACGCTGTGGTAGTGCTCACACCTGTGTCTACATGTTAAACAAACTGATCCATCTTACTCAGCCCACCCTCCTCCTCCTCTCTAACTCTCTCCTTCTGTGACAGAAATAGGGAGAAATACACCGAGAAACTAGGATCATTTTTAGATCTGGCTTAAACCCAGGAGGCTTTTAAAGATTTCCCAGTCTATAATTCCACTCAGTGCCTCAGTGGCTCCAGTATCATATGATTCTCCAATAGAAGAAGCAAAGAAAAAAACAACCACCGATACCAATCACCTTGCAGTCTCCTAATGGGAGCTTATCAAAATAAAATACGTAAAATCAGTTCTGACAGGTCACAAGGAATGAAAATCATAAACCCACATCTACACCCATAATTGGTTATGTGATACAAGGCTTCTCCAGTGAATGGTTTGTTTGTATGTTGCAAATTAAGTGCTAATTGAAACAGATTTCACTCTTTTGTTCCCTAAGGTGCAGGACTCTGACCTCCTACAAGTGTGTGTGTGTGTGTGATATGCATCCTCAACTGCACACACATGCACATACCAATATACAGTGTTGCTGCATGCTGTGAAGCCATCAGACAGGATGTTATGGCAGGAGAAGGGTGGTTACTGTATTTAACTCCATGTACAGGAAGACCTAAAGGCAATTTAGTTACAACATTAACAATGCATTCATTGCGGATTAATTATCAGGGGGTTACACAGCCAAAGACTATCCATTGTTTTTCTTTTCTTCAAAATGTATCACAGCTGCCAGGGAAGCTTCATTTACGCAGGTCAACCCTCAATCGTAAAATTCAATTAAATCCAGTGATAGAGCATCTTATCAGGCTCCACAATCCCGCCTCCACAGATTGGGGTCAAATATAGTCCAGTAACACAGAGGAATATGAGCGCAAAATAATTTCCCCAAACGATCAGCTATCAGAGCGCACGCACAATTAACCAATTAGCAAACAAACGCAGCAGATAAGAATTTAATTTAAGGCACAAATACTGGAGCAGAAACAGAAACTTCAAAAAGGGGCGTTTAATGACACCTCAGTGTTTTTTTTTAATAACCAGTGCAGAATAAGGTAAACTGACTTGCATACCTGTTACTGTTTCCCAGTGAAGAATTCATCAGATGCCATCGAGGAAAAGCATCATCCGTGCAGAGGTAAAAGTTATCCGGTCATCGCGTCCAGCACGGTGAGGCGAGCGGGGTGGGGGAGCAGGAGGAGCGCGCGGTGCCATTGCGCGCAGGCGAATGTGAATATGGATAGCTCACAGATGAAGCGCTCACTTACTACATGTGCACCGACGCTCCGTGCCTGTGTGACTGTCGGTAACACGCGCTGAGCTGCTTCTTTTTTTTTACACTCTGATTTTGCAGCCACACTGGAGGCGCGCGTAATGGTGGAGACGTCAGGTGTCTCCCTTTGCGCGTGACAAATGAAGGTGACCGATTATTACAACCAAAAGTGCTTTTTTTCTTCATATTTAGTTAAAATTAAAATTTCTATGATGCAAAAAAAAAATCACATATGCTTAAACTGTGCTACAGTCCTGTCCCCTGGCTGTAGTCCTCTGCATGACCCTGAACCAGTCTGGGTCGTGCTTTGCTGGAAGTGACAATCTCACAAAAATAGCCTAATGTTGGCCTCATAAAGCAGGACCAGTAGAACCAACAGAGCGTTAATTAGGTCAGGCTGAGTCTATGCATTAAAAAAATGTAAAGACTGCCACACTTGTGTGGCTCTGGCATCTTATGGATCTCTTTCCAACCCTCTTTCACACAACAAAACCAAAAAACTGTTTCCATTGAGAAATAATGTACCCACAGGTTGTGTCTTATATCTCACAAAGCCGGCCAATGTGTTTTGTTCTGCTAGCTTCTACATTGCATTTTAAAGATAAGCGTAATAAGCCCTGCAGGGGCAGCACACACCAAACAAATGAGATCTGGACCAAACCAATCAATTTGAAGTGTACGAAGGGAAGGTGCTGTTTTAACTTATTCCAACTTGCAAGGAGTCCAGTTTCATTGGAAAAGCCAGAGAAAACCCAAATAGACCTTTCTGTGGCACTGGGATGTATTTTAATACATGTGCTCTCTAATCATTAATCGTCAAGTGGGAGGCAAATGGACGATTACATGTCTCACATTTCCAGATATTTCTGTATCTAACATATCACAGCACCTACACTCGCTGTAGATTTCGTTACCAAGCCTCCTGTGAAGGACATTTTTAAAAAGCAGTGAGCAGCAGGAGGTTGATGATCTGCTCCATGTAACCGCAGCAGCTGACAAACAGCCCTAACTGACCATTTCTCACCACCAACCTGCAGTCCGTTTGTGTTTAAACTAATGTGAAAGTGTCCAAATGTCCTTGGAAATTTGAGCCATCCTTCTCCACAGCAGCAGGCTGGTTAATACCTCCCGTGCACTGCAGGGCTAAAGAGAATCATAAAACACACCGTGGCTGGACTGAATTCATACATTTGAGACTTGACAAACTTGATGGTGTGTGATATCCATAACACATGCTAAATTTTGACCCTGGATGAGTGCACAGTGGTTTCTCCTGTCATACATAAGTATGTCTGATAAATCCAGGTGTCCCCTGCTTTTCATTTTTGCACATTATGCAACATTCAGGAAATCAATCTTAGTCTCTCCCACATGAATGGCAGCTACAGGAAGTGTGTAATTATTTTCTGGAAAGGATATTGCTTCTCTGACGTGCTGATTTATGTGTTCAATGTGCAAAAAAATGAAGGTGTTTTTAAATATTGGAATGTCTAAACTCCCTCTACATGGTTACTGAGTGGATCAACTCTGGTGTATGAACCCACAGTGCACCATCACAACCATTTCACTTCATGCAGAGATCATAAACACAGCAGATTCCTACACACACACACACACACACACACACACACACACACACACACACACACAAACACACTGTACTGTTGATGTTTTGCAAATAACCTCGATGAAAGAAAATGGGACAGAGGTTGAAGGTGAAGTGGGATCTGCTTTCCCTCTGAATGACGCATCTATAGACCTTGTGCTGATTGGGCTCCTGACAGCTCTTCATAGAGCTGTTACTCACAGGATCCATACCTGTCTAGACCGATACTGGTGTGAAGGTCAGGCCTGAGAGGGCATCGCTACAATCATGATAAAGGACAGTGGTAGGAATAACATATAGAAACATTTTCAGTTGGTTGAAATTCTGCCGCCATCTACTGGTCCAGAGATTGAACTGCTTTTATCTGACAGAAACTCACATGCTTGGTCCCAAATCCAGATTACACACTGATTCAGGGTGTTTTCACATATAGTCCATTTTAAACAAACCAAACTCAGTCCTCTTAAAGTGAACTAAAAAGTGGACCAACAGAAAAGAGGACTCGGTTCTCTTTCTGGTCCAGTCAGTCCACAGAAATGCTAAGGTTTTCCTCTGGTTTTACGCTCATCTGTAAGCGAGGGTGCCACATCAAAGTAAATATATATATATATATATATATATATATAGATAGATAGATAGATAGATAGATAGATAGATAGATATTATATAGGCTATAGTGTGAACAGAGAGAGGACAGAGGCCCCATCAGAGCTGAAGTTGACCAGAAAGAGAGCTGAGCCCTCTTTGAAATGAACTAACAATGTGAACACAAAAAGAACTGAGTCCTCTTTTCTGTTGGTCCACTTTAAGAGGACTGAGTTTGGTTCATTTAAAGAGGATTACATGTGAAAACACCCTTACACCACCCCCCAAGGTGGTCTGAGTTCGCTTCAGAGGGGTCTGAGTTCTGTTGGAGTGTTCACACATGCCTAAAAAAATGCTGGGTTACCGTTCGGAGTCTGCTCAGAGGGCTGAAAAGGACCAAGTGTGAAAACTCCCTCCCTCAGAGAGTATGTTCACACTGTAAAAGTGACAAAATAAAATACTCTCAAACAGTTTGTGTGCATATTAACAAGGAAAATACTTGAATTTTAAGTTGCACAAACAATGCACAAAGGACAGGGAGGAACCGGTTAAGGATGATGATTCTTCACCCCCCTAATGACCATTTATGATCAAGACTCACTTGTGCTACTTTGAATTTGTAAAGAAAACTTTGTGTTTCCCGCATGCCTCCATGGTTGACGAAGAATCAAAAAAAAAGAAGAAAAGTCTTGATGACTTGAAGTCATAGCGTCACACACCAGCAGAACAAATCAAGACATTTGTTTACAAACTCACACACAACTCGTGCAGTGTAATCCAAGTCTTATTTACACAGCTGTATGCTCAGTACTTGTGTGTCAGTATTGGTGTGTTTCCTGATCACTTTAACTTATGTAAAGTGTCTTTGAGTACCTGGAAAGCACCATATGCATAAATTGTATTAGGCTAATATTTATTTTATATTATTAGCACTTCCCAGACAGACAGCCCTGTCTGACCTGGAGCTGAACCACAAGTGGAACATAATCCATGCTCTCTTCAAAGCCAGACTCCACTGACAAAAACAGGAATTTTACGTCACTGAATATGGGTGCTGCTGGTCTGGCTCTGCCTCGATCAGTATGTTTGTTATAATGTGTGACTTTGGTGAATCTGAACCAACTCTTTAAAACACCAAAGCCACACAATAACACAAACTGATTGAAGCAGCTGTAAACCAGACGCTTGCACTATACAGCAGATTTGGAATTAGCAAGGTAACTTCAACGTTGACTCGGGCTATCAGTACTATGGAGCTGGTTTTTGCAGGTTTACAAAGACGTACAAAGACATGTTGAAATTCGTATATAATTTAATCAACATTAAGCACTTTCACATTAATCAGTTTGTCATGAATCACAAATTAAAAAGGATGCACAGCTTATGCAAAACCTTAGAGAATCAGTCAAATCAGCAGCTAAAAAGAAGTTTGATCTTTAAAGTGGTTTTTGCCTATAAATTAACGGTTAATATGAATTAAATATGTAACTTATAAAGAAACAGTCATTGTGAATGTAATTTGTAACTTAGAAACAGTCAACTGAATGTTGCTCAAGAGTAACGCACATCTCTGATTTATATTCTATAGTTTTGTATTAACTGTATTTCTAATGAAATTATAGAACTTAAGTGCCACAGCTTAGCCCGGATTCATTTTCCTTCTCGCTCTGCCCACTCGCTGTACCCTCCTTCATAATGTCTCGCCCTGAGAGGAAGAAGCATAAGAAGAAGAGCTTAGTCTCTTATCATGGCTGTTTGTTTTTCGACTGAAAGGTCATCCAGCATTCAACAAACCAAAGCAGTGTCCGAGGACGTTGTACTCTAGTGTCAGCACTGTCCAACACTGATTAATAATTGAATAACAACACACAAAAAGTGCCATTTATAGCGATACATAGCTCCACTACAGAGAGACCAAGTGGTTTAGCAGGGTCCACAGTGGACTCATAATTTGCTCAATAACTGCCACCTGTCATGTAACATAGATGTGTCACGTGCATCTGCAACTGCTGTTATTTACCTGTTAAATCCCAGCCGACGGGCGATTCCCAGCGCCATGAGGCTCCTTTTCCCACTCTTGCAGTGAAACACGATGTTGTCGTCATCTTTCCCAGGAGCCCTCACTTCAAATTTCAGCTGAAAGCGCTCTGGGGACAGCTTCAGAGACTCCTCCAGGATGCCCACTGACATTCAACCACAGAAATAAGAGTTAAAACACATGTAAAACCACTCTTCACACCACTTTGTGCATGTGTGAACACTTACATGGGATGTTGACGGCATCTGGAATGCGTCCAGCCCGGTATTCATCAGGATTTCTCACATCAAACAGCTGAATGTCTCTGTTGGACAGCATGGTCTTCAGCTGTGAGTAGGTCACCACTGACTCTGAGAGAGAAACATAAAAGATTACACTTCAGTATAAAGTTAAAATCCAGCCTTTGCAAAAAATTTTACAGTTGCCTTAAAAGTCCTTAAACTCACCATCCATTGATTTAACAGTAACCTGATTAACTTAGCATGCAGTGCTGGGCAACACAGTGAGGATGAACTAGACCTTTTCCCTGCCAACACACCATTGTTATCCCTTTGAAACAAAAATGCCATAGTCAACCAAACTCTCTGTTTTTAAACAATCACATGAAAACTCTAGACACACACACTGCAGGCCACTCAGTGTGACAGCTCTGATAATGCCATAAAGGAGCGCTTAACATTTTTAACAGCACTCCAACAGCACTTTAAGTGACATGACAACACAAGGCTACTGTAGGGATTTTATGACAGCTAATTAAAGAGACAAATAGGCCAACAGGAGTTTTACAGGGATATAAAGGTGATCCCTGTTGGACACAGTCACAGTATATAACCAGGAATTATGTTTTTACCATTGTCGGATGCCTCTCTGTATCTGGGACCTGAGGTTGTAAAGGCCCGTAAAACAGAGCTAAAGGTCGGGTAAGACCTGTGGTTCACGTCCGTAACAACCTGGCAGAAACCTCGGGAAAGCGCACAAGACAGCAGCATGGTGAAGACAAGTGCGCCGCGGAGACTGCTGAGACGGAAACGCATGACGCGACACTGCTGAGACTCTCAGGACTCTGATCTCTTCTTCTCCTGCTGGAAATAAATGTACCACATTAAAAGCTGCATTTGACGCCATCCTCAGGTTGGAAATGTTATGGTCGTTAAACATCAGACTCAGCTGCTCACAAACAAACAAACAAGAAATGTTTATAAGATTTTCCCCCATTAAATCAAATTATATACACTACAAATAAACTGTGTTGGGAGCCACACATAGAACATATCAAACTGAAACTCTCTAAATATATTGCTGTTCTTTATAAGAGAGTGGTTAAATAAGAAATTTGGGGAAATGCTTACAAAACAAATAAAGGTCCTATAATAAAACTTCAGAAAAGAGCCCTTAGGATAATACATAAAGCAGACATTGTGTATTTAAAAACATTAGAAAGGATTTTTAGTTGTCGACAGAAACATTCCTATCTGTATTCAAAATTATTTTAGATTAGGGGAGGTAATAATAATTTAAGAGGCTTGTTTATTTATGAAAATATAAAGTGAGAACCAATGTAAAATACAGATGTGTTTCAAGTTATGGAACGAGCTCAGTGCTGATTTGAAAATATGTTGCTCTCTGTTGAGTTTTAAAAAACTTTAAAATGTAAAATGATTATGGATTACAATGTAAGATGATACAAGAGTTGAGGATTATAATCTAGAATATAATGTATTGGATTTGTAATTTATTTATTTCCTTTCTTTGGTATTGTTAATATTCTGGGGTTTCCTTTGGTTAATATAGGAAAGGCAAAAATAAGCCGGGGGCTTCAGTCGATTCCTTTTTCAGTTGCTGACTGTGAGCAAATTTATGTGAAATAATTGTTGTTTTTCCACATGTATGTAATTGAAATAAAAAATATTCATTCAGTCTTTCATAAAAATTAAAATAATATATGTACTTTTAATTTTATTATCGTGTTGATGTCGATGTTTTACAGCTGTAGAGGCCATATTTCCCTTAGTTTGTCTAAAATGTACCCATAATGCTGATTTTAGCATCAAAATAATCATAATCTCTGCATGTTTTCAAAAAACATACATTTAAATTTAAAGATCCCATATTGCAAAAAGTCAGATTTCTATATATATATATATATTTTTTTTTAATGAACAGATATAGGTGCTATATAAATATTGTGAAACAATCAAAATGCTCAATCTACAGACAAATGCACATATATGTTCAGAAGCCTTTGCCTTTTAACAAGCCATCAGGATCTCTGTGAAGTTGTGATGCCACAACTATACTATATAAGGGTCCATACACATGCCGTACTTTATACACCCTCAAATTCATTATTTTCAATGCAGACGTGCAGCAGATGCGCGTAAGCATGTGCGATGGCTGCACCCTCAGATAAACAAAGTTCAACTTTTGATCTGCAACAGCGCACACCGCATGTCATGTGACAAGGAACAAGCAATTACAGATATCTTTCCCCTCTTCCGTAAATATCAGTCTGACGAAGAAGTTGATCATTTTATTGCAGGTCTACGCAGACTTTTACATCTGTCCCACGGACAATATTTTTGGCCTACAACACACTTACAAAACACCTGGAAGAAGATCAGCTCTGCACTTAGGATTTCTGGTAAGAAGGCTATGATTTGGTGTTGGTTATGGTCACTTAGCAACCTCATATGCAACCTGCCTCAACACCCTTGAAAGGTGGCACAAATTAATTTAATTCAATTTTATTTATAAAGGCTAATATCACAAATCACAATTTGCCTCAGAGGGCTTTACAGCATACAACACCCCTCTGTCCTTTGGACCCTCACAGCAGATAAGGAAAAACTCCCCAAAAAAACCCTTTAATGGGGAAAAAAAAAGTTCCAAAAAGTTAGGCACAAGAGTGGCACCAAGCGCCCGACCTTGCATTTTCCAGATGGTTAAAGATATAGCACGTGTACAGCCTCTAATGGTAAAAATGACTGCTACAGTGCTGTTACAGTCATTCCCCAGCTGACCGTGCAAAGATGCAAAGAGCACAAATAAGAGTGCTGCAGCGATGACATTTATTGTAGGCCAACACAGAGGTTGCCGCCAGGGTTACTTCCTTAAAAAGCCAGTGGGACTTTATCCATTAGATTTTGGATTCTTGCAGAAAATGTGCCTTGTGGCAAACAAAAGTTTATGACACTTTTGTTCAGCAAGATAATCTTGACAAATGGACACCCCTTATATAATTTTTTTTTATACAAAATGATTGAATTTTAAAATGTGGGTCTGCCAACAATGAATTGTTTTACAGTGCAAATGAAAAAAGGCATCCTTTACCAGATGTTAAGTAAATATGAGTACATTGTGCCTTCCTTCACTGCTTCATGCATCCCTGAACACAAGCATTACATTTTTTTAAACACCTGTATGGTGTAGAAAGAAATTAGAAACACTTGACATTATGCATAGCAAACGATTTAGTTAAATGGTGTAAGGGCCACATAATAATTCAAGTGAGGAAAAAACTTGAAATCAATAACTATCAGCACTAGTCTACATATAGACTTTAATTACGTTACTTAAACATTGAAAAATCTTTCTTTCAGCTGTAAACTCTGCACACTTCTTCTCACAGCTATGAAATTTCACATGCAGGGTCCAGAAGGAAGTGATCGTACAATAGTACAATGTAGGCCTGTTACCAGTGAACATGTCCTCCAATAACATAACATCACCAGTCAGCCTATTTCTCTCTCGTCTTCCTGCTTAATGAATTTCTCTGTTTTGGCCTCTTTCTTTTAGGCGATCTGGCTCTGTCAGTAATTCACAAACAGAGTTCCAAAATATAATAATTTCAGTCAATAAACTATAATTAAAAAAAGACAGTAATATAAACAATAGAAAAACATTTCTTTTTTTGGGACATCATGTCTTTGGACTGTGGGAGGAAGCCGGAGTACCCGGAGAAAACCCACGCTGACACGGGAAGAACATGCAAATTGCGCACAGAAGGGCTTCCTCACCTGGGATCGAACCAGGAAGCCTCGTACTGTTACTCGTACTGGTGCTAACCACCACACCACCGTGCCGCCTCAGTTTGATTATCCTTTGCTTCATTAAGAGCTCTGCAGAAATAAGCTTTATCAGAACTTTTTCTGGGAGAAATAAGGTAACCTCCATGAACGCTACTGTGCTCCACTACCAGGGGCGCCGAAAAAGGGAGAATAAGGAGAAGGATTCTAGGGGCCCATGATTGACAGGGACCCAGAGAGGCCCCTAACACAATTACAATACTGACAAAATAATATGACACTCAGTAATAAATTTACAATCACACATATATTTTTTTTTTTACAATATATTGGTAACACTAAGTTTATTTGTTTTGGAAACATTTCTCAATGCCCACCCCCCCCCTCTCTATATACATAAAATGGTTCAGTCCACCTGCTCAGATGGCGGCAGACCCTAACTTTTGGCAGGATGCCTCAGAAGTCAGGGAGCAAAAGAAGAAAAGCTCAGACAGGAGAAAGAAGCAAAGGGTCGACAGTTTGTCACCCAGATCTTTCATAGGTCTGTTAGTGGTTCATGTGATGGAAGGTTCTGGAACATTAGCCTGTTGTCTTTTCCTAACTTTGTCCATAGTTTATAAGCTAGCTCACTTTTCTCCCCATATTCGCTCATATTTCTGCAGAAAACTCTGGATTTATACATGTCACTGTTGTTTTAGTTAAATAATCAATGCAGGCAAACGTTTAGCTGCTCTGCTCAAAAAATGACGCATGTTCCGAACAGACACGTCAAGAACAGCAGCAGCCGTCTGTCAGTCCCCCCCTGCCCCACCTGAACAAGCCCAAGTATCCCCTGAGGAAGGAGGTGAGCAGCTGTGTGTTGAATTCATCGATTATTATGGAGAAAAAACATTAAAGAATAAAAAATCATTCTGAAATAAAGAAGTCTATAGTCTGTATTTATTTCAGAACGATTTTAATGGTTTAAAAAGCATCAGCTATCACTCAAATATAATGTTTGGTCAGTAGTTTGGGACTGTCAGCCCCCTGCTTTGCAGTCGGAACAGAGAACATTTGTAGTGCGTGCAGACTGGGTGACTGCTCTCAATCCAATCAGAGAAATGTTTACATTTTCTGGAAATCAGAAGATTAAATAGCAACAACCATATAGCCTCATATATGTATTTTTTCACCACAAATCTAATGCCATCACCTGTGAGTCTACAGTTTCGGAGATAAATTAGACCTGCATGTGGGGCTACAAGAGGGAGACAGTGAGTAGTGCAGTATTGGTAGTGAAGTCACATTTCCCTTTGTTATTTTTGGTCAAATCACTGAAAACACCTTTACCTATAACAAAATGTATTCATTGTATTTTCAGTGCTTCCCCTACCAAGTAACAGTCATGTTTTTCTTTTCACAAATATGGGAATGATAGTCAAAAATATCATTAAAATGCATAGTTTTATGTAAAACAGTATCAAAATTTTCTGGGGGGGGGGCCCAGTAAGATTTCTTTTCATGGGGCCCAAAATCCCTGGCGGCGCCCCGGTCCACTACTAAAAAGCTATTTGACTCAGAAAGTAGTATCGTTACCACCACGCTACTGAGAAATGTGGTTAATTTAGTAACATCGCTACTTGTAGTAATGTTGCTGCCCAACACTGCCCACTATATGACTCACAGGTCATCCTTTCTGGGTGGAAGTGGTGCTGTTACAACCATACCCAGTCTCCCCTACAAAGAAAGAGGATGAGTCGCCACCTCTGACCCATTAGGTAATATATAGCCTGCCAAAATTGTTTTTTTAAAAGTGGATTTGGGAATGTAACCCTTGTCCTAGACAACTGGATGAATAATCCACTTGTTGATAACTGGACGACAGAGAGGGGTTTAATCCTGACAGTGTTTTACCAACGCCCTGCTGTGTTAAGAGGGGTTTGCTGCGAAGCACAAAAGTACAAAGAAAAGCTTATCGAGCTGTTTAGTTAGTGCGTGACACATCTTTAGTCCTCAAAAATTTCAGACATGGAAACCTCAAGTTTATCATAACTTTTTCCAGCCTAAAAACACAGTAAGACCCCTCCCTAGCAGTGTTAAACACACAGCGCTGAGTTACCACATCCAAACACAGACACGCCCCGGACTAAACCACAGTCCCTGCAAAGAGGGAGAGCAGATGAATATATTAAAATAAATTTTAAAAACACTCCTTCCTCTTGCTTTGAACGATTCATCCTAAAATTAAAGAAGTAGTTTAAACAGTTGTATACATCTCAAAGACGTCAATCGTTGTTGTAGTCGACGTGTGACATCGTTTAAAAAAAATACTCCCCCCTACTGATGGTATAATCCAACATCTACAGTCATATGATTCTCTGACTCAAATTGGACGCTTCTAAACGGAAGCAGCTACAGTAAGTTTGGTCCGTTTCTCCTGATTTTTCACGACTGAAAAATATCACAATGCCGATGATGGTCGGAGGTGTTGGCGAGCCAAAGGATGCAACGGCAGAAACTCAGCAGCTCGCTGAACAGGTGAGTAGAGAGAGAATATGAACATTATTATTACAGCTTGACTTTCTTCCTTCAAAACTACACAGTGAACAGAGCCTGTGTTTCACTTATGCTGTCTTATTATTGTTACTCAGGTAAAGTCAGATGCGGAGGCAAAAGCAGGGAAGGCTTATGAAGTTTTCACAGCCATAAAGTACGCGACTCAAGTTGTGAGTGGGACCAACTACTTCATCAAGGTAATTTTCATTTACAAAAAAACAAAAACAACATCGCGAATCTACGGAGGCCCTGAAGTTTTGAAAGATTATCCGGAAATGACTTTTACTCCGTCTATTACACACACACTGTACTGACTTTATTGACTGTCATGTGTATTGAAAAGACTAAAAATACTTTTAAAACACTGAAGTCTGACACCACCTAACATCTAAGGACAATGTGAGTTTTTACTCACAGACAGTAAGGTTTTGGAAAGATTGGGGATCTTGCAGGGTTACTGCAAGACTACAAGTTATATATACAAATATCCCATCCTGTTCCTAGTCGAAAATACTACCCCAAATTCCTTTTAAGAAATACAACATATTAACAAATCCTTACATGTCTGCAAATTCATAACTTGCATAGCACATAACTCTGGAAACACAAGATAAAAAGTGTCACATGTCGACAGTATTCTTGTCAATTCTGCATCAATATAATCTATAAAGAAAATGTACTTGTGTACAAACATGACTTAATTTTAGGATTTTGCTGCCATACAGGCCTCCATTGGCCAGCTGTGCGATGTTACCGGGAGGAGACTATAGAAATGAAAGGCGAGCTTTTTCAAAAAATTAAGGTTTCTCACTAACATAAGTGCTGGTTGGTGGATCAGATACACGCCCAATTTAACACTAACTCTTCATCACACCAAAAGTCCATCAGGTTCTCCTCCTTTTCCACAGCACAAGAGAACAGAGACTTGTTCACGTTCTTGCACCTTCCCGAGTCGCCTCCATGTTTACTGTCTACCCAGTTTGCTGCTTCTTTTTTGATGCTGGAGTGCAGCTGTTGGTTGTTGACAATGCTCGCATCAATGAACTTCTGTATTTGCATCAGCCAAGATTAAAAACTAAAGAAAAAGATCACCTAAAACTCCACTTTTTACTTCTTTGCAGGTTCATGTCGGAGGAGACGAACATGTTCACCTCCGTATTTACAAGCAACTCCCATGTAATGGAGGAGCAGTTGAGCTGAGTGATATGCAGCACAACAAGACCCTCGCAGACCCTGTTGTGCACTTCTAATTGGATCTTCAAGCAAACGAAACGTCAGTGTCTACAGACTGCCATTTAATCAGTTTTATCAGATTGTCCCGGTTCATTATGAACCACAACGCTAAATGCAGTTCCCATCGTTGACATGTGATAACATACTGTATCATACTGTAGATCATGGTTTAAGGAGTCCAAATGAAACTATGTTGTTCAAGATGACAAAATAAATGAATCCTGTTTGTTCTAAGAGTGAGTGTTGCTTTTCTTTCTGTGGTATGTGATTTGTGAAATAGCGGCAGGCGAGGGCGTGTGGCTTCAGCTCACACACAGTGAGAAGAAAAAAGGGCTGGGCAAAAGCAAAGAAGACAAACTGAAGTCTATTCATTATTGTAGGATGGCAGATGTTGGCAGTGCTCCAGGTTCTTGATTGATTATGTGGATCCTACGACAACACCTATGTGTGCAAAATTAGAAACCCAACTCTGATGAAGTATCTATTTACATAGATTAAGGGTAACCAACTCACTATTATTTTCTGAAATTAAACATCTGTTGAGGCACAGACTGTATTGATGTTTTTTTTTTACCTGGGATAAATTGCATACTTAAATACTTTAAACCATTTTGACCCCACTGACCTGTAGTGTAGCTATAAACTGTGCCGTTAAACATAATTTAAACACACAGACATAAACTTAAAATTCTAATGGAGACCAAATATGTCAGGCTGAATTAGAGAAAATTGTATAAAGTGGCGCACAAGACCTTTTTCAGGCTTTCTTCCCCAGTTGCTAAATAATATAATAAATAAAAATGTTCATTAATACAGTGTATAGGTTGCCAAAAGTATTGCTACTGAATCATAAACAATCTGAACACTTACTTACAATTTATTTTAAGCCTTTTCCACCAACAAAGAACCATTTCCGTGCTGTCCCTGCACCTAATTTTGAACCGTTTAGAGCATTTCAAGCAAAAATGAACTGGTTTAGAACCCAAAAAGTTGCACATTTTCTTTTACCTGAGGTGCGAACCTTGACAACATCAGTGGGTGTGTCATATTCTACAAGTTGGAAAGATAGGATGGAGGAGGCAACAATGGAGAAGTCAAGTGAGAAATCATCAGACAGAAAACTGTATGCGGTGGTATCATTAATAGTTGGTCCCCCTTTTTTTGGGTAAAAACAAATATCTGTAATAAAAGAACAAAAGTTCACAGGTAATCAATGTAATCCTCGATTTTGTCTCTGCTGTTTATTTGCTGTGTGTTGTGCAACGCCCTTCGTCGATGTCACATCCTTGATTACAAAGGTTACATGAGAAACTGGTGGAAACATGGGCTGGTTTTCTATGTTGCACCATGGTCCCAGAAATCCTTAATGGACTAAGAATCAGAGCTTATTTGGTGGAAAAGGGGTATTAGTGTAAACATTACAGAACTTCAGTGACGATCTGGAACAAGCTGATCCATATATGTGTGACCTAAACAACCTAAAGGTCACTTTAAGTATACATTTAAGGTGGAAAAAGGATTTCAAGAGGTTAAAAAATAAATTCAAGCCCCGCTGCTCTTGAGCTCCAGTTTTCTTATTCCTTCTGAATATCCATGAAATGTAAAGCAACAGTTTTCAGGGTGTGGGGCCACACCTTAAAATGGGAGGTGTGTAGATGTGGCTTAGACGTGAAGTTAATGGGGTGTGATTTTTATAGAGCAGAGTGGCTGCTGTTAAGATGATTTTAATGCCATGCTGGGATTTTATACCACATAACCTCTCAGTGACAAAAAGTACCAAAATAATTACAATGGTAAACATTTAACATATATGACAAGTGACGTATATTTGTCTTTTTGTAGCTTTTAAATGTCAAACGCAGATTGCAGTAAGAGAATATGTGCATTCTTTTAAGTATTGAATTTGATTCTGTACACAAAAACTGCATCACTCAAGAATGCATTTAAGTAGTCACATTATGAACTGTTCAAAGACTTCACGCTTCATTTGTGCCCGGTGAAAAGTGATGACATGTTAAGCTGTATGTTAAACAAATGTACACTATCCCATGAAGCACACCCAAAGCACACCCAACACTGAAAACATCTGCATGAGTCACGTGTGTTTTAGTTTGAACAAGAACACATAGGGTGAACCAAGCACATGTTCATGAGTCACACCCACTGCACAGGAGGTAAACCCTGAGCTTCATGATGATGAACGTTACAACAGTTAATCACTGAATGAACTCATGAACTCAATTATTAGTATGTTTTAATTCACAGGTAATAAGTGGTGCATTCAATTTAATGTAATCACTTTCTACAAGTGAACTTTTTCATATTCTAAATTGTATGATCTTTGTATACATTTCTTTTAAAGGTGTATCTCCCAACCTCTTTATGAACCCCTGTTCTTTGGTCTATAATTATTCTGGTAAAGGCTATATACTCTACACACATGTAAAAATATACAATAACATTTATATTCTGCACCCAAGTGCTCTTACATAATCTTAACTGGAGACCTTTCTCACTAAATTGTCTACAAATGTGTGCCTCTATTTTCTGTTGATTCTTTCAATGTTTATGCCACAATGATCGAATTATTCCTCAGCAGAAGTCATTTAAATGAAATCATCTCAGTCCTAATAATCTGATTAAACATGTAACCTTCATCCTACTCCCACCTAACCCTGTCCAAATCCTGCAAGCCACATAGCTAGAAATGTTGAGGACGTTTACTGTACCGCAAACCACACTTGGTGCTTTAAATCCCACTGCAGCTGTGCGGAGCCACGTCAGGTTGTGTGTCAGCAGTATTTGTGAATCCCTGGACTCCACACGTCAGTCAGATTCCTGTTAGTATCATCTTGTGACTACAGTTCCTCTTTGTTAATCACATGCTGCATGATTTCTGTTCCTATTAACAAATGAAATAGATGAATAAGAGACTTGACGTTTGGCTCTGCAGTCCTTTGTAGCTTTTTGTTGCTCTGACGTGAACTCATTTTATAAGGTCGCCTTTTTTAAAATGCGACACAATTGTAGGATACTGACAAATCACGTTTGGGCCTAGTATAGCCTGCTGAAAATATAAAAGGGAAAAATATTCTGACAAACAAAGTTGGGCCTCTCTGGCCAAGCTGCTGTGTCCATAAATGAATTGTGAACATGCAGCGGATTTAAGTGGCCTAAGTGATAAATTCATCCAACATCCACCAGTTTAAAAACAAGAAAAGGTGGAATCAGTAAATTTGATTCTTACTGAAAGCTTGTGGGGCTTTGTGAAGATTGTAAGATCTTAAGATCTTGATCTCATAAGTTTCAGAATTAGAGCGTGGCCACATCACAAGTGACAATGGAAAAATCTGATGTGGGAATCACTTCCCTTTACTGGCCAAACATATGATCTGACAACTTTATTGGAGTCAAATCTTTAATTTATGTGAAATGCATTATCTCACCATGCACTAGTTGGCTCATGTCACTGGCTGAGTCAGCCCATGGTATTTAGGTTCATCCCAGTAAGCACAGGTGTTAGGATGCAAACAGGTTTCGACTGTGCTCTGATTAAAACATATATGGCTGGATTTGTTGGAAGTTTGCGCTGAAAGTTATCGGAAGTTATACAGACGTTACGGACAATGGTGAGAAAATAAACGAATAATGCTACACAGCACTGGGAGTAGTTCTCTGAGTACACTCCAAACAGTTCAGCCATTTAGCAACCAGTAGCAGCTGAAGTGTCGACTAGTCACTGCATGCTTTGTATTGTTTTTTTTGAGTCTAGACATCCCCACATAGTATCTCTCTAAATGTTAAAATGTGGAAGGAAGTGATGGTCACAGGTTGTAATTATAATAATATATTATATATTATATAATTATATATTAATATATTATATAATATATTAGAATAAACACACTTATTCTTGTTCTTTTTTGCTGTTAAGAATCACAAGGTCTCTTCTTGATAGAAGAAGTGTGATAACTACCTCTAAAATACACCCATTGTTCTTGAGCTCAATGAAAAACAGAGACTCGTATGTCTGTGAAACAACGATTGTAATCTCAAAAAATTGACACCATAAATGTCCCATGAAGCCAGCCACAGGTGCGTAATGCAACAGTAGCAGATTTAGTTAATTATAACGTATGTAATAATAACTGTCTAGTCTAGAGAGTGCTTTACCGGACTTTATTATGAAGCTAACACCAACAACGCCACCTTGGGACTTTCACCCAAAGACTCCAGATATACTTAAATCACCACCCTACTAAAGGTTCCCCTTCAAACCACAGGTAAAGACCACAATAAGTACAGAGGCAAATGAACGTGTGTTAAAATAACACTTAAATAAATATATATTTTTATAAGAATGCATACATTATTCAAGTTGCACAAAAATACAAGCGGCCTGTAAACTCACAACATTGCAAACAGGACACACACAAATAAAAAAAAGGACTGCTCACATAGACTCCTTCTGATTAACTGAGAGGGTCCCACAATAACACTAACTAACTAACTGATTGAAGCAGCAGTAGACCAGCAGCTCTCGTGTTCAACGAGGTAAAATTACTGGTTTTCTCAATGGAGCCTGGTGAGCTTGACGAGAGCATAGATGGGCAACTGAAGCCATTAACGGCTCCCCCGTCAGAACAGGCTGTCTGGTGGAAAGACAAAGCGTAGAAAATACGCTCAGTATAGCATGCACTTACACTGATGTTGATTTTTTTGGATGGTTTAAAAACATTTTGTTGCTGACCCCTCTACAGCAGTACATCGTTTAGCTTCCATGACGGACTCCAGCCTGCTTCTCCAGACTGGGGGCATTCTGACATATCTACTGCATGTAATATACTGTCTAAGGAAAAGTAAGCCCTGCTACTCCATTTCAAACAAGCTGAACTTGTGGCCACTTATGCCATGAATTTAAAAAATGTTACGCATTGCAGCTCAACAGACATTTTTTTGTTACCTTCAACTCATTGCTTTGATGGTTTTAGCTGAACTGATGGTGGAGGCCCATCTGACCAGCAACAAAGCTATCATGTCCTGTATCACCCAAACATCTGAGGAACTGAAGAGAGAGAGCAAAAGACAGTGAAAACCTGGAGCTCATCAAACAGCTCTAAAAGGAGCAGACCAAAGTAAGTCCTGTTTGTAACACTGGAGGTGTCCAAACACCACCAAGCTGAGAGATGTGAGCCATCTGCGGCTGAAACACACTTTTCATTTGCAGAAGATTTGGCTCAGAAACTGTGTCCCAGTTACTCAGGACAATCTATCAAGAATCAGAATTTTTTCAATTGAAAGTAGTTGAATAAAAACCGATCACAGCCACAGTGAGGTCTGTGGATTATCCAGAGGAACCACAACATCGTTGCCTTCAAGACACACCTAAATACATTTCTGATTTACTTTACTTCACTGACCCCTCAGATCATCTGTGGCAAATTTACTAGCGCTCTCAGGATCAGAGCAAAGTAAGGTAAAGCAGCTTTTAGTTTCTATACTCTCCACCTGTGGAACCAACTCCCTGAAAACCCGTGGTCTGCTCAAATTGTTTACTCATTTAAACATTTAAATCAGGGCTGAAAATGACTGTTCACTGTGGCTATATACACATGAAGCATTTCCAGATGTCTGATCAGAAAATAAATGAGACTGCACCATATTTGCTGACAGGGTTTAATTAATGGCTGAGATGCTGCGAGGACAAGTTACTGAATGTCTATAGGCCTATAGCGCCCTCTTCTGGCTAGTACAGGAATCTGTCTTTGTAGGCTCGAACCAGTGCTGGAATGAATGGTAAAACCCTAGTTAAACACCACTACTAGCTCAGTGTGGCTACAGATTTTGACAAATAACTACAAAGCAGGATTTGGAGCTGGCGAGGTAACTTCAGGGTTAATTCTCAGTTTTCAGTACTATGAGGCTGGTTCATCACATATATGAAGTGACCTACTTTATTCATGGTTCTGATGATGTCACATGCAATTAACAACCCTGCCTCTTTCACATAAACCTGCTTGTGGCTGGATAGGAAAACCCAGAGTTGACTGACCTAGTTGATAACCAGCTTTGTAGTACTGGTTACCCAGACGGCCAATGTGACAGGTTAGTCAAGCCAGATAACGAAAAGATATTCTGGGCAAAGCTGAACTGGCTTTGCACAGGCCCCTGGTCTGGCTGGTTGTTCTTTGGATGTATAAAAGCAGGTTGTTGGCTACCTCAAATTATGTGTCCATTCCTCCAGGGTTTTTTATAAAAATTAATCCAAGTTGTGAGTTTAGTTTTAACAGGATAAAGTGGTGTTGTGTTGGTGTGCCAGATGCTGTCATCCTCAAGTGCCATAACTCAGAGTTAGATCAAATGAATGATTCATTATTGATATATTATCTGAAGCCTGTAGGGCACACACGGCATACCGCTCCAGGGATCGGCCTATTCCAGTGAAGGATCCACCTTTGCGGTTCAATCATTAATAGCATAGCATCAACGAGTGGCATACCACTTCAGGGATCGACTTATACCACTGAATTAGTAAAGGGATTTATTCTTCTTTGGTTCTGCTTTATTCAGGATAATTTACAGACAGAACTTAATGTAAGTGTATTTCCCTGTAGGTTACTTTCTCTACGCTTCACACTCATCTAGTAATCTCAGAAGTATGTATAAAAAACATTTTCCTCCTCCAGGACACCTGTCAAGTAACTGACAGCAAGAAAATGTTTCCTGGTTTGTAACCTGACAACATGAGAAGGTAAAAAAATTAAGGTTTATGCAAACTAAGGGGATTTATTTAACCTTTTTAATTTATTTGTAACCATTTCTTCCAAGACAACATCTTTTTTACAAATCAGACTTTACAAAGAAAAGCAAATGCTGCATATAAGAACCACAAGAAATACATATAGATTTTTTTAATGCTTTAATCTTTATTATTTCTTTAGAAGGCAGTGCATTAAACTTGCCACTTTCCATTAGCAAATATCTTTATCTCTGTGTTTTAATACATTCAAAATCAAAGTCAAATCATTTCAGAATAAAGAAGCAGAGCATTTTAACATGAGACTGCAGCCTGTAAGTATTTAACTGTTGAAACAGGTTGTGTGATCAGTTGGTGAAAGGTACGAGGGGGGCGTCTTTGGTTTTGTCCTGCTCTACACCGCGCAGCACTGTTTTTCCTCCGTTACACATAAGTTCTTGGAAGACACTCAAATGAATGTAGCCCGCTTCTCCAACATCAACCTGCAGACAAAGAGAGGAAAATTGTACGTCTAAACAAATATCTGGATCTTGTGTTGCTGAACAGTGAAGATCTTCTACCATCACAGATGTGTTTAACTGGTGTTTACTGTCCTGACATGAATTTGACATGACATTAGGCTCAGCTGGATTGCACAAATAATTTAACGTCTACAAAATACAAAAACACACATCTGATGATATCACAGTTTTTATTTTTAAATATCATAACATCATTTACCTTGATGAGGAAGTTTTCTCCGGCCACAATCTGACAACTGTAATTAACTGCTATGTATACCTTGTAGTTCTTGCCTGTCTTTTTCTCCACTTGGCCCTTCACCTGTGAGTGAATGGAATAAAATATGATGTCAGTCCAGACTGAAATACAGACCAGAGAGTTGTGTGTGGAGGTTTTGGAAAATAAAGGTAGATTGAATCTCACCTGATCACAAATCTTCTGAATTTCCTCAGTGGCGTCCTGTGTCTTACTCCATCCTCCGGGCATGCCAGCCATTGTCACAAGGTGTGTTGAAGTTAACAGAGGAGTCAACTGTCTGCTTCTGCGTGTCTCAAGTGTTTATTTTCAGCTGGTTATCAAATACATTTATACTGTGTAACCACCCCTGGACTCAGACTGAAGGGTGGTACTAATACCTGACGTTTTGGGTGGAGCTACAGTACAGGTGTAGCCACAGCCCTCACAGGATTGAATTACTGCAATTGTATTGTATTGTATTTTAAGAGCAACAGCTGATTTGAGCAGTTTTTACTTTTATTTTAATACAGAGAATTTGTTCAAAACCTAAGGTTTGTATTCAAAGGGAAATCCTCTCCACACTGTTTGCTGTCCCAGATTAGTTGTTAATTCAGTAGCTCACTCACGTGACCTGCAAGAAATCTGACTTCCCAATTGAATCACTTGCAATTAAGAACCACAATGAATCTAATTTTTTTTATGCATTCCTTCACATAATAGTTGATTCAACTTCCTCTGTTCCAACACAAACACAATATCTTCAAACATGCTAGAAAAAAAACACTGCCTGTAACAGTTTTGTAAAGGAGCATTCATTCATTTTCCGTTAGGGGTCGCAGGGGGGCTGGAGCCTATCCCAGCTGACACTGGGCGAGAGGCAGGGTACACCCTGGACAGGTCACCAGACTATCACAGGGCTGACACATAGAGACAGACAACCATTCACACTCACATTCACACCTACGAACAATTTAGAGTCACCAATTAATCTACATATCTTTGTATTGTGGGAGGAAATTCCGCACAGGAGGGCTCCCCCCACCCTGGGTTTGAAGCCCCCCATCCTTGGCTCAAGTTTGCCTTTATTGTTTTCTTGCACATAAACCTGCACCAGTAAGAGGGACATCTGATCATGTGGCAGGTGATCATAAACTTTCCACCTCTATGAGGAAACGATTCTAGCATGCTGACATGCTAAACTAAGATGGTGAACACAGTTAACATTATACATGCTTAATGTGAGCATGTGAGCACTGTCAGTGTGGTCATGTTAGCACCTCTGTCCCTCAGTACAGCCTCACAGAGCTGCTATTAGGCTGTAGACTCTTAACATTATTAGGCCCCAGTCACACAGAAAGCATTTAGAGGTTACAAAATGTGAGTCACACCGCACTGCCTTTTTATTTTTTTATTATTGAATGCTACTAGTAAAAAAAAAAAAAACAAATCGCTAGCTGCACCTTTTTATTGTTACCATGCAACCATCCCATCACCTCCTTACCCTAACCTTCCCCTGTAATCTACCGTTTCTCTATTTATTTTTCATTTTATTTTATTCATTTCACAGTCATTAGTAGCTGGTTCCCAAAATGGACATGCAGAGGGTACTTGCTGTAGCTCTGGTTGAGGGTGAGAGGCTGTCAGCAAATAGTGAGTTGGGCACAGGGAAACAGAGATCTGTGTGGGTGCATGAGACCCTAAAAAAGAGGGTGGATCATGGGGAGTATCACCAGTTGGTCCTAGCATAACAAAAATGAATACCAACTACAGGGAGTTCAGTGGTTCTGCCGTGCAACTGAGCACCACCAGTTTCTCCTCCATTGGTTACCAACTGTAAACTTGCAGTCATGACCACCACAGAAGGCCCGCCTCTCAAATAATCTGATTGGACAGTAGAGAAAAAGTGGAGATGACATCAGGTGCTTTTCTGCTCTGAGTTGAAGTTTGAAGCTGCTAAAATGCCTTATGTGTGATCAGGGCCTTAGTCTTCTTTGCATGGATGGGTACTGAACGGGCCTACCAGGGGGCCAAAGAGTCAGGGGCCCTGGCCTGCACCTGCAAATGTCATTCAAATGAAGAAGCACTGACCGGGAAGAGCGTCAGAATGACAACAAAAAGACCACAAAGAGATGCAAAGGAACTGCAAAGAGACACAAAACAACAAAAAGATACATACGACTACAAGGAGATGCAAAGCCACCACAAAAAGTTAATGCCTTGCCCCTATATAAGAGAGGTGGTGGGGTCCTACGCATATTTGTGACCAGTGGCCCATTGTATCATAACCCAGCCATGCTTCTTTGTTTTTGCTTTGATCGAGGAAGTTTGCAGACAGAACTTAGTGTCAGTGTATTTCCTCGTTTGGTTACATTCTGCACGCTCCACACTAATATTGTCATCTCAGAAGTATGTATGGAATATTTTCTTCCTTATCGAAGGCACCTGTCAAGTAGCTCATGATAAGAAAATGTTTCCAGGTTTGTGTGATCAGAAATCACAACAAGAGGATGTATTTCTTTTCATTTGATTTTAGTTAGATTCTAGTTTAGTGAGAGTTATTTTCTGAACTTATCACACTGTTCTAACTCTTTTTAACCTTTACCTACTTAGTCATTATATCTACATTTCTGATGATGAATTATCAAAATAAAACTCTTGTGTAATTATTTTGTGATGGCACCAAGAGACAAAACGTTGTCGTAATATTGATATCAAGGTATTTGATCATAAATATCGTGATATTTGATTTTCCCCATATTGCCGAGCCCTATGTCTGTGTGAAGTCTTATGTGAACTAATGGGATTTCTTCATAATATTTGTAACCAATTCTTTCAGCCAAGACAACATTTATTTTAAAAATCAGACCTCTCAAAAGAAAAGCAAATGCTGCAGGTAAGAACCACAAGAAATATATGTAGATCTTTTTACAAAGGAAATGCCTTTAATTTTGTTGCATCCTAACACCTTTATCTCTGTGTTTTAATACATTTAAAATCAAAGTCAAATCATTTCAGGATAAAGAAGCAGAGCATTTTAACATGAGACTGCAGCCTGTAAGTATTTAACTGTTGAAACAGGTTGTGTGATCAGTTGGTGAAAGGTACGAGGGGGGAGTCTTTGGTTTGGTGCTGCTCTACACCCCGCAGTGTTGGAGGACATGGAAACTCCGTCCCAAGTATTTGGTTGACACTCAGATGATCGTAGTTCTCTCCTCCAACATGAACCTGTGGGACAACGGGAGGAAAATTGGACATCTGAAAACCATATTCATCTGGATCTTGTGTTGCTGAACAGTGAAGATCTTCTACCATCAGGGATGTGTTTAACTGGTGTTTACTGTCCTGACATGAATTTGACATGATATTAGACTCATCTGGATGTCACAATTAATTCAGTTTATATATCATAGACAGAGACAGATCTGAGTGCTTCACACTGTTTTTAAAATAAAAAAATTATTTACCTTGAAGAGGAAGAATGCTCCTCCCATCAGTTGCTTTTGTCTGTATTTAACTGCTGTGTAAACCCTGTAGTTCTGGCCCGTCACTTGCTCCACTTGGCCTCTCACCTGCGCATGAATGGACCAAAATGATGTAAATCCAGACTCAAATACAGACCTTAAGGGTCAAGTATTTTTTAGCCTTTTCGCCACCACACCAGAGAATTGTGTGTGGAGGTAGTGAAGAATAAAGGTAGATTGTAGCTCACCTGATCACACATCCTCTGAGTTTCCTTAGTGGCGTCCTTTGTGTCACTCCATTCTCCAATTTTCTGAGCCATTGTCACAGGGTCTGTTGAAGTTAACAGAGGAGTCAACTGTCTGCTTCTATGTGTCTCAAGAGTTTGAACTGTTTATCACATATGCGTGCAATTTGACACAGCAACCACTCCTGGGTACACCTGACAGGTGGCTCCACTACATGTTGGGTGGAGCTGCATGTGTAACCACAACCCTCACATGATAGAGATCAGTTTTTTTCCTCTCTGATGAATTCCTTTCAAATTCTTGTTGAGGATTTTGTTTTAAACATCAATGTTTCAAAGACTTCAGATTTCCATGGTGTCGTCCAGATGTCAAATTCAAAGGTTGATATTGTTTTGATGCCAAATGATGCAGCATGAAGGCAGGACTCCATCCTGCTCAAGTGTGGTGACCTGCTGAACTAAAACATCCACAGTGAGGCTGATACTGAGTCGTATTCATCTCACACATTAACATTTAATTCATATTAACAATGTCCAAGTCTTCTTTAAACAAGTGTATTTTATATCTGTCTCAGCAAAGTCATTTCCTCATAGTGCATAGATCATTTTCACCACTTTCATATAAACCATAATTATGTTGCATGTCATCAAAACCTCCACATGTAATGAGTTTTACAAATCTGTTCATCTGAACATCAAAGAATAAAAAGCAACAACTGCCAGAAATCTCATTTTCTGTTGCTTCATTTAAAATATTGATCCTCTAAAATAAAACACTCAGCTTCCTCCCTCTCAACACTGAATATCCTCACCTGTTAACACACACACAACTTCATATGACTGCATTTTAAAGCAATATTATATATAATGTGTAAAAATAATGAAGGAGCTGAGCGTTTTCAGATTCTCTATGCTCCACTCTCATTTAGTAATCTCTGAAGTATGTATGAAATACATTTTCCTCCTCCAGGACACCTGTCAAGTAACTGACAGCAAGAAAATGTTTCCTGGTTTGTTTAGATGTCGCAACATGAGGAGGTTAAAAATCTATATGTTCATGTTCAGGTTTGTGTGAACTAAAGAGATTTATTTAACCTTCTGAATTTATTTGTAACCAATTCTTCCAGCCAAGACAACATCTATTTGAGAAATCAGACTTTACAATAGAAAGCAAATGCTGCATATAAGAACCACAAGAAACAATTACCATTTTTTTAATGCTTCAGTCTTTATTAATTCATTAGAAGGCAGAGTATTTAACTCGCTGTTCCCCAACATCAAATATCTTTACCTGTAAGTGTTAACACATTCAAAATCAATGTCAAATCATTTCAGAATAAAGAAGCAGAGCATTTTAACATGAGACTGCAGCCTGTACGTATTTAACTGTTGAAACAGGTTGTGTGATCAGTTGGTGAAAGGTTCAAGGGGGGAGTCTTTGGATCTGTGTTGCTCTACACCGCGCAGCACAACCCGATATCCATCACAAGAAAGTATGCGATGGACACTCAGGTGATCGTAGTCCTCTCCAACATCAACCTGCAGACAAAGAGAGGAAAATTGTACGTCTAAATAAATATATTCATCTGGATCTTGTGTTGCTGAACAGTGAAGATCTTCTACCATCACAGATGTGTTTAACTGGTGTTTACTGTCCTGACATGAATTTGACATGACATTAGACTCACTAGATGTCACAATTAAATCAAGTCGCATATTACACCAAGACACACATCTGAGGCTTTCAAACCTTGTTGTCAAATATCACAGTATTTTTTTACCTTGATGAGGAAGTTCTCTCCGGCCACAACCTGACTCCTGTATTCAATTGCTGTGAACACCACATAGTTCTTGCCAGTGAAAGCCTCCACTTGGACCTTCGCCTGTGTGTGAGTGGAATAAAATTTCATGTAAATCCAGACTGAAATACAGACCAGAGAGTTGTGTGTGGAGGTTTTGAAGAATAAAGGTAGATTGAAGCTCACCTGTTCACAAATGTACTGAGTTTCCTCAGTGATGTCTTTTGTCTCACTCCATCCTCCGGGGTTCTGAGCCATTGTCACAAGGTGTGTTGAAGTTAACAGAGGAGTCAACTGTCTGCTGCACGAATCAGAAGAGTTGTATTTTCAGTTGGTTATCAACGTAGTTATACTGTGTCACTACCTCTGGATACAGACTGTAAGGTGGCCTCAATGGCTGATGTTTTGGGTGGAGCTACAGTATACAGTATGTGTGGTTAGTGTTGCTCATCCTTATGAATTACTCCCTACTTTTCTGTGGCACTTCCCAAAATTTTCAGTTTCAAATGAAATAATTCAAATTCTGACTGTCCAGTGCAGCTGGCAGATGTCTCAGCTAAAAGAAGCTCTGCAGTGTGCTCTGCAGTTTGTAACGCTGCTGGCAACTACATGGATTTTTCTTGCCTAAACCTGAGGAAATAAACCTAAAAATGAAGCGTTTAGCCTACGCTGTAATTTATTTTAAAAAAGGAGTGTATGCAGGTAATGAGCAGACACTGTACAAAAAGCGTGTTTTGAAAATTCATGCAACTAACGTGAACTGACACACCATTCCTGAACATCCAAAACTGATGCACTGATGGGTATCTATAGCAGTCATATTTAGACACGTATGTGCACTGACAAAGTGACGGTATTTGACGAGTTGAGACGAGAATGCGTTGAATATAGATAATATAATGCGGGCAGACGCTGATTAGCTTAGCCTAGTCTGGTCGTGACGTTGGTAGGCAACTAGAGAGGCATCAGGCAGGTGTCAATATTCTCATCTAACTTTTGCAATAATGTAAATGTGTGAATTTCCTATATTGCCGAACTTTTCTCAGAAGGTAATGGATCTGTCTTTTATGTTGTGTTAGCTCTGCTTCTGCTTGTTCTGTCTTGGACAGACTTCCTGTGTCCTGTACCTTGTTCCAAGTAAAGTCCTTTTTTGATTCTACCTGTGTGAGTGTGGTGTTGTGCATTTGAGGTCGGGATTTTTTGGTACTGTTGTCACACATTAGGATAATGATCCTGTAGATTTATACAGTGAAAACCAAGAACTTTTCTTTTGAATGAAGTTGAAGTCAAACTAACCTCTGTGAACATTTGTGTCCACATAGCTCTGATTCGTCACCATGATTGCACGTTTAGAGGGTGTAGTGTGCATCTTTACCACAGTCTTTATACTATCAAACCTAATGAATTTCCATATCAAAGATGCCCTGTTTAAATTCATCATCTTACCCAGGAGACATATACACAATGAGGCCCTGCACTCAGCTGTGTTCACAAACCTGTACCACCACAACAATGGCTGACTCTTCACTGACTCCTTGAACTGAGCTTCACTGAAATTGGTTCTGATGTTGCAACTGTGCTGACCAAAACTTTCTCCCTAACTTGAGTAATTCTAACGAGTGATGTGGAGGATGATTTCTTGCATAATCTACATTTTTCTGCAGTAATGACGCTAAAAAAGGGGAGTTGAGTGACCTGCAAGTGCCCCCTGACCTTCTTGTACTTCTGGGATTAAACAAGCTCTCAGGCCCAAAATGCACATTTCACATGCACATATCACTTACTTATATAGTTAATATGGCTGAATCGTTAGCAAACAGCTGCCTACTTATAAATCCAGCAGACATGAAGCAACATTAGCGTTCACCTGAAGCTGTGTTTCTGGCCACCTGATGGTTAGAAGGTCAATATTCATTCTTTTTTTGCTCTGTTTTGGTCTTCAGCTACTCTTAAAAACAATCTGGTTCTTTATCTGCTAAATGCTCCACTATGTTCACCAGCTACTCACTAACTTTGTCAATCAGCTGTTTGGTGCTGACCAGGTAGTGTACAATGGAGCAATCAGAGCTCTTTTTGCTGACAACATCTGCCTGCTGCTCCAGACATTCAGAATCCAAATTACACAATTTGAAACATGCAATTTTTGGGAAGTGTCGTGGCCCCCAAGCTGGACTTTGGACATGCCTGCTGTAGAGCTTACATGGGCAATTTTCTTTTCGTCTTTTTTTCTGCATGTTCATGTTGGAAAAGAGGACTACGATTATCTGAAGGTCTACAAAGCATCTTTGTTAGGATACCAACTACCTCCATCACTGCGCAGTGTAGAGCAACACAAAACCAAAGACTCTCCCCTCGTACCTTTCACCAACTGATAACACAACCTGTTTCAACAGTTAAATACTTACAGGCTGCAGTCTCATGTTAAAATGCTCTGCTTCTTACTGGTTACAAATAATTTTAAAAAGGTGAATAAATCTTTTATTTTACACAGACCTTAAAATGGATATAGATTTTTAACCTTGTCGTGTTGTGAGTTCTGACAACACTGTCTCCTAGAGCTTGCATTCTTATGTCACTAAGCTGCTTTCCTAATTGAGTTCTTGTGGTAACGTCATGTTCTACATAGGGGTGGTTAGGGAGCGTGGCGGGCATACAAAATGCAAGACCTTTGCACCAGAATTTTGTGTTCGCAACCAAACTCCTGTTATCAAAATTTAGGCAACAAAAGCACTTTATGGAAAGATGACTTGTGTTACATTATGATATGAAACATAATAATAAAGACTGTTGTGCATTAAGGTTGGGAAAGATCTGATCACACAAACCAGAAACATTTTCTTGCTGTCAGTTACTTGACAGGTGTCCTGGAGGAGGAAAATGTATTTCATACATACTTCAGAGATTACTAAATGAGAGTGGAGCATAGAGAATCTGACCAATGAGGAAATACACTGACACAGAGTCCAAACAACAAAAACAACAGGTTAAATGCATAGCCTCCTAATGAAATAATGAAGATTAAAGCATTTAAAAAACTCTATATATTTCTTGTGGTTCTTATGTACAACATTTGCTTTTCTTTGTAAAGTCTGATTTCTAAAATAGATGTTGTCTTGGCTGGAAGAAATGGTTACAAACATTTAAAAAAGGTAACGTAGTTCACACAAACCTGAACAGAAACATAGAGAGTTTGCACTCTCTCATGTTGTGAGGCCTTACAACCCTGTCATCTAGAATTTATGTTCATATTGGTATTGAAGATTTCTGGTAATTGTTTCTGGCAGTTGTTGCTTTTTATTCTTTAATGTTCAGATGAACAGATTTGTAAAACTCATCACATGTTTTTGATGACATTCAACAAAATTTGGTTTATATGAAAGTGGTCAAAATCATCCATGGCAGGGGTGTCCAGACTTTTTTGAACCTGCTGCTTCTGGCATCAAATGTGTCATTTAAAAAAAAAAAAGCTATGCAAATGAGACAAAATGAGACGAGACGAGAAAAACATTTCAACTTTCCACCCCTCTGTAAAGCGTTGGCCCTCACTGTCAACTTTACGCTTCTTTGCTGTGGCTGTGTCTGCTACAGAGCAGGTAATGTCTGCTGTTAGGTGACAGTTCATTTACTTGGCTACTGTCTGTTTATGAAAACAAACAAGTTCCACCTGTGTGCTTCCTTCTTGGTGCATGTCTTCAAATGGTATGGTAGTCCTGTCATTTTGAGGTTAACAGAAAAATGTAATCTTGCTTGATTAACCAATTGTGTGGCAGGTCATGTGTAGTCAGTTTTGAACAACAAGCCAGGGGCCTTTTAAAATCAGTCCGCAGGTCATTGTTGGCCCCAGGGCTGGACTTTGGACATGCCTGATCTATGGACTATGAGGAAATGACTTTGCTGAGACTGAAATAAAATACACTTGTTTAAAGAAGACTTGGACATCACTGTTTTGGACTGGTGTGGATGTTTTAGTTCAGCAGGTCACCACACTTGAGCAGGATGGAGTCCTGCCTTCATGCTGCATCATTTGGCATCAAAACAATATGAACCTTTGAATTTGACATCTGGACGACACCATGGAAATCTGAAGTATTTGAAACATTGAAACATCAGAGAGGAAAAAAAACTGATCTCTATCATGTGAGGGTTGTGGTTACACATGCAGCTCCACCCAACATGTAGTGGAGCCACCTGTCAGGTGTACCCAGGAGTGGTTACTGTGTATAAATACATCAATATGTGATAAACATTTCAAACTCTTGAGACACGTAAAAGCAGACAGTTGACTCCTCTGTTAACTTCAACAGACCCTGTGACAATGGACAAATGGAGTGAGACACAGGACGCCACTGAAGCAATTCAGAGGATTTGTGATCAGGTGAGCTTTTATCTACCTTTATTCCTCACAAACTCCACACACAACTCTCTGGGCTGTATTTCATCCTGCATTTTAATCATATATTTTTCCATTTATAAACAGGTGAAGGGCCAAGTGGAGGAAAAGACAGGCGAGAACTATGTGGAATTCAAAGCAGTTGAATACAGGTATCAGTTTGTGGGTGGACTAGCAGTAGAAAACTTCCTCATCAAGGTAAATAATATTGTGATACTTGAGGAAAAACCTCGAAAGTCTCACGTGTGTCTTTGTATAGTAAACATGCTTAATTATGACATTCAACTGAACCTAATGAGAGGACAGTAAACACCAGTTAAACACATCCCTGATGGTAGAAGATCTTCACTGTTCAGCAACACAAGATCCAGATGAATATAATTTTTGGATGTCCAATATTCCTCTCTTTTCCTGCAGGTTCATGTTGGAGAGGACTACGATCACCTGATGGTCAACCAAATGATTCTTGGGAATCGCCCATCTCCTCCATCAGTGCTTGGTGTAGAGCAGCACAAAACCAAAGACTACCCCCTCGTACCTTTCACCAACTGATCACACAACCTGTTTCAACAGTTAAATACTTACAGGCTGCAGTCTCATGTTAAAATGCTCTGCTTCTTTATTCTGAAATGATTTGACTTTGATTTTAAATGTGTTAACACTTACAGATAAAGATATTTGATGTTGGGGAACAGTGAGTTAAATGCATTGCTTTCTAATGAATTAATAAAGACTGAAGCATTTTTAAACTCTATATATTTCTTGTGGTTCTTATATGCAGCATTTGCTTTTCTTTGTAAAGTCTGATTTCTAAAATAGATGCTGTCTTGGCTGGAAGAAATGGTTACAACTAAATTAAAAATAATCCCTTTGCTTCACACAAACCTTAACACAGACTCATGTTGTGAGTCCTGACAACCCTGTCACCTACAACTAATGTTGGTATGTTACTAAACTACTTTCTTAATTATGTTCTTTTGGCAACGTTATCACTGCCTGGATTATGTTCACAGACAACAAATCTTTCAGGTCACGAAACACTCTTGTCTTAGGTTTAGGCATCAAAAGCAAAGTGCATTAAGGTTGGGAAAGATCTGATCACACAAACCAGGAAACATTTTCTTGCTGTCAGTTACTTGACAGGTGTCCTGGAGGAGGAAAATGTATTTCATACATACTTCAGAGATTACTAAATGAGAGTGGAGCATAGAGAATCTGACCAATGAGGACATACACTGACACTGAGTCCTGTCTGCAGACTTTTCTGACATCAACAAGTTCTCTTAACTGAGTTGCTGCAGTCTGATATAAAACGCTCAGCTCCTTCATCTCAGAGGAATTACACATTATATATAATATTGCTTTAAAATGCAGTCATATGAAGTTGTGTGTGTGTTAACAGGTGAGGATATTCAGTGTTGAGAGGGAGGAAGCTGAGTGTTTTATTTTAGAGGATCAATATTTTAAATGAAGCAACAGAAAATGAGATTTCTGGCAGCTGTTGCTTTTTATTCTTTGATGTTCAGATGAACAGATTTGTAAAACTCATTACATGTGGAGGTTTTGATGACATGCAACATAATTATGGTTTATATGAAAGTGGTGAAAATGATCTATGCACTATGAGGAAATGACTTTGTTGAGACAGAAATAAAATACACTTGTTTAAGGAAGACTTGGACATTGTTAATTTGAATTAAATGTTAATGTGTGAGATGAATACGACTCAGTATCAGCCTCACTGTGGATGTTTTAGTTCAGCAGGTCACCACACTTGAGCAGGATGGAGTCCTGCCTTCATGCTGCATCATTTGGCATCAAAACAATATGAACCTTTGAATTTGATTTCTGGACGACACCATGGAAATCTGAAGTAAACATTGATGTTTAAAACAAAATCCTCAACAAGACTTTGAAAGGAATTCATCAGAGAGGAAAAAAAACTGATCTCTATCATGTGAGGGTTGTGGTTACACATGCAGCTCCACCCAACATGTAGTGGAGCCACCTGTCAGGTGTACCCAGGAGAGGTTACTGTGTATAAATACATGCATATGTGATAAACAGCTCAAACTCTTGAGACACGTAAAAGCAGACAGTTGACTTCTCTGTTAACTTCAACAGACCCTGTGACAATGGCTCAGAATCCTGACAACGCTGAGTGGAGTAAGACAAAGGACGCCACTGAGGAAACTCAGTACATTTGTGACCATGTGAGCTACAATCTACCTTTATTCTTCAAAACCTCCACACACAACTCTCTGGGCTGTATTTCAGTCTGGATTTACATCATATTTTATTCCTTTCACTCACAGGTGAAGGTCCAAGTGGAGAAAAAGACAGGCAAGAACTACCGGGAATTCAAAGCAGTTGAATACCGCCAGAATGTGGGAAAGGAACTCTTTCTCATCAAGGTAAATGATATTGTGATATTTGAAAAGACAAAGTGTGAAGCACTGAGGTGTGTCTCTGTCAGTGATATGCAAACTGAATTAACTGTGACATCCAGATGAGTCTAATGTCATGTCAAATTCATGTCAGGACAGTAAACACCAGTTAAACACATCCCTGATGGTAGAAGATCTTCACTGTTCAGCAACACAAGATCCAGATCAATATATTTGTTTAGACTTGCAGTTATCCTCTGTCATGCAGGTTGATGTTGGAGGAGCAAACTACGATCATCTGAGAGTCCTCCAGTTCATCTGGCTTCTCCGCTGTGTGCCGCAGGAAGTGGATATACTGACCGGTGTAGAGCAACACAAAACCAAAGACTCCCCCCTCGTACCTTTCACCAACTGATCACACAACCTGTTTCAACAGTTAAATACTTACAGGCTGCAGTCTCATGTTAAAATGCTCTGCTTCTTTATTCTGAAATGATTTGACATTGATTTTGAATGTGTTAACACTTACAGATAAAGATATTTGATGTTGGGGAACAGTGAGTTAAATGCATTGCTTTCTAATGAATTAATAGCCATTAAAGCATTTTTTAAACTCTATATATTTCTTGTGGTTCTTATATGCAGCATTTGCTTTTCTTTGTAAAGTCTGATTTCTAAAATAGATGCTGTCTTGGCTGGAAGAAATGGTTACAACTATATAAAAAATAATCCCTTTGCTTCACACAAACCTTAACACAGACTCATGTTGTGAGTCCTGACAACCCTGTCACCTACAACTAATGTTGGTATGTTACTAAACTACTTTCTTAATTATGTTCTTTTGGCAACGTTATCACTGCCTGGATTATGTTCACAGACAACAAATCTTTCAGGTCACGAAACACTCTTGTCTTAGGTTTAGGCATCAAAAGCAAAGTGCATTAAGGTTGGGAAAGATCTGATCACACAAACCAGGAAACATTTTCTTGCTGTCAGTTACTTGACAGGTGTCCTGGAGGAGGAAAATGTATTTCATACATACTTCAGAGATTACTAAATGAGAGTGGAGCATAGAGAATCTGACCAATGAGGAAATACACTGACACTGAGTCCTGTCTGCAAACTTTCCTGACATCAACAAGTTCTCTTAACTGAGTTGCTGCAGTCTGATATAAAACGCTCAGCTCCTTCATCTCAGAGGAATTACACATTATATATAATATTGCTTTAAAATGCAGTCATATGAAGTTGTGTGTGTGTTAACAGGTGAGGATATTCAGTGTTGAGAGGGAGGAAGCTGAGTGTTTTATTTTAGAGGATCAATATTTTAAATGAAGCAACAGAAAATGAGATTTCTGGCAGCTGCTGCTTTTTATTCTTTGATGTTCAGATGAACAGATTTGTAAAACTCATTACATGTGGAGGTTTTGATGACATGCAACATAATTATGGTTTATATGAAAGTGGTGAAAATGATCTATGCACTATGAGGAAATGACTGTTGAGACAGATATAAAATACACTTGTTTAAAGAGGACCTTAGGGCATTGTTAATTTGATTTTTAATTTATTAACACACAGAGATAAAGACATTGGATTAAAGGACTAAAAATATATATATTATATTTGTGTAGTTCTTATATGCAGCGTTTCCTTTTTTTTTGTGAAGTCTGATTTCTGAAATAGATGTTGTTTTGACTATACTGAAAGCAAGTCCACTTGCCTATGATATAGCACTTATGATTACCATGACCTGGATAACTGAGAATCTTCACCAACGCCGTGACAGCAGCCAGAGGACTGGTACCAGTCATGGTGGGCAGTGTTTAACAGCATATTTAAGGGTGTTTGTATTGTGAGTTGACATATTAAGGTTGGGGAGAGCTGAGTGCCTGAGGTGGTGTAGAGAGAAATCAGCTCTGGATAAAGTGTAGGAAAGGAGAGCGTTATGAAATGGGATTGGTCCTTTGAGCTTTTCTAGGTTTGAGTGGTCTGTTAACAGACAATGGTTTTATTATTTCCTTCTGTCTTGGCCACAGTTAAAGCTATTAAGGTGTTTCGGAGGTGGTGTGGGTGTGAGGGTTTCAGCTCTGCGTCTCCTTGTCATATCCAGCTGCATGTATATATACAGTATATATTTATATATCTATATATATATATACATGCAGACTCTTCACTGAGTCCTTCAACTGAGCTTCACCCAAAATGGCCCTGATGTTGCAGCTGTGCTGACCAGTGATGGGCAAGCTACATGGATATTGTAGCGAGCTAAGCTACCAGTTACTCAGCAATAAATGAAGCTTCACTACACAAAAGCTACGAGTTGAATATTCTTGTGGTTACCTGCCAATTTAGTTAATCCGAAACAAAAGATTGCTGGAATTCCATTTACTTTATTAGGACATTCCTTAACAGGGAAACATTTCCCATGAATTTAAAACAATGCCTAAAATAAGAATATAGGCTAAGTACAGTATAAACGAAGACAAGTGGAGAGGTCAAGCCATGCAGCATAACAAAAAATTCACTGTAATTTCAAAAATCAGGGTCAGACAGTTTAACATTAATGTCCTGTCTATCGGCAAACATTAGCAGCAGTGAAACATGAAGAGCGTAACGTGTTTTACCATTCAACATAACTCGGCTTTCAGCTGTAAGCATATTTCAACAATACTTCATCTTTTTCACCCAAACACTGCTCGCTAATGTTACCATCAGGTAAACCAGTGACCTGTTAGCTAACAGCCATACACTGTGATACAATAAATATTTGTTGTTACCATTTGTTTGAGTGAATGAACGCCGAGGCAAAGAGTGGTCAGTGCTTCCGAAAATAGTTGAAACACAACCAGTAGTGAGTTTATGAGACGGACACGCTTGCTAGTGTGAAATTGGCAGGTTTTTGAACTGAGTCTGGTTCTTACTGTCACCCGGAGACGATGATGCAAGGCCGATTCCAGTTGACATAGTAAGGAGGAGGACCAAGTACCTATCGGAAAGGGCCTTGGCTCATGCTCCCGTTGTTTTGCAAGCTCAGCTGTGTGAACATGTTTCACATTCGGGGATGTTTTAGATCGTTCCGCAGGCCTCAGAAAAAAGAGCTTGAGCGGTCGCTACCACGCTCCTTGATCAGTAAAACAGTTAAGCTGTTGAAAAGCTATTTGATTCAGGAAATAGTGACGCTACCTCCAAGCTACCAAAAAATGTAGTTAGTTACTAACGACTATTTGTAGTGACGCTACTGCCCAACACTGGTGCTGACCAAAACTCTCTCCCTAACTTGAGTAATTCTAACGAGTGATGTGGAGGATGATTTCTTGCATAATCTACATTTTTCTGCAGTAATGACACTAAAAAGGGGAGTGAACACAACTTTATACATACTGAATGAGGAAGTTGAGTGACCTGCAAGTGCCCCTGACCTTCTTGTACTTCTGGGATTTAACAAGCTCACAAAATGCACATTTCACATGCACATATCACTTACTTATATAGTTAATATGGCTGAATCGTTAGCAAACAGCTGCCTACTTATAAATCCAGCAGACATGAAGCAACATTAGCGTTCACCTGAAGCTGTGTTTCTGGCCACCTGATGGTTAGAAGGTCAATATTCATTCTTTTTTTTTTTTTAGCTTTGTTTTGGTCTTCACCTACTCCTGAAGGAAATACAGTATCTCTCTCATTAGCTGCTAAATGCTCCAGGATGTTCGTCAGATAGCCTTTACTTTTATCTACATGCTGCTTGGTGCTGAGCAAGTAGTGGACAGTGGGGTGACAAGAGCTTTTTTGATGACAACGTCCGCCTGCTGCAGCAGTAGAATCACAATGAATCACTCACAGAGTCACATTCAGAGTCTGAATTGCACAATTTGAAACATACAACTTTAGGGAAGTGTCATAGAGTAAACTTGAAACTTGGGGGATAATTCATAAAGGATGAGCAACACTAACCACACCTCCAGCTCCACCCAAAATGTCATCAGAGCCCACTACCAGTTCCACTGGCAGACACACAGTATAAATACATTTGATAACCATCTGGAAATAAAAACCGGAGACACATAAAAGCAGACCTCTGTTAACTTCAACAGACCTTGTGACAATGGCTGCCACTCTCGGAGGATGGAATGAGACAAAGGACGCCACTGAGGAAACTCAGAAGATCTGTGATCACGTGAGCTTCAATCTACCTTCATTCTTCAAAACCTCCACACACAACTCTCTGGTCTGTATTTCAGTCTGGATTGACATTAATATTTTATTTCATTCACTCACAGGTGAAGGGCCAAGTGGAGGAAAAGACAGGCGAGAACTATGGGGTGTACACAGCAGTTAAATACAGTGATCTGCCACTGTGCGGAGGACACAACTATGTTATCAAGGTAAATGATATTGTGATATTTGAAAAAAAAGTATAAGTGCCTCAAATGTGTCTTTGTGTAATATACAGGTTGAATTAATTGTTACATCCAGTTAAACCTAATGTCATGTTAAATTCATGTCAGGACAGTAAACACCAGTTAAACACATCCCTGATGGTAGAAGATCTTCACTGTTCAGCAACACAAGATCCAGATGAATACGTTTGTTTAGGCGTACAATTTTCCTCTCTTTTTTGTGCAGGTTCATGTTGGAGGAGAGGACTACATTCATCTGACGGTCATCCAAGTTACTGGGACGGTGTGCCCATCTCCTCCAGAACTGAGCGGTGTAGAGCAGCACCAAACCAAAGACTCCCCCCTTGAACCTTTCAACAACTGATCACACAACCTGTTTCAACAGTTAAATACTTACAGGCTGCAGTCTCATGTTAAAATGCTCTGCTTCTTTATTCTGAAATGATTTGACACAGACATTTAATGTTGGGAAGCAGCAAGTTGAATGCACCACCGTCTAAAGATATAATAAAGATTAAAGCATTAAAAAAAATCTATTCTTGTGGTTCTTATCTGCAGCATTTGCTTTTCTTTTATAAAGTCTGAAGACAACATCTATTTTAGAGATGTTGTCTTGGCTGGAAGAAATGGTTACAAACAGATTAAATAAGGTAAATAAATCTCCTTAGTTCACACAAACCTGAACACAGACATATAGATTTTTAACTTTTTCATGTTGTGAGTTCTGATCACACAAACCAGGAAACATTTTCTTGCTGTCAGTTACTTGACAGGTGTCCTGGAGGAGGAAAATGTATTTCATACATACTTCAGAGATTACTAAATGAGAGTGGAGCATAGAGAATCTGACCCAATGAGGAACTACACTGACACTGAATCCTGTCTGCAGACTTTCCTGAACAAAGCAGAAACAGAGAAGACTATATTAACAGGCTGCTATCAGCTCTGTGAGGCTGTACTCAGGCACACAAAATGCTGCTTTAAATCTCAGAAGTTTCTGTTTCTGGAACCTACAAGATACAAAGTTCAACACATTTATTGACACAAAGTCAAAGGTTCAGCTTTCAGCTGACAGTGTTTCCAAATCTTACTCTGATCACCTTGACAGTAAAAAAACCCTTAAAATTTCTGGAGGGCTATCTCTGTCCTTAGTTTATCTGTATGGATTTATAGGCCAACCTCTGAACACTAGGAGGAGTATGAGCACTGTTTGTTATTACAGTATAAGGACTGCTGAGAAATGAAATGTGTTTATAAATGGTGTTTGGGTTATAATTGGTCTCGTGAAATAAACCAGTAAATAAATCATCATATAAAGCCTGCAGGTGTTAGGTGATCATTTGGCAAGATACACACTGAGCACAGCTCAGATGCAGGGGACATAGTATTCAGAGATTATTTAATATTTCCTCCACTTAGATTTTAAAATGTGCAAAATCACTCTCAAACCACACAGAAAAAGATGGCACTGAATTCTGAAATGGGCCCAGAGACCAGAGTTTCTGGCTGACAATAGGCTTGTTCGAGATGAACTGCGCCTCATCTGGATACTAATTTATTTTCCCTCCATCTATTTTAGTATCACACTGTACAAAACAAATGCTGCATATAAGAACCACATGAAATATAGAGTTTTTAAAATGCTTCAGTCTTTATTAATTCATTAGAAGGCAGTGCATTTTAACACACTGTTCCCCAACATTAAATATCTTTATCTCTGTGTGTTAACACATTCAAAATCAAAGTCAAATCATTTCAGAATAAAGAAGCAGAGCATTTTAACATGAGACTGCAGCCTGTAAGTATTTAACTGTTGAAACAGGTTGTGTGATCAGTTGGTGAAAGGTTCGAGGGGGTAGTCTTTGGATCTGTGTTGTTCTACACCGCGCAGCACAACCTCTCCTCCTTCACATGGAAGTTTGCGATGGACACTCAGATGATCGTAGTCCTCTCCTCCAACATCAACCTGCAGACAAAGAGAGGAAAATTGTACGTCTAAAGAAATATATTCATCTGGATCTTGTGTTGCTGAACAGTGAAGATCTTCTACCATCAGGGATGTGTTTAACTGGTGTTTACTGTCCTGACATGAATTTGATTTTAAGTATTTACCTTGATGAGGAAGTTTTCTCCTTTCACAAGCTGATCCCTGTATTTAATTGCTGTGTATACCGCATAGCTCTTGCCAGTGAGAGCCTTCACTTGGACCTTCATCTGTGTGAATGGAATAAAATATGATGTATATCCAGGCTGAAATACAGACCAGAGAGTTGTGTGTGGAGGTAGTGACAGAATGAAGGTAGATTGAAGCTCACCTGATCACAAATCTTCTGAGTTTCCTCAGTGGCGTCCTTTGTCTCACTCCATTTTCCAATTTTCTGAGCCATTGTCACAAGGTGTGTTGAAGTTAACAGAGGAGTCAACTGTCTGCTTCTATGTGTCTCAAGCCTTTTTTTTTCAGCTGGTTATATATTAAATATATTTATACTGTGTAACCTGGACTCAGACTGGAAGGAGGCTCTGATACCTGATGTTTTGGGTGGAGCTACAGTACAGGTGTAGCCACAGCCCTCACATGACTGTGGTGAAGAAAGGTGATGTATTGCTTTGTGTCATTAAAATAAATGTACCAAATGTGCCAATCTTACAGTATTTATCTTTTATTTCTTATTCACATTCAATCAAAATGAGGCAACAACAATGGTCTAATGGTCAGTCTCTGTCATTCATTAATTCCAGTGTAATTCTATGGAAGCAGCTGGAACAATGCTTGGCAAACAACCAGCCACACCACAGGTAGCAGGAAACACTTAAATCTGAACTTTGTTCTTTGTTGGGTCCAATAAAAACTTTCTCTCCTCTGAGATTTAAAGCAACATTTTGAGCCTGTTTTCAAATGTTCTTTCAATAAAAATAGTACAAGTTTGAAGTGTGAAACAAAACACACCAAAAACACACATTGAACATGGCTTAACAGGGACAATTTAAAACACAAGGACACAAATCTGCCTCATTATAACTCACAGCATTCACAGACAAAACATTTGTCTTTTGCTGGACACATTTTCCCCACAAATACAGCATGCTAACATTTTTAGCACAAGCCTATAGCATTTTACATTCATTAAATTAGCCTAGCGGCTACTCCCAAGGTTCGAACCCAGGGTAGGGGAGTCCTTATGTGCAGAGCCTGCATGTTCTCCTTGTGTCAGTGTGGGCCTTTTGCGGGTTCTCCCGCTTCCTCCCACAGTCCAAACACATGCAGGTTAATTGGTGACTCTAAATTGGCTGTAGGTGTGAATGGCTGTCTGTCTCTAGGTGTCAGACCTGTGATAGTCTGGTGACCCGTTCAGGGTGTAACCAGCCTCTGGCCCAATGTCAGCTGGGATAGGCTTTAGCTTCCTGACAACCCCTAACAGGATAAGTGGTTACAGAAAATGAATAAATGAATAAATGAATATTATACATGGCTTAAAATGATAAACTGTGAACTAGTGTTCAGATTGATAATGGTTCAATAGGCATGTATTTGGCATTTCTATATTGTGTCTATGAACAATATTATTGATTATATGGTTCAGTGACTGGGGCAGAGGCTCCTGGCTGCAACACTCAAACAGGTGAACAATTTTAAATGTCTTGTGCACAATTTTATACACATTTCCCAAATTCAGCCTGACATATTTAGAAACTTTGAGATCTCTGTCAGAGTGGATCTTCTGATTTTCCACACCCATAATATGAAGCAGACTGAAACGGCTTCAGACAGGATGGTGTTATCTTAAGGTCAAATCAATCAACAGCAATGCCAACAGCAGTCCTTTAGCTGGCACAGACTTCCTTCTTTTTTTAACACTGCCTGCCAGCTGATATCAAAGACCTGCAGCTATTTCACAAGTCAGATTCAACAGAAAGAACTACCATCTAAAATGTACTGAAGCAACCAGAACGCTTGATACAGATGACAGAATCAACACAACACTGACAACATTTGTCTCCCAACAGCAACACTGTCACTCATTACACAGCGACCATATAAACACTAACAACAGGTGCATTACAGTGTGTATCACAAAGACAAAAGAAATGTCTTTTATTTACTTAGTGTGAACCAAATACTGAAAATCTCATATTATTTTGAACTATACCAGCAGTTTACTGTGAAAGCAGGCATTTGTTACTCTCCAACTAAAACACTTGTTTCATAAACTTGTAAACATTTTCTTCTGTCCAAGTGTGATGGCCATTTGCTACCTGACGCCCCTAAAAAACTAAAATAATGTTGCACTGAATTCAAAAATCCACCTGAGGTAAGGGCCTGGACCAAAACTGTGTTCATTTCTCAGCAGTCCTTATACTGTAATAACAGACAGCGCTCACACTCCATCTAGTGTTCAGAGGTCAGCCTATAAATCCATACAGATAAACTAAGGACAGAAATAGCCCTTCAGAATCATGATGTTTTGATTTTTTTTAGTCTCACAGTGATGAAAATAAGAGTTGGAAACATCGCCAACAAAAGACTAAACCGTTGACTTTTTGTCGATATTTTCAGGCTGTGTAGTCATGCTTTAAAACAGTTATGTGACATAGTTATGATTTACAGTTTGAAGGTTTCAGGAGGAGCAATGCAGATTATGTCCTGGTGAAACAGTGGACCAGCTCTTTACCCTTGCAAGGCTGCTAGAGGGGTGGTGGGAGTTTGCCCATCCAGTCTACACGTGCTTTGTGGACTTGGAGAAGGCTTACGACCGTGTCCCTTGGGAGACATGTACCGCGGGAGTACGGGATACAGGGCTCACAGCCATCACAGCCAAGGCTGTCCCTTGTCACCGATCCTGTTTGTGATGGACAGGATCTTGAGGCGCAGCCGAGGGGAGGAAGGGGTGTGATTTGGGGACCTCAGAATTGCATCTCTGCTTGTGCAGATGATGTGGTTCTGTTGGCTTCATCACACCGTGACCACCAGCATGCCCTGGGGCGGTTTGCAGCCGAGAAGAGGTCGGGATGAGAGTATTTACCTTCAAATCTGAGGCCATGGTTCTCTGCCAGAAACCAGTGGATTGCCCCCTCCGGGTTGGGAGAGAGCTACTGCCTCAAGCGAGGGAGCTCAAGTATCTCAGGGTCTCACGAGTAAGGGTAGAATGGAGCGTGAGATGGATCGGCAGTTTGGTGTGGCCTCTGCAGTGATGCAGGCGCTGCGCCAGACCGTCGTGGTGAAGAGGGAGCTGAGCCGGAAGGTGAAATGAGTTTCCTCTGTGGGGTGTCTGGGCTCAGCCTTAGAGATAGGGTGAGGAGCTGGGACATCTGGAGGGAGCTCGGAGTAAAGCCACTGCTCCTTCGCATCGAAAGGGGTCAGTTGAGGTGGCACAAGCATCTGATCAGGATGCCTCTGGGCATCCTGGGTTTCAGGCACGTCCCACTGGTAGGAGGCCCCGGGGCAAAACCAGAACACGCTGGAGGGATTACATATCTTATCTGGCCTGGGAACGTCTTGGGGTCCCCCAGGAGGAGCTGGAAAGTGTTGCTGGGGAGAAGGACGTCTGGGGTGCTTAGGTTTGCCTTCTGTCCCCACAACCCAGCCTCGGATAAGCGGACGAGAATGGATGGATGGAAGTATTTACAGTCACACAAGCTTTCACTTGGACTCAATCAGATTTTTATTATTCCAGTTTGTCTTGTTTTAAAATTGGTGGATGACCAGCATGTGACACCTAACCTGTTGAAATAGTTTAAGTGTCTTCAGTCATTTTAGATCCTCAAACTTGCTTACATTCCACCTAAACTGGCTTTCTAAAGCAAAAAAACTAAGATTGGTGGTTGTGAACACAAAGTGATCAGCATACTACACTATTTAAGGTAAACTAATTATGGAAGACTATCAAGCATCATATGGCGATCAAGTCCTGTCCCAAACATCTGAGGTTGTGGGACAACTGCATGAAGAGAGAAAGAAAAAGACAGTTAACACCTAACACAAACAGCTCAGAGAGGATCAGTGTGTTAATTCCCTCAGTTCAACTCTACAGGGAGAAGAAATCTCTGCTCGCATGGATCTTTGTTCTGATTTATGTTTCTCTGTTTTGACTTTTGTTAATTTTTTTTTTTCAGACTTTACAAAGAAACAAAACGTTGCATAGATGAACCATACGAAATACATTTCGGGATTTTTTTCCCATGCTTTAATGCTTATTACTTCTTTAGAAGGTTGTGCATTCAGTTTCCAACACTAAGTATTTTTCTTTGTTTGTGTTACTATATCTGAAATCAATGTCAGAATAAAGAAGCAGAGCATTTGAACATGAGACTGCAGTCTATAAGTATTTAACTGCTGAAACAGGTTGTGTGATCAGTTTTTAAAAGGGTTGAGGGGGTCGTTGGTGACCTAATGTATTAAAACATCCACAGTGAGGCTGATACTGAGTCGTATTCATCTCACACATTAACATGTAATTCAAATTAACAATGTCCAAGTCTTCTTTAAACAAGTGTATTTTATTTCTGTCTCAACAAAGTCATTTCCTCATAGTGCATAGATCATTTTGATGACTTTGATATGAACCAACATTACGTTGCATGTAATCAAAAACTCCACATTAACAAAATCTGTTAATCGTCAAAACATAGCTATTGCCAGAAATCTCATTTTTTGTGGCTTTAGAAAAAAAACAAAAAACAATGACACCCAACTTCTTCACTGTCAACACTGATGAAGGAGCAAATGCTGCATAGAAGAACCACAAGAAACATAAAGAGGTTTTTAAAATGCTTTCATCTTTATTATTTAATTAAAAGGCAGTGCATTTAACTCACTGTTTCCCAACATCAAATGTCTTTATCTCTGTGTGTTAACACATTCAAAATCAATGTCAAATCATTTCAGAATAAAGAAGCAGAGCATTTTAACATGAGACTGCAGCCTGTAAGTATTTAACTGTTGAAACAGGTTGTGTGATCAGTATGTAAAAGGTTCGAGGGGGTAGTCTTTGGTTCTGTGTTGCTCTACACCGCGCAGCACAACCTCTCCTCCTTCACACGGAAGTTTGCAATAGACACTCAGATGATCGTAGTCCTCTCCAACATCAACCTGCAGACAAAGAGAGGAAAATTGTACGTCTAAAGAAATATATTCATCTGGATCTTGTGTTGCTGAACAGTGAAGATCTTCTACCATCAGGGATGTGTTTAACTGGTGTTTACTGTCCTGACATGAATTTGATTTTAAGTATTTACCTTGATGAGGAAGTTTTTTCCTTTCACAACCTGATCCCTGTATTGGATTGCTGTGTATACCCTATAGTTCTTGCCAGTGAGAGCCTTCACTTGGACCTTCACCTGTGTGAATGGAATAAAATATGATGTAAATACAGACTGAAATACAGACCAGAGAGTTGTGTGTGGAGGTTTTGAAGAATGAAGGTAGATTGAAGCTCACCTGATCACTCATCAGACGATGCAGAAATAAAAGCAGCACTTTGTTTTTTTATGTTTGATAACTCATATTTCTTTACACTGAGTTCACTTTGAAAACTGTTTCAGACATTTCTCTGTACCAACTTTCAGCTCAGCACAACAGTTAATTTAACACCCAAAATCTACTGGAGCAACCAGAACACTCTGGCACCAGAACACTGACAACATTTGTCTCCCAACAGCAACACTGTCACTCATCACACAGCAACCATAAAAACACTAACAACAGGTGCATTACAGTATTCATCACAAAGACAAAAGTCTTTGAAGTATCTTTTATTTATTTAGCATGAACAACAATTACAATAGAATGGCAAATTCTGCATATAAGAACCACAAGAAATACATAGAGATTTTTTAATGTTTTAATCTTTTATTATTTCTTTAGACAGTGGTGCAGTTAACCTGCTGTTCCCCAACATCAAATATCTTTATCTGTAAGTGTTAACACATTCAAAAATCATGTCAAATCATTTCAGAATAAAGAAACAGAGCATTTTAATATGAGACTGCAGCCTGTAAGTATTTAACTGTTGAAACAGGTCGTGTGATCAGTTGGTGAAAGGTACGAGGGGGGAGTCTTTGGTTTTGTGCTGCTCTACACCGTGCAGTTCTGGAGGTACTTGGTACCCCAACCCAGTAACTTGGATGACCGTCAGATGAATGTAGTCCTCTCCTCCAACATGAACCTGCACAAAAAAGAGAGAGAAAATTGTACGCCTAAACAAACGTATTCATCTGGATCTTGTGTTGCTGAACAGTGAAGATCTTCTACCATCAGGGATGTGTTTAACTGGTGTTTACTGTCCTGACATGAATTTAACATGACATTAGGTTTAACTAGATGTAACAATTAATTCAACCTGTATATTACACAAAGACACATTTGAGGCACTCAAACTTTTTTTCAAATATCACAATATCATTTACCTTGATAACATAGTGATGTCCTCCGCACAGTTGCAGATCACTGTATTTAACTGCTGTGTATACCCTATAGTTCTCGCCTGTCTTTTTCTCCACTTGGCCCTTCACCTGTGAGTGAATGGAATAAAATATTATGTCAATCCAGACTGAAATACAGACCAGAGAGTTGTGTGTGGAGGTTCTGAAGAATAAAGGTAGATTGAAGCTCACCTGATCACAAATCTTCTGAGTTTCCTCAGTGGCGTCCTTTGTCTCACTCCATCCTCCAAAATTCTGAGCCATTGTCACAAGGTGTGTTGAAGTTAACAGAGGAGTCAACTGTCTGCTTCTATGTGTCTCAACTGTTTATTTTCAGCTGGTTATCAAATATATTTATACTGTGTAACCACCCCTGGACTCAGACTGGAAGGAGGCTCTGATACCTGATGTTTTGGGTGGAGCTACAGTACAGGTGTAGCCACAGCCCTCACATGACTGTGGTGAAGAAAGCTGATGTATTGCTTTGTGTCATTAAAATAAATGTACCAAATGTGCCAATCTTACAGTATTTATCTTGTATTTCTTCTTCATGTTCAATAAAAACAAGGCAACAATAAAATAAATGCAGGTACAGGACAAAGTGGCCATTGTAAGAGCGATGGATGATTTCAGTAGGTTTGTCAACAGCTGAAACATCTGAAACTTTTTGAGTTGCAAGAAATTATTAATGAAGTTTCATTAAGTTGCATCTTGCAGCAGCCATGTTTGCACACCAAGTCTTAAAGTCCTACATACAGATAAGAATCTGTCACATCAGGTTTTCATTCAGTTTTTTTTCAGTCTTACAAATCAACATGTGATTTTGTGTCAACAGACCATCTGTGGGTATTGTTGTATGTTTATTGTCATTTACTGTCACAGTGTGAATTCTGTATTGTTTATTCTGAAACTCTCCACCACTCTCTTAAAGTTCACTGAAAGATTTCCACATTGACACAACAAAATGGTTTCAGGTACAGGCCTGTCCTTGACACTGACAAAAGATGACTGAGCAAAAAGTTTACAAATCACTGTCGTTCATTACGTCTTCAAGAATTCGTTGGAAGTAGCTGGCACTCTCACAATGCTTGACAAACAACCACCCGCACCACAGATGGTGGGAAACATTAGCCCCTATCATCATGGTTTCTGTGTTGTGACATCTTCAAAGTGAATTTTTAGAGCCACAGAAGAAATTATACAGCTGTTTTCACAGGTTGAGTAGTCTTTCCCATGATGAGTAAACCAAACTTTGTGTAAAATATTGTGTTTTAAAGGCAATGATGTCCTGGTTCCTCTGGATAATCTGCAGACCCTGTGGTGGCTGTGACCAGTTTTTACCTTCTACTGAAGAAATAGTCCCTATGAAATCTGTCCACAGGGAGTTTGGCAGATTATCCTGAGTAACTGGGACACTGTTTCTGTAAATTAAAATGAAATAAACACAGAATAAAAGTAAATCAAAGTTTTGTTTTTGTGATTTGGGTGACCTGAGCCAAATCCTCTCCAAATGAAACGTGTGTTTCACCTGCAGATGTCTCTCACATCTCTCAGCTTGGTGGTGTCCGGAGCCCTCCAGTGTTACAAACAGGATTTACTTTGGTCTGACCCTGTCTGAGCTGTTGAGCTGATGAGTGTCAGGATTTAACTGTCTTTTTCTTGATCTCTTCATGCAGTTGTCCCACAGCCTCAGATGTTTGGGACAGGACTTGATATCCAAATGATGCTTGATAGTCTTCCATAATAAGTTTACCTAAAATAGTGTAGTATGCTGATCACTTTGTGTTCACAACCAACATTCTTAGTTATTTGCCTTAATTTTCCTCAATGTTTCCCACCATCTGTGGTGTGGGTGGTTGTTTGTCAAGCATTGTGAGAGTGCCAAATACTTCCAAAGAATTAGAGTAAACAATCTCAAGGACAGGCCTGTACCTGAAACCATTTTGTTGTGACGATGTGGAAATCTTTCAATGACCTTTAAGAGAGAGGTGGAGAGTTTTTGAGCAAATAATACAGAAGTTACACTGTGTCAGTAAATGCCAATAAACAAACAACACTCTTACTAGCATTAGGACTTAAATTAATTACCAGGTGACAAATTACAGAGTTGGTTAATTGACACTGAATTAACTCTTTGGGCCACATGTTGGTTTGTAAGAGAGAAGAAACTGTTCTAAAAATAGCTTCAAGCAGCAATGAGCGGGGTCCAAGCACAGTGCCATTTCTGACTTGACATGACCTCAATGACAATGACAATGTGACAATGGCTGACAAGCCTGGAGGATGGAGTGGGACAAAGGACGCCACTGAGGAAACTCAGAAGATTTGTGATCAGGTGAGCTACAATCTACCTTCATCCTTCAAAACCTCCACACACAACTCTCTGGTCTGTATGTCAGTCTGGATATACATAATATTTTTTTCCATTCACACAGGTGAAGGGCCAAGTGGAGAAAAAGACAGGCAAGAGCTACCAGGAATTCAAAGCAGTTAAATACAGGAGTCAGATTCTGGCTGGAGGAACAAACTACCTTATCAAGGTAAATATTACTCAATCAATCAATCAATTTTTATTTATAAAGCCCAATATCACAAATCACAATTTGCCTCAGAGGGCTTTACAGCATACAACATCCCTCTGTCCTTAGGACCCTCACAGCGGATAAGGAAAAACTCCCCCAAAAAACCCCTTTAACGGGGAGAAAAAAATGGTAGAAACCTCAGGAAGAGCAACTGAAGGAGGGATCCCTCTTCCAGGACGGACAGACGAGCAATAGATGTTGTACAGAACAGATCAATATAATGAATTAACAATAATCCATATGACACAATGAGACATAAGGAGAAACAGATATTATATTAATAATATGATTATATATGTATGTGACAATAATGATATTTGTAGAAAAAGAGTTTGAAAGCCTCAGATGTGTCTTTGTGTAATCTACAAATTGAATTAAGTGTGACATCCTGTTGAAGCTAATGTCATGTTAAATTCATGTCAGGACAGTAAACACCAGTTAAACACATCCCTGATGGTAGAAGATCTTCACTGTTCAGCAACACAAGATCCAGATGAATATATTTGTTTAGGCGTACATTTATTCCTCTCTTTGTCTGCAGTTTGATGTTGGAGAGGACTACGATCATCTGATGGTCAACCAAGTAACTGGGTCGGAGTACCAAGTACCTCCATCACTGCGCAGTGTAGAGCAGCACCAAACCAAAGACTACCCCCTCGTACCTTTCACCAACTGATCACACAACCTGTTTCAACAGTTAAATACTTACAGGCTGCAGTCTCATGTTAAAATGCTCTGCTTCTTTATTCTGAAATGATTTGACTTTGATTTTGAATGTGTTAACACACAGCGATAAAGATATTTGATGTTGGGGAACAGTGTGTTAAAATGCACCTCCTTCTAATGAATTAATAAAGATTAAAGCATTTTAAAAACCTCTTTATGTTGCTTGTGGTTCTTCTATGCAGCATTTGCTCCTTCATCAGTGTTGACAGTGAAGAAGTTGGGTGTCATTGTTTTTTTTTTTTTTTTTTAATATAAAGCCACAAAAAAAAGAGATATCTGGCAATAGCTATGTTTTGACGATTAACAGATTTTGTTAATGTGGAGTTTTTGATTACATGCAGCATAATGTTGGTTCACGTCAAAGTGGTGAAAATGATCTATGCACTATGAGGAAATGACTTTGTTGAGACAGATATAAAATACACTTGTTTAAAGAAGACTTGGACATTGTTAATTTGAATTAAATGTTAATGTGTGAGATGAATACACATCAGTAAATCTTTACTGATGTGTATTGTATAATTTGTTGAGAACAACATGACGTAACAACAGTCAGTGGAAACCAAAATCATCCACCTATTGAGGGCTGGATTCAAAATCACACTAAAAATCACAGTGAACAATAGCAATCACAGGCTGATCTAACTTGTGTGAATTTTTATCAAAACAACTCATGAGTAGTGTGTATGGCCCTTGCGTGCCTGTATGCACTCCTGACAACATCAGAGCATAGGTGGATTATGACACATGGCCCCTGGTCCTGGATGCGTGAAAGTCCTTAGCCAGATATAACATACTTTTTCTTCTCCCTGTAGAGTTGAACTGAGGGAATTAACACACTGATCCTCTCTGAGCTGTTTGTGTTAGGTGTTAACTGTCTTTTTCTTTCTCTCTTCATGCAGTTGTCCCACAACCTCAGATGTTTGGGACAGGACTTGATCGCCATATGATGCTTGATAGTCTTCCATCATTAGTTTACCTTAAATAGTGTAGTATGCTGATCACTTTGTGTTCACAACCACCAATCTTAGTTATTTTTCTTGAGAAAGCCAGTTTAGGTGGAATGTAAGCAAGTTTGAGGATCTAAATGACTGAAGACACTTAAACTATTTCAACAGGTTAGGTGTCACATGCTGGTCATCCACCAATTTTAAAACAAGACAAACTGGAATAATAAAAATCTGATTGAGTCCAACTGAAAGCTTGTGTGACTGTAAATACTTCCATCCATCCATTCTCGTCCGCTTATCCGAGGCTGGGTTGCGGGGACAGAAGGCCAAGCAAAGCACCCTAGACGTCCTTCTCCCCAGCAACACTTTCCAGCTCCTCCTGGGGGACCCCAAGACGTTCCCAGGCCAGATGAGATATGTAATCCCTCCAGCGTGTTCTGGTTTTGCCCCTGGGCCTCCTACCAGTGGGACGTGCCTGAAACACCTCCAGGAGGAGGCGCCCAGGAGGCATCCTGATCAGATGCCTGTGCCACCTCAACTGACCCCTTTCGATGCGAAGGAGCAGTGGCTGTACTCCGAGCTCCCTCTGGATGTCCGAGCTCCTCACCCTATCTCTAAGGCTGAGCCCAGCCACCCCACGGAGGAAACTCATTTCACCTTCCGGCTCAGCTCCCTCGCTTGAGGCAGTAACTCTCTCCCAACCTGGAGGGGGCAATCCACCGGTTTCTGGCAGAGAACCATGGCCTCAGATTTGGAGGCAATGACTCTCATCCCGACCTCTTCTCGGCTGCAAACCGCCCCAGTGCATGCTGGTGGTCACGGTGTGATGAAGCCAACAGAACCACATCATCTGCAAAAGCAGAGATGCAATTCTGAGGTCCCCAAACCAGACCCCTTCCTCCCCCGGGCTGCGCCTCAAGATCCTGTCCATGAGTATCAAAAACAGGATCGGTGACAAGGGACAGCCTTGGCGGAGGCCAACACCGACCGAGAATATGTCTGACTTTATGCTGAGTATTTGGACACAGCTCTCAGTTTGGGCATACAGGGACTGAATGGCTCGTAGCAGCGAACCCTGTACCCCGTACTCCTGCGGTACCCGCCACAAGACCCCCCAAGGGACGCGGTCGTAAGCCTTCTCCAAGTCCACAAAGCACGTGTAGACTGGATGGGCAAACTCCTATGACCCCTCTAGCAGCCTTGCAAGGGTAAAGAGCTGGTCCACTGTTTCACCAGGACATAATCTGCATTGCTCCTCCTGAAACCTTCAAACTGTAAATCATAACTATGTCACATAACTGTTTTAAAGCATGACCACACAGCCTGAAAATATCGACAAAAAGTTGACGGTTTAGTCTTTTTTAGGCGATGTTTCCAACTCTTATTTTCATCACTGTGAGACTAAAAAAAAATTCAAAACATCATGATTCTGGAGGGCTATTTCTGTCCTTAGTTTATCTGTATGGATTTATAGTCTGACCTCTGAACACTAGATGGAGTGTGAGCGCTGTCTGTTATTACAGTATAAGGACTGCTGAGAAATGAACACAGTTTTGGTCCAGGCCCTTACCTCAGGTGGATTTTTGAATTCAGTGCAACATTATTTTAGTTTTTTAGGGGCGTCAGGTAGCAAATGGCCATCACACTTGGACAGAAGAAAATGTTTACAAGTTTATGAAACAAGTGTTTTAGTTGGAGAGTAACAAATGCCTGCTTTCACAGTAAACTGCTGGTATAGTTCAAAATAATATGAGATTTTCAGTATTTGGTTCACGCTAAGTAAATAAAAGACATTTCTTTTGTCTTTGTGATACACACTGTAATGCACCAGTTGTTAGTGTTTATATGGTCGCTGTGTAATGAGTGACAGTGTTGCTGTTGGGAGACAAATGTTGTCAGTGTTGTGTTGATTCTGTCATCTGTATCAAGCGTTCTGGTTGCTTCAGTACATTTTAGATGTTAGTTCTTTCTGTTGAATCTGACTTGTGAAATAGCTGCAGGTCTTTGATATCAGCTGGCAGGCAGTGTTAAAAAAAAGGGTTGGACAAGGAAATTTTTCCACAGAAGAAGGAAGTCAAACAAATACAGTCATCACTGCAGGAGTCTGTGCCAGCTATAGGAAAGCTGTTGGCATTGCTTTTGATTGATTTGACCTTAAGATAACACCACCCTGTCTGAAGCTGTTTCAGTCTGCTTCATATTATGGGTGTGGAAAATCAGAAGATCCCCTCTGACAGAGATCTCTAAGTTTCTAAATATGTCAGGCTGAATTTGGGAAATGTGTATAAAATTGTGCACAAGACATTTAAAATTGTTCACCTGTTTGAGTGTTGCAGCCAGGAGCCTCTGCCCCAGTCACTGAACCATATAATCAATAATATTGTTCATAGACACAATATAGAAATGCCAAATACATGCCTATTGAACCATTATCAGTCTGAACACTAGTTCACAGTTTATCATTTTAAGCCATGTATAATATTCATTTATTCATTTTCTGTAACCACTTATTCTGTTAGGGGTTGCCAGGAAGCTAAAGCCTATCCCAGCTAACATTGGGCCAGAGGCTGGTTACACCCTGAACAGGTCACCAGACTATCACAGGTCTGACACCTAGAGACAGACAGCCATTCACACCTACAGCCAATTTAGAGTCACCAATTAACCTGCATGTGTTTGGACTGTGGGAGGAAGCAGGAGAACCCGCAAAAGGCCCACGCTGACACAGGGAGAACATGCAGGCTCTGCACATAAGGACTCCCCTACTCTGGGTTTGAACCTTGGGAGTAGCCTCTAGGCTAATTTATACAATGTAAAATGCTATAGGCTTGTGCTAAAAACATTAGCATGCTGTATTTGTGGGGAAAATGTGTCCAGCAAAAGACAAATGTTTTGTCTGTGAATGCTGTGAGTTATAATGAGGCTGATTTGTGTACTTGTGTTTTAAATTGTCCCTGTTAAGCCATGTTCAATGTGTGTTTTTGGTGTGTTTCACACTTTCACACTAGTGAAAGAACATTTGAAAACAGCCTCAAAATGTTGCTCTAAATCTCAGAGGAGAGAAAGTTTTTATCGGACCCAACAAAGAACAAAGTTCAGATTTAAGTGTTTCCTGCTACCTGTGGTGTGGCTGGTTGTTTGCCAAGCATTGTTCCAGCTGCTTCCATAGAATTACACTGAAATTAATGAATGACAGAGACTGACCATTAGACAGGCCCGTCACCTGAAATAATCTTGTCGTGATGTTGTGGCAGTCTTTCAGTGAAAGTCAAGTGTTGAAGACTTTCAGTGTAAACAATCTAGAGGTTACACTGTGACAGGTTCATGTTGGAGGAGAGGACTACATTCATCTGATGGTCGCCCAAGTAACTGGGGTGACTGTACAATTACCTCGATCACTGAGCAGAGTAGAGCAGCACAAAACCAAAGACGACCCTCTTATTCCTTTTAAAAACTGATCACACAACCTGTTTCAATAGTTAAATACTTATAGGCTGCAGTCTCATATTAAAATGCTCTGCTTCTTTATTCTGAAATGATTCGACTTTGTTTTTAAATGTATTAATACTTGCAGATAAAGATATTTGATGTTGGGACACAGCAGGTTAACTGCACCACCGTCTAAAGAAATAATAAAAGATTAAAACATTAAAAAATCTCTATGTATTTCTTGTGGTTCTTATATGCAGCATTTGTTTTTCTATTGTAAAGTCTGATTTGTAAAATAGAGGTCGTCTTAGCTGGAAGAAATGGCTGCAAACAGATTTAAAAAAGGTAAATTAATCTCTTTAGTTCACACAAACCTGAACACAGACATATAGATTTTTAACTTTCTCATGTTGTGAGTTCTGATCACACAAACCAGGAAACATTTTCTTGCTGTCAGTTACTTGACAGGTGTCCTGGAGGAGGAAAATGTATTTCATACATACTTCAGAGATTACTAAATGAGAGTGGAGCATAGAGAATCTGACCAAATGAAGACATACACTGACACTGAGTCCTGTCTGCAAACTTTCCCGAACAAAGTAAACACAAAGACGAACGATATTAACAGGCTGCTATCAGCTCTGTGAGGCTGTACTCAGGCACAGCGGTGCTTTAGCTGAATGCTAACATGCTCACATTGTCCTGAGGATTCATCTGGGTTGAGTTTTTTGCCAGTTCACCCGACTGTTGTTGAGATATTTCAGATGTTTCAGTCAGCTTCACTACATGTAGAAAATACTGGGTTCCTTTTTGTACAATGTTTCTCATTTTTAAAAAAAACCCCACAACGGCCCTTATGTAAACATAACAAATGTGCATGCATGATCATTTCCCTTCGTCTTGCAAAATACATGAAACAACGTACACATAATTTATTTCACCCACTTACCGGTTCTTCGACTTCCAACTGTTGTACTGTGGTGTTGTAGTGTGTTATTGTTCTCATGTACCGACTGCAACTCTCTCTCTGCTGCGCATCTGGCAGCTGGGCACGTCACGGCAAAATTTCAGGTGAACATGAGGTGACGTCATATGATGAACTGGCTGGCGGCAGGTCTTTTATTATAAATAATTAACAATTAATAATAACAAAAGTTCTTGTGAGGGGCCACAGGAAGGCCTTCACCACAACAACCCCCCCTCTGCATGTGCATGATGTATAATATTCATTATTCATTTTCTGTAACCACTTATCCTGTTAGGGGTTGCCAGAATGCTAAAGCCTATCCCAACTGACACTGGGCCAGAGGCTGGTTACACCCTGAACAGGTCACCAGACTATCACAGGTCTGACACCTAGAGACAGACAGCCATTCACACTCACGTTCACACCTACAGCCAATTTAGAGTCACCAATTAACCTGCGTGTCTTTGGACTGTGGGAGGAAGTGGGAGAACCCGCAAAAGGCCCATGCTGACACAGGGAGAACATGCAGGCTCTGCACATAAGGACTCCCCTACTCTGGGGTTCAAACTCCCCACCCTGGGTTTGAACCTTGGGAGTAGCCGCTAGGCTAATTTATACAATGTAAAATGCCATAGGCTTGTGCTAAAAACATTAGCATGCTGTATTTGTGGGGAAAATGTGTCCAGCAAAAGACAAATGTTTTGTCTGTGAATGCTGTGAGTTATAATGAGGCTGATTTGTGTACTTGTGTTTTAAATTGTCCCTGTTAAGCCATGTTCAATGTGTGTTTTTGGTGTGTTTCACACTTTCACACTATTGAAAGAACATTTGGAAACAGCCTAAAAATATTGCTCTAAATCTCAGAGGAGAGAAAGTTTTTATCGGACCCAACAAAGAACAAAGTTCAGATTTAAGTGTTTCCTGCTACCTGTGGTGTGGCTGGTTGTTTGCCAAGCATTGTTCCAGCTGCTTCCATAGAATTACACTGAAATTAATGAATGACAGAGACTGACCATTAGACAGGCCCGTCACCTGAAATAATCTTGTCGCGATGTTGTGGCAGTCTTTCAGTTTCAGTCTGATTCATATTATGGGTGTGGAAAATCAGAAGATCCTCTCTGACAGAGATCTCAAAGTTTCTAAATATGTCAGGCTGAATTTGGGAAATGTGTATAAAATTGTGCACAAGACATTTAAAATTGTTCACCTGTTTGAGTGTTGCAGCCAGGAGCCTCTGCCCCAGTCACTGAACCATATAATCAATAATATTGTTCATAGACACAATATAGAAATGCCAAATACATGCCTATTGAACCATTATCAGTCTGAACACTAGTTCACAGTTTATCATTTTAAGCCATGTATAATATTCATTTATTCATTTTCTGTAACCACTTGTTCTGTTAGGGGTTGCCAGGAAGCTAAAGCCTATCCCAGCTGACATTGGGCCAGAGGCTGGTTACACCCTGAACAGGTCACCAGACTATCACAGGTCTGACACCTAGAGACAGACAGCCATTCACACCTACAGCCAATTTAGAGTCACCAGTTAACCTGCATGTGTTTGGACTGTGGGAGGAAGCAGGAGAACCTGCAAAAGGCCCACACTGACACAAGGAGAACATGCAGGCTCTGCACATAAGGACTCCCCACCCTGGGTTTGAACCTTGGTAGTAGCCTCTAGGCTAATTTATACAATGTAAAATGCTATAGGCTTGTGCTAAAAACATTAGCATGCTGTATTTGTGGGGAAAATGTGTCCAGCAAAAGACAAATGTTTTGTCTGTGAATGCTGTGAGTTATAATGAGGCTGATTTGTGTACTTGTGTTTTAAATTGTCCCTGTTAAGCCATGTTCAATGTGTGTTTTTGGTGTGTTTTGTTTCACACTTCAAACTTGTACTATTTTTATTGAAAGAACATTTGAAAACAGCCTCAAAATGTTGCTCTAAATCTCAGAGGAGAGAAAGTTTTTATCGGACCCAACAAAGAACAAAGTTCAGATTTAAGTGTTTCCTGCTACCTGTGGTGTGGCTGGTTGTTTGCCAAGCATTGTTCCAGCTGCTTCCATAGAATTACACTGAAATTAATGAATGACAGAGACTGACCATTAGACCATTGTTGTTGCCTCATTTTGATTGAATGTGAATAAGAAATAAAAGATAAATACTGTAAGATTGGCACATTTGGTACATTTATTTTAATGACACAAAGCAATACATCAGCTTTCTTCACCACAGTCATGTGAGGGCTGTGGCTACACCTGTACTGTAGCTCCACCCAAAACATCAGGTATCAGAGCCTCCTTCCAGTCTGAGTCCAGGGGTGGTTACACAGTATAAATATATTTAATATATAACCAGCTGAAAATAAACACTTGAGACACACAGAAGCAGACAGTTGACTCCTCTGTTAACTTCAACACACCTTGTGACAATGGCTCAGAAAATTGGAGAATGGAGTGAGACAAAGGACGCCACTGAGGAAACTCAGAAGATTTGTGATCAGGTGAGCTTCAATCTACCTTTATTCTTCAGAACCTCCACACACAACTCTCTGGTCTGTATTTCAGTCTGGATTGACATTATATTTTATTCCATTCACTCACAGGTGAAGGGCCAAGTGGAGAAAAAGACAGGCGAGAACTATAGGGTATACACAGCAGTTAAATACAGGGATCTGCAACTGTGCGGAGGACACCACTATGTTATCAAGGTAAATGATATTGTGATATTTGAAAAAAAAGTGTAAGTGCCTCAAATGTGTCTTTGTGTAATATACAGGTTGAATTAATTGTTACATCTAGTTAAACCTAATGTCATATAAAATTCATGTCAGGACAGTAAACACCAGTTAAACACATCCCTGATGGTAGAAGATCTTCACTGCTCAGCAACACAAGATCCAGATGAATACGTTTGTTTAGGCGTACAATTTTCTCTCTCTTTTTTGTGCAGGTTCATGTTGGAGGAGAGGACTACATTCATCTGATGGTCATCCAAGTTACTGGGTTGGGGTACCAAGTACCTCCAGAACTGCACGGTGTAGAGCAGCACAGAACCAAAGACGCCCCCCTCGTACCTTTCACCAACTGATCACACGACCTGTTTCAACAGTTAAATACTTATAGGCTGCAGTCTCATATTAAAATGCTCTGTTTCTTTATTCTGAAATGATTTGACTTTGATTTTTGAATGTGTTAACACTTACAGATAAAGATATTTGATGTTGGGGAACAGCAGGTTAACTGCACCACTGTCTAAAGAAATAATAAAAGATTAAAACATTAAAAAATCTCTATGTATTTCTTTTGGTTCTTATATGCAGCATTTGCCATTCTATTGTAATTGTTGTTCATGCTAAATATATAAAAGATACTTCAAAGACTTTTGTCTTTGTAATGAATACTGTAATGCACCTGTTGTTAGTGTTTTTATGGTTGCTGTGTGATGAGTGACAGTGTTGCTGTTGGGAGACAAATGTTGTCAGTGTTCTGGTACCAGAGTGTTCTGGTTGCTCCAGTAGATTTTGGATGTTAAATTAACTGTTGTGCTGAGCTGAAAGTTGGTACAGAGAAATGTCTGAAAGAGTTTTCAAAGTGAACTCAGTGTAAAGAAATATGAGTTATCAAACATAAAAAACAAAGTGCTGCTTTCATTTCTGCGTCGTCTGATGAGTGAAATAGCTGCAGGTCAGGGTGTTTGGTTTCAGCTGGCTGTTTGGGTTATAATTGGCCCCAGTGGCATTAACCAATAAATAAAATCATTATATAAAGCCTGTAGGTGTTAGGGGATTATTTGGCAAGATAAACTCTTGCACCAAAACACTGAGAACAGCTCAGATGTAGGGGACCAAGTGTTCAGAGATTCTTTAATATTCCCTCTGCTTAGGTCTTAAAATGCACAAAATCACCCTCAGACCACACAGAAAAAGACGGCACCAAATTGTCAAACGGGCCCAGAGACCAGAGTTTCTGGCTCACAATATTCACTAACATGAGGTTTGCCTGAAGTTGAGGAAGGACCAGAATGTCCTGAGTGTGCCTTTTCTCACCCCTCTTAAGCCCTCAGAGAGGGCGCTGTCACACCCTGACTGGCCCAGAGGGAAACGCACCAAGCTGTTCTCAATTCTTAATTAGGAGTCAGTGCCCACATCCTGTGCAACAGGTGATCTGAACTACCCTCCAATCAACTCAGGGGAGCTGTGACATCCAGTAAACATGAATTGAAAAAAGGGGAAATGCAAGATAGAACTAATGAGGGCCTGTTGCAGACTGCTGGCTCGGATCACTTCTCTTAACCGGCCAGGAGTTGCTGCAAGTTTTCCAGAAATCATCTCAGCTAAAAACAACAAGCCGTCCTGTTTCTTGCAAGTCAAAATTTGGCCTTTGTTGAGGCTCCAAAAGTGACATACATTGAAATGTTTTGTCTCATTTTGAATTAGAGCATCTGCAGAATAATTCCATATACACACTATGTTATGATCCACTGAAATGAATTCAATTCAATTTCATTTATAAACCCTAATATCACAAATCACACTTTGCCTCAGAGGGCTTTACAGCATACGATATCCCTCTGTCCTTTGGACCCTCACAGCGGATAAGGAAAAACTGCCCAAAAAAACCCCTTTAACAGGAAAAAGATTGTAGAAACCTCAGGAAGAGCAACTGAGGAGGGATCCCTTCTCCAGGACGGACAGATGCAATAGATGTTGTACAGAACAGATCAACATAATAAATGTACAGTGATCCATATGACAAAAGGATAGAGAGACAGAGAGAGACGCACAGCAAACAGTAATGACAATAGCTACAATAACATTGATTTTAGTAAGAATTATAATATTTTGGCAACATGTTATGAGTATATATTAATATATGATAGCATATGTATGTGACAATAATAATCACGTGTTTAATAATAGTAGAAGTATGACTAATAATAAAAGCAGTGGTAGGAGACATCAGGCAGCGCCATGGCAGCAGCACAACCACAACACACGATACAAGCATCGCTACGATTTGAGAGAACCTGTGAGACCTGTGAGTTAGTGACATGCAGTTATAGGACATGGATGTTGGCAAATAAAGAATAACCAACTTTTCAGAATCTGAGAGTGAGGAGAGAGGAGAGAAGGGGCTCAGTGTATCATAGGAGTCCAAGCAGCCTAGGGGCCTGACTAGGGGCTGGACCAAAACAAGCCTGAGCCAGCCCTAACTATAAGCTTTATCAAAAAGTAAAGTCATAAGTCTAGTCTTAAATGTGGAGACTGTGTCTGCCTGCGGGACCGAAACAGGAAGATGATTCCACAGAGGAGGAGCCTGATAGCTGAAGGCTCAGGCCTTCCATTTTCCTGACCATTTTGAATTTTGTAAGTGAGAAGAATGATTTTGAATTCAATTCTGAGATGAATTAGTCCCCAGTTTTGTTACTTTAGCTGCTATCTTCATTGTAACAGACCTGGGGGGACATTACCACCGGCCGCAGCTCTCTGCAGTCCGGCTGCAACCTGGTTGTGCTCTATCCTCCACACAGTGTTATACTATACATGCATTGCACATATGTGCATGTCAGATGCAGAGCATTTGTCTGCCTGGGGATGATTGGTTGTGGTGGGCTGGTCTCGACCAATATGCCAGGGCCAATTTGTTGTCCCAGTCCAGCCCCGGTTGTTAGATTAGTTGATCAGTAAAAAGAGATGTGTTCAATCAGAGAAATATGAGTTATCAAATGTAAATAAGTGTTGCTTTCCTTTTTGTTGAATCTGATTTGTGAAATAGCTGCAGGTGTTTGATTTCAGCTGGCAGGCAGCGCCAAAAAAAGGGTTGGACAAAGATATTTTTCCACAGAAGAAGGAAGTCAAGCAAATCTAATCATCACTGTGAGATTTTGTGCCAGCTAAATGGCAGCTGTTGACACTGCACCATGTTCTTGTTTATTTTATGATCTTAAGATAACACCATCCTGCCTGAAGCTGTTTCAGTCTGCTTCATATGACATCATATGATATTTGCATTATATTCTGCTTTATATTTCCACAGAAGATGGAAGTCAAAGAAATCTAATCATTACTGTTAGATTTTGTACCAGCTGAACAGCTGACTCATGCTGAGCAGTTAAACATTATTCAGACACACAGAACTTTATCTGAACGTCTACTGCAGATCCCAAAGTTTCTAATGACACCAAATACAATATGTCATTCTGAATTTGGGAAAACGTGTATAAAATTATACACATGACCATTAGATGATTTCCATTTGGTTGAATGGTGCAGCCAGGGGCCTCTTCCCCATTCACTGCATTATATCATCAATAGAATTACTCAAAATGACTGCATAGAAACGTCAAATATATCCCTACTGAATCATAAACAATCTGAACACTAGTTCATCATTTTAAGCCATGTATAATTTCACTCCTGTAATATATCTGTCAGGACGTAGAACATCTATGGTGCAGTTTAGCAACTTAAAATAAGCTGAAAATACTGCACTGATTAAGAGAAACAACAAAAAATGTTTCATACAAGTAAACCTGGCTGAGAATAAGATGAATATAATAACAAAAAAAAAATGTTTTTGCCATCTTCCCCAGATAAGAAATCCTGCTGGTAGGAACGCCACGATGCCACCAGGTGCAGGAAAAAGGCCGATGCATCACCCACTGCATGATACTAAATCTATTTTATTGTATTCTCTAGGCTCAGTCATGAAGACTTGGGTTTGAACATCTACAATATAGGTGTGATGCTCATACAACATGACATTAAATGGCTTTTTTAACTAGAAGGTCACTCGAATGATAAAGGTAATTTTAAAAAATTTCAAGGGGTTGAAAAATAAATTTACCTGAAAGCCAACTATCAACTACAGCGACATTGTTTTATGACAATTATTTACCTGGCACAAAGCAATTCATTGTGTTTCTTCACCACAATCATGTGTGGGCTGAAGCTCCACCCAAAACCACATAAAGTAGTGCCACCTTCCAGTCTGATTCCAGGGGTGGTTACACAGTATAAATATATGTGAAATCCAGCGTACGTACCAACGTACCACTTGAGACACGTAGAAGCAGACAATTGACTCCTCTGTTAACTTCAACAGACCTTGTGACAATGCCTGGAGGCTGGAGTGAGACAAAAAATGCCACTGAGGAAATTCAGAAGATTTGTGATCAGGTGAGTCTACATCCATTCTTCATGACCTCCACACACAACTCTCTGGGCTGCATATCAGTCTGGATTAACATCATATTTTATTCCATCACGCACAGGTGAAGGGCCAAGTGGAGGCTTTCACAGACAGGAAGTATACGGTCTATAGAGCAGTTAAGTACAGGAGTCAACTTGTGGCTGGAGATAACTTCCTCATCAAGGTAAACAATACTGTGATATTTGACAAAAAAACTTTGAAAGCCTCAGATGTGTGACTTTGTGTAATATGCAAACTGATTAAATTGTGACATCTAGTGAGTCTAATGTCATGTCAAATTCATGTCAGGACAGTAAACACCAGTTAAACACATCTGTGATGGTAGAAGATCTTCACTGTTCAGCAACACAAGATCCAGATGAATATATTTGTTAAGATGTAAAATTTCCTTTTGTTTCCCTGCAGGTTGATGTTGGAGAGGACTACGATCATCTGAGTGTCTATCGCAAACTTCCGTGTGATGGAGGAGAGGTTGTGCTGCGCGGTGTAGAGCAACACAGAACCAAAGACGCCCCCCTCGAACCTTTCACCAACTGATCACACAATGAAATGATTTGACTTTGATTTGGTGTTTGAAAGCACCAAGTTAATGCACCACTGTCTAAAGAAATAATAAAGATTAAAGCTTGAAAAAAATGATAATTATTTTTGTGGTTCTTATATGCAGCATTTGCTTTTCTTTCGTGAAGTCAGATTTTTTAAAATAGATGTTGTCTTGGCTGGAAGAAATGGTTCACACAAACCTAAACACAGACATATAGATTTTTAACTTTCTCATGTTGTGAGTTCTGATCACACAAACCAGGAAACATTTTCTTACTGTCAGTTACTTGACAGGTGTCCTGGAGGAGGAAAATGTATTTCATACATACTTCTGAGATCACTAAATGAGAGTGGATTCATTAGGATTAGGATTCATTGCCTGGTCACCCTGTCGATCCAACCGGTTTTTGAGATATTATAGATATTTTAATTCGTACCTAACTTTTACCGTTCCTGTAAAAACACCCGTCCAAGGCATTCCCAAGGTAAACAAACAGCTATTCTTGTTCCATTTTTAGTACATGTACATGCAGGGTGCCATTAAAAAGCTAACACTAAAGTTTCTTCACCATGAGTCAGAATCACTGTAAATGCTTCTGTCACTGAGTTGTATAAGTTTCAACACACTGCTATTATTATTATTTTATTAATCTTTGCCTGAATATTTTTTGGAAATTAGATGCTGCAGATAGAACTGGAATTTTATTGGTTGGAAAACACAAGGGCAAGCCTCACCTAGTCCAAATTAAATATAGATAGCAATGTTTTCCTAAGGTTTTGCCCAGGTGCTTTTTAAAGAGAGAATAAAACACATCAACACAGACAGAAATGTCGATTTAGGAGCTGACTGTATAAAACAACACTTTCAGAAAACCTAAAAACCAAAAGACTGCTTGTATCTTATCATTTATATAGCCTACATTTATAATGATCTATAATGACAGTAAACAAGATAAAAAGCTCCCTCGGGGCTGGGACTGTCATTGACTACAAGACCCATCAGTCTTTGGACCAACTTCTGGCTATTGATTGGCTCTGAAACCCAGGAAGTAAGACAGGCCCACGTTCAGCCACCGTTTTGGTATCATGCTGTCAGCGTACTTAGATGTAAACTGGATTTATAACGGACGGTACGAGGAGAAATTTGAACAGTTGAAATAATGCCACAACAGTTTGTGGATATCTATGGATGTAGTAATGTGTGTGGACTAAATACTAAAACGCCATGCAGTCACCAGTGTAGTCTACAGTCCCCATCTGTGTCCAGTTACTGAAACACAACCTCCACACTCTCATACAGTACATAAGGTTATAGAGGGTATGAGGACTGTTTCTGTTGGAATTTTCTTCTAAAGACTCACAGATGATTTCAATCACAGGCAACAATAACAAAGCACAGGGATGACTGGGTTAGGGATGGTATATAAGTGTGCGGAAGAAGAGGTCAGAGAGGTCTGGATGGTCTGCAGCCTGCAGCAAGGACTGACTGAGGCTGATGGAAATATTATTAGTTTTAGGTATTTATAAACCACAGTACTGGACATATTTGTACGTGAAGATTGTGCTCGGGAGTACATGACTATGAACCACATTTGATGGCAATCTATCCAACAGTGCTGAGGCATTGCACTCAAAATCACAAACATGAACCTCATGGTGGCGCTGGTTGAAAAGAGATAAGGAACAAAGCCATTATGATTAATTGTCTGGGGATTGTGAATGCCTGAGCCAGATTTCTCTGCCTCTTTAATCTGAAATGATTTGACATTGACAAGTGTTGACACAGAGAGATAAAGTTATTTGATGTTGGGAAGCACTTTAACGCACAACATTGAGCTTGCTGAGTGACAGAGTGTTACCGCTGGGAGAGAGATGTTGTCAGTGTCCTGTTGATTCTGTCATCTGTATCAAGTGTTGAAAGAAATATGAGTTAGGTTGCTTTTCTTTCTGTTGAATCTGATCTGTGAAATAGCTGCAGGTGTTTGATTTCAGCTGGCAGGCAGCGTCAGAAGGGTTGGACAAAGACATTTTTTCAGAAGGAGGAAGTCAAACAAATTTAATCATTACTGTTAGATTCTGTGCCAGATAGACGGCTGCTGTGGACATTGCTTCATATTCTTGGTTATTTTATGATCATAAGATAACACCATCCTGTCTGAAGCTGTTTTAGTCCGCATTACATTAGAAGATGCAAGCTCGGCACAGACGGGCACCCCAGGTTCCATGGAAATCTGAGGTCTTTGAAACATTGATTTTTTTTGGAAAATCTTCGACTAGGATTTAGAAAGGAATTCATCAGAGAGCCAAAAAGTTTATCACAATCATGTGAGGGTTGTGGTTACACATGCAGCTCCACCCAGCATGTAGTGGAGCCACCTGTCAGGTGTACCCAGGAGAGGTTACTGTGTATAAATACTGGACTATATAAACAGTTCAAACTCTTGAGACACGTAGAAGCAGACAGTTGACTTCTCTGTTAACTTCAACAGACCCTGTGACAATGGACGGATGGAGTAAGACACAGGACGCCACTGAGGCGACTAAGATGATATGTAATCTGGTGAGCTTTAATGCCTTTTATACCTGCGTTTTTTCACAAACTCCACACACAACTCTCTGAGCTGTATTTCAGTCTGGATTTACATCATATTTTATTCCATTCACTCACAGGTGAAGGGCCAAGTGGAGAAAAAGACAGCCAAGAACTACCGGGAATTCACAGCAGTTAAATACAGGATTAAGAATGTGGAAGGAGGAGAACTCTTTCTCATCAAGGTAAATAATATTGTGATATTTAAAAAAAAATTAAAAGCCTCAGATGTGTCTTTGTGTAATCTACAAGTTGAATTAACTGTGACATCCTGTTGAAGCAAATGTCATGTTTAAGTCATAGCAGTAAACACCAGTTAAACATCCCTGATGTTAGAAGATCTTCACTGTTCTCGTCTTGCAGGTTCATGTTGGAGGAGCAGACTACATTCATCTGAGCATCTTCCAAATACCTCTGCTTGTACACGGCGCTCCAGACCCAAAGGAAGTACTGCGCGGTGTAGAGCAGCACAAAACCAAAGACGACCTTCTTGAACCTTTTACAAACTGATAACACAACCTGTTTCAACAGTTAAATACTTACAGGCTGCAGTCTCATGTTAAAATGCTCTGCTTCTTTATTCTGAAATGATTTGACACAAATATTTAATGTTGGGAAGCAGCAAGTTGAATGCACCACCGTCTAAAGATATAATGAAGATTAAAGCATTAAAAAAATCTATATACAGTGTATGTATTTCTTGTGGTTCTTATATGCAGCATTTGTTTTTCTTTTATAAAGTCTGATTTGTAAAATAGATGTTGTCTTGGCTGGAAGAAATGGTTACAAACAGATTAAAAAAGGTAAATAACCTGAACACAGACATATAGATTTTTAACTTTTTCATGTTGTGAGTTCTGATCACACAAACCAGGAAACATTTTCTTGCTGTCAGTTACTTGACAGGTGTCCTGGAGGAGGAAAATGTATTTCATACATACTTCAGAGATTACTAAATGAGAGTGGAGCATAGAGAATCTGACCCAATGAGGACATACACTGACACTGAGTCCTGACTGCAAACTTTCCCGAACAAAGTAAACACAAAGACGAATGATATTAACAGGCTGCTATCAGCCCTGTGAGGCTGTACTCAGGCACAGTGGTGCTTTAGCTGAATGCTAACATGCTCACGTTGTCATTAGGATTCATTGTCCGACAGAAGCATTATTGAACCAGCAGTGGTTGAAATGAAATGGTCCGCATCAATCGAACCGCAACGAGTGTAGCTTTGATCGTATGAGCAAACCACTTAAACCCAGCAGCTGTTTAAGTTGGCCGCAGGAGACAGTTCAGCTCAGCACATAATAGCAGGGTGTAATAATTCAAAGAAAATCAGCAAGCCCTCATATTTGAGAAGCTGGAACACTAAAATATTTTGCATTAAAAATAATTTTAACATTTATTTAAAAAACAGTTGCCAATTAACTTTTGAATCATTCAAGTCATGGTTTCTGCTGCACTCGTGTATTTTCATATGGTTCATGCACAAAAAACCTTCATTTGTGAAGTAACTAGTAACAGAATTATTAAATAATAGTCGTTGAGTAAAAAGTACAATATTTCCCTCTGAAATGTTGTGGAATAGAAGAAGAGAGTGACATGAGATTGAAACACTCAAGTGAAGTAAAATTACCTCCAATTCTTACTTTAGTGCAGTACTTGAGTAAATGTACTTAGTTACATTCCATCACTGGTCAACACAGGGACGCTCAGTGACTGAAATTACACTAATGAACCAAGTACAGTCATATTTCTTTAGCCCACAAAAATTTTAATTCAGATACTGTAAAACATAATAAACTAAAATTGATTAGATAATTTTCATGTATTTTATTACTCTCATCTTAAAACTTATTTTTCCTTGCATTGGCAAAATGAAAAACATCTCAGAAAATCTCAGAAAAATTAAAAGCATCATGATTCTGGAGGGCAATTTCTTTAAGTATATTTGTATGTATTTATAGGCTGATCTCTGAACACTAGATGGAGTATGAGCGCTGTCTGTTATTGCAGTAAGGACTGCTGAGAAGTGAACACAGTTTTGGTCCAGGCCCTTACCTCAGGTGGACTTTTTAATTCAGTGCAACATTATTTATGGCCACTTGAAAGCAGAAAATGTTTAGAAATCTGTGACTTTTGGTACATATGTATATATATATATATATATATATATATATATATACACACACACATATATATATATATATATATATATGTGTGTTCTGTTGATTCTGTCATCTATATCAGGTGTTTTGGTTGTGTCAGGATATTTCAGATGTTAGATTAATTGTTGTACTGAGCTGAATCTTAGTTCAGAGAAATGTCTGAAAGGTTTTTTAAAAAATGAACTCAGTATAGAGAAATATGAGTTATCAAAAACTATTAAGTGCTGCTTTTCTTTTTTCTTGAATATGATCTGTGAAACAGCTGCAGGTGTTTGATATCAGCTGGCACCAAGTGTGAAAACACCCTTACAGTGTTTTCACATATAGTCCTTTTAAAACAAACCGAACTCAGTCCTCCAAAAAGTGGACCAACGCTTTTGTCCAGCATGTGATCTCGAGGGCTAAATACAACAGCAAAGAGAAGCTGGAGTGCTTTGTGTTCACCATGCACAGGTTAAGTGAACCACACCACAGACTTGAAGCGAACTGAGCTCTGTTAGAGTGTTCACATATGTGCAAAAAATGCTGAGTCACTGCTCCAAGTCCGTTAAGAGGGCTGAAATGGACCAAGTGTGAAAACACCCTTAATGGAACTGAGCCATCGTCACTGTTATCAGTTTCACCCGTGCTTCTCTTACTATGACACGTCAAAATGTCTGCTGTGAAAAAAGTCCATGGCAAGGGAGATTTGATTTCAAGGTTTTTAACCGTATTGGTGGAGAAGCACCAAAGAAGGAAAAAGAGAAAAGAAGCAGCCATTTTGTCAACCTTCCTCAACAAAATACTGAGGGTGTTTTCACTCTTTGTACTTTTTTAATGAACCGAACTCAGTCCTCTTAAAGTGCACCAAAAAGGGGACCAACAGAAAAGGGAAATTATTCGGTCACAACTGTAATTCTTCTCTATTGTCAATCAGTTTACAGTAGTGTACAAACTCATTCTGTGCAGTTAAACATTATTCAAACCACCAGAACTTTATTTAAACTTCTAGTGGAGAACTCAAGGTTTCCTAATTTAACATTTAAAATTTTTTTTTTTTTAAAAAACATTTAAAATTGTTCACGATCACCACAGCCAACCTGATGCTACTGGCTTTCACTTTCAGTGAACCACAGAGAAGCAAGAGGACTTGCAAGGCAGCAATCCACGCAGTAACCTGTCAAACAGCAATAGACAAAAGTCACATAAAGCCCCTTTGCCTTCTGTGCCAACTACTTTCCTTGGAAAAAAATATCCCAATGGTAGGAACACCACGATGTCACCAGAATACAGAGGTGCAGGAAGAAGGCAGATGCATCACCCACTGCATGATACTAAATCTATTTTATTATATTTCTTGCCTTACAGAATACAGTGAGTGTTTAATCATATTTCCACATGTTAAGACCTTATTTTTTAAGACAGAGGTGGTCACGTGTGTGTCCTAGGTCTAAAAAATGCCCTCTAATAAATGACTGGAGAAACATAAAATCAAATATAGACTGAAGAAATAATTAAGGTATTAAATTATAATATCAAATCATGAGTGAGCTTTTTTTTCTTCATTTATTAATTTAATCTGGGGGGCTTAGTTAATCAAACATGGGTCAAATTGTGGGCTGAACTAAAATAGTGTATAGAGTTAACTCTATTTTTTCCAGTCATACCCAATTTACACAATTCCAATACTGTTTAGGGACCATAGTTTGCAGAAATGCAAAAGCTATTTTGAAAAAGGGCTTTATTCCTTTTTCCCTCACCAAAATTTAGAGCAACTTTGGAGTATTATTTGGCCACCTTTCCGACAAGATAGCATAACATGGTTGATACCAGTGGTCCTCTAGTGTGATATGATATCTGTGTCTTCACTGTAGCGTTAAAATTGAGCTGATACAGCAGGTTTCATTTGCTAAAAATTAGCCTGCCTCACTTCTTACCTTCAGCTCTGCCTGTAATACCTGGTGCTTCTTCACATTTTTTTGCCAGACATTTGGCCATCGCCTCTCTGCAACTCACGTCTGTACATTAGCAGTGCTCGTGTGTTCTGCACATCTGACCCAGACCTTCAGGAAGTGTGCCGGACTTGGAAGCCAATTTTAATAGTGTTCAAACAGTGGTCTGGCACATGATGCTATCAGACTCAAAAAGACTTTTTCCCACAGACTTACACTGAGGGAGAGATGTCTCGTTTAACTATCCAGATTTAATCCATTTGGTTCAATAACATTTGGAAAGTCCAAAAGAGGTGCAAGAGAGAGCGCTGTAATACTGTAATGCTCCTGCTCTATGGGCCCAATGATGCAGGAGCAGTGCTGATCATCTGGGTAATTTCATGTCATGGAAAGCATACAGCTTTTTTTTGCTTTATGTGAAACTGAGCAATGTCCACAGGAATGAACGAGGCCCTGCTGCCAATGCTGTATCCAGGTACCTTAGTATATCCATGATCTAACCCCCTCTGTCAGATGGACACCACCATTTCACAATATGAGGGGTGGCAGCATCAGATGGCATGTTGGAATAAGTTTTAATGACAAAAATACAATTATTTATCATGTAAATACATACAACTTGTACTGACAGTGATTGTTGTGTTTGATCCCATTAAAGGGTCCTAGACTTTTTCACAGGCCCCTACTTGGCCTTGGGCTGGGTCATTTGGACCCTTTGACCCCCCCTGACAGCGAGCCTGTCCAACCGCTCAGAGTGCTTTAGCTCTACTTGTCACATTCAACACCCATTGAATCAGTTTACAGTAGTGTGCCTGTCCAGGAGAAACTGACCAAGAGACCTTATTCACAACAGACACTGTGACTTGTCATGGTAGGAAAAGCACAGGCGTATTCAATAACATGCATCCCACTGAGAGGAGGCCCTGAATTGTCCATGCTGGCTCACTGGAATAGCTTACTGGGAAACCTAAAGTGTTGTCACATACTTTTTGGTCCTCTCAAAGTGGACCAAAAAGTGGACTAACAGAAAAGAGACTCAGTTCTTTTTGTGTTCACATTGTCAGTCCATGTGAAACAGGACTCAGTTCTCTCTCCGGTCCACTTCAGCTCTGATGGGGCCTCAGTCCTCTTTCTGTTCACACTATAGCCTTTATATAACATATACTGATATAGTTTTGTTTTTACTCTGACGTGGCACTGCAGTGCGGTTTTGAAGCCCCTCGCTTTCAGATTAACTTAAACTGGAGGAAAACCTTAGCATTTCTGTGCTGTAGACTCCAGGAAACCAGGACACATTTTCTTGCTGTCAGTTACTTGACAGGTGTCCTGGAGGAGGAAAACGTATTTCATACATAATTCTGAGATTACCAAATGAGAGCGGAGCATTTAAAAGAGGACATACAGCGAAACTAAGTCCTGTCTGCAAACTCTCCTGAACAAAGTAGAAACAAAGACTAACAATGTTAAGAGTCTGCAGGCTGCCATCAGCTCTGTGAGGCTGTACTGAGGCACAGTGGTGCTTTGAGCTAAATGCTAACATGCTCACATTGTCATTTAGAGTCATTACCTGGTAACCCTAAATGTGTGTACAAGATTTTACACCAATCCATCCAACAGTTGATGAGATGTCTGAGATATATCAATCTGTACATGAATTTAAGACAGAGTGGATCAAACTGCACCACTTCACTGCATGTAGAAAACATCGAGTCCCTCTGTGGTCCAGGTGATTGAAAACACAGACAAGACGTGTCACTTGAAAATGTTTCATTGTCTTTTTAAAAAACTCCTTTTGTACAATGTTTGTCATTAAAGAAGCACATGGATGACTGTTTTACAGCTGTGGTAATGCATTACAACGATCACAATGGAATATAAGTGTGTTGGAGAAGAGGTCAGAGTGGTCTGCATGGTCTGCAGCCTGCAGTCAGGACTCAGCAGCAGGTCACAGTTTCAGCTCCAGTCTGGATTTAAACCTCAAGTGAAGCGACTCCTCTCATCAGACCTCCGTCTTCACTTCACTTTCGGAGGCGTGTAGTGGATTCTGCACCTTTCATTGAAAACCTGAACACAGGAAAACACAAACACGTAATGTAGAAGATAATGACGGAGCATTTCTGTGTGATAATAGGGCATTACTGATAATAGTGAGCATACCTTCAGACTTCTATCATTGACAACTTCCTCAACATTCAGCTCTGATTGCATAAGCTTTAACTGGAGACAAGGAAGAAAAAATGAAATAGTTAAGGTTTTATTTTCACTATTTTCACTTCACAATTTTGAGATATATAACAGAGATAGCCACACCAGTACAATAGGAGAAAATAAGGTCTTCAGGTCATTGCTTTTTTTTATTAAAAAAAAAAAAAAAAAGACAAAAAGAAGCAGCAGAATCCAAAATATCCTAACTTTTACTCCACACTATGGGTCAAACTCCAAAAACACTCCATCCTACATTTCCCATAAGGCAACTTGGTGGCATCTCTCATCAGATTTCCTTCCTGCCTCCTAGATCTCCACCTCTTTACAACTCCACACCAACTGCCTATAATGCAGACGTTTTTTCTGTGCCTGATCTGAGATAATAATGACATCACTATGACATCATCGGGGTCTTTTCTTTTTTCATACTTTGTAAAACTCCTCCTAGAGCCACAGGAGGACGTTACACACACATTTCACAGCTTGGTGGTGTTTGAAGCCCTCTAGTGTTACAAACAAGACTTACTTTGGTCTGCTCCTTTCTGAGCTGTTTGATAAGCGCCAGGTTTTCACTGTCTTTTGCTCTCTCTTCACGCAGCTGTCCCACCACCTCCGATGTCTGGGCTATACAGGATTTTATAGCTTTGTCTCTGGTCAGATGGGCCTCCATCATCTGTGGAACGCATGAGATTATTACAGTTTGACATACAAAAGCTTTGAAGGACTTAGCCCCAAAGCACACACACACATTATTTTAGTCATGACCGTCACTCACAGATTCATAGAGTTGTTTGCATGTTTGTGTGGCGTCCACTTTCCCTGAGAAGGAGACTGTGGGCACGGTGGTGTTCAGGGCGTGGACAATGCGATCATCTATGGTGCGCATCACCTTCAGCACCTCCTGGGAAACACACAGGGTGGCAAAGAGACAGTCAGCAGCTTCACTTCAACAAAAACCATCAAAGCAACCATCTGACGGTCACAAAAACACAGCTCTGCTCCTAAGTTTACATAACTGTGCAGAATTTGTACTATTTGTACCATGAGTGATCAGGCAAAACATTTTTATTTAAATTAAACTATAAGGCATCACAGAGTAGCACGATCATTAAACAAAACATAGCAGCAGAAATACGGACATGGTCCCTGTTCAAAGGTTTATCTTGCATACCCTTTGATTTTAATACTGTGTATTGCCCCCTGTAGGATCAATGATGGCTTGCAGTCTAACAGTTGTGGACAATGCCTTTTATTTTCTCAGGTGGTAAAGCTGCCCATACTTCTTCCCAAAAAGCCTCCAGGTCCTGTAAATTCTTGCATTAATTGCAAGTTTGAGATCTTCCCATAATGGCTTAATGGCACTGAGGTCAGGAGCCTCTGACGGTCACTCTAGAACCTTCACTTTTTGCTGCTGTAGCCACAGAAGGGTCGACTTGACTTTGTGTTTTGCATCATTGTCGTGTTGGAGGATCCAAGTGTGTCCCATGAGCAGACTGTCTAAGAACTGTATTTCATAGGGGATACGTGATCAGTGACATTATCAAAAAAAAATTCCGCCAGGGGTACGTACATTTATGAGCACAACTGCATGTTGTGCTGTCATACAAAACATTTGAATTCATCTCTGGTTATCAGAACATAGCCTGACGTCTCTCAGAAACAACGCACAACATGATTTTACAGAGTAGGATCAACATCCCACATCGCATCCCTGGACCAACAATAGGCTCGTTCGCCTCGCCTGGTAAGTAGACGAGATCAGGCGGCTGCAGCAGGAGGCGGTGACAAATAGCCGCGATCAAGTCGGACAGTTTCCTGACAGTTTCCAGCAGCCTTCAGTCCGTACAGGAAGTCACAGAAACACTCACATCCTGTCCGATATGATGTCAATTTATTAAAATACTGTCAGACTTGTTTTTTTAGCTTGTTTTCAGTCTCCATCAGTCACACAACATGTATTCTGTTAAGAGAATAAACCTTCAAATCGGACAAATAAAATTTAAATATCTGAAATTCAACAAAAATTAACGTTATATTGTTGAGTCAACATCTAAACCAATCAGCTGTTAGATCAGGTGAGAGCCAGGCGCTGCAGTTGGTGGAGGCCAGCTGCAGCACCTGGCTCTAAAAACTGCGGCTGCCTCGCTCTCGCGATTTTATCGCCGTCCACTTTTGTAATATGTCAGAGCAAGTCGGGATGGAGTCGGACACAAAACTAACCAGCATGCACTGTGCGCCGATCACCGGTGATCAAATCTGCGCAGGCCTGGCTCATCTCGAACGAGCCTAATCTCAACCAATCACGTCCTTATGACATCATCAGCGTGCTGCACCTGTGCTTTTTTCCAAATTGCTTTATGCTTCTTCAGAGCTAAGCTAGTTTTCCAAAATGAAGTTAGTAAAACAGAACAAAATCCTCAGTAACATTAAACAAAAACCATATCAGCTACTGCGGGGTTAGTGAGTTAGCTTGCTAAGTAGGTTGGCTATGCTAACAAGTAAGCTTACCAGTACGCTAAAATATTGTTCACCAACATTAAGAGTAAGGATAATGTAATTTTGCAGTTGCAAAGACCTGAACACATTTTCCCTCCTTTTTCATTGCCGATTTAAAACTATTTTTGTTTGACAGTGTGGTCCTGGATCAACACAAGCACTGCAATCTTTAAAAAAAAAAAAAATAATAAAAAAAATAAAAAAAATAAATATATATATATATATATATATATATATATATTATACACACTCTTTGTCAGTAAACAATATTGCTAATGCTAATTTTCTAGCCTATTCGCAGGCTTACTTGTTAGCATAGCCTTCCAGGTTAGCGAGCTAACTCACTAATATTCCAGCCTATTGGCAGGCTTACTTGTTAGCATAGCCTCCCTGGTTAGCAAGCTAACATGCTAATATTCTAGCCTATTGTCAGGCTTACTTGTTAGCACAGCCTCCCTGGTTAGCAAGCTAACATGCTAATATTCGAGCCTATTGGCAGGCTTACTTGTTAGCATAGCCTTCCTGGTTAGCAAGCTAATTCACTAATATTCTAGCCTATTGGCAGTCTTACTTGTTAGCATAGTCTTTCTGGTTAGCAAGCTAACTTGCTAATATTTTAGCCTATTGGCAGGCTTACTTGTTAGCATAGCCTTCCTGGTTAGCAAGCTAACCTACTAATATTCTAGCCTATTGGCAAGCTTGCTTGTTAGCATAGCCTTCCTGGTTAGCAAGCTAACCTACTAATATTCTAGCCTATTGGCAAGCTTGCTTGTTAGCATAGCCTTCCTGGTTAGCAAGCTAACATGCTAATATTCTAGCCTATTGGCAGGCTTACTCGTTAGCATAGCCAACCCACTTAGCAAGCTAACTCACTAACCCCGCAGTAGCTGATAAGGTTTTTGTTTAATGTCACTGAGGATTTTGTTCTGTTTTACTAACTTCATTTTGGAAAACTAGCTTAGCTCTGAAGAAGCATACAGCAATTTTGAAAGACGCACAGGTGCAGCACGCTGATGATGTCAGAGGGCTGACTGCAGTGTTGGTCTTATGTGTGATGTTGATCCAGGAGCATGTTCTACTTGGCAAAACCACATCTTGCTTGAAAGGACATACTTAATCTAGCCAAAACAAACACGCCTCCACATTTTGGTGTACAGTAGACTTTAGACTGAGTATCAGAATTGAAACCAATGACCTTTTCTCAATCAGAGGGACTGTTTTCTGTCAACACCTCTAAAAAGAATCAACAGAAGCTGCTGCTCTCTGTGAGCTGTGCAGAAAAGTAATAAAATATCTTAAATATGCCAAAATTGTGCATAAATGTAGGCACGTCAATAATAAATAAATCATTTCTCTGTCACCTTCTTTGTATGTTTGCACTGATTTCATCATTACATCACCAGAAGGACAGTCTAGTCAACAGTATTGAACAGTATTTTACTGTAACATGTATGGTAAAATACAGTGTATATAGTATGTTACTGTAAATAGCAAAGCACTGGGGGAAAATATTCAGTGACAACTATAATTTTTCTCTCTTGTAAATCCATTTATACTAGCATGCCTGCCCACAAGACACTGACCAAGAGACCCTTTTCAGAGCAGACATTTTGACATGTCATAGTAGGAAAAGCACAGGTGTATATAATAACATTAATGATAGCTGGTATTGTCCATGCTGGCTCACTCGAACAGCTTACTGGGAAACTTAGTGGAAGTGCACTCAGCTTGCCCCCAAGCCTTTTTGGGATCCATGTGAGCGGTAATGAATGACATTAAGTATGTTTTTCCCCCATCTTTGCACTGAGTAATTGCCTGCTTGTGACCTGTGGTAGCAAGAGTTGTAGAGTTTGAGACCTGATAGTGACAGTATACTGGTGATAATCTCAATTTTTGAAACCAATCTTAGTTTTTTGCTTTAGTAGGCCGGTGTAGCTGCAATGTAAGCAGGTCTGAGGGATCTAACATGACTATCTGAAAACACTGTAACTCCTACAGGTTCAGGCATGTTCGTCCAAAGGCCCGTGACAGTCAGTTTCAAACCATATGCTGATCCAGTCTGGCTCCTTGAACTCTTCAGAGCACACAGAGTGAACATTAGTGATCAGCAGGGTCACTCATTCACTGCCTCACACGGAAAATAAACAAACACGACATGTGAACTTTCAAGAGGTTATGATTCAGACCGCAGCCATTCCCTGACAAGTCAGCACACATCGACACATGCTTCGTTCAAATTACCTGAAACATTGAAAAGTCCTCACAATTTAAAGTTCCACCGGGCGCCGCCATGGTGGACTGCAGGGTCCTCTCTGAACACAGCGCGCGGTGGCTGTCCAAGACAGTGCCTGAATGAAACTCACCCCGGTCCAGCTAATATACATCACCACGATAACATGTCAGCGTTCAGTCTTAATAGTGAATGATTTTATCTCTGTATATCTAAAAGGTTGATAACTTTGCTCAATAACATACATTCTAAATAGTTAAATATTAACAGACAGTAACGTACCTTATAATTAAATCATACCACAAATACACAATGAGCGAATTGGTAAGAAATGTCCCAAAGTGAAAAAAATGAATAAGTAAAAAAAAAAACAAAAAAAACCCAATACTTAGAAATTTATTTAAAAAGGGGGAAAAAGAAAAAAAAAGCTAGGGAAAACTATATTTATAAATAGTTTATTATCATTATTATTATTATTATTATTATTACATTTTTAAAATATGTTACATAATTATTAGAATTTTAAGCAGTCTGTCCAGGTCATTTCTTTGTTTATTTGTTTTTAACTTTCTTTCTTTCTTTTTTTGAAATAATTTGTTGTTTCAAATATTCTCTACATTTTTTTTCACTAATTTTCTTGTTTTTAATTTCTTGTTTTTATTGAATATCTTGGTGGTTTTTTATTTATTTATTTATTACTAATTTTCTTATTTTTAATTTTCTCTTTTTAATAAATCTCTTGTTTTATAACGTATTAAGCCATATTAAATGGCATCAACATAAAGGATAACAAATGTAACAAAAAGTCCCACAAATTGGAAAAAAAAAGAAAAAGATTTAAAATTAAAAGAAATAGGTGAAAAACAAAAAAGCTAGGGAAAATTATATTCATGAATAGTTCATTATTATTATAACATTTTAAAATAATGTTACATAATTATTATAATTTTTAAGCACTCTACCCAGGTCATTTCCTTGTTTATTTGTTTTTAACTTTCTTTCTATGATTTTTAAAAATAGCTTGCTTGTTTCAATTTTTTTACTAAAATTCTTGTTTGTTTGTTTGTTTTTTTTACTAATTTTCTTATTTCTAATTTTCTCTTTTTACAAAATCTCTTGGTTTTTTGTTGGGTTTTTTTTTTTTACTACTTTTCGTGTTTTTAATTTTCTCCTTTTTACTAAATTTCTTGTTTTGTTTTTTGCTAGTTTTTAATTTTGTCTTTTTTACTAAATTTGTTGTTGTTGTTTTTTCTTTACAAATTTTCTTGTTTTTAGTTTTCTCATTTTAATAATTTCTTGCAAATTTTTTGGGTAACAATAACCAAAATTACGCTAAAACTCCAGACACTACTGGAGCAAGGAAATACCTTTGCCATACCTTTATCATTATTATTATATACTAGGTCGCTCTTGAAGAAAAAAATTACATCTCAGTGACATTTTTACCTGATTAAATAAATTAAATAAAGTTATAATTAATTTATCCAACAAATCACTTAAAAAAACATAGAAATGATCTTTCTGAATTCTGTGTGTTCTGTAACACTGGCATAGAAACAATTAAACATTTATTTTATGAATGCATTGATAATTAGGAAGTACTCGTTTGAAGACATTGAGACTGTATTATTGTCTCGTTTGAGGACAGTGGTATTTCGTTGTTATCTTATTTGAGAAAATTGGGACTTTATTATCGTTGACAATATTTGGTTTTTAAAAAAATGTCCAAACAAAAGTTCGGGTTTCCGGAAGTTAAATAAATAAATGCCGGTATAATTTTCTGATCAGGCACACAGCACGGACTCCTATGCTTATATGACGGGGTCCTCACAGGCAGCTGGTTGGAGCTCAGTTAGTTGACTTTCAGCTGATGGAGGTTTAATGGCTCGATAGACACGTTGTATCTTGTTTATTTTGACATAAAGAAACATGAATTTCTTCAGATCTCGTCTTGCCATCGGAAACTTCATAGGTTCGTATGTTAACTGAACGTGTGTGTAGTTTGACCTGTAATGGCTGACAGCGTCTCTTCGCACTTTTATTTTGTAACTTAACGTTAACAAATTATCGCTAAAGCAGCTGTAGTGAAAGAAATCTCATCTACTACTAACTTATTTAATATATTTAATTTTTACATTCCCTCACTTGATTTGTCTGTCCTGCCTTAATTCCAGTATTTGCCTCCAACGTGGCTGTAAATTACAGTTAAAGGTAGTTCCTGTGTTGTGAAATTTCTATTTCGTGTTCAGGTTGAATCATGCCATGATAAAATAAAGCCTCACTGCAGTACTTTGACCAAGCAAACAAACTTATTTGTTTTATTATTATATGATATTCCACTTTGTTAACCTGACACACCTCCGTCTTATTGTGAAAGTAGGTGGCTCAGTGTCCTCAGGCTGACATGTGAAGTGATTACATTTTAATGTCAGTTTAGTTTGATATGTTGGCATGAATTATGATTAGAGCTGAAATGATCAGAAAGTGTTTGAAATGACACATATTTGGCAATCAGAGCCTCTTAGTTAGGATGACTTGCTGCTTTTCTTTGTCTTATGTGATTACGTAATTGTCTTATCTGGTTTTTGGATTGTTTCACGGACTAAACAACTTCAGGAAGTTACTGAAAGAAACTGGGATGGGTATTCTGACATTTATAGACCTAACGATAAATTTGAGACTCAACAGCTTAACCGAAATCAAAAACAATAGTTTCAGCCAACTATATTTAGGATTTCTCTTTGATAAAAATTGAATTTTTAATTTTACCTCAACAGGTCAGAGGTGTTCCCCATGATTACCTTTTTATGTCAACTCATATTAAATTATTAGAACAGACAAAAAAAAAAGACATTTTGCAGCTTTTTTGTTTGCCTTATGTGATGAGAAATTGAATCCCATTGGTTTTTGGATTGTGTCATGGACAGAACAACTTGAGGAAGTCATTTAAAGAAACTGGGATGGTCAATCTTCTCAGTTTTCTGACATTTTATACACCAAAAGATTAATTTTAAAAAGTACTCAGCAGGTTAGCCAACATAAAAAATTACAGTTGCACCCATCGTCATGATTCCTCCACAATAGACTATGCTCTTATTATTATTTATGTATTTATTTTAAATGTCTCAACAGGTCAGAGGTGCAGACAGGTCACTGAAACATGGAGCCATAGAGGGATGTGCACTAAACCACAGGAGGCCAAAGCAGAGCCTCCACCTGCACCCCTAGCACAAGGTAAATTCTTTTCACCTGTAATCCAGAATACCACTAAACATATGATGAACTTGGAAGTTACGGATAATAGGTGTGTAACGGACGTGCATATAAATACAAATTACATCTAGGTTGTTACTGTTTTACTTAAAAGGATGTATTTCTCAGAACAAGTCAGAGATATTAAACATCCCTGTATTGATCGCCAGAGGATTTTGGACATCAGACGTCACTTGTTGCTAAAGAAAGTGTGTGAAAGTTTTCTTAAGTCCCAGAGGGAGGAGGGACACAGGAAGAGGGGTTACAACTTGGGTGATGGAGCTTGTGAAAGTAAACTTCTCTGTTGATTTCCTTCAAGATGTGGATTTGTGGATTTAAACTTTTTATTTGTTCTCTCTAACGAGTCCTTTTCTTTCACGCAGCACCTCGTCCCGCGTTCAAAATCCCAGGCTACAGGCCCTCCAATTTTGACAAGAAGATCCTGGTCTGGTCGGGACGCTTCAAGACAGCAGAACAGATCCCGGAGTTTGTGTCGTAAGTAGCGTCTTCCTGTTTATACCAGACCTCCCAGCACACTTGCACGTGATTGGCTCTTTGTGTGATTTAGTTAAGATACATCACAAGAGCAGAGCTAGCAATCTGGATGAGCGGCGGTGCTGCCGTGGGTAGCTGATGTTCCAAGAAGGGCGCAGTTCAAACAAGGCGTCTGTTTTAGGCTGGAGGTAATTGCTGTTGTTCCTGAAATCAGGGTGGAGGTCGTATCTGATCTGCTGCAGTGATAACAGACCTAAGTGTCACGCATACACACTCCAGACCTCCCACCTCCTGCACTCACAACGAAACAAGACGCAGTATAAAAAAAGGAACATGAACATTACTTTTAATATTGTGCTGGACATACAAACAGCACAAAGTATCAACACACCTGCTGGTTGATGTGTTCTTGATGAGAATATTGTATTTTAAAGCATTCAAGTCTCTGGTTACACTGACGTCTGTTTGTGCATCTGCCTGTGCCGCAGGTTTGAGATGATTGATGCTGCCAGAAACAAAGCCAGAGTGAAAGTCTGCTATATAATGATGGCGGCCACAATAGGGGCGTGTATGCTGATGGTGTTCCTTGGCAAACGGGTGAGTAACAAAAGATGACTGCACTGTGTTTGCCCGCGTTGTTTTTCCTCTAGCATCTGTTACCAAGGAGGAATATCTTCTTTGGGTTACAACAATATGAAAGAGCAGCTTTTGCCACTGACTGTACTGAATCTAACATTCTAAGTCTCATTGTATCGCAGGCTGTGGGCAGACACGAGTCCCTGATTGGTCAAAACATGGAGAAGAAAGCTAGATGGAGGGAGGAGCAAAGAAGAGAGAAGGAAGCTGCTATTGCCCTGTCTGAGAAGGCTCAGTAATGGAAGACAACTATTCCCTGCACAACCCCGCACATCTTCAGAGCTCCCCACTCCCATCCTGCAGAGCGACTGAAAGACCTCAGGGCAGTTGATGCGTAATAGGAGATTGACCTTAACGCAGAATGATGGATTATTTAATAATTTCTGAAATCCAGTGTAAGGTGTGGTCATTTAATTGAATATATAGAGGTACCTGTTTTTAGAGGAGGGTGAGGAACACGAGCATGACGTAATTTGTACTGTGATGGAGGTTTCAGGACTTTTATAATGATTCTTGGCATTTGCTACACAGCCGCATTTTTTTCACAGAAGAAATCAGTTGAACAGTTGCACCAATCAAGTTCTCTATCGATGCTTTTAGTAAACTTTTGACATATACCTCTCAAGCTCTCCAACAACAATGCCTTAGGTGTCCTGTTTTTAAATTTGCCTCAGAGGCAACAGTCTGTCTTGTGAGGACAGTTCAGTCCTTAAGGGTTTCAAATGCTCTTTAATTTTCTTAAGAGACTGTCAGTAAGTGGATCAGGCGTAATCCATCTGCTCAGTGGTCTGTCGTGTCCTGATACTAATATAATAAGCCTGGTTTTTAATGACTGACGTCACATTGATGTTTGTATATAGTGAGCACCAAAAAATATATAAATTCAATAAAGTACTGCCTCTTGAGAATTCCCATCTGATGTAATGACGTGATCTGGTGTTATATAAACTGTGACTCTAAAGCCAAAAGTCTAAGTCAGTTATTTTTCACTCTTCATAGACCAAGTGATGAACTGAACTGAACTATTAAGAAGAGCGGTGATGAGCTGTGATTCACCTCACTCACAAACTAGCAGCACAGTGCTAGATTACACGTGCTACTGTGCTAATTTAATTCATCTCACAGAGATTGAGAGTGAGTGAGAGGGGAGGAGCTGTGCAGAGAGTCCAAGAGCAGAGAAATGTACACTGGTACGTTATGTAAAGCAACTCGACCCTGTGTCAGTATAGCCAGTGTTGTCTAACTTAATGTTGCTTGGAAGTATGCTGATACATCGTACATAGTCTTACATCGCCCAGCCCTAGTATGGCAGTAATTTGATTAAAGAAAATGCTCCCCAGAAAGATTCACCCTGTACCCAGACTACAATGAAACTGATTCACTTACACTGTGGTTCATGAAACAGCTTTTATGCAAATGGCATAACAGGGGACAGTTGCACAAACTCAATACAATAAACAGTAATCAACATGTAGAGCTGGTCATCTCCTGCAGAGATTTTCATAAAAGTAAGCAATGTTAAGAGGACTTGGTAAACAAACATTCAGTTTCGCTAACTAAGGTGATCTCCAGTATTTTCAAGTTTGTATCTGGATTTTTGTTGAAATTATCTGGAAGGAGTCCTGTGGAGTAAGGATTATGGCACCATCAGCAACATGGCAGATGCTAACCCCAACTAAAAAACATTGTGTTTACAAAAGACCAACTTCAGACCAAATAGCTGACGTATGTGTCGATGATTTGGCATGATCAGATTGGGAGATACTACCTAAACATGTTGGAAAGACATTTAGACTGCTCACAGCTAAACTGAAAATTTTCCGAGAGTTTGATTTACTGTGTCACAATACAGTTCTTCTAGTTTTGCTGAGGCAGCTTCAACTACTGATTGTAATTAGTGTGCTAACAGATTCAGTCCACAATCTGCTTGAGTCCCTTTGTGGGGAGGGTAAACAGTAAAGAACATTGTAATCCTTGTCATACCAGAAGGGGACCGAGGATTCAGACCACACCTCTTTACACCTCGCTTCCTGAGGAGGGAAGAGCCATGTCGTCAACCAATTAAATACTTAAAAACTACGGTATATTCTCAAAGAGCAGGCATCAGTCCTGAACTAAAGTGCTGCAAATGAAATGAAATTATGGTAAGATAATAAAAATTCCCACTGGTCTGCTGCTGGACAGATCCCAGGGGTTAAATAGTCTGTTTTGTCTCGTCCAAGTCTGTCTAATTGTCTCAGTGCGAGGGAAGACTCCAATTCCCATGGATCCATGGGGTTATTCACATCACACCAGAGGCAGTCTAAACTCTTCAGGATGAAGCCTGTGCAGGTGGAAAGTCCCATTACTGGATAAAGGAATGCATGATATGAGATTCTGGAGGGAGCGCAAAGCAGCCTGGTTTGTCACCGACAAGCTCCACCCCTCAGCGACACAGTCAGGTTCCTAATTTGTCCATCTGTGGTCACTTATCCAATGGCCGGAGAAGAGAGGAGGCGAGGGATTTCGACCTCCATTTTTGAGTCGTTTAAGTGCCTTTCGTAGAGGTCAGTTGAGTCCTTGGGTTGGGACTGGCCACATGGCCCCAGTGTGGGCAGTTCAGTCCAAAGACCACAGTCGAACGTGGTCAGCGTCTCATGGTCAGTCCAGTGTTTAGGTTAGATCATTCTTCTCTATGTGTGTGTGTAGAAGGGGGGTAAAAATCACGTCCATGTTTGTCTGTCTTGTGAGTCATTAATGCTTCAATCAGACAAGCAGTGCAGTCCTACAAACTCCCACTTAATCAGAGATAGGGACCGTCAATCCTACGGGAACATGGGGAAGTGCTTTTTATCTGGGATGAGCAGAGGAAATCCAAAAAGGGCGACGTGGGTGGGGTGTTACGGGGGGATAATCTGTCTGTTAGGTGACACCGGGGCCTGAGCAGGTAGGTGGGGTTCAGGCGCAGAGGTGAGCTCGGCGCAAGACAGAATGATGAGTGAAACCTTCACGAACTGGCTGACAAGACTGCAGAACTTGACCCACGTTGGACGTATGCACATACAGGTGCTCCTGTAATGTTACATTTTCATAATCATGATAATGATTAAATCAATCTCTCTGACGATGAGGAGGAAAAAAAGGAGGGGAGCCGAGGTTTGTTAACCCTTGATCGTGGCAGTGGGCAGAGAGTGAGGGGAAATGGGCAGAGGTGAGGATGAAGGCGGAGAACATGGGAAGGGAGGATTTAGCATTATAGCTGGAAGCCTTCCATCGGGGCCTCGCACTGCTGGAAGAGGAACTGCTGCTGCTGCAGGTCGACGGCTGGAGCCAGAGACGGGTCCTCGTCTTCAGTGTTGAAGTAGCGCTCAATCAGGTCGAAGGCTTTCTGGTAGATTTCCTGGTTCTCGTGGCCCTGCAGGAACTCCAATTTGTCCAGACCTGAAGGAAGGGAAGTAGTGCTGGATTAATCAACTGCCAGCACTTAAAATAACTGATATGTTTTCAGGGTCTCACACATGAGGATTTGCTGGTGTTCTCTTATTTTATTTCACAATAAATTAAACAACTTTGGTAGGGCTGCCACCTGAACGTCACCGATTCATCACCATCATCAGTTGGAGACCCCTAAGTCACCTGAGATTCATCAAGACGAGCAGTCTTTTTTTCCCCCTGTTGTCAGTTAGTTTGTGGTGTTCTTCTGGGTTTTGGTCCCCAGACGCAGCTGCAAAGTAAGCGCCCCTCACTCTACGCTGCTTTCCGGTACAGGCAACTGCACATCTGGACCTGGGGTGAGTCCGAGTAAAAATCAGAGGCAACTGCCCGGAGGAAGAGAGGCTTTGTCCGGTCAGGCTAGAAGATGAAGTTATCTTCTGAGATCTGCCCGAGTGGTGAGTAAACAGCTCACAGCAACTTAATGACAGAGTCTCTGGCTTTTGTTTGATATCTGGTGTCAGCAAAAAATGTTCTTGCATATTTTTGGTTCATCTTTAGCGATGTTAGCGAGCATTAGCTCAGAGAACTAACTTCACTTGTTTACTCTATTACTGAATGTCACTGTCGCCCTGAAAGTCCTGCCGAACCCAATTCAATGTCTCAAACTCCATTTGGAAAAAAAGGTGTTATATTCGTATTGAGCAGTCAAACGCAATTCGGCTGACATAATTCTGAATTTTACAGTTGGTAAACAATAAAGGAGCAACTGGTGGTGGTAGCGGTTGCTGGATACCCAGAACTATACGGCCCAACGATACACAGCTGGTTGTTAAATTGCCCCCCAGTCATCCTAAGATTTGCCACAAAAATGTTTGGATCAGGTGATTTAATTTAAAATTGCTTAAATGTGAGCAGCATGAATGCAATCAATTTAATTGTGTGTGCTTGTACAATTACCATAGGCCTCTTCAATGAGTGCACAGTAAGGGTTGATGCCTCCTCCCCTCTTGGCCTCCAGTTCTCCAAGTCGCAGGATGTTCTCTAGGCCATTTAGAGCCACCTGAACTATTTTGGAGTCCATAAGTGTTAGCAGGTCGCACAGGGGTTTTATACAGCCGAGGTCCACAAGGTGCCTGCAGGGGGCAGCACACACACAGATACAGAATTGAAATCTTATGACTCATTCAACGCAAACAATTGTCTCAGCAATGAATACAAAGCAAGATCGATAAACCACACAAACTGCATTTAAGGATAAAACTGCACCACAGTCATAATACCAGCTGAAGGAAAGTCTCCCTGCTGCCTTGGAATGTTAATTCTTGTGTAATTCAAGATGTAAACTAATTTCCTGTTGTCTGGTTCACATTTCCTCCCATAATTTTTGCACAGCATGCTGTGTGTAGTTTTTGGATTTTGTTTATGGACTTTCTCTACTTTAATTAATTTTTGTCCATTTTATAATACACACTTCAGAGACAATGCCCTGAGTAAGAAGTAACCGACTACTATATACTTTTATGAGCATTAATTGTGACCAGAGGAGTCCAATGCCAACACTGTATTAATTCTAATATGTGGTGCGTGTTAGTCATTAGCTCTTAAAATGCCATTCATTTGAAAGGAACAAGACGCTGGTCAATGGCTGTACATTGTATGTTAAACTACATCGGTGGTCTTACCTAATTTGCTCTGCAGAGCCCCCTGATGTGGCGTTGGTAATGGCCCACGCTGCCTCCTTCCTTGTGCGAAACTCTGCTACCTGCAGGATTGTGATGAGAGGAGGCAGCAGGCCCGCATCTATCACCATCTAACAAGCAGGGGAAAGACTTGATTAGATGAGGAAGTACTCATGTCGACTTTTCAACCTCAACTTTCCAAGTTATTCTGTGGGATGCCACAAGACCTGCACGCACCTGTATTTGTGCTCGGTTGCCTGCAGTGATGTTGGAGATTGTCCAGCAGGCTTCCTTTTTGATGGACTCCTTGGGGCTACTCAGGAGGTGGAGTAGGGACTGCAGCGCCGAACAGTTCAGAATCACCTAGGCAACCACACAAATTTCACACAAAGTCATAAATATTCATCTCTGAGTATTTAAAAACTTCTTCAAAGTAGTATAACTTTGCCAAGGTTTCCATTGGTTGATGGTCCACATGCTCTGGAGGAGTTAATGTCCCAGACAAATCAGAGAAATTCTACTGCTGCAGCTTACAATGTCCCAACTGAATGTGATCAAGGGAGCGTCAGTGACGATACCAGTTTGATTGTATTGTTTTCTATTAGTGTGTCCAAACTGGGTAAGAGAGACGCAGTGTGCTCTTTAGAGCTGAAGTTTTGTCAGATTCCCTGTTTCTATTTATTCCTGTGCTCCACAACAGACGAGGTACAGTTGATTTGTGAGGTTGAAAAGAGGTAGGAACTATAAAATACCTCCTCATTTAACTGTAAAAACCTAAATAAGGAAGCAGCTGACAGAGGGGAGATTCCCAGAGAGCTAGAAATGTCTGGTAGATGACCAACGCTAAAAACAGCCTCCTTGCTGTTGGCTGTATTGCATGTCATTTCCAATAAATATCACAATATAAAACATGTTTGTTGCTTAAAAAAGTACAAACATAGACGAATAGCAAGTACTCACTGATCTTAAAGCGACTCTGTATCCAGTACTGTATCAAGTACACAGCTGATAGGTACATGGTTTGTTTACATGATAAGACAGAAGCGCATGTTTAACCGATTGAGTGTGGAATGAGAGTGACGCTTGCTTGCTGTAAGGACACGGTGTAAGGCCTACATATTCCTACATATGGCTGTGCCACCGCTGTGTGAGAGCATTTAAACTGAGTAGCAGGTGGCACCTTGTACGGTAGCTTTAGCCATCAGTGTGTCAAAGTGCTTTGAGTGGTTGGATGACAAGAAACATACTATACAAGTCCAAGTCCATAGTCCGTACACACAGGAAATTAATTCTACTGGAAATTATAAACAGAGAAATTTAAATATGTCAGACTTCAACAGATTTTCACTTTAAAAACGTTATTACTGGATAATGGAAACCCTGAACTTTATGTTTGTGTACACATCGTTGTGATTACCTGTGTCTGCAGATCATCTCCAGTGACTATGTTCCCAACGGCTCGCAGTGCAGGGGATACCACCTTGTAATCAGAGTGCCTGGAACAAAGCAGAATTGCAGTGATGAATCACTCATATGCTTTTTCTTAAACTTGAATCTAGGCATGGAGCAACACAAAATTTCATGTCACAACTGTCCCGGCCAAAATAATTCACAATATTTCCTCATTAATCATCAAAATACAGCTCTAAAACATACTGGAATCACTTTACCTTACATTTTGTAAAGAATGTACTGTATCACAGAAAGAAAACATCTTTTTTGGAAAACATCCTTTTTAAAATTGATAGTCTTTTTTTCACAACCATTTTGCACTCCAGTCTCAGGATGGTAGAAATAAATGTTAAACTTTACTTTTTGCTGTAGCGACACAACTGTCTTTTTCAAAAGGAAATACTAATGACACTTCTTTGGAGTGTGGTGTATCCTCTCCTGACTTATGCAGTTTGTCACAGCTGGTTGTAAGTACTGTCTGGAAACATTCACAACACACCCACATCTGGACTGTCACACCCAATGTAGTGGTGACAAGTGGTACACATGGGAGATTCTGTAACTGTCTGAGAGAGAACATCGCTCTTCTCAAACAATAAATATCTTGGTCATGTAATCCTTTACAACTGGAAGTATGCCTTTAAAGCCTTACATCAGCAATTCCACCAGCCTGCGACAGACTCCTGAGTCGATAACAGCCTGGATTTTGTCATTAGGGCCATCAGATAGGTAGGAAAGTGCCCAGCATGCATCAGCCAGGATGTCTGTGTCATTGACGAACAGCAGCCAAGACAGCACACTGAGACACGGGGACACCTGGGGGGAAAAAAAACAGACATGTGGTGGGAGGCTTAGGGAAACATGTTGGTGTTAAGTTTAATGGGAGCTGCTGTTTTCCAGTTTAGATATAAGCAACTTTATGCAGCTTGTGACCTTGAAAAGTGAGATATGATGTACTTAGGCAATATGAGAGGTGTGCTGTTGCCATGGTGATGTGTTTATCTTGGCAAATTACCTTAGTGAAGTCTGGAGGTGGGTTCTTTCCTCTACACAGGTTTGAGAGCGCCCACACTGCATTCCTCATCATCGTTAGACGATTCTGTTTGGCCAGTAACCTGCAGAAGGAGCATGTTCTACTGAGAATACAGCATCAAAGTTGCCCTTTATTTTCATGTGTAATAATAAGATGTAGGAGAAAGTCATGTGGTCTTGTGGTTGTTACTTACTGCACCAGGGAAGGAAGAATGTTGCAGTCTATGACAAAGTCTCTGCATTCTGTGCTATCTCCTGCTATGTTTCCCAAGGCCCACACTGCCTGATGTACAAAGCAATAAATCAGATCAGTCAATTAACAAAATTAAGATATTCAATCAAGGCAGGCTAACTAAATCTATGTTGTTGTTGTTTACATCAAAGTTATAACGGAGACACATAATTATAGTTCAAGTGACTGACAATGGGAGGACAATTAGCTAACAGAGAGAAGTGATGACCAGAGGAAACACAATCACTGGTACAACTGAATCCTCCCTACCTGTTCCTGTACGTCTTCGAAGTCCGAGCTGAGCATCTCTATGAAAATGGGCACAGCTCCTGCCTGGATTACCACCCGAGTCTGATGGGATGTACCTGATGCAATGTTGGTCAACACCCATGCAGCCTCAAACTGAAACAATAGTAAAAATGTATTTCAATTCTCCATCTGCACTGCACACACACAACACAAGCAGCATTTGATACTGATTGTTAGTGCATGAAGAGTTTGTAACAGACAAGAGCAACAACTGCGAGAAAATAAAAACAGCTTCAAGCCTCCCCGGCTTAGTCAGCGTCTGCACACCTGCACCGTTATTTTAGCAATGCCACACCAGAGGGACTGATAACCACAAACGTGCTGAGATCCGTACAACATGACCTTGAGTGTGATACTGCCTTTAAACAACAGTTCCACAAGTGTCAAATATTAGTTAAGAGTAATAAGCAACACCAGATTATAATTTGTTTGTTTAGTTAATCATTTACTTGTCTCTGCTAACACAAACAGGTCTGCAACTGAACTGTGACTGGCCTGTTGCCAAGCAACACATTAAAATTCATGTAAGTCTACATGGACTGCAGGCCCGCTACTTTGTATCATGTGTATTTATCTGTGTGTCCACTTATTGTGCAACCAGTAAAATAAGAGTCTGTTGACAGTCGCTTTGGTGGCACATGTGATTCTAAAACATTAACAGCTGACCAGACAGAACCATTGCGACACCAGCTGATGTCATATGAGAACACCTGGAGATTTGCAGTGAAGCATCCAGGCTTCTTTCCTTTTGGTTGTCCTCTTCTGACAAATCATATTTTACCTCAGATGTTATTTGTATATATGTTCATCTTTGCATTGTTAAGTTTGTTATGACAACAGTTAATGAAGGCTAATTAAAGATTAATAGAATTGACGTTTTAGGACACCTGTAAAGAGAAGTGATACATACATAATTAAAATTCCCATTGCTGATGTACTCTTCATCAGCTCTGACAGAATAGCTGTTGTCTGAAATAATTACTTTATCAGAACGTATTGTGTTATACTAAGACAAACTAACGAAATGTACCTGCAATGTGCAGTTTTCTCTCCTCTTTAGGAACTCAACAAAGCGCTCCACCACCCCTGGAGTGGCGATGACTTCATCGATGGGTGGGTTGGGCTCTGTGTAAAAAAATAGAAGAAAAAAAAGTCAAAAATTAATAGAGCAATACAAATTACAACATTATATTTATATAAAAAGTTTAAAACGTTTAGTCAGTCATTCAAAATTATATGATAAAAGGTCCTTTCACAGTCTAAGTGAATTTTACTTGAGGTGAAAATAAGTATTTCACTGCTACAACAAAGACGAGTTTGAGTGGCAGTTTTTGCGAATACCTTTGTTGAACATACTGTCTGTGTAACTGATTTACTGTTTATGTATGTATGCCAAAGGCATGGGAGATTATACACTGTCATCCAGCCCTTAAGTATCTATAAGGATAATAGTCACATACGACACCCTTACCTTTAGAAAGGAGTTTTCTAAAGCGCTGAGTGCCTATTAGCTGCTGCTCAGGTGTACTGGAGAAGATCATTTGAGTCATGTCTTCAGAGATCACCCCACCCTGCACAGCACAGAGAGGGAGATTAGATAAAATACAGACAAAATGCTGTCACATCCGATTTCATAAGTATAATAAATTACAGCCCTGTATTTCAATGGACAGCAGGAATATTTTTGTTTCCGTTTTTACCGTGAGTGGATCCATGTTGTTAGCCTGGGACTCCAGGTAGCCACTATCTGCCATCCCATCATCCTCCGGGAGGCCATCATCTTCCACTGTGGCAACATTCCTCCTCTTAAAAAGCTACAACAGAATAATAATAGATAACTGATTTTAGGCTGCCTGAGTATTTCTTCTTCAGCATAACACTGACTTGTTCAAGTTTACTCCCTTACATTAGCTACATTACCAGGACATAATTTTATTCTATTCTAACTCCGCAATGTTATATATTAAAACTCATCCTTTCCTGGGAGGTCTAAACTGTGTCCTCCACTTCTTGCTCACCTGTTCATCCTTTTTCTGTTTGCGAAGCTGTAGGCCTTCCTCTTCCCTCCTTCTTCTCATTTCATCTGTGTTGAGGGACTTGTTCTTGTAGCTCTTAAGTCGTGCATTGTCCTTACCCTGACTCATTGTGTAGCCTAGGGATATGCAGAAATGTATGTTATCAAGACAGACTAGCATTAGGTTTGAAGGAAAACTTTTAATTTCCCGTTCAGAAACTGACTATAGTGCTGACAGATGGCCTAATCCTATTTTACCCCACCGATTGACAATGCATCAATATGTGTATCTTTAGCCTAAGTATATTAGTGTTAGCTGAGAGCAGGGCACCCTTCACTAATTTTCTGCATGTGTCAATTATAACAATTACCAAAATATTCACTGACTAAAACTAACTGATTAACTAATGTAAAACTTCCGTATGTAAACGTCAACTGTAGTCAATACAGCTAAATAATATATCATCTTGTCTTCAAGTACAGCTCAACAAACTGGGGCATCTAAGGATACTAGCTAGCTAACGATAGCAGGTTAGCTTCCTGTGTCTTGACTGATTAATAAGCAGCCGAACATATCATTATGTAATTATCCGGTGCGCTGCTTCCTAATCGATTCAAAAATGAGCAAAGCACAAAACAGTATTAAATTACTGAAGCAAAAGAACACAGGAGGTCTACACTTTGTCAGCTAGCTAATGTCATAGCCGTTGTTAGCACAATCTACTGACGAAAGCTAGCTAGCTAACAGGGGCTAGCTGTTTTAGCTAACGTTAGCTCTGTTTTGTAACGTTAGCTCGTGAGAAAACCCAGTGTCTTCCAAATGTTGCTGGCATTGGGAATTAAATTAGCTTCAGATTATAAAGACGTACCCGGAATCGATTCCTACATACATGTATTTGTTATGAACTGACCTGTCAAATTGGGCTCTGTAATCCCCTTATTATTCGCTAGGCCACCGTTTGTACAGCCGTCGCCGGTATGGTACTGCGCATGCGTGATATCAAGCCCACCCACCGCACAACTCCCCCTCACCCCCATCGACACCGCCCCACCCACGCGACGCTTCTGCTTTGTAAATGACCGAAAACTAGCCTCCATCTTTCAAATAAAATATGCGATACACCGCTGAAAATATTTATTATGCAATCAACACACACAATACATATCTGGCTCACAGAACTGCGCAGTAATACTGCGCTGGGTGCGGACTCTATGTCACTATTCATCCGCACGCGGCAACATCAGTGAAGGGGTCATGGTGAGGGCAAGCACTGACCTCCCAGGTGACCCTCACACTGAGTGCCAAAGGTGTAACATTTTGTTGGGCCATTATAAGAGTGATACTCGATGGGCCGTTAATAGTGATCTTTTTTCATAACTGGACCAGACACTGCGGCGGCAGCGGTCCACAGTGTGATGGAGAGGGGGAAACATCTGTACAGCTGCAGACGACGAAATATGACAGATGATCACATGAACACAACCAGCAGCGATGTCAGACACAAAAAGCATCATAATAATTTTTATTTTAATCATAATATCACCCCTTTTGACATCATCATATGGCCTAATCTTCAAAACAATTTACTGTACAAACAGCTAGATAATACAGATATTATTATTATTATTATTATTAGTAGTAGTAGTAGTAGTAGTAGTAGTAGCAGGTGACGATTGCTGGGCATCAGGGTCAATTAATGCTTTAACTTTTGTCTGACCCCTCAGCACTGAACCACACCAGTCGGCGCCATCGGGCACACTCTTAACAACACACACACACACACACACACACACACACACACACACACACACACACACACACACACACACACTCCCACATTGGCTTACATCATCTGTAAACTAATGTCATTGCAACACCTGTCCACATTCATACTAAGAACCTTAATGCAATGCAATATGTAGTTTGTGTCACTCGTGAGTTGAAATAACTGATACATTAAAATTTACAATAGCCTTTATTTTCTGATCATATCCAAATTTATTATATATATGTATATGGTGCTATATTCTATAATATTTTATATTATAATTTTACAATTTGATGTCATCCCATCTCTCTTGCATCTTACTGACACTTTATCTTATTCAATAATAATAATAATAATAATAATAATAATAAAATAATTATTAAAATAAACATTGAAGAAAATAAATAAAAATAAAAATAAATGCAATTAATAATACTGCTAATAAAAAATAATAACCATAATAATATAATTTATTATTATTAAAGTAATTATTAAAATAAATGTTAAAATAAATATTGAATAAAAAATGAAAATGAAAATAAATGCAATTAATAATAATAATAATCATCACCATTATTATCATTATTATAACTATTATTGCATGTATTTTGTTATTCTATCTTATTTATATAATTATATTAATAATTACTTTATTACTGTTAACAATAACAATAATAATATATTATTATTATTATTATTATTATTATTAATAAAGTAATTATTGAAATAAAAATTGAATAAAATAAAATAAAGTGGAAATAAATGCAATTAATAAGTATTAATATCATTATTATAAATGCAAAATATTATTATTGCATTTATTTTAATTATTTTATTTTTTATTAATAATGATAATAAGAATAATGAGAAGAATTATCACTATTATTATTATTAGTAGTAGTAGTAGTAGCAGTGTAGTGTATGTATGTATGTATGTATGTATGTATGTATATAATTTTTTTTTTTTTTTTCCCCCACTGTTTACCTATTGCGCCGGCTGGCCCGTTTCCAAGTTCAGTGCATCTGTCTCGCCGACCCCGTCTGAACTTTAATCAACAGTCGTCAGTGGCCCATCGACCTGTGTGGCACCTGTCTAAGATTAAAGACAACCATCTAATTGCACATCAGGACCTGCAGACGGTCTGTCCAACCTGATGTGATGGCACATCTATAAATATGAGCCGCTCCAACACACGCGAAAACTAAACTTTTCTGCAAAGATGCCTGCACTGCTGGAACAGACTGGACTCCACGACTCGCTGCTGCAGGACGAGGACTGCTTCGACATGTGGCATGACTACATGAACCTGGGCGGACTGCTGAAGATGCTGTGTGGCAAGCATGAAGTGGGCTATAGAGACACGGGGGGCCTCGAGACAGACGCAGGAGCACCGTGGAGCTACTTCCAAACCTCTTGGGAGGAAGACTTCAATAACGTCAGGGGGACTAGATCACCCAGTGGCAGCCTCTTAGGGACTACTTTACCCAGCGGCAGCCTCACGGGGACTACGCGGACTACTCCGCTCTTTGACCTCTCGGGGATTAGCTCACCCGGAAGCAGCAGCCTTTCGGGGAGTAGTTCACCCTTCGGCCTCTCGGGGACCACTTCACCCAGCAGCAGCAGCCTTTCAGGGCCTAGTTCACCCTTCAGCCTCACGGGGACTGCTTCACCCAGCAGCAGCAGCAGCCTCTTGGGGACTAATTCAGCCTCCACCCGCTCGGGGACCTCTTCACCCTTCAGCCTCTCCATGACCGCCTCATCCAGCAGCCTCACTGACAGCAGCTGCAGCGAGGCCTCCTCACTGTACTGCCCCTTCTGCAAGCACAACGGGGAGACTGCAAAGGTGTACCGGTCACACAACCTGAAGACAGAGGACGGCAGAGTGAGCTGCCCCATCCTCTACAACTACATCTGTCCCATCTGTGAAGCCACCGGGGACAACGCTCACACCCGCAGTTACTGCCCGCAGACCAGGAGGCAAGACGCGGCAGGGGTCCTGCCATGGCTGCGGCTCAGGCTCGGAGCTCGTAAGGCATGCTGAAATGACTGACGCTGGAAAGACTGTACATAATTACTGACACCTGTTCTGTTACATGAGTTCATGTTAAACTGTTGCAGGTTCCTGATGAGATTCAAGTGAAATGTTTTATGTTTCACGCTGTCTTTGCACTATTAGTATGTTACTGCCATTGTGCTGCAGTCAGGCTCTGCTGTTTTCAAACCTTGAGCGAACTATGCCAAAAATGTACATTTTGCAAAGTGACTTTTTGTATGTATAATCAAGAATAAACATAGCACGAGCTAGTTTTGTTGTCGTGGTTTTGTAACTGTTTGCTTAGAGGTTGAAAACAGGAAACTCTGGTACACTTGAGCACCACTGTTGACAGCTTATTTTAAATAAACTATAGGTGTATTTCCCAACAGAGAATATGCAAATGCACTTAAGATTTAACACTAATAATAAATGATTACAGTAGCCTGAACATAAGTAATAAAGATAATATATAATAGGTAGCCTACAGTTTCATACATCTTCATTAATCTCCTGGTACAGGGACAGACATAAACACCAAGTATTAAGTAACAGAGGTAAGAGGTGCATAAACTAAACTAAAAGCACATGTAAAAGAGCATTTGGAGACTAGTGACATGGTAAAGTGAGTGATGCTGTTAAAGTGGCTGTATGATTAATAGCAGCAGAGTCAGCAGGCTCAAGTAAACAGTGTACACCAGACTTATATGATAGGACTAAGTGTTGGTACTGTGTTTGTCCGTGATATAATATAGTGCATAAGTCGAATAACTGTAACATATTAATACAAAAACATTCTGATATAGTATGAGATATGAGACCTAAAGTGTAATAGTGCAGTGATAGTTACATGATATATAGTATAGTACAACAATATAACAGTATGTAGTATAAGTATAGTGTAGTACAGCAAAAAAGAGCGACGGGTCAGCATTTCATAACTCACTAATTCATAATTATAAAAGAGTAAACTCTGATCCGGTGATAAATTGGTGTTACTAAACAGCCACATGAACAATGACCCCGGTTATATCACTGATCTTATTGATGGATTATTATATCTGATGCTTTCATATGGAAGGCGCATGTTAATGTTGTAGCTTTAACTTCTTCATACACTGTTAGTTTAACAACAGCAATGTGGCGTACTCTACTGTATGCATCTGTTTAGTATGTAAAAGACTAACCTGTGATACAACTGGTATGTGCGGATTATCAGACAACCCCAACCTCTCCTACACAGGAGCAAGACACACACACTTTGTGGTCTTTGTAGTTTTGTAGTGTTGTGTCTCTGTGTGTGTTGTTAGTTTGTAATTTTATGGTTGTTTTGTGTCTCTGAAGTCATTTTGTGTCTTCTGTGACTGTTTTGTGTCTCCTTGATGTCATCTTGTGTCTCTTTGTGGTTGTTTTGTGTCTATGTAAGGTCATTTTGTATCTTTTTTGGCTGTTTTGTGTCTCTGGGGTAATTTTGTGTCTCATTGTGGTTGTCTTGTGTCTCATTGTGGTCATGTTGTGTCTTTTGTGGACGTTTTGTGTCTCTTTAAGGCCATTCGGTGTCTCTTTATGATCGTTGCATGTGTCTTTGAGGTCATTGTGTGTCTTTTGTGGTCATTTTGTGTCTTTTATGATCGTTTTGTGTCTTTTGTGGTCGTTTTGTGTCTCTTTCAGGCCATACTGTGTCTTCTGTGGTTGTTTTGTGTCTCTTTGTGGCTGTTGCATGTGTCTTTGAGGTCATTGTGTGTCTTTTGTGGTAATTTTGTGTCTCAGTGGTTGTCTTATGTCTCTTTGATGTAATTTTATGTCTTTTCTGGTTGTTTTGCCCTTCACTGTAGTTATTGTATGCATCTTTGCAGTTGCTTTGTATCTGTTTGCAGTCTTTTGTGTGCTTGTATGTATGCGTTGATTTCAGTAACATTTTGCAGATAAAGGCCAGGGGGGACCTCTGACACTTTGGGCCCTTGAGCCTGTGTCCGTTGAGTAATTCATCTATGGAAACTAGAAGTAAACTAGAGTAAAAAGTACAATACCTCTCTCTGAAACAAGTAGAAGTACAGAAATACTCAAGTACAAGTATCTCAAAATTGAACATAACATTCATAAATGTATTTAATTAGTTTCCACCAATAGAATTATATAAAAAGCATGTTTTCATAATGTGAAGTTAACCTGAGTGATTAAGGTAAGATGTTATGAATACAGCTGGGTCATGACTGATTTGATATTGCAAGAGCATCCAAACGCCACCCTTCCATGGTTAATCTTCTCCAGTGGGCAGCGCACCAACGTTTCATAATGTTCTCAAGATGAAGTTATACAAAGTTGCAATGATTTATTGGCTATTCATAAAAAAGCGCCTGGTCTCACCTGCTGGGACACAAACCAAAACAGACCTGTTACCAAACACGACTACTGGGACAAAGTCCAGCTTTTGTAATTGTTTATAATTTAGTTATGAAGCAGAGTCATTAGGCCAGGTGTTTATCTTTTCTCTGATTCACAGATTAATTTATTCCATCATCTGAAAACAAACGACACAGGGAGAAAGTCTGCAAACATTGATGATGTAAGTTGCACACAGGTACACGTGCGGAGGAGCCGTAAAGGCCTCGCTGTTACACAACCAGCTCCTCTTAACGCAACAGAAGCCCCTCCTCGACTGCAGTATGTGTGTTCCTGTGTAACGGCTTTCATCCTAGAGTGCACATTAAAGGGTACGTTAAAGTCTTGTTTATTCAACTGGCTCTAAGAATTAATTAACATATACATCCAAACTTGCTGAACAAACTTGCTTTTTGTAGTTTAAAATGTGTGTTTTAATTTAAAATACTTGTGTTTTAAGATCATTTTTCCACAATGGCAAAACACAACATCAGCCTTTTGATTGCCATAGTGCTGGCATTGCTTTTCTTCATCATCACTATGGTGTTCACTGCTCTGGCAGGGCCGGGAATATGTAAGTCCAAGATTTAATACATCATTTTGTGATATAGTTATTCACTGTAAAACTGTATGAATAACATTGCATTCTTTGACTCTGTAAAAATAATTTTAAAAATGATTATGTATCTGTTCAGCTCTGATTTTTTAATTTGTGTCCCAAAGATCCATTTTTGGAGACCACTGGTAACGTCTCAGATGAGTTTATAACCCAGATCACACCAGTAGGATGGACCTTTACCATTTGGTCGATCATTTACATCTTTCTGGCTCTAGTGTTGGTCTACGTCCTCTCCGGCATCTTTAGGAAGTAAGAGCCTAAATCTAATTTTCATGGCTATCTTTGTCACCTAGAATGTATCTGGTATGATGATCTGAACATCTAATCCTGTGTGATTTTCTTTCTTTAGAAACGCATATGGTTACGTCTACTGCAGCCCACCTATTCTGCCACATGGATTTTTTGCAGCTTGGTGCTTGAATCTGGCCTTGAATACTGCATGGTTGTTCCTGTGGGACAGAAAGTAAGAAAGGACCTTTTCTTTATTTACTTACATTTATTTCATAGTAATGAGTTGTTGCTGATAAGTTGTTACAAGCAAACACACTGGCTTAAAGTGCATGTTTGAGCATCAAGGAATATAACACTGGCTAATACACTGAAAACTTTTGAGTCTCTAGTACACTTGCTCTCAACCTGGGGGTCCCATACCCCACTGGGGGTCTCCAAAGCTTCTCTTGATTTTAACAGGTGTAACAAAACTTTAAAAAACATCCAGCCTGAAATCTCAAGATTTCATTGATTTCAGCAAAAACAAACTAGGCCTGAGGGAAACTGTTATTTTCAAAGGTTAGATGATTATTTTCAGGCTAAGGACCCCTTAACTCAAAGGGAGACAGAGCAGGGACCCCCTACTACATATATTGTATAAAACTGAGTTACACTTGGGACATTTTGGGATTTCAGGTCTTCCCTTGTTTGCCTGTAGCTGTTAAGTCAGCAGCAGTTGTAGCATGGCTAGGTGTGTTAGCCTCCCCTCTGCACTTTCAACGGTGGTTTCCAAGGTGGACGGTGTGTCAGAGGCTAGTAGAAAGTTATAAAACAACCCACTGGGTACACAAGAATGTCTGTAACCTCGACATGGTAATACAGCTAATTTGCTAATATGCCAAAAAAAGAGACAAACAGGTGCCGCACAGTGATGTAGCGTTAACTAGCTCATATGATTGCACAAGGATTCATGGGTAACAGTCAACCTCATTAATGTTGTGTACTGTTAACTAAATAGGTTTTATGAATAGGCTGATTTATCTTTGCTGATAATGTATTAGATTTACGTTAATGTGGATTTTCAGGCACATTTTACTTACTTAAACTTTAATTAATTAATTGAATTATTTAGAGGTCATTTTGGGGCCCCCCTGCAGTGACTCTGAGGACCCCCGAGGGGTCACAGACCTGTCGATCTAGAACATCTTTCACTATTCACTGTCTGCGGAGCAGCTCCAGTCTTTATACTCTATGCATCACAATTTTGAGTTCTTGGGTTTTGAAGAGGGTTGTTCGTGTTTACTAATATTTTTCTACTGTCTTAGACCATTGGAATAATATGTATGAATTTTTAAAATTGGCAAGGTCCCCCATGTAAGGAAAAATCTTGGGACCGACAGCTCTAGTCAACTTGAACTTCATGTCTTTAAATGTAGGAGAAAACAGAAAGAAAACCACAAAGTCATAAAGTTAGATCGTCACCTAAAACGGGTCAAATCAATGCGGCATGACTGCATAGAGTATTGGGAGCATACTGAATATTCCAGCTACTGTAAACAGATGTGTGTCACTCTGTTTCTCCACAGAGGACTCTTACTTTTATTTTTACATATTTATTATCTGTTTCTTGTCATTGTATTTATACCTAATCAAGGGTTTACAGATAGACTGTGTCATATTCTGTGCAGATTGTAAGGCCTTAAGAGGCAAATTTTTGGTGTGTGATTTTAGGCTATGGGGAAAACAGTAGGAAATCCACAGAAGTCACATGTGAAATGCACAGTTGCTGCATGTGACTGGACACCAAGACTGAAATAATTACATTTTCTGGCATATCATTTTCCTGCAGACATGATCACTGTGATAAAATATACAATATTCTATTTTTCCTCCTTACAGGTTAATGCCTGTTGCACTGGCTTTCCTCATCCTAATCGCCCTGACTAACTACATGATGATATTCTTCTCCTGCCACGGTCTCCACAGCTATGGAGCCTGGCTCAACAAGTACCACAAAGTAGACCTGTGGCTTCACCGTGTGTTGGTGAGTTTGGCTTGTGGCTTCACGTGTGCCCACCCTGCACATGTCTCTGCATCTAAGTCTTGTCTGTTGTCTCTACGACAGGTTCAGAATGGTGTTGCCATATATGCAACATGGACAACCATTGCATCCATCATTAACCTGACCATCGTGCTGACTTATGATGCAAACGTGTCCCCGTCGCATGCTACCACCGCCTCGCTCGCTGTTTTGGCTGCAATGTTGTTTGTGTGGTACGTGCAAAGGAGAAAATTCTGCATTACCTTTGATAAATTCATTAAAAAACATGTCTGGAGCAAATGCGTTGTATTTCTCGCAGGTTCATGCTGGAAAACTTTGTCCTTGACAAACACGTGAGGTACATTATCACCATTTACCTCGTTGTGATCTGGGCGCTGACCGGGGTGTTCATGAAGAAACAGGATGCTGCACTGAACATCGTCAATAGTGTCTTCATCAGTGAGGGACTTAAATAATCACCTGCTTCACGTCTTATTACACAGCTCTACAAATATTGCATGGACTGTGAATGATTTGTTAACAGTTACAGGGTTCCCCACTACAGGGAACAGGTAGTATGCACACTTTAATACTTCTCTCTGACATTATCTTTCCACTATAGATGCACTGTTGGCTGTAGCCTGTACCTTTTTTGGTGGACGGGTAATTTTGGTCGTCCGGAGGCACATTAAGTTTCCATTTTACGAAGACCTCAACCCAGATACCATGTCTCCGATGGAGGTCGCTGAGAAGCAGAAAAAGATATTTATGTAAGGCTGTTGAATGAATATTTTTATGATAAACCTCTCTGTATCATGCATTATTGTTTCTGTAAAATATGAGATGACTTTCTAAATGCTTTGTAAATATTGTAATGTATGACTTTTCTTTTGCATGGCAGACACTGCTGCCAAATGATGAAGCTTGTTGAAATAAACGTGATACTAAATAATTAAGTTGTCTCACTATGTACTCAAACTGCACTCTGAGTTGTAATAATGAGCTAAAATTTTTCAATTTCTCAACTCAAATTTATTAATAAAGCACATTTAAAAACAACTCACGCTGACCAAAATCCTAACGATGCATACATAAGAGGCAACATAACTGTCAGGTATACAGCTCACACATTCAGACACACAACACACACAGGCACGCGTCACGGAAAACCACATCAGGGGGACTCAAACGCTAATGAATAAAGGTAAGTTTTGAGCCTGGACTTAAATGAGTCAGTGGTGGGGGCGGATGTGATTGGGAGGGAGATGCTGTTCCACAGTTTGGGGGACAGACACAGCAAAGGCTCAATCACCTCTGAGCTTGAATCTGGAGCGTGGGACAGCCAGGAGCTCCAGGTCAGCTAGTGAGCTTAAAGTCAATGGAGAGAGGCCAAAACAGTTATGATCTGTTATATTTACCTTCATATTTCATATAGGTATGAAAAAAGATGGTTAGTGTTTGTTTTTGTTCATGTGTTTTAACTTTTTTTTTATAGTGGAAAAAATAAAATATTGCTTTCTCTTAATTTTACACTTCTGTGGAATGATTTGCGTTTTATTACATATATAACAAATACAACAGTTTTATTTAATAGTACATTGATGTCCCTTCAGGTCACATGTTAAGCAGTATAGGAATGCTTCAGTAGGAGAGGATCATTGATAATAACTGATAATATTCTTCGAATGCGCTATCTTTCACAGTAATTGTGCTGCACACGCCTGTCTCTTTTCCAGTGTGAAGTAATGTTTTTATGAGCTTTGCCCTATATGTAGTGTTTGGTATCAAGGCCTCCATCCTTCTTACTTTCTGCTTTGCTTATTTTAAACACTACATTTATTTATTAGATAAGACAGTCTACGTGTGAAAGGGGGAGAGAGAGGGGATGACACGCAGCAAAGGGCCACAGGCTGGAATTTAACCCATGGCCGCTGCGGCAAGGAAGGACATTGACTTTTGTATATGGGACGCCTGCTCTACTCACTACTTTACGTTATTAAACGCCTCTAAAACACGAGATTTATGCCATATAAATGTAATTATAAACTATATGGCTGTCTGTTAAGAGGCTGCCTTTGACTTGAAATAGATCACACAGGAAATAAACATGAATCAGAACATGATTGTAATATGGCACTATAGCAAGTAAAAGACATAAAACACAGACCTATAAGCACACATAGAAATAGATACAAAAAAAATAATACACAAAGACAAATGCAAATGCATTAAAGAAGTGCAAACTTCTGATTGTAGTCCGTGCATGGGTGTAGATTTCTGGGGGGACGCAGGGGACACGTCCCCCTCAATATTTGGAACACGTGCATTTGTCCTTCACAATAAAAACATGAATGTGCTAAAGGACTTTTTGACAAAACTAAAGACACCATAAACAGATGCAGAAAAGGCACAAATTGGTGCATAAAAACTAAAAAAAATTCAGTGTTTGATGCACAAAATGTCATATATTTTCCCCCATGTTGAAACAAAACCTACACCCTTGTGTTTATGTTTGTTTTGGTACAAGAACACGCAACAGTTGGCCTTCAGGGTGGATCTGTGGGGTCGCTCAGGGTGTCTAGTGTTTTTATGCCATCATGAGGCTTATGCTCTTTCCTGACTGTCACAGAAAAAAGAAGCAATGCAACTTGTTGTGTGGACTTTGTACTTAAAGGAACTATAAAGTCAGATCCTGCCTAATACTAAGAAGGCATAAATGAAATCTACTCTTCTTTGTATAATTTTAAGCATTGCTACATATACAGTGGATCAATTCATGGTGACACAAATAGCCACAAAAACAAGGATTACTTTTTAGGGTTAAACTTGATGTTTCCATCTCACTTAACAACAAAATTAGATCTTTAGGCTTTTGCACAGCAGTATGGTTTCACTAGTTTGTTTTTAGAGTGAATAAGTTGTCATTACTTCGGGAGTAACCTATATGAATGCATTTCATTATTATAGATCATACAGGAGGAAACACTTTGTTAGTCTTTCAGCATTCCCTTCACTGGGGAAGAAATGTATACAAGATAAGAGGCGCACGTGATGCTCTGAGTGGTCGTAAAACTCGCTCTTACACAACTGGCTATTGTATAAAAAAGGCAGCGCCCCGACTCAGCTCACACACAGAGGGGCAAAGAAAGGTATAGTATGTCTTGTTTGTCATTATCATGTCGTTGTCATGTGGGCACTCTTTTTGATTTGCTGCCAACGTTTCATTATCTTGGAGGAAGCCCAGCGTGCAGCAGTGGCACGTGGACCTGTCTGAAGTTACACAAGTAGCTTTGACACTGGATTGAAGTCATTAGTATTTGAATTTTGAAAATGTTGTAGTTAGAATAACAGACTTTTTAAAAATATTTTTGTGGTGGCAGTCTTCACAAAAGGCAGCTGGTTATTTACAAGAATGACACAACTTCATTCTGATTATTATCACTGTCTTGCAAAGGTCAGAGGTCAGGTTCAAATACAATAAAAGGAAGGGATGACATATCTCCATCAAGGACACATTTCTTTGAGCAAAACATGTTTTGTTGTTGAGTAAAAAACACCACAATGTGCCAAAGAATTAATCTGTAAATGTATACAGCCGTTGAAATCCTTTCATTTGTCTTCTTCAGCATGTTGAAATGGCGCTGTCTGTGTGTTTATGAGCAATTGTTTTAACTATAAAAATCATTTCTGTTTTTTATTTCCATTTATCACAGTAGACCACAATGGCAAAACACAATCCTGGACGTCTTGCTGCGATAGTGGTGTCTGTTGTCGGCTTTGCAATAAGTTTGGTGTTCAATGGGCTGTCAGTAGTTGGAGTTGGTAAGTCAAAGCTTGACTTTATGTATGATTGTGAAGGGAATGTAAAACTGTAAACTCACAAATATTAGTTTAACGTGTCACATTCCTCTCCATTCTCACTCATTGTTTGTGTTTTTCTCTGATAAGGTCCTTATGAAACCACTACAGCCAACGTGTCTGCAGTGTTCGACACCCAGATCACACCTTCAGGATGGACTTTCAACATCTGGAGCGTCATCTACGTCTGGCTGACATCAATGATTATATACATCGTCACGGGACTTTGCAGAAAGTTGCGGCCAACTTTTTTTATTCTCTTGTTTAGAAACTTAAAATATTGTTAAGTGTTTTCAAAAGGCCAAACCTGGGACTTTGTAATCTCTTGTTTGTGGGGGGAGTTACCAGATATAAGACAAATTTAGGAAGGTATCATCAGCTGTAAAAGCCACAGAAAAGAATAGCTGCCTAAATTAACAATGAATTTTTTGGTTTGTTTTTTTGCAGGAATGGTTATGGCTACGTTTACTGCAGTCCTGCAGTGCTGCCTTATGGATTCTTCATTAGCTGGTGCATCAATCTTTGTTTCAATATTGGCTGGCTGATTGTTTGGGACAGAGGGTAAGAGCTTCCAGCGGCCCCTGTGATTATTCTTTGTAAAATAAGCAACCTAATTTAAAATGTCATAGATCAGTTCATAATTAAATACGTGTTTCTCTGATTTTCTTTGGCCTCACCAAAGAGAGATGATTGCTGCACTGGTTTTTCTCGTCTTGGTCATCTGCACAAACTACTCCATGATATGCTTCGTCTGCCATGGACTTCATGTTTATGGACCCTGGCTGAATAAATACCACAAAGCAGACCTGTGGCTCCTGCGTGTTCTGGTTAGTATGACCAGTGTGTGTGCTACGGTTTTAATCTTGCATGCCTCAGGTTATATACGTTAAAATAACGTGGTTTAAGTGTACACTGTTTCAACTAAAAACCTCTTTAATTCCACATTTACAGGTTCAGAACGGTGTGATGATCTACACCACATGGACAACCATTGCAACACTAATCAACCTGAGCATCGTTCTAACTTATAATGTAAAGATGTCCCCAACGGATGCTGCCACTATCTCGTACTCCCTTTTGGCTGTCGTGCTGCTTGTGTGGTAAGTGCTCGTCACTACAAAAATACTAGAGGGAATATCAAAAATCATTATTGAGATTCTGAAGCAAAAGTGTTTGTGCTGCGTGCTTCACAGGTTTCTTCTGGAAAACATTGCCCTTGACAAACACGTGCGGTACATCCTCGTCATCTACCCAGTTGTGATCTGGGCGCTGTCTGGAAACCTGGACAAAAACTTTGATGCTGAATCACCCAACCGCAATGGCATCTTCATTGGTAAGTGACAAAAGTATTCTAATCACATCCCTTTATCTCATGAAACATGATGGACAGTAAAACACAATATTGATGAGCAGCACTTGCTACTAAATGCTGTGACTTTTTAGTGATTACATCCACAGCAAAGCAAATAAAATGCTGCCCTTATCCCTTCAATGTATGAGGAAATATTTAAATGCTAACTCCAAAAATGCATCTGGGGTTACTCATCATGTTTAAAGTTGTACTAACTGGGTTTTCTTCTCGTAGTTGTGCTGCTGGCTTTGGCCTGTGCATTATTCATCATTCGGATTGTTCTGGTGATTTGGAGACACATCAAACAGCCCCTCTACGCAGACGCCAGTCCTGAAGCCATGGAACCAACACAGATTGCTGAAAAGCAGAAAAAGATATTCCGCTAAGCATTTTTTATGTTATAAGACACTAACACTTGATGATGTCATGTTCGACAGAGGACAGTTGTGCAGGTGTTCGGCGTTACTCTGTTGATAATTATGAGGACAAATGTTTTATTTTGTAAATTCTAATAAATTTGATCAAACTCTGATTACATACCGTGTGATTTAAAGTGTACTTTTACATAATTTGCATAGTTAAATAAGTCAATTAGCAATATGCCTTTCAACTTTGACCGACTGATCTCTGAACTTTTTATGGCTTTTTTGTAACATACTGATTGCTAACGTGACACATTAGGCTCTGATAAGGAGACACAATCACGACACTACACAGAGGGACAACACTGCAATCATCCACCTTTGGATGTTTTTAACACTTCCTGTGGTTTATTATACGTTAGTTTTATATCAAATACCAACTTATGTTCCAACAGTTTTCTCACCTTGACACATTTATTTGGAATAAAGCATGCACTTCATCATGCACCAACTGTTTTAACATTTCAGCAGCATGGGCCTGTATCATAATGTGGCAGAATATCATAATTAAAATAGATATATATTAGGCCTACTACTCCAATAACCAAACATCATAGACATTATCAAATGTAATGAGAATTTAGTGTCATGTTATAGAAGTTGGGTAGAAAATCTTGTTGATAATGCAAAACAAAACAAATACTATGTGAAGTCCTATTATCATATAATTTCAAGGATGTTTAATCATCTGTAATCTCAATCGCGACAGGTTTCAATTTTGGTTAGAGTTAACCATGATTGACCTGTAGAGGGCAGCAAGGTGGAGTACTAACTGTGAGTTTAGCCGACCAGAAAACAAAGCGTAGAAGAAGAGCACGCTTCTTTTTAACTAGTCTCACCCTGAGCCTAGACTGTCAGGCAGCAAGTCCATGGCAATCCAAGGCTTTGTCCACCAGCAATACGCTCAATCAGTCAGATAGTTGCGTTATTGGTTAAATTTTATACACTCACGTTTATGTTAGAGTGTCTAAAAGCGCAGACTGCGGAAAAGCGTCCGCCGAATTTACATTAATGACACCTGAGAGACCGAACTCAGGGCAAAATAAACCGCAGCGCCTGTCTAGACGGCGGGTTATTTACAAATCGTCAACAGCGCCATTGTTTTGCTAACGCTAACGCTAGCTATTCAACAGGTGGCTCACCAGCTTTATATATTGTATATATTATTAGATTACATTGCCGTTCCTGACTTTATTTTTAAAGCGCAGATTCGCATAAATGCTCCCCGGAAGTAAGGAAGTGAAAGAGCAGTTACTTTAAACAAAATGGTAGCTAGCTAACTGCTAGCTTCGGTCTCGCTGTCGACTAACGGCGCCGTTAAAATACAGACATATTAGATCACATAAATGGAGACAAATTACCCCAACTTGGTAAGTTTGAGTCTTTGTGTTTCTGTTTTGTCTTGTCCTGTTGAGGAAAGAGGAGTAAACATGTTAGTTAACGACAACAGTGGGAGGAAGGGGGTGTAACGTGTGTAACGTACTCAGCGCCCAGTTTGGTACAAATAGCGTTACGGTAACGTTTGTTAGCTAAAAACAATCCAGCCTCCGTTAAATAAAACCCAAACTCCATGAGCATTGTGTCCAGTTCATGTTGGAAAAGTTTCACATTCATGGTCGTTTTGGAGGCTGTACTTTGCGATGCTTTTAAATGGTATTACGTAATACTGAGAGTTGTTTCTAATGTTTTGTCCATCCTAAATAGGGACTTGGTGTAGCTAATAAACTTAGTGTGATATTTAAGTGATGTTTTCAGTTCGTAATCTTTTTTTCTCATTGAAAAACTAACCAAATCATAGTAGCCTCCTAACTTTCTCTGCATCATGTGTCTGTTTACAGAGGAGACCGAAGAGGAAACTCTGCTACCTCACGAACACAGAGAGGTATGTGTGAAAACTATTCGTGTGCTCTGTGAGTTTGTTTTGTTCTTTCAATCCAGAAACAAGACTATTGAAACTTGGGATTTCTGCAGTTGTTACATGTTGTGCACCGTAATCAAATAATAAAGAACTGGAGAGTAAAGCTTTTTATTGTACGTAGTTTCCAATGTTGTACCTACTTTTTAAGCTTCTACGAGCTGCAGTGTGTTATTCTTACTTGGGTGCAATCCCAACACTATTTGTCACCAGGGGTTTGAGAAAATGTCAATATATGAGTATAGCAATTGTGATACTGTATTGATTTCCAAAATGATTGTATCGACTTTATTTGTTTACATGTACGGATTTGTGGCAGTGGTTCATTTGTGTTGCGTTTAAACTCCCAAACACTAGCTCTTTCAGTGTTGTAATTTATTTTCAGCCATTTGACTCTTCCACGCTAAGGCAACATATCACTAGCATAGAAAAAAAGAACATAGGCCCAGGTTGAAGGGTGCACTGCTGGCATTGACAGTTTTCCTAAAATTAGATTTAATAAATAACAATTTATTGCCTTTCTTACAGTACCAGATTTTGCCAATAACTGCCTGTTTGTCACAATAATATACATTATATGTTGTATTTTTTTTCCTCTAACATTGTTTTTGGGGAGCGTTTGTGTGTAATACACATTTTATGGTACTGAGTGTCTCAGCAGCTGTGTGGATATTTTGAAATGTTGGTCTTTCAGCTATCATAGTAACCTGATCTTTGTGTTTTTTCAGTTTACCAAAATGGACAGCACCGCTGACAGTGGAAGACGTTGATAAGATGTTCGATGACTTGGGTGAGTTGAGAGTGTAATTGTTTTGCTTTACTATGGTGCAGTTTGTTTTGCATTTTCATCATGTTAAACTAGACTTAACTATCTTTTCAGATCCATCATCACATAATGACGATGACCTATCACACCTGTGTCCTCTGCTCCAGACCTTTGATACTGAGACAAACCAGTGTGAGAGGAAGGCTTCACCAGTCCCACAGGAAGTAAACCTAAAGGAGAAACTTCCAAAATGTCAAACGGTACTGTTTAGTCTGCCACTACATGATGTCCACTGAAAATACAAATAAGTAGTCTTGCTTCTGTGTTGGAAAAAAGGGAAATATCTTGAATATCTGAGAGTCAGTTCAATGCCTCGTTGGATGTAGCAGACAGTGGTTGAATTTACCATGTAGAGGTGCTTGCTGAGTGTTGTGTTTTTGTTACTGATAAACAGCTGTTCACTGCTTTTATGTCCTCACGTGGGAAAGGCTTAATGAGCCAGTCGTCAAAATTTTTTTGTTTGTCACATGCTCAACATATCTCTACGTTATGCAGTAGTTATACAACATTCTTTTTCTGTTTTGAAATTGAATTGACTGTCTGCCAGGCAGTCCCAAAATTTTCAAAAGACACATAGGCATGATGTGGGATGAAATATTCACATTGTGTCTGAATGCTGCAGCTCAGCTAGTGAAACAGAGGTTTTCCACTTTCTGATAATGTGCTTGTTTATAGACTCAGCAGCACTTGTATACATACATATATATACACAGGCTTTTTAAAATTAGGCAAGATTTGATCCCCATAGATGTGTTAAGCTTTTAAAATGTATATTTTGTAACTCATTAGGATCCCGAAGGAGAGATACTGCACCCTGCAACAAGGTCACCAAGTCCTAAACTAGACATTGGTAAGAGACTCCAGTCCTGGCCTTTTAAAATTCACGCACATTAAATATCCAGTCACTTATCCTTTGCTCTTTTTTACAGAAATGTTTTTCTTGTTAAAGGATGCTACATTTTCTTGTTGCAGATTTGGACATCCCATTCAAAGCACATGGGCCAATGAAGACATCCAGCCCTATTGAAGAGAATATGGTGGTGGGAAAAGTAGAAGAGCTGGACAATGAAAAAGACCAGGTTGTGACCCCGCTTCTCTTTGCCTGTGATGATGATGAAAAAGAAAAGGCAAATACAGACCCTCTACCCATACAGGAACCTCAGTGCAATGGGCAAGTTGAAGAGGAGTAAGTAATTATTAACACATTTCATATAGGAAATAAGTTGTTTGTATGAAGTGTAGGATTCTGGTGTCGACACTAACATCGAAAGTTTGTTTTCACTTGTTGATTTACAGCATGTTTCTTTCTTCTAGAATTGAGTTGGAGTCTCCTCCAAGCACGGTTGTTTTTAGCAAAGCTGAGAAGTCCAGTCACAAGAACAAAGTGGAGGGATCGTGGTAAGAGCCTTTATAATTCTCAAAGTTATGAGTAGTTTGCTGCAAGCGCACAAATGATCCATCAGCACCTGATGGATTGCAATACACAGAACACAAATAGTGCGTTCATTTTGTGTTTTGATGTTTATTGTCTGGTTACCTGTAATAATCATTTGGATGTTTACCTTATCGGATTTTTTTTACTTACTTGTGTGCTTGTGTTTTTTTTTTGTGTGTGTTTTTTTTTGCAGCAGCAGCAAAGAGAGTCACCCAGTCAAAGAAAAAACACCCAAGAAACCACAAGCACCTGTTTTGGAGGGCAAAAGAAAAACACCAAGGTAAGAAGTGACCACTTTTTAATGTGTAGTGACAGGTATTTTTGTGCTTATACTTAAGATCTGATGACCTAACAATACTTGATATCTGGGGCCAATATTGACATCAACATTTATTACCTGGCAATAAAAGTATACTACGCAGGAGTTGTTGGTTACTGTGTGTAAACAGTGTTGCCAGCAAAAGTTAATTGAAAGCCAACTCCAGATTCATGCTCGTTCGCAATATTGTCCGCAGTTTCATAGCCTCTTCTTGGATGTCTGTTTACGGTCTGGCAAGTAGCTGCTACTCTTTTAGATAGTCTCGATCTGCTGCGCTCAGGAACTTCTTGAACACAGCAAAATAAGAAGGCAGAGGGCAGAGTCTCAGCCTATAAATACACCACCACACACTTGTAGTGGGTCGAGAGTCCTTCTACTTTTTCTTGCCTACACATTGTTTTTAGGAAAATCCTGTGTAGTTTAGATGTATTATCTTCACACAGTGTATGTATGCCACATGCATCGTGTACATAAAATATGGCAGAATATAAGAAATGTATAAGTATAACATGATATATGCTATATTGTATAACAGTAACATAGCTGGAAATTACCTTATTATTAATTGCTTTACAGTAAAATGACAATAAAATGTGAAAATGAATGGCGCAAAATATATTGCACATGCATGTGCAGCTAAAAGACTTCATAATAAAAATATAATACAGCTACAACTCACACAGTTGTTTAACGTAGCAGTACAGCATGTTGTGCAATTTTTAATTGAATTACAGTATGAGTGACTTTTTTTTTTTTTTTTTTTAACTTTTTGTTAATTCCCAGGCGAGAAAATGTTGACCCACCTGTGCCAGCAGAAAGACAGGAGCCTGAACTTGCAGCTCCAAAAAAAGATTCAGAACGTGTTCACAAGCAGCCGTCAGTGGTGCTCAGCCGTGTGGAAAAGGACATGACTGCTTTCCTTAAGAAGCTTAGGGACGCTGCACAGCCCAAACCTGCATGGTGAGTTGAGATAAGAGTACACCTTAACGTAATTTGTTACTATGGTGTCCTCCTGTTGAAAATGGAAAGTACCAAAATGTGTTTACAAAGTACCCACTTCTTACTTCAACAGAAAAACATAAAATAATTCATTTAACTTTTTTAGCCCCAGGAAGTCTCTGTCACCAGTGAAAGAGCCCACTCCTCCTCCTCCTGAGCCAGATGATGATTTCCTGATTCTGGAAGATGATAGACCTCTTTGGTTTTCTATTCCAAGTAAAACTGCCACCAGCAGGAAACAGAAACAGAGCAAAACTTCAAGCACGGACAGAGACAGCTCAACAGACAGGGCCACTAAGGAGAGCCCACTGGAGACGGCACAGAAACAGCAGGAATCTGAACAGGCAAACGACAAACTGGGAAGTCAGACTGTGAGTCAGAAAACAAAGAAGATGAAGGGGAAAGAGAAGAAGAACAAGGTGACTGAGCCTGAAAATGATAAGGAGGAATTGTCCAGGCCTGAGGATCTTCCTGCCGGTGACTTAAGTGAAGAAGAGGCACCAAACAAAAAGAAACGACTAAAGAAGGTACCATCTAAAGAAGGAGACAAGGAAGAGGAGCAACCTAAAGACACAGCCAGCAGGAAGACCAATGAAGATGAACCCACTCCGAAAAAGGAAAAGAAAGCTCAGAAGTCTTCTGATGTGAAAAGTTCAAAGTCTGTAAAAGATGGGAATGACAATGCCAAGACAAGCAGGTCTAAGGCAGTAAAGGGGGCCAGAAAAGTGACGCAGGGATCTGATGCTGGAAATACGAGGCATGCTGAGGCTGGAAAGGAACAAAGTCAGAGCAATGAGGAGCACGCAGATGCTGAAGACCTGGGTTCACCTCCAGGTAAGGACCTCCTACAGTATGTGTTGGTGTTGAATCTTCCTGCAAGTCATTATTACAGGTTAACCAGTGTAAATGTGACTAAATGTAAATGCTGCTCCTGTAGACCCCAAGTGTTGACAGATAACACCAACATTTGTGAATAGCACAACTGTTTTAAAGCTGGAAACCAAAAAAAAAGCTCAACTTTGAGCCCCACTGACATTCAAGTGGTGAATAAATTGGTATACGCAGAATATTTGGTTTAAAAATTTGGTTTTAAGCTTTATTTTTAGTAGCGGAAACAATTGTGACTCAAATGCGATGCAGAAACTTAAAAATATCTATTACCAAAAATTTTAGTTTTTGTTTTTGATGGTTTCCCCGTATGTTATTTATTCTTCTTTGGATCTCCATTAGCTTCTGCGAAATGGTCGCCAGTCTGGGGTCCAACTGAAAATTAACGTGCATTAAAAGATATTTTTTTATCAGAGATGCAGTGTTTGAAGTGTATGAGAATATTATTGAAACGCAGTAGAGAAAATTTACTTTAAGCATCTCCTTCTTTCCCACAGAAGAAGAAATCATTAACTCTGAAGCACCAATAGAAAAGGATGCAGCAGATGGAAAGGATAAACACAACAAACTACCGGCTGTGTCTGAAAAGAGTTCATCCGATGACTGTCAGACTCCTGGGAAGAGGAAGAGGAGGCAGCCTGGAGAGTGGTGGCTGAACCATCCGATCACAGAGGAAACAAAGGTGACAGACATCCAGCCTACACCCAAGAAGTCAAAGCAGTACAACAAAAAACCCAGCGCATCAGTCCCCTCACCTGTAAAGACGAAGAAGGACAGAGTTTTAAAGAAAAGAAATCAGACACAGCCTTCACCGTCATCCAGTCAGAACACAAATAAAGCTAAAGAAAAGAAAACCACACAGAAGAAAAACAGGAATACAAGAGGAGACAAACCGAACAAAGTCTCTCACACGATTGAGGCAGAGCAGATTGAGGAGCAGGAGCAGCTGGAGATCCTGGACCAGGGACTGGATAAGGAGTCCAGCCCTTTGGTCCTCACAGAGAGAGACTACAGCCTCAACTCGGGTAAGTTCAGCGGTGGAGGAAGTACTTTGATCCTTTACTGAAAGGAATAGTTTGGATGTTTTGAAGTGGGGTTGTATGATGTTTTCATCCATAGTCACTGTATTACCTACAGCTGATGGCGGTCTGCACGTCCCTGGTTTTAAGAAGCTGGCAGGAGTAATGCTGCGGACAGGGGCAGCAGCGAAACGTATTTTAGCCACGTAAAAAAGGCCCACCTTGAAAGAATCAATATCAGTTCAAGAGTATGTTATATTTAGAATATTTTAACCGCTTTACCTTGACATCAGATAGTGATTTCTGACAGGGAACTGAAGCTGTTACTCCTCTCTTCAAGGCCACCAGCCTCCATTGACAAAACCTGTAATTTTATCTCACAGAACACAGACGCTGCTGGTCTCCCGCTGCCCCCATCGGCTAGTTTGTGTTATTATGTGACTTCAGTAAATCCTGTGTGGTTCTCTTAACTGGAAAAAACAATCCGAACTATCCCTTTAAGGAAACCTTTAAAAAGTACCAATACCACATTTTTTAAATACTCTATTTCTCGTAAAAGTGCTGCATTTAAATCCTTCCTAAGTAAAAGTACATAAGTATTATCAGAAGAATGTACTTAAACAGTAAAAGTACTTGTCCAAGCACTTTGAGGTCCAGCTGAAATCTGTTTCGTGCTTTTAATGAAGTACAAATGTTGCCTGTATTTGAGTTTGGTAAACCTAAAGCTCCAACCAATAACTTTTGATGTGTTACAGGCGAGCAGGTATTTCCGAGAGTATACCACCATGAAAAACAGTCCATCACACCAGTGCCTGTCTCTCCCAGAGGACCTAGGGAGCAGCTGAGGGCAGCTGAACCACAGAAGCGGAGGAGGAAACCTCCCAGGAACTGGTGGACTGTTGATGACATGTCTGAGGACATCTCATCGCAGCCGCAGCAGCGGGAGCCCAAACCTCGTAAGGAAAGAAAAAAACAGTCCAAACAGAGCAGATCTCCTCGACTGGGGACTCCCAAAAATGGCAACATGGCAGTCTCATCAAAACCACCAGGGGGAACTCCTGTGCCTCCTGTGAAACCAAAGACTGTCAAACGCTCTCTGGCCACGATGAAAGACATTTTCTCCGCAGTTACAGAGACTCCGGCTGTGGTCAGCAGCAGAGAGACACTTCAGAATAAAAGACATAAAGTGAGTGCAAGTCCTGCCGTGAACGTCACCGTTACTGACTGTGCATCAGTCAGTAGGACTGACACAGGTATTCTCAGCATGGATGCTGATGAATTCAGGAAAGAACAGAGCAGCGCTGTCAACCATGTGGCCCCACACGACAGCCAGACAGAGGACAGGTAAGAAACAGTTGAAATGTTGTTACTCTTAACACCTCCCTCATTATTTATTCATTCATTTTCATTTATTTTTTGGCAGGTTACAACTCTTCAGAAGTGGGCCGTCCTCCATGATTGAGCTGCAGCAGTATGAGGAGGATGAAGACTTGTGTATGTTTTTAAACAGTAAACCCATTAATATATGAAAAGTCAATCAGATTTTGGAGATTTATATATTAACTTTACTTACCACTTTATTTTAAGTGTACAAGCAAGGTATACAAATCTAAAACACCACTCCTTATTTCCCTGGAAATACCTTTTTGCCAAGTTTATGATGGAAAACCTTGATTATTATTAATTACAAGGAATGAATAATAATCATTAATATACTACAAATACACTTCTGTAGCTTAACAATCCCTCCAGGATGTTGCAGAAAATGTTAACACAAATTCAGCCAATTCCTTTGAGCTCTGTGTGACCTTGCAATTTTGTCCAATTACCGCATCTTTACTGCAAATTTTACGGTTTAAAACAGATCAAGTCAAGCTGCGTGCAGCGTGTCTATTGGCTCAGCCCCCCTCTCTCTCAGTTTATGATGTGACTACTGCTACAGAACAGAAGCACACGGCTAACATTACCCAGCAGTTATTAACACGTTTGGGTGACACTGTGACACTGTATAGGCTCGGTGTCGGCTGTCAGTCGCTGCTGCAGGGCTTCTCACACTCTTCAAAATATGACGAGCAGGGGTGAGATCTTGTGCTTTGTTAGCTCGTGCTAACGTGGCAGAGAGAGCAGGAGGGCAGCGGAGACGGTCCTTCAGCGCCACAGCAACAGCTAACCGGTGAAGATCAGCTGTTATTGCCCCCACTGCCCACCTCCCCTACCATCACAAATAGATTTTAGTTTTGTAGGGGAACACTGTGACACTATTTTTGCAAATTTCACCGGCCCCTGCAGTTTTGTCAAAAAACTTCTCCAAACAACACAACATCCATCGCACTTTTTTTTTCTTTCAGAAGAATTAAGCATGTCAGGCCGCAACGATCCCAAAAAGAGATTGTGAAATCCTGGAGGGACTGGTTTAATCATAAAAGTACAAAGGAAGCAAGTGTTGACTGTTGTCCAATTTCAGGCTTCATCACTGGCTTTTCATCACTTTTTTAAAAACATCAGAAATCAAAACGTCCACCACAATGTGGGAGCACAAACAGTATTCATTTAAATAATTGTTAAATGAAAAGGCAGCATAATCGACAAGGCTTGAAGAGTCTGTTTTGAAAACAGTCATGGCTGCAAGGATTCTGCTTAGTCTTGTTCTGGACAATCGGTCAAAATGAACAAACTGTATGTACACACTGAGCCATGTACATGGATGACTGTAAAGATGTGTGTATGTCCAGTGCATGTTTACTATGTGCAACTCAGAAAACAGGGATGTAATGCACCACTGAGAACAGCAGAAGCCTAAACATAATGTTCATTGTAGTAGACACTGTAGAAAGAAATACCAGTGAGAGTCTTGAGAGGATAAAGTCTTCTACATTCTTTTACACTGACCCCTTACACCTTCTGTGGTGAATTAAAAATGCAGCAGGTGGGCCTTCGATGCCTCCATATGTAGCTCACGTCATGAGTTTAAACAGCTCCATCTGGTGGTTCCATTGTTAACCTTGATAACTTGAATATGAGTGCTTGATTTTGAGCATGCTCAATTATAAAAGCTGTGATTTTCCTCATTGATCACCAAGCCAGATGATTAACTTCTACTTTTATCTTGACCTTGTTTCAGGTCTGCCGCCAGCCAGAGTCCCTGCTGCTCTCTCCATATCAGATCTGTGTGCTCCTCCTCTCAAACCGCTGGTGTTACAGTCAAAGGATAAGGCCAACCTGGCAGAGTGGTTTCAGAGCCTCTGGCCTGTCGACAGTAAGAAAATATAGTATTGTATTTTCAATGAGTTTATAGAAAGAAAAGTAGAAATGAAAACTGGTATTTGAAGGATCAAGCTCTGTGAATGTGGGGTATTCTTCCTTTAAAGGAAAAATAGTTAATTCCTGGACAAAGTAAACACTCAGCAAAGGCCAGATTTTACTTGCATCCCTCATGAAGCTGGGCATGTTTAAAGTTACTCCAAGAAAACCTGTTTATATTGTTACCATTTGCTGTTTGGCCAGTGTGTGAATGGTGACTGAGTAACAGGTGACACCATGTACAGTAGCCTCAGCCACCAGTGTGTGGTTTGGAAGGCTAGAAAGGCACTATACAAGAGCAGTCCATTTACTATTTACCATTACTACAGTCCGTTGTATGCAGGATGCAAACCAGCATGCTGTTCTAAACCCACAATCCCCAGATCCAAAAGGTACATCACGTCAACTGAGCTGCACACAGATGACAGCTGGACAGCTCGTTGACAGCTGTCAGCAATGATGGATGAGAGCGCATTTAAGATACTGATGACCAGACGAAGAGTAATAATAAGAATATAATATTTTAATTGAACAAAATAATCAGAAAGTTTACCAACAACAAAATGGCAAAACTGAAAATAACGGACAGAGAAATGCGTATGTAATTTCACTGTTGTGAATCCTGCATGTAAGAACCTACAATAAATGGAATAAGCACTTCATAGTTAACATAGATTGTATAGTAACAGCAGCAGAGCTTTTTTGGGTTGATTCCTGTTTCTGGAAAGCCTGGTGAATAGCATTTAGTTTTATCTTCAAGGTAACGGATGTATGAGCGAGAGGGTCAAAGCTCAGGGTGCAACGTTATAAGGCAGTAATATGTCCCGAATGTGTGCATGCTGCATGCAACAGTACGTACTTTGTAAGAACAGCTGCAGTACAAACTTTAAGCAAAAAGAAAGAAAAAGTTAAACAATTCTGAACGCAGCTCCAGTTGTCCTCACATGCCTTCATAGAAAGCAGCGGCCTGATTGACTAATTGATTTGTAGATTTGTAGATTTATTTATTTTTAAAGAAAGAAATGGGACAGTACATGTTAATGCACATATAAATGTAAACGTGAGATTGTAGCCGTGTGGCTAATTTCCATCTCTAGTCCCATTGGCAGGTTGGTGTTGTACAACATTCGTTCACAATAAAAACAAAGCAAAACAAAACAAAATAAAACAAAACAAGACAGAACAAACATAGTTAATCATAAAATATACAGGCCAAGGCTCGGGGGACCATGCACATTTCACCACAGCTTAAACACTATATGTCGAGGGGCTGGTTAAAGTGCAAAGTGCTAAAGTGTAGAGTGCATTATTGTATTGCAAAATGCCCAAAAAATATAAAGTGCTAATTTGATTGCCTAATACTCAGTTGCATATTACAATAATGGGGACCATGTTTAACAACAGCAAACTATATCAAAACATTCATTTAAAAACTCTCCTACAGCTCGTGCAGTTTAATCCAAGTGTCGTTTATCCAGTCATACACTCAGTCCTTCCCAAACACATGCATTTTTGCTATTTCGCTGGACTCTGCCCTTGAGGAACGCATTGACTTGTTTCAAATGCATGTATTTAGGAGGTACTGAGCTCATGACTGGATAAATGAGACTTTGATTATTCTGCATAAGTTCGTATGCAGAATAATCAGCAGTTCGTAATTGGGTGTTTTGATATAGTTTTGCTGCTGTTAGATGTGGTCTCCATTAAATCAGTAAATCAATATGTTTTCCGTGGAGGCATGCCAGAATAATGTTTTCCTCATGGATTCAAGGTAACGCAGCATGACTAACTGATTTACAAACGATCATTTTATGGGTGAAATACGTCTTTAATATATGAGCTAATGGACAAAATAATCTCTATAACAATGATGTCCCATTGCATGACTCATTTTCCCATAACACATAATTTCATATCTCAATTTATCCAGAGAATTACTATCTGCTTTTTTATCAGTAATATAGACACATTTTTTAAATCGAAACTCTCTATTATTAATCTCTATCATCAAAATATTCTTATGAAACAGTGTAAAACAGTAGTAATCATCATTGATATTGTGTCATTGAATCATTTTTACTGTGTAATATGGTTGCAGAGGGCGCTGAGATCACTCCGGACAAGTTTGATTGGTACTTCTATCAAGGCAGAGCTATTGGCTTCCTGGTGGACCTGAACTGTGGCTCAATCTGTAACGGAAAAATCCTGCTGGGCTCCTACATGAAGAAGCCTCTGTGGGTGGATCACAGCGCCACGACAGTCAGTACACTTCTCATACATTATGTCATGTTATTGTCTCACTCTCTTGTACATGAGATCTTGAAAGTGTTTAAGCACTAATAATTTCTTTCATTGTTGTGTTTTTAAAGGTTTTTGAATTAATAACAAGCTCTGTGAGCGTAGTCATCGACAGCGAGGAGTCCCGCTTCCACCCCGGACAATCCTTTATGGTGCCATGTGGTAAGGAAATACTTACGTTTTCGCACCTATTTTCCACAGGTGTAAGGTACAGGTCTTAGACTTTTTAAGCACTTTATAGATACATTCTTCTCAAATTTGGGTCACAGATTTGTTAAAATAAGAGTGAGCACTTCTCCTTTTCCAAGGTAATCCATCTACATGACAGGTGCAGCATATCAAGAGGCTGATTAAAGAGCATCGTTACTACACAGGTGTGTCTTGGGATGATCTCAGTAAAAGACAGCTCTAAAATGTGCAGTTTGATCACGCAACACAATGCTACAGATGTCCCAAGTTTTTAGGGAACGCTCATGCCCGTGAGCTAACCACACGCGTCTTCACCTGTAGGATCCTCTGAGACCATCCACCCAAACAACTGATGCAACAAATGGTTTATATAACCAAAGAATTTCTGTACAAAGTGTCACAAACTGTCTCCGAGAAGCTCATCTATTGGCTCGTCACAATTGTGTGGTAGTGAAGCTGGTTGGATGCACTGCCAAAATCACGGAAGCAGCACAGGAGACGGCTCGCGGTCGTGAAATGAACATTAAGTTCACCGGCAGCAGCTTTGGTGAGGATTCCTGCAGTCAGCATACCACTGCCAACCCCCTCAAAACTTGGGACAGCCGTGACTTTGTATTGTGTGATGAAACTGCAAAGTTAGAGTGACCTTTTATTGTGACCATCCTGACACCTGTGTGGTAACGATGCTGTTTAATCAGCATCATGATAGGTCACACCTGTCATGTAGACGGATTGTCTCGGAAAAGGAAAAGTGCTCAGTTTGACAGAAATATCTATTGTCTTGGATCTTTACCATAAACTCGTGATAAACTAAAGTGCTGCATTTAAATGTTTTGTTCAATGTACTTAGACAAAATTAAAATCTATTATAAGCATCTTGGTGAATTGTTTCTTCTTAGTTTTGATGTCTAGTTTTGAAGACCTTTCAGTTGTAAATGTCGTTTGTTTTTGTCAGTGTTGTAATGATGTCACTGCTCTGTTCACACAGGACACGCTTACAGCATCCAGAATGTCAATGCTCAGCCTGCAGTTGTGTACTTCACCAGGATCCTGGCAGAAAGCTCAGACTGAAGTTGTCGGCTGGATCACCAGCTCCATGTTTCTCTGTAATGACTTGTTCCTCTCAATGTGGAGAATTTAAAAAAAAGAAGGACTGGGGATGTAACATTATTTCTGTATATATATTTTTTACTTTCTGTATTAAATTCAGAGTTGTAAATAGTAAAACATTGGTTAGTTTTTTAATGAACCTGTTTGATCTTTAGCTACGCTTGTAAAAAAGAAAAACAGTGAAATTGGTTTCCAATAAAGTTTTGTGCTTGTTGATATTTTTGAGTGTCAGACGTTGACACTTATTGTATTTTGAGTGTCATTACCTGCATTCTGGTGACATTTTATGTACCACGTTGTACCAGTGTCTGTATGTAGATCCCGTGCTGGGCGCTGCCATCTTGTGTTCCTGCTGTCCCACCAGTGGTGAGCAGCGCCATTGACCGTTCACACAGCTGTCAGTCATGATATCAAACCCCATTTTTATAGCATCAAGTAACTCGTTATAACCAAACTTATAAGAAAAATGAACACTTGAAAATACATCAGTGTAATAAGAACTACAAAAATGACAGAAACCATCTTTGGGGGGAAAAATTAATTTGATTATTTGTACTTAGATTTTTTAGTTTGGCTGATATTTTATCTGGTAACATGGAAGGGTCAGGGTTTGTGACCTATACTGCAGCCAGCCACCAGGGGGCAACTGAGCTGTTTTGGCTTCATTTCTTGGGTGCCATCATGTCAATCACCTTAATTATGCAGTCTGATTTAATTATGATAACAATATGACATTGGATATATATGAAGTATCTTCCTGGATACTCAAAGTGGCTTTACGGAGAACACCGAAACAAAAATGAAATAATCTACAAAAAGGGAAACAAAGCAGAGAGAAAGAAGAACACAGTTGTGAGAGGTTGTTGGCAGTTTTGAAGTTGTGTGTTTTGGGGGATTCCTTGAAGGTGGAGAGTGAGGAGGAGTCTCTGATGTCTTTAGGCAGTGAGTGTGAGGGTTGGAGCAGCAATGGAGAAAGCCACGTCCCCCCAGGTGTGGTGGTTAGCGCTGGAGGTTGGCATCAGCAGACCTGAGAGTGTGGGTGTGAATTGTACCTTATGGGATATAAAAAAACACTTGATTTGAGGGGTCCCTGTGGAGGACTGTGTGCCCTGTAAGGTCGACACACCTGCCTTCCTGTCCAAGAGAGCACAACAGAGGTCAGAGAGACACACTGTGCATTCCAACCCCAGCACTCCCATACTATGTAGTATGCCAAAGGAGATTTAGTACGTCAAAAGCAGTGTGCCAAAAACACCAGAATGTTCTGCTGCATCCAGCTGGATTTCGCGGTATCTAAGCCAGCATGCTTCTCTGGGTGTTCTGACCCACAATGCTCTGAAATGCTTACAGGTAAATTCAGCATGTGTTGAGTTAATGTGTAGATCGCTCTTTTTTGGAGCATTTTGTACCCCACTGTATACTGCTTCTTAAACTTCCATGTTGGTGCAGTGCCAGCCAGATGTTTGTAAATGTTGGTGTGTCTACCTGATTGTATACATCAATATCGATAGGTGCTCTGAGGCCATGTTTCTCTGCTGGAAACTGGACCTGGTTGGGGGAGAGTTACTGCCTCAAGTAAGGGAGTTCAAGTATCTCGGGGTTTTGTTCACGAATGAGGGTAGAATGGAGCGTGAGATGGATCGGCGGTTTGGTGCGGCTTCTGCAGTGATGCGGGCGCTGTGTTGGACCATCGTGGTGAAGAGGGAGCTTTCGATTTACTGGTCCATCTACGTCCCAACCCTCACCTATGGTCATGAGCTCTGGGTAGTGACTGAAAGAATAGGACAGCGGATACAAGTGACCAAAATGAGTTTCCTCCGTGGGGTGGCTGGGCTCAGTCTTAGAGATAGGGTAAGGAGCTTGGATGTCCGGAGGGAGCTCAGAGTAGAGCCGCTGCTCCTTCATGTTGAAAGGAGTCAACTGAGGTGGTTCGGGCATCTGATCAGAATGCCTCCTGGGCGCCTCCTGCTGGAGGTGTTCCAAGCACGTCCAACTGGTAGGAGGCCCCAGGGCAGACCCAGAACACACTGGAGGAATTACATATCTCATCTGCCCTGGGAACGCCTTGGGGTCCCCCAGGAGGAGCTGGAAAGTGTTGCTGGGGAGAGGGTCTGGGTTGATCTTGTCTCTGGCGAGCCTGGTGAATGCTGTTTTTTTTGTAATATCCAAGATGTACAAGTAAAACGGTCAAAGTTCAGGGAGCATTGTTATGAAGAAGTCGTATGTCCTGACTGTATGAATACTGCATGCAACAGAGCGTACTTTGTAAGGGCAGCCGCAGCACCTACTGAAAGTTAAAAGAAAAATATGCTAGTCAGAATTCAGCCACAGTCTATCGCAGGACTGAGAGTCCATGTTGAGCAGCTCATTCAAAGAGCGTTAGAGCACAAGATATTCAGGACAGTGATCCTCAGAGGTGAGGCAAGTCATTGTTGGGCAAGAAGTAAGTTTCGAGTCTTTGCACTCAAGTGTTTTGCATTGCCTCTTGCAAATTTTTTTTTTTAATCTTTTGTTTTTTGACCACTGTAGTTTTTTTTACATGAACAAAATAATTTTTATGTATCATTTTCTCCAACTGGCACGGCCTAAATAGCATTAATGTTGGTTGATTGGGAAGGTATCGAGTGCTTTCAAGTCAAAAGGCTCAAGTCCAAGTGAAGTCACAAGTCATTAGCTAGGTTTCCATCCGAATGTCTCAAAATTTTTGAGCGAATTTAGTGAAAATGCGCAAAAAGAAAATGCGACTATATGCCCGTTTCCATTCATTATTATTTTGCGATTATTGAGAGGAGAGTGCGCCATGAGATGACGTCATCAGAGAGCGTCTCTCTGCCACAAAACAAACAACACACCCGGCTGACAGTCAACAACTGATCATGGACAGATTCCTGATCGACCTGTCAGTGTTTGGAAGAACTCTGGTCAAACATATCTTACTTTATCGTCCGCCGCCATTTTTTTGTGACCACAACGTATACGTGTGACGTGGTATCCGGTCCAGTCATCGTTTATCTGCAAAACCTGGTTCCATAGCAAAAAGTCGTGCTTTCCTTTTATCAATACGCAGACAAATCCACTCCCTCCAAGCGTAAAAACTTTTTTGCGAATTATCGGCCTTTTTTTGAATTTCTAGTGTTTCCATTAATGTTTATTTTCGCTATTTTTGAAAATTCGAATAAGAATAGGTGGATGGAAACCCCACTATTGGTGTTAAGATCCAGGTCAAGTTGCAAGTCTTTTTTGATTTTGTCAAGGTTAAAGTCATCAAATTTGTGACTTGAGTCTGACTCCAGTCCAAGTCTTGTGACTTGAGTTGACACCTCTGGTAATCAGTGCCACCACAGCATACAGGACAATCCCACAAGTTGCAAGCTGGGGTGGCTGGGGCTCAGAGGTAGAGTGGGTCGTCCCCGAATCAGGAGATCGGTGGTTTGATCCCAGCTCCTTGAGTTAGCAAGATACTGAGCCCCACATTGCTCCTGATGGTAATTGGAAAATAGACCTGCACCTGTGTAACACCTTCCTAGTTGATTCAACCACTCAAAGCACTTCTTAAACTATGATTCACACACATATTCATACACTGGTAGCCGAGGCTACCAAACTACCAAACCAAAACATACTCACACATCAGGAGTAATTTGGGGTTCAGTATTTTGCTCAAGGATACTTCGACTTGCAGACTAGAGGAGCCGAGGATCGAACTGCTGATCTTCCGATTGGTGGATGACCTGCTTTGACTTGAAAGGTGCAACACAAGTGCAGTTCATTTACCATTTACAAGCAACTATACAATATTTCCTCTGAAATGTAGTAGACACTTGTGGTCCAGGTACAGTGGGTCTCGCGGTGTCATTCAGTCAGCTGATATGATCATGTTAACATTCCCACACTGACACTACACACGTCTTGTAGTTGGCATAAAGTCACCCCCCTGTTATGTCACGACACATTTACTGACCTACTTCATGAAGCCTGAATTATCTTTCTGTGTGTGAATCTGTTATCTTTTATCTATAGCATTAAATAGTTTTTGACACACTGATACCAACATGTTATTTAAGAGGGAGCTTGGGATTGCTCCAGCTGATATTCAGATAAGCCTTCATTCATAACTCGGTGATTTAGCTTTGACATGCTGCGTGATTATTGTGTAATGACTGCTGTTCTACTCTTAGTCTGTTTCTGCAGGCTTTAAAACCACCGGTGCAGACGTGCTGAAAGAGCCACTCAAATTAAAGCCATCAACATCCCTGACTTGAATACAAACCAAAGGGAAAGACTTTCCGCAGCTGAGCTTCAACAGCCTGCCACTTTGATAATTTATCACCTCTGAATGTCTAGTTTTAGCTGTGCCCGCTGCACCGGCAGTCTGACTGGCCTCTGGGCAGGATCTCCTTCAGAGAAGTGGATGCTGCGTCGACCACTGGAGTATACACAGGGGCAGCCTCCTACGTCTTTAATTATAAAGCATGTCTGTGACCAAATATGCTGCCTGTAACACAACATCTGTGCAGTGAAATGGCTGGGCTGCATCTTCTGCTCCACGTTCCTGTGAAAGAAAAACAGGGGGAGTGATTGTTTGTGAAAGATTACGTGCTCAGAATGAACACTTTAAGATGAAGGTGTTGGGTTGTATGTTTAGGTTGTTTTGGTGAGAGACGTGCCACCTGGTGAGTGAGTAATCTGTGCCTGTTTACTGGAGCAGGAATGTAAAGTTTACGCAGCATCCTGATCGGGGGAAGCCCTCAGTTCAGCCGAGTCAATGAATAAATAAATACACTTAATACAAGACTAACTGCAGTCATGGGATCGGCTCTACGAGGATGTAATTAGGTCCAACATTTCTGAGCTAAATGCTCGCAGTAATAAACACATTAACACACTGCTGTTTTCTGTGTTTCATGGTCAAGAGACAAATTACTGATTATGCTTTCCTTTTTTTCCCCTCACAAATCTTTTAACCAGATTTATGAGCAGTATACAATGCTATATTAAAGATGTCAGAGTGGGCTGGTCTGTGGATGGTATACTAAACATACAACATTCAGAACATGAAATGAACCCATACTGTTAATTCATACCCTAATCTCCCATATCTATATATAACCCCCACCTACTCTTACTCAGTGTGATGATAATAAAATATATATTTAAATCAAACATCAGACACACATATAAAATGATGATAGTGATAAGCTAAGGGAAATAAATAAATAAAATAGAATAAATATTAAAATAAAATAACATAAATAAATGAATGAATAAATAAATAAATAAATGGATAAATTAATAAAAGGAAATAAATAAATATTTGAAAAAAAACATCAGACACATATAAATTGATAATAGTGATAAGTTAAGGGAAATAAATAAATAAAATAGAATAAATATTAAAATAAAATAACATAAATAAATGAATGAATAAATAAATAAATAAATGGATAAATTAATAAAAGGAAATAAATAAACATTTGAAAAAAAACATCAGACACACATATAAATTGATAATTGTAATAAGATAAGGGAAATTAATTCATAAAATAGAATAACTATTAAAATAACATAAAAAAAATTAATGGATTAATTAATAAAATGAAATAAATAAATATTTAAATCAAACATCGGACACACAAAAAATGATAATAGTAGTAAGATAAGGGAAGTAAATAAATAACATGGAATAAATATTAAAATAAAATAACATTAAAATAAATAAATGGATAACTAAATAAATAACATTAAAATAAAATAAAATGAAATAAAATAAATAAATATTTAAATCAAACATCAGACACTCATAGAAAGTGATAATAGTAATAAGATAAGGGAAATAAATCACTAAAATAGGATAAATATTAAAATAAAACAACATGAAAAGTAAATAAATGGCTAAATGAATAAAATAAAATAAAATAAAATAAAATTCGGACTTAATAGCCTTACTCAAAAAAAAATCCATGAAGGGCTTCCAGGTCTTGCCGAAGGATTTACCAGTGTCTCTAAGGGAAAATCTTTTCAAGGTGGTTTAGAATCTCCTTAAGCCAGCTATTGTGTGAGGACGGAAGAGTGTGTTTCCGCTTAAACAAGATGAGGCGTCTAGTTAATAGAGCTGTTAAGCCAAAACACACCGTTTTATCAATGGGAGGTTCGGTGCTGTAGGTGGCGGGACTCCAACAGGGCCGTAAGAGGATCAGGGTTAAGGTTCACGCCAAAAACGGTTTCAAATGTGTTAAATATTTGATACCAAAAGTTAGTTAAATTTGTTCAGGACCAGAGCATGTGAGTATGATTATCAGGTAACTGTTTGCACCCACTGCAAGTGTTACTGATGTCTGGGAAGATTTCTGAGCAGAGCCTTACACTGTAATAAATGATGTAATGATTTTAATGAAGTCATAGAGGGTGTGTTAGAGCGTTTAACGTTTTCATCTTCCTAGACAGTATCTATGAGGGCGAGGCAAAAGGAAGCAACAAGAGAAATGTGGTGGAAATGTGGATCAATAAATGATTAAATTTGATGTCTTTTACCTTTAAACGCTACACTGTGGTGGCCAAATGAAAAATTAGATATGCTGTGTTCTGTGAGGATCTTATTGTGTTTCAGCACCAGCGGGTCCCTTCCCCAGTGTAAAACCCAACACTTCTATACATCAGCATGTGTGTGAGAATGTGTCGGTGCCACGGAGTCATGTTGTTCTGGTGTGTCTGTAATGACTTGACCTGCTGGCAGTTGGCTTCATGTGTGTTCAATCAAGCTCTAGAGTATTGACTAGGTGCACCTGGTGTGCTCATCATGCACGCCTCATTTTGCACTGAGGAAGCTACAACATGAACTGAGATGTTTGCCTTTTTGCACATGTTTTCACTGTCTGCACAGCCCTGTGATGTATCAGATAGAAACATTTAAAATCAAGATCGTAGTCTGATCTCTTTTTGCTCTCTGTGTGCGGGTCCTGCCTCGCTGCGCTACATATTTCACAAGTGAAATCTCCGACCTGCTGGTGCAAAAGGAAAAGTCAGGGAAGTCAAAACAGTTCATCCTGTGGGGAACGTGGAAATCAGTAGAGGCGAGCGGGGGCGGTTGGAACATTTCTGACATTTCTGTGTGTATCTTGGAGCTTTTTTATGCCAGTGTATTCGAGGGCTGCTCCTTGAAAGTCAGATATTGGAATCATCAGTCAGGAGCCCCTCAGTTGACTGAGTTTGGTTGAAGTCTTTTTTTTTTGCTAGTCAGTGCTGTGCATGAACTTCTGGGGACGATTTGGTCACCAGAGCACTGCAGACTAGTTAAACTACAACATTTAAGTGGCTTTCATGAATGTGGCTTAAATTTGGCGTAGTTAGGTCCTGTTTATACCACAGCGATTTCAACTGAAAACGAGACATCAGTTGTGTGTGGTTGATTGTTTACAGGACAGCAAGCAACTTGGGTGCCTGAAGACGCAACGGGTTCCAGAGTGCAATTTTTTGGAAAAATGGCACAGTCTCCGTAAACTTGCAATATGCAGTTCCTCTGAAAATGGAGACTTTACGCACATGCGCATTACGGTTCCAGTCAGTTGGCATATAAACACTTCTCCAGCAAAGTATAGATTTACTGTAGCAACTCCACCTCGTTATCCGTCCAGACAAACATTCATGTGGTTGTCATTTTGTTTGTTAATATGTTGTCGTTCTGTAGAAGGAAGCGCATGTGGGCAGGCGTGTGTTGTTTCATTACAAAGTCACACCACCAACTACTGGCCTGGCATGTATACTACAGCATTTTTGGTCATTTTTGTGGATCTGTGCGCATGGCAAATATTATCAAAATGTTGTCATCTGAACATGGAACATTTTTCAAAACGAAAATGAGAAACGATTCCATTTTCAGCGGATCGTTTTGTGTAAAACTTGTCCCAGAGTAAAGTCGGTAAGACTAAATGAGAACACCTGGGTTAAGCCTCATTATCTTAAGTACAAGCACATGTTGTTGGTCTCATGATGTCCGAAAAAAGCCGTAATGAAATGGAAAACACATCACTGGTGTGAATCTTGAGACCAAATAACAGCAGAGGCAAAAATAATTCGTTAAGAAAAAACCCAGGAAATTATTTAAAAGATAAGGGCACAGGTTTGAACGAACATCCCGACCACAGACGTGAAATTTAGTATAATACAATAGAATTTTATTAAACATCTCATCTTTAACAGGACAAGTCCAACAGGAAAGATTAGATTAAATACACACCATAACATTCACTAGTTTGCTACAGAAAAACACTCCAACCACCTCAACACTGCATTGACCCAAATGAATAGTGATGGTATACTGAGACACGATCAATATTTATCCAACACAGCCCACAGTCGATCCAAAGAAACACAATGTCTAAAGAAACAGAAACGAAATAAATAAAGGAAGGAAAGAAAGGAAAAAGGATGTGTCACTGTGGCACACGCAGACCGGGTCGCGGGGCTGAACACATGGTGGTGTGGACAAACACACGAGAAACTCAGTTACAGGCAACATTCACTGAAAGGCACAATGAAAACCTGTGGAGACGGATCTAGAGACAATCCAGCAAAGGTTGCGAGGTTGCAGAGAGCTGATTATAGGCAGAAGCCGGAGACAACACTGCAGAGACAAAATCCTCAGAGACAAAACATCAGTAGTGTCAGACAGCCACACTGCAGTGCGCAGTCGGGCCACGACGGGTACAGCTTCCCCAACAGTAAGGAGGATGACAGAAAGTGAGCCACGGTTTAATCACCCCAGAAGTGAAGCTGCATGACACAGACATCTCCGGAACATTTACCTCGACCAGCAGGCAACCCTGAGCTTCTGAGGATCAGAAGAAACACAGCGCACCACCCGCTTAGGCCAAACTGTGGACCATGCCAAACACGGACACCAGGCTCCAGGAGGAGATGAGAAAACCAAACTGAGCAGCAGGCAGCGGCCCAGATAATAGCTCTGAGCCACACCTGGTGTGCAGGTACTGAGGAGGGAGAGAGAAGGGAAATGATCCCATTCTACCACACTATCACAACACAAATAAAGTAAAGCACATAACTTTCTTACTTAGGGCGCATTCACACCAGGAAAGTCCGGAGGACTCAATACGATTAAGGGGGATTGCCGAAAAATTTCACACCTTCATTTGGTTCGGTTCACTTTCACACTGCACTTTTTAAAGCGGACCAAACCACCTGGGCAACGTCACGCAGTTACAACAGCTGCTCGTTTGGGGGACGGTATTGCCCGAAACGACCACTGACCATGACGGAAAAAAGCATGAGGAAGAAGAAAACCTGGCTCATTAATTGGTCAGGACCGAAAAAGGAAACACATCCCCCTCCATTCCCTACCCAGCATGTTGCTCTGTAAATGAAACGAATGCAGCAGTGCCGAAAAAGACGGCAGAGAGTGAGACGTGCCGAGCGAGGTACTGCAAGGATTTAAAAGTTTTCAGATCACACATATGTCCATAAATCATAAGTATGCACTGCGCTCTACGTCACTTCCTCTCTTTGGTTCACTTCTTCTCTTTGGTTCCGTTTGCATTTCACATTGTAAGCAAACCGCACCAGGGTTCATTTGCAAGTGAACCAGGGTTCGCTCGTTTGGTCCGCACCAGAGTCCGAATGAGTGTTCACACCACTCCAAACTAACCGAAATATCCGTGGAAGCGGACCAGGGTTCGTTTAAAATAGCACCAGTGTAAATGCGCCTTTAGTTCTTTCCTCATGAACTTCGCTGTGTTTGCCACAAGGCGCCAATTCCTCATGAGTGGAATACGGACTACACGGAGCATGTGCAGAGTGAATGTTTTGAAGCTTGGTCCTGATTGGAGAAATTGAAACTGTTACAACTATCCCCAGTCTCCCCTACCATGTTTCATAGCAAACAGTCTAGTAGCTATTAAGATATTTCAGTCTGGACCAAAGTGGATCCACTGAGCGACTGACCACAGTATTCAAATAGCCGTGCCGTGGATAAAAAACTCACTTAATCAGCAAAAACATGAAATAAATGTGCTGTGTGTTTGTGTCTGCTGCCTTAACTTGAGGTCAAATACAGACTCCCATCCTTGGATATGTTTAAGTGGCGAGACAGCCACTGAATAATGCATTCATGAGAGTCTGCTTCACACGGCGCTTAATCTCAGCGCTCACAAATAAAATGCACTTTCTTTCCCACATCGCTTTCCCTTAACGCATCTGATTTAAGTGAATATGACACAGTAATGTCTCATTTAACCACCAGTGGTGCAACACTTAGAAGCTTTATTACAAATGGCAATTTGCAACAGTGACAATACAGTTTTCGTTTTAATCTCCAGAGATATCACACTTAACACAGATAAGAATACAGAGTAGTAAGTAAAGAGCCCTGTGAACTGGAGTGTGCATATTTTGGGTATATTTAAACTGCAGATTTTTCAAAGCAGAGAAAGCTAATATAAGCCTCTTCCACTCTGCAAATATTTACATTTCTGAATAACAAATCCCACATGCTGCATTGTCAGCCTGAAGGAGCAGGAAGAAACAATGTCACACTGAGACCTGGCGGCCGGCGACCACATTCAGTAATCACAGTATATTAATTACACAGTATTTACCTTCGCTGAGCTTTGCATGCCATGAATTCATTTGTGCACACAAAGGCTATACAAGTTTTCTGTGATTAGTCGGAGTCTCACTTCTTGGAACAGACTTCAAGCATTGAGTATGATTTCCTTCCTTTGTTCAAGTTGGCTCTGAATATTTTTTGTTTCGGGGCCAACAGGCACAAGAGCGAATAATGAACTCTTTACAGTGAAGGTGTTGTGTGTTGCTCCATGAATCATCCTCTAACAGTCTAGGAATTCTTTCACGCTGAGGTAAATAACAGGAAATTATTTTTTAATATTTATTTCAACATTTTTCCACAAAGACACAATTGCTATGGCAGCAATATTAAAGGCATTTGTGCAACTTTCACACCCAAATTTGCACTCTGAATTAACAGCAGTAAGCGCTGCATACAACAGGGTAAACTCTACTGTTGCTTTACATCCTGGTCACACCCTTGTTGACAGCTAACAGACGACACTGACACACATATGGCACAGACACAACAGGACTTTATATAAATCTGTGCACCGATAGGATTTCATTGATTAATTATCCACAGTTAAACTGGAGAGTTTGCTCTTGTAAACAGGCTGAAGGCTGAAGTCATTGAGACAATAAATGATATACACAGCCATTGTGCAATGTTGAAATACGCAGAGGAAAGACTGTTTATATGTTGTAATGCCGTTTATATGAGTTTGTTTAGCATTGGACCAGAAAAATCTGCACATGAGGTACTTTTGGTTATGTGTTGCATCTGTTGAGACTGAGCACATAGGGTTGTGTTTGGAGCAAGCTGTTATTGTTTGCTGTAAGAAAAGGATGTAGCTTGGTGCCCACTTGATAACCCCAATGCTTACCAACCCAATCACCAGAATCAATGTTGGTTGGCATTGTATGTTTATGTGAACTACTAGTATAGTGCAAATAGCTAATATGTTGAAACTTTACATGAAGTTTTACTTTCCAATTTTAACATGTCATTAAAAAAATCCCCACGTTTTGTTTTTACTACAAACAAGGCTGGGCATGTCCTGGACTATAGATAAAAAATACCCTTTTTTGTCACTACAAACATGGCTGGATGTGTCCCGAACTGTTGCTAAAAAAATGCCCGCTTTGTGGCTACAAACACAACTGGACATGCTACGAGCTGTTGTTAAAATACCTCCTTTGGTCGCTACAAACACAACTGACCATATTCCAAATTTTTGTTTGGAATGCTTGTGCTTGTCGCTACAGACATGACTGGACGTGCCCCGAACTGTTGTTAAAAAATGCCCGCTTTAATTGCCTCAAACAGAGCCGGATGTGTCCCACACTGTTCTTAAAAAATACCTGCTGTTGTCGCCACAAACAGAGCTTGACGTATTCCGAACTGTTGTTGAAAAATGGCTGCTTTTATAGCTATAAACACGACTGGATATGTCCCAAACTGCTGTTTAAAATACCCACTTTTGCAGTTACAAACAATGCTGGACGTGTCCTGAGCTGTTGCTAAAAAACGGCCGCTTAAAAATGCTCGTTTTTGTCTTAAAAATACGACTGGACATGTCCGAAATTGTGTTAAAAAATACCCGTTGTTGCCACACACAGGGCTGGACGTAGCCTGAACTGATGTTAAAAAACACCTGCTTTTATTGCTATAAACATGACTGGATGTGTCCCAAACCGCTGTTTAAAATGCCCACTTTTGTTGCAACAAACATGACTAGATGTCCCTTGAACTGCTGTTTAAAATGCCCGCTTTTATTGCTACAAAACATGGCTGGACGTGTCCTGAACTGTTGCTAAAAAACGCCTGCTTAAAAATGCTTGCTTTTGTCGTTAAAAATACGACTAGAAATTGTTTAAAAAATACCCGTTGTTGTCGCCACACACAGGGCTGAACGTATCCTGAACTGTTGTTAAAAAATGCCGGCTTTTTTTGCTGCAAACATGACTGGATATGTCCCAAACTGCTGTTTAAAATGCCCACTTTTGTCACAACAAACACAGCTAGATGTGTCCTGAACTGTTGTTAAAAATGCCTGCTTTTATTGCTACAAACACAGCTGGACGTGCCCCACACTGTTGTTAAAAGATACCCGCTGTTGTCGCCACAAACAGAGCTTGACGTATTCCGAGCTGTTGTTGTAAAATGTCTGCTTTTGTCACTACAAACAGGGCTGGACAAATGAATACATTTATAATGAACCTAATTTCTGGTCTGCAAAAAAAAAAAAAATTGCTCAGACAGAAGTAGTATGAGACTGTGCACACCAGTCTGGTCAAACAGATGGGAATAAAAACAACAGTTACATGATTACCTTCAGTTGAGTCTTGGCAGCGTGCTTTTACTTGGCTTCACCAAACACAGTAAAATGAAATGAACTGCATTATCCACCATCATCTGTGTTAGAAAGAGCGCTGCATAATAACTGCATTTTTTAAATGGATGGTATAATTTGACTCATACTTTCAGTGGGGCTGAATTATTTTCATATCAGGGGAATGTGAAGACAGTGACGCATTTGTAATTTCCTGGTATTTAATTTTGAATTGGTCTTTTTTTAGATGGAAAAAAACCCCAACACAATGACATCATGATGTGTTCAGTGTAATATTATCTGGTCGGATCTGTTTAATGATCATTTGGGTGATAAGTCAAAGCATCCACACAAATTAAAAGCTTAAATAAACTGTTTGAAGATGTGTGTGCAGATGCTTTGACTTCTTTTCATTAACAGTTTCTTTTCAACCAGTAAATTTCTGGCTTGTGATAGCGTGCAGCAGCCCTCAAAGATATTCAAATTACCAATAAACTGAATCAGTGGTGAAGAGGAAAGGAATCAATTCTTTAGTATAGTGTAAATACATCTGTGACTGAATTATAGCATTACAACAGCTGATAGAGAGTTCAACTTCCCAGTGTATGCTCTCAGCATTAACCTGTACGGAGAGATCATTGTGATACAATCATATCTCCCTCGAACACAATTTCAATGCATGTTGACATTTAACCTCAATGACTTCTGTGTCTCACACCTCGCCACCTACTCTCATCACATCCACCCACAGTCTCCCATGTTAATTGAGTCCTGGTCCTCTGGTCCTCTGTTGCGCTTATGATTGCACAGAAGAAGGACTCTCAAAGGAAAAGCACACAGGGTTGATTTATGTTGGACCTGAGCTCCTCTTGAAAATGAAGGAAATGAATTATACAAGGTACATAGTGCAAATGTTCAGGGTTACAGACTTGATGAGACTTCTGGGAGTAAAAACAGCCTTTGAATCTAAAATTCCAATTATCTTCTGACAGCCCGTTTGGTAGCCTCACCTAGCATGTTCCTTTGTCAACTTAATTAAATAGGCTTGTTAAGAATTATCGCTTGGGAAGGACGTCAATAAACTGCTTGTGGGCTTCCCAGGCTCTGAGATATAAGATAGAGGAGGTGGAAACAGAAATACAGATATGGGCATTGTATTGGAATTCAAAGAAAAGTCGACTCTGTCTTTACGCTTCAGTTTTCTTGAATACTCTACACACACACACACACACACACACACACACAGATATATATATATATATATATATATATATATTTTTTTTTTTCAACATGACAATAGCAGGATTGTAGAAATGCTGAGGTCAGTAACACTACTTATAAATTAATAAATAAATACAGAAAGAGATACAAAGGGCCTATATATATATAAATTATATGGAATTAATAATAATTAAATAATATTCAATAAAAAAGATCAAGAAAAAATAAATAACAAAAAAGGTACTAAATCGAAATAAATAAATAAAAAATAAAAAAATGAACAAGAAAAAAATATGAAATACCAATCAAGTACCTGAATCATGCAAAAAAAAACAAAACAAAACAAAAAAACAAACAAACAAGAAGTTCAATTTATTAAGTAATTAACTTAATACTTTCATAAATTATGAATAACAAGAATCCATCCATCCATCCATTTTCATAACAGCTTATCCTCTTGAGGGTCGCAGGTGAGAGGCAGGGTTCACCCTGGACAGGTCACCAGACTATCACAGGGCTGACACATAGAGACAGACAACCATTCACACTCACATTCACACCTACAGACAATTTAGAGTCACCATTTAACCTGCATGTCTTTGGACTGTGGGAGGAAGCTGGAGTACCCACACTGACACAGGGAGAACATGCAAACTCCACTACAAAATAACAAATAAATTGAAATAAATGAATAAAAAATAAAAAATAAATAAGTAAAATATGAAATACCAAATCCAAGTACCTGAAGTACCCAGTTTCTCAAGATAATCCACAGACCTTATTGTGAGCAGTTTCATGTAGGAACTATTTTATCTCTAACAAACTGCACCTGCCGACTGTACCACTGCGCAGGAGGAAGTGTGCATCTACTGCTAGCTCACACTCGAGCCCTTCTCACAGTACCTTTTTAGGAGCACCGACGCGAAGTGGCAACAGCAGTTTATAAATCTTTAGTGCAAAAAACAAATAAGGACATGGAGAAACTTCACTTTTTAAAAGGTGACTTAAGGTTATTTCTGCTTTACTGGATCATGATGAGGAATGGGAACAGTCAGAGTGAGTGAGAGGACAGAGCCATGCTCTGAGGCTGAAGTGAAACTGGGATGTCATGGCTGCATGCCAGTTTAATTAGTTTAAATGTAGAAAGAAACACTCCACACTCAGACTTCTTCTAAACCATTAGACACCCAATCAACTGTTTTTTGGCTGGACTGAAATCTCAGCAGCACATGGTCGAGAACCGCAGTAGCAGAAAAACGCCAATTATTCGGGCTCTCTGTCTCTTTGCTCCCCTGTCTCTGTGACTAAAGCTCTAAATCTGTCTCTCTTACATCTAGCTTTAAAGACTTTTTAAGATATTTTTCTGTCTTAAAGTACAGACAGAGAGAGAAATAAAGTTTGTAATGGCGGGCAGCTGCAGGGACGCCACCAGAAAATAACACAATCTGACTGCATGTTTATAAGGGGAGTGAGGAACAGGAAATATAAGCTGCTGCCTCTGCTGAGGGAGAGCTATTGGAAATCAACAACCAATCTTCATAAAATTGAAACAGCAAGGAAAACATTCATGCCACGTGTCCTATATTTACGCGGATCGCAGCGGAAGGACGCTGGTACTCAAGTGAAATCGACTGCTGCCAAGAGTTGACATTTACTTGACAATAGATTGGATCAGATTTGCAGCAGGAGAAATCCTTTTCTGATGTGCTGAATGTTGTCAAGTCCTTTGCATTTTTTCCAACTGGGTGAAACTATCGAGGACACTGAGGTCATGTCTTTATTTCAAGTTTCAGAATGTTATTTAACGCTATCAATCAATGTCATTTACAGTCAAACCGTCAGTGTTTAAGACTGTTTGGTTAATTTTGCATTTACCACTTAAAGATGAAAAAAAAAAACATATTTTCCTTACGTGTAGTCCTACTTATTAATCTAGATTGTTTTGGTGTGAGTTAGTGTTGGAGACATTGTCCATACAGATGTCTGCCTTCTCTCGAATATGACAGAAGTAGATGCCGCTGGGCTCGTGGTGTTAACAGCACCCCTCCCAAAAAATGTAACAACCTCAGTGTCTTTCCAGAAATCACGACCCAATCACTCAAAATAATCCACAGACCTTGTTGTTAGCAGTTTCATGTAGGAACTATTGCATCTGCTCATGGACGACAGACTCGTGCTCATGACAGCGTGAGAAACAGTAATGGTGTCCCTCTTTGGCTGAGCTAACAATAGCTAGCTCAGTGGTGCTAGGTGAGCTAGCAGTAGATACACACCTTCTTCTGTGCGGTGATGCGGTTGCTGGGTGTAGTTTTGGTAGAAAGAAAATAGTTCCTACATGAAACTGCTCACAACAAGGTCTGTGGATTATCTCGAGTAACCGAGACACGAGTCTGGAGAGAGACGCTGCTACCGAGTGCCATCTGGTTCTCTTATATTTGAGAGAAGGCGGACATCTTTATGGCCAATATCTCCGATAGTAGGTAACTCACACCAAGACACTCTAGACTGATAAATATTACTACAGGCAAGATGAGAATTTTTTGGGGGGGTGAACTGTCCCTTTAAAGCAGTTCAATCTAAAAACTGCAACAGAAGCATGACCTCAGAAATACTCTATACAATATGATGCAATCTAACGCAGCTCAACAATAACTGTGTTTGAATTGATGATGTCACTATTAGAAATGTATTGATTCAAATGTAATTTTTAAGGCTGCATCTTTTTCTTGGGTTGCATACAAAAACTTTAATACATACATCCATTTTCACCCGCCTGTCCGGGGCTGGGTCATGGATGCAGCAGGCCAAGCAGAGCACCTTAAACGTCCCTCTCCACAGCAACGCCTTCCAGCTCCTCATGGGCGACCCCACGGTGTTCCCGGACCAGATGAGATACATGATCTGGGTCTGCCCCGGGGCCTCTTACCAGTGGGAGTACCTGGAACACCTTAAAGGTGAGGCACCAAGTAGCATCCTGATCAGATGTTAATCAGAACATTCACACTGGTGCTATTTGGTCCGCTTCCATGGATAGTTCGGTTCATTTGGAGTGGTGTGAACGCTCATTAGAACTCTGGTGCGGACCAAACGGGCAAACCCTGGTCCTCTTGAAAACTGTGGGTCTCGGTTCACTTGCAAGTGAACCCTGGTGCGGTTCGCTTACAGTGGGAAATGCAAACAGACTATCCAGCGAACCAAAGAGATAAGGTGACGTAGAGTGCAGTGCATACGTATGATTTACGGACATATATGTGATCTGAAAACTTTTAAATCCTTGAAAAATAAAAGAAAATAAATAAAGCCAACAGCTCAAACCGGGAGAAGCAGTTTTTAAATTGTTCAGCGAGAGGATCGCGGCACACCGATTTAATCTGTCGGCAGATCAGTAACGCATCAAGATTAAAAAAACTGCAAAAGCAATATATCAAGGTCCGTGAAGAAAAGGGATGGATTTCAGTTTTTGGTGCTAGCCAATTGATGAGCTGGGTTTTCTTCTTCCTCGTGCTTTTTTTTCTTCCTGGTCAGTGGTTGTTTTGGGCAATACCGCCCCCAAACGAACAGCTGTTGTAACTGCGTGACGTTGTCCAGGCGGTTTGGTCCGCTTTAAAAAGTGCGGCGTGAAAGTGAACCGAACCAAATGAACCGAGTGCCCCGGACTATCCTGGTGTGAATGTGCCCTCATGTTGCATGTTCAGGGAACGATACTGGCTCTTGCTAAAAGCTGACACCTTCAGGATACACAAAATATCAGAGAGCATTTTTCTTATAATTTAATCAACAGACTAAAGCTTAAAACATCCCTCAGAGTTCACCTCAGACCGCCCCGATAAAAATATGATCATACCTCATTAGGACGTGTGTATGTCAAGGCTACTGAGTTGCACTCTAGAGGTGTTGCTGTTATTTCATCCTCTTTAGCTCATGCTACTTTTGGCTTTTTATTTCTTCCCTGCTCTCAGTGTGAAATAGTAAAAAAAAGGCTCTACATTTCTAACATGTCTCTGCTATCCACATTCATGTTTTTGTTCTCTCAGACTGACTCCAGTCAATCTAAAACATTCCTCTGGTTTATTTTCAACTCCACTGGTCCATATCATCCTGCTGCAAACGCTTTTCTGTCTTCTTTTCATGTGTGCTGACTTGAGAACTGACAATATCATTGCACAGTGATTTAGGGAATAATCATGTTAGCACCACAGATAATCCTCTGTGTGAAGCAGGGTTCCTCCTCCTGCATCCTATTATTTATCTTTCACTGAGACAAGCCTAAAAAGATATCTTCTTCACGTCCACAGAGTGGGTAGAATCACAAAGTAGATCCGCACAGGGTGACACATTCTGCTATAAATCCAGAAACACAATCTGCTGTGCTATAAAACTCTACATTTTGTCCAGTGTGAGCTGCCAACGGCTATTTTCTGTGACAAATGTTTGTGTGGAGTATGACACTCATACTAATAATCTTAAAAATGGCACATGGATTGTATTTTATTGGTTGTATGTTTTTTTTATTACTGTCGGTGTTTGTTTGTTTTGCTTGTTGTACAAAGAAAATTACAAAAAAAAAAACCTGTCATTGGAGAAAGATGTATGATTCATCTGCAGAATGAAATGTCTCTCAATTTTTATGTCAAAGAAAAATATTTCCCTGAACAAACAGACCACATTTCAATTATCAGTGCTGTTCAATATCAGTTAACAGCAACACAAATCAACACAATTCACTTTTATTCAGTTTCAATGAAAGTTTACAAACTGTGAAGGCCACCACTCAGCTGGTGTTAACCTCCTCTGAAATAAATACAAGCAGCTTGAATTTAGAGGACAAAGCTGCTGTTATTCTACAGTTTTCTTACAGAGCACTGGGCACACACACAAGGCTTTTATTTATTTATTTATTTATTTTTTGTAGGCCAACTTGGACGTTAGCATTGCCCTGATCCCTCCACAAAAAGCCAAAGGGATTTTTTCATTGGATTTTGGAATACTGCAGAAAATATGTCACAGCTCTGGCTGTGAATTTAGTGTTTTCCCCTTTCCCTGGTGTTTCCCTGCTCCCCCTCCCCTCGCTGTCTCTGTGTGGATGTGTGTCTGTCTCTGGAGGGCGCGGCTACTGCAGTCAAGCACCGAGCAGAACTTCACACCTGCAGCTCATCTCCTCCTCATCAGCCTCAGTACAAGAACACAAGCTTCACCTCCGCTCTTCCCCAGATTATTCTGTCTGCTCCAGTGGCAGATATTGTTGGCTGCTCTAAACTATTTATAGTTTGTTTTCTGAAGTGTTGTCAGTTAGATTTTCTTATGTGATTTTTCCTTGTCTTCAGATTTCACCGGCGTCGACTCCTCATGCCCACACTCCTGCGATCAGTTCTGAGACGACTCAGAGAGAAGAAACCACTCTACCTGCTCAGTTTGTCCTCCCCTCTGCCATCTCACTTCAGCCTGTATGTTTACAGTCTCCATCGACTCTGCATTGACCATTCTGCCATCTGACAGCAACCAGCTCTGTTAAATCAACCCATTGAACTTCATATTATTCTGTCCTTAGAGTCTGCTTTTGGATTCCAAATAGTACTACAAACTGTAACAAAATAAGCTCTGGTAGTGGGTGGTGGTAGGGGTGCACGATAATATCATATCGTCGGCCAGTTTTGGCTTTAAAATGAAATATTGGAGTCGGCCAACGTGCTGATAATATCAGTATGTCATCTGTATAATAAAAGCTCTAATATCAACTAACTGAACTGGCTAACTTCCTTTCTCTTAATTTAATAAATTAATAAAACACACATTAAAATATATTGTATTTCATGTCTCCATCTGCTGGAGGGCCATCATGATGAGAGTATGCATGCATAATATGATGTTAATTCCACTACAGAAGAGGCTTGATGATCACTAAAATTAGGCAGAGAAAAAAGTGGATATATTGATATCAGTATTGGCTATCGGTCAAATGAGATGCTACATATCAGCATATTGGATATTGGCAAAAAATCCAACAGTGTGCATCCCTGCTCTGTGGCAAACAAAGGATGATATTTATATGTTTTGTTCAGCGAGAAAAACTTCACAAAACTACAAAAACCATGATTTTTGAAGAATAAATTCAAATGCTCCAAGTAAAAAGTTAACACTGCGCTTTAAACGAATACACCACTGTCATATGACTTCAACATCACCAACACTAACGGTGGACAAGTTAATAGATGATGTGTAATGTCTGCATGTTCTGGAGACATCGTGTCAAGTTCTTCCTGTTACATGCATTGTCTTCTTTCAAGATACACTACGCTTTCACAGGAGATTTAACATTTACATACAGTCTCAAAATAAACGCACTACCTCAGTACAACACGGCAAATTGATGTCTTTTTTTCCTTCAACAAGAAACACACATGGTTGGGTTTAGAAAAAGGAGAACAGGGTTTGACTTTATAATCTCATGGGACACAAACACTGCTCTTCTGGGAGCAAGTTGGTGTTTGTTGGACCCTTCCACCAACCCTGCTCGGACTTTCGCCGTCTTTCGTTCTAGTCCCACCTCGTTTCCCTCTGACGCTGCTGCGCGCCTTCAAACTAAGACAGCGACCAGCCGAGCATCATGCTTCATCTGTGTCTGATGCCACAAGTCACTGCCCAAGCACCGCATTTCGACGACTTTGGAGTGACACCAGGTTGATCAGGCACAGGCCCAGAGGCCCAAAGTGTCAGGTCCTCCCCTGTTACACATACTAACCAGAAAGAAACACAAAAAGACCACAAAGCGATGCAATGCAACCACAAAGAGACCCAAAACCAAAAATGATGCATAACAACTACAAGGAGACATAAAACGACATCACAAAAGAAGGTAAAACCACTGCAAAGTCTGCAAGTCTTGCTTCTGTGTAGGAGAGGTGGAGGGACCTTTGCATAGCTGTGCCCAGGGGCCCATTATATCATAACCTGCCCATACAGTGAGCCTCATTTGGGGTCCAATATTGAAGTTTTTGTCTGGTGATATGGTCTGTAACGCTCACTACAGCAACAAATGAGTATTAATACGCAGCTGAAAATAGTCCCCTACACATGTCCAAATCATTTCTCTATGAGTAACCTTTCATGACAACAGCAGTGCCCAGCTGTTTTAGAAAATTATTGAGTTACAAAAACGAAGGTATCTATTGTGACCTGTTCTTTAGATTTGTTTTTCACTAGGTTTGAGGCGAAGAGCCACAGTCAGAGTTGTCTTTTCATGAACATATTGTCACCAGCCTTATCCATCAATCAAATATTCACATTTGAACCGACCCTCACCTCCCACTTGTGTTTCCAGACAGGATGTTCGCTGAAGGAAACTGAGGACAGGCCAGCCACGTTCAGGGTTATTTCTGGCTACAATCAAAGTCGGGCAGCTGGCGCCCTGTGGAGGGATGTTTTGCCAGGAGGCTCGTCAGAGGCAGTTAAAGGAGGACTGCCCACTCTCTCTGTCGCACTCATAAAGCCACCAATTAGTGTGAAAGCTCTGTGGATCTTCCCTCTTTCACCTTGCGAATGTGACATTTGGAGCCGTATATAATGCTGTTGAAAAGCAGCCAGTGGCCTCTGAAACCCATCCGACAGAATAAATTAATCCACAGCAGATGCTGAGTCAGCCCCCTCAGGTGCCTCCTGATTCAAGAGCCTGGAGTGACAAATGCATTTTGTGTTGTTGGAGATCCCTCCACTTCATTTAATGGTTTATCAAGGAGGAACAAAGTTTGAGAGAAACAATAGAAATAAATTTAAATGAAAGACTTTTGGATTCACTGCTCTGTATCATCAGTCTGTGTTAGTACATTCAGTTATTTTATGATGTAGTGTCTCAATTTACTCCCACTCTCTCTCAGCCAGCCGTCGTCATATCTCCTTTGTTGACAACCTCCAATAAAGGACATCAGCTTGTTGCCTTCTGCTGTGTGTTACAGGTTTTAGCTCAACAGGCGAGGGATGAGTGAGATTTTACACTTCAGAGTTGCAGTTCTTACTCATGAATGCACCATGTCTTCTAGCTGTGTTGCAGTACGGTCTGTTGATGCTGCTGCCACAGGAGATATTGATTTCCCTGTGCCTTTAGACTTACAGCAGTCCCTGACTTAAACTGTGGACACTGATATGATGTTGTCCATGCTTAGCTAATTAATCTGGGATTCAGAAACACATATAGATAGCTGCTCTTATCAGTGTTTTAGTGTCGCATGATGTGGCTGTTTACTCGTTGGTCTCTCCATTAAGAAAGGAACAGCTCCAGTTAATTAGGCAGGACGTTGTATTGTTTGTGTGGCACATGTGACATGCCCAAAATGAGACTGTGCTAATCAGCAGCAGCTGGATTTATAATTTCCTGGTTAACGTCATCCGCATTAAAGTCACAACATAATTGTGGCAGGCAAAATCCACCTCAAAGGCATGTGTGTTTCCCACTTTGAAAGGTTATTCAATTTTAATGTAATCTGTAGTCCGAACCCACTGTGTGTGGTGTGTGGTGTGTAAAGGGTAAATGAGACTGTTAGCAGTAATTGTGTGGGAGGTTTCTCCCCTGGGTGCTCTAACAGGAGTGACATAGGGTTGAGCCTGTGGTCCTTTTGATGATTGTGTACTGTGAAGCACAGCCCGAGGTAAATGTACAAAACTGTGTCATTTGTTCTATTATAGGAAAGTGTTGCTGTGATTGAAGCTGGCGGCAGATGTTGAACACTTATGTCAATTGTATAGACACGTAACATCCCAGCGTCAGGTGGAGAACTATGGCCCCTTATTTCAGAGAAAGCATTTATAGCAGTTCAATCAGGGCAGACTGTGCACAGAAGTATGAGAAGTGTGATTAGACCCCATCATGATGTCATATATTCCTCTCCCCCATGGAGTCTAGACGCTGGTGGTGGTAATGGTGGTGATGAGATGGGATAAAGAGGGAGCTGAATATGAATGTAAAGATGAGTGGGCTCTGGATAAGGTCACTGGAGGTGAACAGGGTGGAGGAGGGCGCTACGATTCTGCCATAAATGACAGCTGACAGGAGCACACATTAAAGTAGTCCCTAAAAGGATATGTACCAAAAGCTCACCAGAGCTTGTGTACCCAGTTGTTGTGAATTTGGGTGGTTTGGGGAGGCAAAAGTTGGATAGCAAACATTAACATTAATTTGGAATCCTGTTTCTGGCCACCCTGTGTTTGTTTGTCCATATTCATTCTCTTTTAGCTCTGTTTTTGGTCTACACCAACTCCTGCGGGAAATATCTGCCTATTTAGCAACAAAATGCTTCACGGTATTCATCGCTAAGTAGGACAGGTCGTGTTGTTGATGAAGTTGATGAAAGCTTTGAAACTGAACCCAAACAATGAAGTTGCGTGCCATAAAACCAAAACAAAGAGCTAAAAGATGCTAAAACACTTAAGAGTAATCATATTTATTTTTTCTGGGATGATTAAAGCATGAACTGCCTTACTCTGCCTCTGATTGGCTTACCCTGACATTCTTACCCTAACCTTAGCCAATCTCACTCCAATCCAACCAACAAAGACAACGAGTATCAGCCAATCAGAGGGAGAGTAGGGTGGGTCATGCCTTTGCCATCCCAGGAAACTCAAACTTGGGGATGTGTGGTGAAAAATCTTTGGGCGCTTGTCGCCATAAGTGACACCATCCACATAACATTTCATCCATTGTTGGTTGGTTGGTCAGTAGACGTAGGTTGTAACAGCAGTCACACAGTGGGACGGTCATCCCAAATTTCGTACACTGTCAGAATTTTATCACAGGCTGTCTCTGATCGCAAGACCACGACAATGGCCATACTTGAACCTCACTGTGCGATGTAGGGCCACCATTTCAGAGACACAACCAAAGACATTGCCTCGTTTCTTTCACGTTGGTCATCTTTTGTCTGGGACAGCCCAAAATCGCACAGTTCGAGTGTATCGAGGACCCAAATGCAGCTCTCGGGAAGTCAGTGACAGTTGGTAAAGACCCTTAATTAAACACAGGAAAGATGGCACTTGTGCGAATGAAGAAACACAGGTAACAGTCTGTTCTTCAGGGTCAGAGCCCACACACAGTCGGATCAGGCCGAACCCAGAAGCCAGGACCCAAACCATTCAGTCTGCTGGCAGGCAGAGGTGACAGAGAGGGGCTCACTGATGGCACTGTCGAGAAGACGAGGGGTCGGGAAACAGAAGAGCAGCACAGTGAAGCAGCAGAGTCAACAAGGGATGAACAGCAGGGGAAGTTGGGACCAGGCGGAGAAGTCTGGTCCAGGTGAGCAGACAGGACAGGCAGGCGAACCGACGAGGGCCGAGCAGGACGTAAGTAGAAGCCAGGCAAGGGATCAAGGAGCCTGCAGGTAGGTGAAAGGAGAACACACACACAGAAAGCAGTGTGTGGTGTCTCACAGATACCTGCAGCAGGCAAGTGGCGAGTAGGTGGGAACCCCTATGTTGAGGCGTTCTTGCAGGAAAACACCACACAGCCACAGGCAGACGGAGACTAGAGATGCAGAGGCAGAACTGGTGGTTGGGGACAGAAAGCTGGTGAGTGAAACAGATGATGCAGGCAGGTCAGAGGCAAGCAGGGTCAGCAACGGGAAACCAGGCAGGTACGGGATGCTGGAAAGTCTTGCATGTGGACGAAGAACAATCTGGGGCTGAGAGGCTTATATACTGAGCTGACTGGAGATGAGCTGCAGCTGTGGAGGCAGGTGAGTGGAGCTGCGCTGATGAGGTGGGAGTGGCTGGCAGGTAGAGTGGAAAATTACTGAGGGAGAGGGAGAGCAGGGAGACTGGGAGGGTGGAGCTGTGACAAGAGTGCATACTGGGCTTAAGTTTATGGGGCCAAAGTGAACAGGAAAGGTTATGGAAAGATTGTGATCAGGGTTAAAAGAAACCGACTTTAACTGTTCTAGAAGACGAGATATAAACCATACACTACACCATCAAAGTTAGACACTTTGTAATGCTTTTTTCACACTCTTTCTGCCTGTGCTTCTGACAGACAGCATTATTCACACAGAGCGAAGATTCTTCTTTCTTCAGTCATAGGCGAGATAGTTTTTTTGGCATTTGCCTTTATTCATTATTGAAATCTGAGACAGAAGAGGTGGGAGAGAAAGAGTGGATGACATGCAACAAATGCTGAGGATAAGGGCTGAGCTCCCAAATCCGAGGTTGTTTTGAGCATCTGAACACAGACCCAATGCTGTTATTTTTCTGGTAAATCCCAGTCAAAAGCAGCCCCCTCTTCTATACAACGTCTATAATAAACATGTTACTCTATTTTCTATTTTTATACTCTGCAAGGTGCTTGAAAAATATCCCTCTGGGTGGCTGAAGTTAAGTGAGGTAATTTACTGAATGATGTCAGGTGTTTCCAGCCAAGAAGTTTTTTTCTAAACCTTATAAATATTCATCAAAACCATTTACACTTTGTAAAGACAAGAATCAATGATGAGTGCCAACATACACGGCGGCCCAGAAACCGTAAATTCAGTAAGTGCACATCTTCTTGTCTGACCAGAATCGAAGTGACATGGTAGCCGTGTGCTAATTCAGCAGCCTGGTCCACCACTGTTCGTGTGCACAAAGTAAAATGTTTTTAATGCAGGTATCTCCATGTGCTTTGGTAAACTGGATCCTGGTGGACACCTGTTGTGTCAGCAGGAGGTTGTAAAAAGAAATTTATTTCACAGCTCTCAGTGCCTGGCGAAGGTGTACATGACTTTTATATGAGTTCTGGTTGTGTTGATAAATAGCAGTATCATTTGGAGCCGGCATCAAAGGTTGTGCAAGTCAATATTCTGTCCCACTCTGCGTGCTCAGCCATGTACTGTGAGGCGACAGTATACACACATTAAACACACGGAGGAGAAGAGATGGTGTCATAAAATAAAAAATATATATGCCCACAAAATGCATTACATGGTGATTTTAATCACAAGGAATCACACATTTGCACCAATATTCTGTGTGTAGGTTTGGCTGTAGGTTTTTCATGGTGAAGCAGTGTCTCTGATGCTTTTTATTCAGATGTTGCTGCCGGCTGCTGGGCAGGTTGCCTGTGGCGAGGGCGCCTTTTGAAATAAATGCAGAGCCTGACGCACGGACACCTCTGAGTTTAATTAAATTAATCTGACTTGCAGATGGTTTTTGGAAAGCGAAAGGTCTGTTGGATTGGAAGCAAGGGGTAGATGTGCCTCAGAGGCATTTTAATTGAGTTTTATACTTTGTAAAATAAAAAAAAGTTCAGTTGAAGATAACGAATAAAGGTTGTGACGCAGAGGAAAAGACCAGAAAGTAGCAGGGTGTTTACTGTGGTGCAGTCACCAGAATAAATGTTGGCATTTTACATTTGTATCATTCGTACGTTATTATATAGTGGATATAACACTGTGGTTAATTTGTGGTTATGCTTAGGCACAAAAATCACTTCGTTATGGTTAGAAAAACACAGATGAGGTGAGGTGTGCTTGGATCTTCATCAGGTCAACAATCCAAGTACTATAGAAACTTTGTCTTGATTAAACTTTTGTGGCGTGGAATAAGTGTGCAGGAGCTGCTTTTTTCTTCATGTATGCTGAGTTTTTATAGCCTTGCACCTACATAATGTGAATATAATTACTCCCCTTTAACTCATATGCTCAGGAAAAGATCATATCTTGGCCAAGCGGCAACTTCCCAGGGGAACACAAAGAGCCAAAAACTGCAGTTTCTCTAGTGGCCACTTGAGGCTGGCTCTAAAAGTGTGCCAATCCCCACAGACCTCCATGTTAAAACGCCCAACTTTACAGCAGAAATAAACATGTTAACAGCCTAGCTACTTTCCCCCCTCGTGACAACTGTACAGGGATGAATTTTCATATAACTCACCTGTTTACATTTTACTAAGGCTTAAAGTTACGGCTGCTTTGAGTGACAGGCTGTCTGCCCATTGTGTCCAGCTCCAGCCTCTCACCCAAATCACTTCTGGGTCAAAAAACTAAGATGGTGACAGCTGAAATGCTGAGTTTGAGGCTTCAAATCAGGAGTCCAGAAAACACTGGTTGATGTCACAGTAGCGATGTACATTATTGTCTATGGTTTCAGCGCATATCCAGTTTTGGTGCCACAGTCCCTGCTGGAAATGTTGCAATGTCTCACGAAAAAAACAACAGGTTTTGTTGTTTGTTGGTTTTCAGCCTGGCAGCAACTTTTAAGGTGGAACGTTTACTTGTAATGTTACTCAATGCATGAGTTGACAATGTGAATCAATCAACACACCTTAAATTTCACTGTGACAACTTTGACCATGACATGAGTGGATCTTAAAGTGTTTGTATATTAATTTTGACCAGGATGGCATATATCCTAATACTCACTCTGAGAAGAAAAAAAAGGTTGTGGATCATTGTTCCTGTGGACTCAGGCAACACTAAACCCCTGAGCTTGCCTTAGGAGGACTAAATGCACAAACCTGCTATTTTTAAATATCCCATGGAGACTCTCACTGCAGCCTGTTCTGAATGTGTCAGCGTGCAACCCCCGTTCTGTGGACGATTAACAAGGTGCAGACTTCCCTCTGTGTCACTAGTAATGAGGAAATACAGTGAGTGCTGGACGGAGCAGTGAGTGACAACAACCTCGCCCACATTTAAGGGTACTGTTTACGGCAGAAACACTAGGGTCTAGGTACCATGTCTGAAGGGTTACTTTTGGTTTCCAAAGGTGCCATACTGAAAGTATTTGCTGGAATACTCATATACATGTAATTAGAATTATGTCTCTTTAAAACAATGATATGATACAGATGAAACGTAAAATTTCAACACATCCATGGTTTGCAAAAACTTATAAAATACCAACATTTTCCTCTGCCCATTGGGCTGATGTTTGTCTGGACGTGACCCAGAAGGATGGTTTAAAAAAGCAGTGTGTTCTTTGGCGCTGAAACAATATTGATCTATGATGTAATCCCAATGGCATGAAGATGAAAGACCAGTATGTGTGATCACTGGGGCTGCACAGCGCCAAACAGTGCTTTTGCATGAGTGAGGATACAGGTGTCAGAGAGCCGCTGCATCTTAACAGCCTGACATTTACTGATAAAACTAGTAACACTGCTTATTTTCCACAATGCCTTTACTTTACTTTGTCTTTGTTTTCTTTACCAAGCAGCTCTGAACTGTTCATAGAAGCATGTAAATGTCAACAACTCGATGGTGAGTGCCCTAATCAAGAAATAGATTTTTTTAAGCATTGATTTTCCCTGCTGGAGTTAGACCGATGAGGTGAGGTGTGCTGCTCTCAGGTGGAGCTGGAATAATTTAGAGGTGAGTTTATTCACTGAATCAGATGGAGCCTTTAATCCACTCTCTCTAATTAAGATAACGTGTTGTCGAGGTCTCAGTCAACAACCTTGCAGACTCTAATTCAGTACACTTGACTAACATTCATGTGGTGAAACCTTGGTATTATAAAATGGTATCTGTTTAGCTGTTAATTAACTTTTGCTTTTAGATGCAGTAAACACATCTGAATAAGCACCCTGAAATCAGCCCTTTGACTCAGCTGAATACAAACCGTACTTATGTAGAGATCTGCTGCTTCTCTGGTCATATGTGATAGCTAATTGATGTTTTGAATTAATGTTTTGGGGAGTTGGGGAATGTTTATAAGACAAAGCAAGGCATGATTATACATGTGATTTCTTCACTTATCTGAAACATGTGCCTTTACAGTGTTGAGTAATCGATGTCCAGAATAGGGCCAGATGACCCTGAACCTTGTCCCCTACACTTAGTTCAATATTTGTCTTCTTCTCTTCAATGTATCTTGGAGTCAAAAGGATAGTAAGAAGTCACTGGAAACACTTATAGTCAGGTGCAAGTGAGTTTAATGTGTTCACAAGCAACAACACATACAACTCGTGAGTAGGGATGGGACGATTTACGATATTATCGTTTATCGCGATAAAAAACGGCCGCGATTATTAATCGTACAGATTTTTGAATATTTTGATAATCGTCATAATCGTCATTATCGTATTATCGCCATAATCCTGAATTTGTCCGTCTTAAAATCCTTGCGAGGCGCGCCGCGCTCAGCACGCCATGTTAAAAAAAACAAGGAAGAATGAAAAAAAGTCTGTCTGACTCAGCCTGCTCGCTCGGCACACACCCACACTGGTCAGTGGTCACAGTCGTACCTGCTCTGCAGCACCAGAATGGAGGAGGCTGAGGCTCCTTTGTATCCCCCCGTTAAAAAGGTGAAGTCGGACGTGTGGACGTACTTTGGATTCCTCACCAAAGAAAACCAAGATGTGAGCAATCCCACATGCCGGACCTGCCGCAAAAAAGTTTCTGCTCCGTCGGCCAACACAACTAATTTGAAAGTGCACCTTAGAGATAGACACCCCACCATCTACACATCACTCAAGGTAAAATGTACTTTCTTTGCCTTTCTCAGTTTCCTCCTCCTGGCTAAACACCCTGTGCAATGTGAGTTATTAATTAAGGCTTCATTAATGGCGTTTCCTAAAGGGGGTACTGTCAAACCTGGCAACGCAGCCCGTTTACGGCATTGTTTACAACACCGTCACACTTGACTGCAGCGCACGTTTGGAGCCAGGTTACGTTAGCTCCGCTAGCCAGCGTGAGATGCCTCACTGTGATCGCAACAACGAACTACAAATACAACATGAAGAAAGTTAAGGACATGCATGCCAGCTTCCAGTCATCCCAGTATGAAGGTAAATATAGAAAAAGGAAAACAATCGCGGCACTGAGGATGTTGTAATCCAGATTGTCCTGCCGGCCAGCTTGTCCTGCCGGCCAGCTTCATCTTCTTCGTCACGTTTTTACTCGTCAGTTGATAATGACCAGAGATTTCGTTTTAATTTTTGTTGTCAGTACTTCTTAAATTTACGTTCTCGTCACTAATTAGTCACGGAATAAAGGGTCGTCAACGAAAAGTTTTCGTTTTGATAAAATTAACACTGCAGCACAGTGGTAGTCATTGATTTTGATTAAGCATTTTGCGCCACCTACTGGACTAAAGTAAGCACTACTCCTCTGCATTACACAGACATAAAGTGAAGACAGGCTCCGCTGTACTCCGCTTCTAAAAGGGTTAATCTGATGACGGGAAAGACAAACAAGATGTTGACAACCCGACGTCTTTATTATCGTGATAATATCGTTAATCGCGATAATTTGTGCCACAATAATCGTCACATGAAATTTTTATATCGTCCCATCCCTACTCGTGAGTCAGGCTCCGGAACCAGACTGAAGATTCACTTTCGGTGCTCTCTCTTTTATGCTCGTGGAGATTCTTCTGAGTCTCCACCTCTTTTCCTTAAGCCTTCCCTCTTAACCCAGAACCTAATGGTGTATTGTCCAGGCATGTTTGGACATGACTCTCTTACATAATGGTGTAATGCCCTGGACAAGTCTGAACATGCGAGGTCATGTCCCAACTTTTCCTTCCATATGTTCGGGCCTAATCCTACTCTATTTTTAAAAACATTTAGTCATAGTGTTTCGATTAAGTGTGATCAGATCAGAGGTGACATATATTCAATACAAACATTAAATGTGATCAAACCAGTTACGTGGATGAGTGCATTGATATGTACTTTACTAGGTATATGGATAAATGCATATTGATTATTATATTGATTAATACATTCCATCACACTTCCAGTCTGTCACTACTCATTTTACACTACAGCAGCATCATGTGAACTTATCATATTAATGTTACAAAATAACATTTGCTTGCATACAGAAGCTGAGAGCAGACATGCTTGCAAATTGTTGAATGCATCTTAATCTCAAATTAACCATCAGAAGTTAATTTGTTTGTTGTCTGAGAAAACAAGCTTTGTTATCTTCAGGTAACTAGATAATTAAACTGATATCATGAGAAAACAAAAGGACGTTTTCTCATGATACTGAATAATTCGTCACAAGAAAACAATTTTTTATTGTCTTGAGATCATGAGATAATCATATAGTACCTGAAAATGAGTGTCTGGTTTATTTGATCACACCTGATTTCAGCCTTTTTCCCAAGTCTTCTGATAATGATGACGACTGATCTGATGTTATCTCGAATGCTGAGTGACAACACAACGTTGTGACCATTATCACCAAGTCACCCTTGAAATTATGCTCAAGTGCTCGATAATATAGTTATGTTTTCAAGGGCTTGTGTGTGTCTGCTACACACCACAAAGCACCTCAAAAGCTAGTGTAGCATCAGCTGACTAAACTAAACAACACAGCACCACAGCTAGAAACAAAAACATATGATTGGCTTCAAATAATCATTGGCAGTATGAATGGTGTCATTGGTAGTATGAACACAATAAAGACACGTGAGTTCTGCCTGTGTTAGACCCTGATTGAAGCTTTAACTCTGATGCGTTAATCAACAATGGGTGCGCCTTGAGCCTGTTTGTACCTGGTATTAACATGCGTCTTGAGTGATCCGATCACAAATGGACAGTGCTTAATACAAGTGGAAACGACTACCAAGAAACATTGTGATCTGATCACTCACACCACTTCACAAGGTTTTCTGGCATGCATTTGAACACATATCTTTTGTACTATAAACACCAATGCATCATGATGCATCCTTGACAAAGACTATGTCATCAATGCAGGACGTGGTGGTTGTTTTGGTGACAAGGGGCTAATGCTCTATAACTCTCCCATTTCACGGTGAGTTAGACGAATTGTTGCGTGACCATTCATCGTTTTGCCCAATGGAAGGAGACGTGTTGGCTTCTGCTGACAGTGATACCTTCAGTTGTACCAATGCAACAGCTAAGGTCACTAGTAAGCATGCTAGCAAGAGTGTGGACATTATAATGGTGCACTAGGCCCTTTGACCTTCTGAGTTAAGTGGCATAGACAGGAATGAAATCTGAACACAAGTCATCAGCTGAAGACGCTTGTGTACAGATCAACAAATGCATGGTAATGCCAGATATAATCAGGCTCCTTGATCTGATATTTTAAGCTTAAATCAGTTGCTACTGTTGTCAAGACACTATCGAAGTATGCACGCTTGGCATGGCACTTCTGAAGCTGTGGTCATGAAGCTTCCTGTTGCGAAGAGTCGCAAATTCTACGAAAATTATTAGAATTATTTCCAAGAATTTTCCGCAAAGTCAAGGTCATTGTAAAGATTAAAGTCATTCACAGAGCATCTTAGCCCTTAAGAGAGGTCTTAAGGTGAAAAACTGTCAGGAATAGAGAGGATGACCTTTAAGAGGCTCCAGAGTTTCGTTAGCAGAGGAGGAAATGGCAGACAGATAAAAAGGTAGGAGAAATATTCTCCAGTCGCTGGATGATAGTGAGTTAATGAAATTCTACAGATAAGATGGTGCAGAGTTGTTTGTGGTTGGTTTCATTTGAGATGCACTCACATCTCCCACCCAACACTATAACACCACAATATTTAAATTGCAATACACCTCCTCACTAAGATAAAAGTTTCTGTCCCTTCCTTGCTCAGAACTGCTCTGAGGATTTCCCTAAATCACTCCTAAGCTAGGAATCCTTGCTAGAACTAGCTCTCTGGGAGTGCTCTCAGAGTGTTAATGAATACAACCACTAATCTTTGATAAACACTGTTAAAGCCGAGTTCACATTACACGATTTTTACCCCGATTTTGAGGTCGCAGAGGATCTTGAGAGCCATTAAGAAGTCCTTGGGTCAGAGGTGAGTCAGCAGATCGTCTGCCACAATGAGTCCTACTACGAGCAAGTCACGCCCTCGTCTGCGACTGGGACTGGGTAAAGTTAAAGTTAAAGTTTAGTGCCGGGGACTTCATAATATCCTGTTTTGTTCAGGTGTGACAAAACGTAGTTTGGTGACGTCACTGCATTATCTGGGGCTGTCTCGGCGAGGGCTTGGTGGAGAAATCTTGTGGTGTGCACACACAGGTCGTAACGCAGTTGGCGAGACTCCCGATGACAAAAACACATGTTGCCAGGTATGAACACTCAAAAGATTACAATAGTCTCCGCGACTCAAGACTGGTCGGCCGGTCGTGTAATGTGAACTCGCCTTATCTGTCATGAGTCCTTGACAGTCCTGTTGTTTGTATTGCCTTTTTGGATTTCGACCCATGCCTGCTTACCTGGTTTGAACCTTTGTCTGTTGCCTCTGTACCTCTGCCTGATCATTTTGATTTGTGGTTTTGACTCCTGGGGCCGTATTCACAAACTTTCTTAGAGAACTCCCAGAGAGCTCCTAACTTAGCTAAACATTTTAGTAAGGAATCTTTACTTAGGAGTGATTTAGGAAAGTTCTCAGAGCGACTTTTACTAAGGAAGGGACAGACACTTTTACCTCAGTGAGGAGGTGTGGTTGACCCTGCTGCTAAGTATGATGGATTCTTTTAACAGATGTGATTGGTTGTCAGAGACACGCCCTTTTCTGAGCCTGCAAAGTGTGGACACGCATGAAATGAGATGAACTGCTGACTGTGAAAGTGTTGTCATTGTTAGTGTGTCCACTCTGCTGATGGAAGGTTGAGACAGACTCAAGTCACCACTGCTGCACTGCTGTATTTTTCCAGTTTTTCAAATATCTTAGTGTTGTGACCATTTTATTTCTGGCGTTATAGCGTTATTGCATTGGGTGTGAAATGTGTGCATACCTATAATCACAATCCCTGCACGATCTAATCTGAATCTGTAGCATTTGGTGTATTCACTGTCATCCAGTGTTCGGAGAATTTTTCTTTGACGTCTTTGTGTTTCCACCATTTTCTCCCCTGCTTAGGAAACTCTGAAGCCTCTTAAAAGTCCTCCTCCCTACTCCTAACATTTTTTCACCTTAGGAGATCTTTTAAGGTCTAAGATGCTCTGTGAATGACTTTTATCTTCACAAGGACCTAGTCTTAACTTTAAGGAGAAAACGTCACAATTCTAAGACTTTTCTTAGATTTTTGTCACCAGGAGCCACTCTGTGTGCTAGGAAGCTTTGTGAATACGGCCACTGGAACATTTCGTACTTTTCCCTGCCTGAAAACTTCGGTAAAGCCTTAGTTTGTGTCTTACTCCTGCCTCTGCCCTGTGATTCTGCGTGTGGGTCCTCTCTGGTTTATGAGACAAATAGCCTAATAAGAAATGACCTTTTGTTTCTTGGGATAATGAGTGGATTGTCTTGTTATCTTGAGATAACAGCATTAAAAAAAAACTGAAACACGGCCATTCTCAGCCTCCGTACTTACACTTATTTTCTACATGTACAGTGGTCATTCACATGTGCTATATAACACATGGATAATGAGTAAATAAGGCCAGGTGACACACATATATAACACCCTTCTTATGTTTATCACCTGACTTTGTGACAGACTGAGGCATCAGTTATATTGTACTTATTTTATACATCAAATGAACATTTCATGTTTAATTGTTTATTAACAATAAAATATATTGACGCTATCCCATTTTCTGTCTGCACAAGGGCGACTGACGTAATGTCCGTTTGTCAATATTGCAAGAAAAAGAGGAAGAAATACCTCTGTCCTTATCTATATGTGTATATGCCATAGTTAAACTACACACTCATTAACCACATAAAAGAAGTTTGACTGAACACTTCAAACACACTGCCTTGGAGGCATTGTGAAGTCTCTCCCAGCATGCACCAGGCAGGGAAACACCCTGGACATGCTGCCAGTGTATGACAGCTCCTCTTTGATTGTATTCTCCTGAGTTAACAAGTGTACATAAACATTTTTTTTGAATAACTGAGTTACTGCCTGTGAACCACATTGATTCCCAGGATCAAAACTTAGACTGACAGCACTGAGGCTACAGGCAAACATGGCCAAGGTTCATTTTCAGTTCAGAGAGTATAAATGTCTCTCTGTAAATGTATTCCCTGAGCCTTTAGCTCGCACCAGCTGTCTGTGGCCGAGGCTCAACATGCCTCCAGTTGAAACTGTGACTAGTTTTTATTTATATATTTAGTTTGTTTGTTCCCCGGACAGCCTGCGATGGCCCGCTACTCCCAGCAGTGATGTAATTTTACCAGACAATCCCATAAGCATATTGTGTCATCTCTGCTCCGAACAGAAAAACACTTGACTTTAAAATTATGGAATATTATCTAGTAAGACAGAACATATCACGCTACTCATGCTCCATTCTGTGGATGCAGATATGTGCTTTCAGAGCTAATTCACTCTGAAGAGGCACCAAACAATCCCAAAACATGTGACAAGTCCTGCGCTCCAGTTTGAAGCTGCACAAAAGTGCTTCTACTTATTCTCCCACTGAATCGTAATGCTTTCTGTTAGAGACTGGACACCATCGCTCCATAAAAACTCAGAGTTCGTGCCGATGATTTGCTCCTGGAGGCTGTGCATGACTGATGATAGGCTGCTGAGAGATGGAGACTACATCAGATCATTTTATCTCTTTTCAGCATGTCTTGAGGGGAAATGATGTGGCCTCCACCCAATATTATGATGAGCAGGATTATGGTAATAGTTGGATGTTGACTCAGATGAAACCTCTTTTGTTTTAGTAATAATAAACAACAATAATCATATTTTCGGAACATTCACAGACATTTAACTGAAGAGGAAACAAAAACAAGACTGTGACTCTACAGCCATGAAAGTTACTTGTGGCTAGAGGGTGGTGATGTCTACCTTTTTGGGTGATGATGCAAAAATATGCATTTAGTCAACCACACAAACTCAACCTGCAAACTGCCAAATTTATGCACCGCAGTACCAAAATTATCAAGACTAAGGAAAGAGACAGGGACAGAGACAATTAGGCGACGCTCTCCAATGTGTGTGTGTGTGAGAGTGAGACAGAGCAGAGATGATGTGAAGTGTAGGGCTGTACCCGACTTAGAATTTTGTCCGCTGAATCAGATTCAGCTGTTTAATATGAATATTCAATGATTCAGAGTTGTTTTTTTCCATATAAAATTTGAATGGGGCTCAGCAGGACGTTCAGTGTGACAGCAGCATTCATGTGATATAGTACACAAGCTAACAGGGATTAAAGAAGTGTTTCTTGTCACCACTAGATATCAAACAAAGGCCAGAGACTGTGTGGTATTATATATGAGCTGTAAATTCACCACTTTGAAGCAGAGGAGAGAAGATATTGTTATCTCAGTGCCTTATGGTGGAAAGCTTCTCCCCCTTTGTGCTGCTGCATCACATCCTCCAACACATTCTCACTCTGCCTTCGTCACATATTGACGTCTGGCCATAGACTTTCCACGTCAATACAACGTGCAAAGTACCCAGGGTGTGTTGGCTGCTGATATTCTGGGACGCTGTGTCAATCTCTGCCTATCATATGCATTGTCTTCTTTCAAAGCACACCTCCGTTTTCACAGGAAATATACTCTTTCCATACAGTGTCTTTAAAAAAAACACACTACATCGATACAACACTGCAAACTAACCTTTTTTCCTTCAACAACAAAAAAACGTGGCTACGTTTTGCCAACACACACATGTGTGACAAACTTGGCCACTAAAAAGGGTATCAATTCACCCACCTGGTAGCCTACAGTTCATCAGGCACATGTATCAGAATTGTTTCCTCTTAAGCATGATGAGCGGCTCAGTGGTCAGTAAGTGATGGCTGTCAGTCATCGACCACTATGACTGACAGCTGCATCCTTGGATGAAGGCTTCATCCAGAGGCCCAACCCTAGCTGTGGCTGTAATTAGGCACAATGGTGCTTCCAGCAACATGCTAAACGGAGCTAACAAGCTCACAGTGACATAGCTAACATGCTGATGTTGATGATGCCCTTATTTGAAGGTAACAGTTAAGGCGAGTTCACATTACACGACTGGCCGACCAGTCTTGAGTCGCGGAGACTATCGTAATCTTTTGAGTGTTCATACCTGGCAACATGTGTTTTTGTCATCGGGAGTCTCTCCAACTGCGTTACAACCTGTGTGTGCACACCACAAGATTTCTCCACCAAGCCCTCGCCGACAGAGCCCCAGATAACGCGGTGACGTCACCAAACTACGTTTCGTCACGCCTGAACAAAACAGGATATTTCGGGAAATGCTACAGATGACAGCGGAGGGCTTTGATTTCTTGCTGGGGCTGGTAGAGCCGTACATCGCATCACTGTATCCCGCCTCACATTGGCTGACGCTCTTTGTCAGTTGTGTCAGACCTCTCCAGTTTTCTAGCACGCCAGAAATCCAGTCCCAGTCGCAGATGAGGGTGTGACTTGCTCGTAGGCTTGTTCACACATGAGGACTCGTCGTGGCAGACTATCTGCCGACTCACCTCCAACCCAAGGACTTCTTAATGGCTCTCAAGATCCTCTGTGACCTCAAAGTCTGGCGGTACATCTGTACCAAACTTCACAGCAATCCATCTTGTAGTTGTTGAGATATTTCCCAATTAATAAGATCACCATGTAATATGTTTATATAACTATATTTTGTTACACTGTAATATGAACTTAGAGCCTTTAGCTTGAATGGCAACCATGAATACTTCAAATATGTCTTTTCATATAGTTAATAAAACATGTTAAAAGCAAACCAATAATTTTAGTTGAACTAAAATAGACTAACACTGACTGATTAAGATCATCTCAGCTCTCAGACCAGCTCTACTTCAGGTGTCAGGAGCAAACACTCAGGCCAGATCCAGATTTATTGTTAAAGTCCAGAAATCCTTTAACTGTATATTTTATGAAGCCTCTCGAGTCATTTTTCCTCTTGTCTCAGATCTCTGTGGCCTGCTGCTTCTAGACGGCTCTGTTGACTCCCTGCAGTTTAAAATAAACGATACTCACCGATGGAGCTGACCCACAGCAAACAGGTGTCACATCTCATATCAGTACTTGAGAGAATATCAGATTGTGCAGCAAGATATTCACCTCATCAAATTCAGCAACAGTTTGTGGCGACTTTCTGACTTTAAAACCTGGACACAGTATTCGATCATGTAGTAAAGGATTATGAGGGTATATAATTTTTAGTTTTTTGTATTTGGCAGGTGATTGAAAGAAACAAACGCTGCTCACACAGATGTGACATAACGAGACACCGGACTATAATGTTACCATTTTAACTGTCATGGCTCTGACAACTGACAAAGCTGTTTAACAAAGACTTTCAGCAAAATGACTCTTATTCAGCAGAGCCAAGTTTTAGAAATGGACCAATTTCATTTTGATTGCCAAGGCAGCTCTTCGGGTGTCCTTGCAGAGTACGTTCAGTAAAGAGCCTTCTGCTAGTGCACACATTGAACTGCACCTGAATTATAGGTTATTAAAAGAGAGGGGCAACATGGAACAGAAGAAATGTAGCATATAGCAGTATATATGTGAGTGTTTCTACATGTGTGACCTTGACCAATATCCTCTAACTGTGATGCTATTTAACAAGTCTACGAGTCTACAGCCATGCCAGGCTTTCTGTGAAGCTGCAGACACAGCAGTGCTGCACGGGAAATGCCAGAGGTGTTGACTCGACTCACATAACTTGGACTGACTCGATTTGCAAATCTGATGACTTTAGACTTGACAAAATCAAACACGACTTGCAGGTATGGTAATGATCGTGTTAACCATCCTAACGTAACGCCTAGCATTTGCCACATATTGCAACTTTTGCTGATTTGCACTAAACGCAAAGTAGAGCTGAGGCTGATGGACATAATTTAAATGATTGGACAACCTGATGACAGCTGAGTGGTCACCAGTTATTGGTATTCATCCTGAGGTTAGCGTGTGTTGGACCCACAGACTGCAATCTCTGAAGCTTTTACAGGGTGGCAAAACATGCATGATTGGTTGGATATGTCTCATCTATTGAGCTTGTTTATTTTCAGCCTTGTGGTGGTCTGAGCATCTGGTGAACAAGCTTCATGGTTGCACTCCTGTGGGAGAACATCCAGAACTCACTGGAGGGATTATGTATCCTATCTAGCCCAAAGGATATGTATTGGGATTTCCCAGAAACAGGAGACGATAGCTTTGCCTGGAGCCAATATGACCTGGCAACCCATTCTCTTTCCCAGGGCGTCAAATACAGTAGCTTGGTTGGTGGCCGTCTGTGATTCCGACACAAAAGCCACCCTTTAGCATATGCATGAGATGTACTGGACTTTTAACAAACTCCAATGTAAACCCATCTGTGACAATGATGTAGTTCAGCCAGGACCACTTTAATCAAAGAAAACTTTATTTCCATTGGCAATATTGAGCCTAAGGCAAAGAGAGTACTCTTCCCTGTGCCTCCATGGAAAGCCTAAGGCAGGGAGAGCAGCAGCAAAGACCCCTGAGAACAGAACAGAGCAGCATCAATGACAAACAGAAATGACACTAACAAGTCAGGCATAATATGAAAAGGAGGACCTGGGGTGAGGAAGCAGCAACAGCAGGCAGGCCAGAGCAGTTAAAATAGGGCGCTCTGAATGAGATTCCCCAATTGGTTGCACAGAAAGGAATCATGTGATCTATCGGCTGACTCCCTTCCATCAATCAGCTGCCCCATCAGTTGATTGGGCTGTTTGAGATCAGCTGATGTAGCTGGGATGTGAGCTGAGCTTGACATCGTGTCCTGCCTGAACTATGGCTATGCTCAATTTGTATAAAGAGTGAGAAAGTCTGAGTAGAGTTAGAGGGAGTGAGTGGTGGTGTAAGGGGCAAACAAATACAGGACTTTCACTCAGGAAAACACTGTTTGTGTCCCATGTGAAACACTGAGGGTTTTTTACAATGTTACATAGTTAATGTCACGAGACTTACAACACATACATCACGTGACAAAGTTGTTCACCTTCTTAAGCCTAACCATGTTGCTTTGTTGCCTGAAGAAGTTTTGGTGACAGAGCCTTTGTTTCCTGTGAGCACAGAACTTTCTGTGAAAAGACTCTATGCTTGTAAGTGGTAGCAATTAATATGCCATCCAAAACTCATGCAAGAGGGGCACCATAACTTCAAGGGTAGGGCCACTGACAAAGCTGCCATATTGGACAAGTTAGCAGTGGGAACGTGTTGGACCTGGACCTACATAAACAGTAGGGATAGGTCGATGGATTGACTGATTCAACCCTAAGTGTAATACCACTGTCAGATTTACATTTGCTTCATTTGTTAAGTACAATATGTTCACTTTTTTATTTCAACAAACATAAATCCTTAGCTGCAAAGACTTAGGGCATCTGTAATATTTTCATCTGCTACACATCCTTTTTTTTTACTCCCCAGACATTGTGCCACCGCAGGTCCTCCAATTACATTTCAAGACCATAACCGTTTTACACTCCAGAAACACAATGATTACACTGGGGCAAAGGTGAGGTCTCTGTGTGAAACAGCGTTCAGCCAAGCTAATTTCCCCTCTGGGAGGTGTGAGCGAGGAGCAGTGCTTTGTCAAAGATGGACACACAAGTACCCGAAGGAACGGATGAGTTTTGGTGGAGGAGGATACAGTGACAGTGACTTTGGAAGGCTACAGTCACTTCGCTCCCACCGTCATTTTCAAATCCTTCAACCAAGTGACAGACATTTTTATCTTGTCAGGACGGTGGTTGGGCATTTTAAAGCATCTTGTGCTGATTGCAGATCAATCTCTGCCTGTCTTTCTCTTGGGTCACTTACTACTGATGTCAGCCGTACCTTGGTGACAAAAAACAGCATAAAGCTCACACTTCCTTCCCTCCAGCAGCAGCAGTCTGTTAATGGCTTCATGATTGCCAAGTACTCTATGAGAGTAAATCAAACAAGTGAAGAGAGGCCCTCTGTTTGTCCTTGAAGAGATGCTGCAGTCATTCCACTATTCAGGCTCAGATTGCTTTATCAAGTCACTGCCTTTTGTGTTAGTCTGTGCTGACACTTTACACCAGCATCAGCTTCGAGAAAAAAAGTGTTGAAAGAAGTATTTAGATCTTTTACTTGGATAAAATCAGCAACTGTAAAATACATTAGCGCAAGTAAAAGTCTTGCGTGGACTCCAGTGTGTAGGATTTCGGGGCATCTGTTGGCAGAAATCACTGTGTCATTGTCAAAGAATCATTGTGTTTCGTTACCTTAGAATGAGCTGTTTATATCTACATACAGAATGAGTTTTCTTACACGGAGTTTGCTGTGATGTTTCTACAGTTACCTAGAACAGACAAACCAAACACTGGCTTTAGATAGCGCCATTCATGTTTTCGCATCAGCCACCCTACACCCTTGTCCCATGGGAGGACTTCTTCTGCATCCTTATCAGAATCAGAATCAGCTTTATTGGCCAAGTACGTGTGTACATACAAGGAATTTGGCTCCGGTAGACTTTGCTCTCAATGTACAAGTATTTACATAAGTACTAAAATTAAATAACCAGTGTAAAACATGCAAAATATACAAGAGTTGTACAAATATACATAAATATAATATAAGCCTAGGGGAAGAAACTGTCTTTGTGACGGGTAGTTTTAGCGAACAGTGCTCTGTAGCGCCTACCAGAGGGGAGGAGGTTAAACAGTTTGTGTCCGGGGTGTGAGGGGTCTGCAGAGATGTTCCCTGTCCATTTCCTGACCCTTGACTGGCACAGGTCCTGGATGGAGGGAAGATCAGACCCAATAATCCTCTCTGCACATCTGATTGTCCGTTCCAGTCTGTTCCTGTCCAGTTTAGTGGCGGATCTAAACCAGACGGTGATGGACGTGCAGAGAACGGACCAGACTGGATGTCACTAAATCCTACACACTGGACCTTTAAAGTATAAAAGAACATATCAATCACGTATGTGGGGCCCATGTGGGTAGTGAACAGACTGAAAACTGGGCCCTAGACAGGACTGTCCACGAGTTCCATATTGACCCCATGCCTATTGTCCACAAGGTGGGTTTACCAAAGTGGGCTTGACATGGGTTATGCAGGGGCTGCGTGGAACTGTGTATGAACCCAGAATGGGCACCTTATCTGGGGCTTATCTAATCTGATTATGGTCATGAAATACTGGTTTATAAAATCTCAACCTGCAACTGTAGCTGTCAGATAAATGTAGTGGAGTAAAAGTACATTTGACAAATCCTTTTTTTTTTGTACTTTGTTTTATTGCAAATTTTGACAGGTAATTAATTAATTATGTATGATATATTCAGCGACATATTATGTACACAAAAAAAAGATAAGAACAGAACGGAATTTTTAAAAAAAAGTCACTCTTAATGTTACATGAAATTATGTACTCAAATGAAGTACACATACATACCTCAGAATTGTATTTAAGTACAGTGCTTATCTGGTTTCTTTCCACCACTGGTTTGGCTTTGTGTTTGTTGCATGCAGAGACAAATATAAACGAGAATGTACAGCCAGGGTATAAAAAACAACAGCTGAGTGTCTGTACCACAGCTGGCAGGCTGCTCTTCCATACCTCACCACAGAGAAAATCAAGTTGGCTGTCAGTGTGACTGCTGTCACCACACTACACCTCCATTATGATGCACCATGTTTATCATGTTTTAACCTTTCGCTTCTTCCAGCAGCTTGCAGCCATGTTTGGCACATCTCCACTGCAAACAGCACAGAAGCCAAAGTGCAAACTACCCTTCAAGACTTGAGGAGCCCTTAAGCAAAGAGAGCTTATCCTAAGCCTCCAGACCGCGCTGAGGGCTGGAAATTGAGGTTTGGCACTCAAACGTAAACGCGCACCTCCATTACTGATATGCAAAAAACTTTCTACGGAGCCAACTGCCTGGAGCCATGTGTATGGAAGTGAATCTCTTTTGTAAACCAAACAAAAGCTGAGACATAAAGTCTATATACAATACAGCAGAGAGAAAAGCCTTTATGTAATGTTCTTGTCCTTGGGAAATGTTAGCATCTTTATTTTTGTACATCACCAGGTCGTTTTTTTTTTTTGGTACGTTAGCATCACCCAGGTGTAGCTTTGCCACCGGGGCTATTGCTTTAGTGCATAAGGGTGCAGGAAGTGGCTCTTTAGTTTCCCCCCTGATTGCAGCAGCCAGATAAAACCATATTGATTCAACAATTTGCCAAAGACAGTGTGGAGTGTGCTCTTTGATCTCTAGATTGATGACATTAAAAAAACAAGCCTGAGGGCTGCAAGCCTCTAACATGATTCTTATTCTTCCTCCTCTTTGTCTTTCAGATTCCCAGCCTGCACAAGTGCCTGCGGTACAAATGAGATGAGGAGCCAGATGAATGGAGATGCGATTGACAGCAGTGGTTATCTAGACAATACCTGGAGAAGCATCAAGCTAGATACATCCCCGAATTAAAATCCTAAAAAGCAGGATGTTCTTCTTGATGTTAAAGCTTTCAACTGTGTTGATTCAAATCTCATCTCAGGTTGTGTTGCTGTCGCTGTCCTTTTTTTTTCGTTTCCGCTGTGTAGCTGAACAATAATGAAAACTCTGGCTGCAGACTTCCCATTCAGACCCAATAAATGTACTTGATCTGAATCAATAATGGCACTCTCATTTTTTCCTGTTGTTCACAGATAACAAAGGAACGTTTCAGGGTTTCAAGGTTCAGCTTTATCGTCATTATACAACAAAGGATTGCAAAACGAAATGCAGTTGTAGCACTTAAATGTTTAATTAGAATGACATAAAACAATAGCATAGAGCAAAGTATATAACGTGGATAACAGTAGGACATATAGGTCTATACACACACATAAATAATGTAAAATATGAGCATATGTTTCTAATGTAAAATGCATGTGTGATGGCCAAAAAACGCAGGTGTGGAAACTCTCTTCCAATTTCCTCCTCTATTCACACTGACCTGGCTCAGTTGGTGAACGTCCTGCCTGCATATTTGAATCATAAGCTGACAATGTCACTCACACACACACACACACACACACACACACACACACACACACACACACACACACACGCACACACATAATAATACACATACTAATGCTCTCGCCTTCACCTTGGGTTAAGGCTTTTTTTTTTTATTTTGTAATGGAGGCTGGGAAGAGATCCTGCTTGGTGCCTCAAATGATAAACAACAGCCACAGAGGTGGGAGGATTACTGGAAAGGCACTGTGAGGACATAATAACAGGGGCTATAATGACGTCACACATATTGCAGCCCCAGTGACACTCTGTTAAATGTCCCGCTTCATTGTTTGAAACACACAAATAGATGAAATGTGGATCCCGCTTTGAGGGCAAAACCCTAAATAGGCCTGCATTTACTAATGTTCTATATTACATTTGGTTTTTATTATCATGCCTACAAAACCCCTCTCACACATTAATATGGCTGACTTGCTCAGATACTAACTGGCAGGCAAAGATGAAATGAGGAAAAAAAGGAAGGGTATTTAATATTTGATAAGAAGTTCACAGATTGTCATCTAAATTGAAAGAGATGGAATAAAGATTATCATGCAAAGGATTTACATAAATCCCACTCGCTCCACTTTTAAATTTTCTACAGCACACACTTTGTAAAAGTGGTTCTACAATAAATCTGAAGTGGTCAAGATATGGCAGCTTGAAGTGGTTTAATACAAACCATGGTGCAACACCTGGGCTTCTTTGTGAGCTTTAAAATGTTCTTTTAGTTCATAGATTCACAAATGTGTTATGTAAAGATGGACAACACGTCTCTACTTACCCCAATGGAAATGCAGAAGTGAAGCTAAAATATCCTGAATACAGCCGCTGCCATCTTGCTCTGGTGATGTCATTCTGAGCCAGAGTGTGCAGTCGCGACCTCCGTTGGATCAAGTTTCCCACCCGTACAAGTGTACGTCCAAGTACGAGCAGCACTGCTGAATGTGAGCCCACTGACTGGCTCACACAGTTGTCAATCATGTTGTAAAGTCCCTATTTTATAGCATCAAATAACTAATTAAATCAAACCTATAAGAAAAACGAACACTTGAACATACAGCAGTGTGATAAAAAAAAGAACCTTAAATGACAGAGACCACGTGTCCTTAAGTTTTAGTTTGGCCCATGTCGTATCCACTAACATAGAGGGGATGGGCTTTATGACCTGTACTGCAGCCAGCCACTAGGGGGCGATGAAGATGTTCTGGCTTTACTTTTGGGGAGCTGTCATCGTCCATTTTTGAATACAGTCTGTGGTGTGGCGATGAAATATGCCCAAGCAGAGTGCACCAGGTCTGAAAAGTGAAACTAACGCATTAGTGCCTGAAACCTGCATTTTTACTAATGGCCAGCAGGGGACAACCACACTTGTTACTTGAATTATTACCTCAGTTAACTTTTTCCCAATAAATGTATCGTCTCAATCGTTGTTTCAAGTCTTCTTCAACACAGCATGATGTTCATTTTTAAAATTATGGCCCTATTCGGCGTTAAATAGATGATAAAGCAGGGTATGTTTTAGGGCATGGCTATCTTATGATTGACAAGTCGCTACCATGGCAACCTGTCAATCAGGATAGAGGTGTACAGCATAGACTCTATGTCAACACAAGGCCTACACTGTAAGTGCGGCATTGATTCAACGCAATAATATAAATCCTGCATTATACAATGGAAAATGCGATAAGCTTGTGCTTATAATGTTTGCATGTTGTATTTGTTTGGAAAACGTGTTTAATATAAGACAGTTGTTTTGTCAGCGAACCTTGCGAGTTGCAATGAAGCTGAAATTTGTAACATTACCTTTGTTAAATGTTGCTGTTGTCCCTGGCTTCATATGAGTAATGGAAAAGTCTGCTAGCTGCTAAGCTAATTTATACAATGTAAAATGCCATAAGCTTGTGCTAAAAACATTAGCATATTGTATTTGTGGGGAAAATGTGTCAGACAAAAGACAAGTGTTTGTCTGTGAATGCTGTGAGTTATAGTGAAGCTGATTTGTGTACATGTAATTGAAATTGCTGAAATATTTAATGCGTGTTTTGGGTATGTTTTGAATCTACTAACTTAACAGCACACAGAAACCCCATCGCTGACTGGTGTTTTGGAGGTGTAACTGCAGAGTGACACAGACACACCACCGCACAAGTATAAATGCTCACAATGGTGTGGCTCTGCATGGAGCTAATGCACATGGACAAATCTCGTTTAACGATGCATATCCTCCACCCTGTTGTCCAAATATGGTCACCTCTGGCTCCAAAAAAACAAGATGACAACAGGCAAAATACCAAAATCGAGGTATATCTTGCTTATGTATTTCTACATGTCAAATACAGAGGATGTGACATGTGTTGACGGATTTGGAGTCGTTTAAAGGCACCTTTAAACAGAGACATGCTATATTATGCTACAGACACAGAAATTATTAAAGCACAAGAGAAATGCTTAAATTAAAGCAGCTTTAAGGAGTTTTTCACAGGCTATCAAACAGTCTTAATTTAACGATGATGCCATCAAAGCATCAGCAGAAGATTCACAGTTTCTGTGTGGTTATTTCTAGAGCGGCTTTCACATCAGGGACCCAGATTTACATCTGAGCACACTGCAAACTCTGTACCGTACCTGTGCAATGGAAATCTGTACTCAAATGTACTTGTAAGATGGTATCGAGTGCGGTTCATGAATAATCCAGTATGAATCAGGTGTGTACATCAGTTGTACCAAAACACTGAAGTGGAATGCTACATCGTTGAGTTTATAACTTGTTATGAAGCAATCTCAGTTTAATACTAATGCCTTTATATCAGACAGGAGCGCAGCCTGTAACCCAGATCAGGCTTCAATGCCACCTTCAACCTGCAGTCAACGCTCCAGTGGGAGGTGAGCTCCATGTTTGACAGCAGCAGCTCTTTCTCCGGCCAGGAGCAGGGCCTCACTTCACTGCTCTACTGGCTCCTGCTGATGAGACGAGGGCAGCAGTGTCTGTCTGCAGCACCTTTAGCAGAACATAAATGTCATATAGATGATGATGCAGGTAAACCCAGGTACAGCACAACACTACAAATGCAAAAGCTTTTGACATTATGTTTGTGGTTATGGCTGATACTGGGACAGGATTAGGAACAAGGAAAAGTATTGACCAAAGAACAAAAAAAAGGTAAAAGGGACAGCAATGAAAAAAAGAGTCAACCTTGGTGAAAAGATGGAAAGAATTTTGACAGACTCAAAACCAATCCTGATCCTGCCCTCTTCCTCCTACACCTGTATGTAATGTTTATTATTTATATATATATTGCAGTTTTTTTTTTTTCTTACATGGTCACAGACAGATACATTACATCATCGCTTTGGACCCTGCAAACAGCTGTGTTTGAAAAAGAAAAACTGTATTGAAAATCTTTCTTTTACTAGCATCCAAAACAAATGCTTGCCAGATAAGGATGTTAACATCAGGAAGCGGAGGTTCTCATGGAAACACTACCACTTTTGTCCACAGGGGCCGCCAAAATCAACAAAAAAAGTTCCTTGTAGGCCATTTCCTTTAAAGTGTAACATCACTCCTTTATTCTAAGACCTCGAGGAACAGTTTATCCTGCTATAAAATAACATTGTATTACATTAGTCTTTATCATCTATTGCTTCTCCAGTGTGGACACATCACTGGTCACATTGCAACATCACTGGCTACCTGTGAGCTTTAAAATTGATTTTAAGACTTCACTGCCTGCCTTTAAGCCTTGAATGATCAGGCTCGTGTCTGTGAATTCCCTATGAGCTCGATCGCTGCCTGAGATCCTCCCACAAGGCTCTCCTGATGGCTCCAAAACCTGGATTTGTCACTAAAGGTGACTGAGCTTCAGCTGTGTAACTCTCTAGTTCTTGTAAATCTCTCTAATACTTTTTATACTTTTTAAAAATTCTGTTTTACATTTCGTACATTCAGACTCATTATTGTTATTTTTATAATTGAAGCACTTTGTTACTCTGTTTTGAAAGGTGCTATTTGAATAAGGTTATTATTTTTATTAGACTAACACAGGCAGCTCTGGACTAATTCAGTACCGAAAGTCTCTTGACTTCATTGAGATAGAAATCCTTCATTTTGAAACCTTGAGTTTTTCATGGTAGTCTGTTAATACATCAACCTCCTGGTTTTAAAGGTCAAATCTGTCTCAAATGCAACTAATCATGTATCGACTTAGAAAATTCTCTCCTCCAACAAAAAAGCTGCTCTTTGTCGTCCATCTGAAAGGAAAGAGGAGTGTCAATTCATAGCGTCAAATACACAGTATGTATACATTTAACAGGACATGCTCTTTACAAGAACTCACAAATCGAGTTATATAAGACCCTGTTTGCTGTTTATATGTATCATTTTATACAAGTTGTATTTGGTCACATTGTGCATTATGCACATTATTCAGCATGTATTGTAATATTTTTCATTTGTTATACGTACAGCGTGCTCACCCTAAGCTCATACCTCCATATTACATATACAGTGTACACAGATGCATGTGAACAGACAGTGTTATAGAAAAATGAAAGGCAGCATGATAGCATTCAAATCACACTTGGACCATGAAGTGAATCCAAACAACAAAGCTGTGATCTCACAAATAAATAAATAAAAAGATGAAATGAAACATGTTGTTGTTGTTTTGGCTTGTGCAAAGCATATTTTCTATCAATATTAATGGGCGGGCTCGTGCCGAGAGATGCCTCGCAGGGTGAACTAAGCCTGTCACAGAGACTGAGGATGAAGCTGTGCTGTGAGGTCCGGTCAGCTGTGAGCAGCGGTCGATCAGCGGTGTCACTGACAGCACGAGCGTGGGACTGTGGCCAGAGGAGAAGATGGAGGAGATGGGCGTCTGATGCTGCAGCCAGTAATCCAGAATGGATGTGGGGGTGTGGTGCAGGGAGACAGATGGGTTGTAAAGGTGCTGCAAGGCCCTTTAGATCATTTTGCATCCCTTTCTTTGACCCTAAAAAGCCAACTTGTCCTCTGTCACCAGCTCTTTCAACTTTTCTTCATGTCTTACTCACATTAATTGAACTTTAAAGTGATAGACACGGAATTTGTCTTCGTCTCCATCTGCTTTGTTGTTTTGTTGATGACTGATGTGTACTTGCATGACTTCTCATTTGTAACACTATTCTCATCTTTATGCATTAGCAATCACAAGAGGATGCACAGGTGCAATTTGGGTAATGGACTTTTTATCAAAGCAAGCAGCTGTGTAGTTGATGCCTCGCTGTATATTTCTTACTAGCTTCACAAATCATGCAGCTTTATTCCCACTTTATTCTACAGAGCTGCTGGACACCCAGAAATCCTTCTATAGCTCTTGGCTTCTGATAATCATTGTTGTCCATATCTTTAACATCACATCTCCAAATGTCTGAATACAAGGATTTAGAAAAATGACAAAGGGTGCTTTTCCACCCTGAGTTGAAGTTTTTTCAGCTCAAGGAGTTCAGAGCACTTCGGCAAAAATGCCAGGCCCCTGGAGCGCAGAAACGTGAGGCATGTAGCAATGCAAAAACAGCAATGATCAGGGCCTACATGTGTTTCCATCCATCTGCGTTTGTATTAAAAACTGAGTGAAAAGGCTAAAAAAAAACCTTTAAATACTGCAAAAAGTTTTATGCTCTGCTGAGGCAGGCAAAATGCAATGAAATTCAATGAAAACAGATTAGCAAATTAATGAAGCATGCGATTTAAATGTCCACAGAACCAAGAAGAAAACATTGGTAACCTTCCTCATATCAAAGGTACAGTGTGTGCGTTTCAGGGGCATCGACTGACAGAAATGGAATTTAATATCTCATAATTATGCTTTCATATGTTTATAATCACCTGAAACGAAGAATAGTTGTGTTTTTTTTTTTTTTGTTACCTCAGAATGAGCCATCTACAGACAGAGCTGGTCCTCTTTCACTGAATCCACCATGTTGTTTCTACAGAGATCCAGAACAGACAATCCAAACACTGGCTCTAGATAGAGCCATTTGTGTTTTCGCGTTGGTCAATATAGTGCTACACGTTTGGCATGCAGGAGACGTTGATTGCAATCTGCAACCTCACCACTAGATGCCACTATATCGTACACACGAGACCAGACCAGAAGCGGCGTTCTTTACAATTTAAAGAGGCAAAAAAAATCTGCCTGGAGCTGCAACACATATTTGAATAAAGTTTACAGCCTGTTAAGTCTAAATTAGCCCATCAACATTACGAAAAGGTCTGAATGAGCAGTCATTGATATGATTTATAATTATTTAGTACATTAACTTTGCAGCTTTGGTGGTGAAAGAAAATGAATCTTCCCTTTATGTTCCTCTAAGAGTTCTCCTTTTTTGGATTTGGAATCCATAGCTAGCCTTGCTAGACAGTCTCCAGGCCACTGCTACGGAAGTTCAGCACAAATTTAGAGGAAAGGGCTCTAGGTTGTAGACGTATGACGCACATTTTAGCTGATGTATAGGCTACACATTGTCACAGATGTAGGGGTGTTTTTTGGGCCTTCAAAGCCATTGTTTTCAGTGTAGATGCACGGCAGACACATGCCAGAGCCATTCACGTTCCTAAGCACCCATTTTTTAGGATGGCTGTGCTTTGAGATAAACCAAGTTCAACTTTTGGAATGCAGCAGTGCGCACCGCATGTCATGTGACGAGGAAAGACTAATCACGGCTGACAGATATCTTTCCCTTCTAAGTTGATCACTTAGTGCAGGGCTGCCAGAGCTTTACATCTGTCCCACGGTTGATATGCCCACACACTTAAAAACAGCACCTGGAAGAAGATCAGCTCTGCGCTCAGGATGTCAGGTAAACGGGCTATGGTACCGTGCTTGTTGGGGTTGCTTAGTAACCTCAAACGCAGCCTGCCGCCGCGCTCTTTAAAGCTGGCTCAAAAAAGGCACAAAAGCAGTGCCCAGCACCCGACCTCGTGTTTTCCAGGCTGTAATCACGTTAAGCCTAAAACATTGACAAATGAAAATCTGAATGTTAAGAAATGACCGTTATTAATGTCTATACATGGAGCCAAGGGAGAGGGTCTAAAGAGCCGCATGCAGCTCTGGAGCCACAGGTTGCCTACTCCTGCACTCGACCTTTAATACAGTGCTTCCCAACTGGTGGGTCACGGTCCAAAAGTGGGTTGTGAGTCCAATCTGAATGGACCGCAAGTGACTCATGAATGTGTAAGGTTGTAAAACACAATCTTTATTTTGAAATCCAGTGAATTGCTACCACAGAGGTTTTATTTTGAAGTGCTGTTTCCTGTTGTAGAGTGAGTGACCAACAGACAGCTCAACAACATGGTCAAACTAACACATTCTCACTCCGTCCTCATCACATATTGACGTTTGGTCATGGACTTTCCATGTCCACACACGACGTGCAAGGCACCCTGGGTGTGTTGGTTGTTGATGTTTTAGGACGACGTGTCAAGTTCTGCCTGTTACATGCATTGTCTTCTTTAAAATACACTTCAGTCTTCACAGGAAATCTAACAGTTGCATACAGTCTCTTTCAAAATAAACAGACTACATCGGTACAACACCATGAATTGACGTTTTTTTTCCTTCAATAAGAAACACGCATAGTTGGGTTTAGTAAAAAAGACAGAGTTTGGCTTTAGAATCTTTTTGTTAGACCCATCCACTACCCCTCTCGCCTGCCCCAGTCAGACTTTCGCCGCCTTAACTTTCGTCCTTGTCCTGCCACGTTTCCCTCTGACGCCACCAGGTGCCGTTAATCTATAATGGCAACCGGCCGCATATCATGCCGACGTTAAAGGACGCCTTTTTTGTTGGTTTCTGACACTGCGAGTCACTGCCCAAGCGCCAGGTTTTGACGACTTTGGAGTGAGACTGGGCTCCCCAAATGCAAGTATGGCGCTAAATATGTTTAACTGTGTGGATTTTGAACTAATGATTGAGGAAAAATCTGGACCCCATGGCTGGACCAGTTGGGAACAAAAAAATTCACATGTCGTTTGAGGTTGGGCTAGAGCTCCTTTAATGAAGTCATCTGGTCTTCTTCTTTTGGGGTCATCTTCTGCTGTGGCACCTGATTTGAAATCTAGCGCCACCTACTGCTTATCTTGATGAACCAACTCCTAATATAGAAAAGCCATACACTTTCTTTTGCAGATTTTTTGAAAATTCAGTCAAAATTTGCACCTTATTCTATTGGAAACTTATTTTTCTCACATCACAAACAATTTTATAACATTTAATAACAGGCCTAAGTGGTCTTCTTACTCACAGCATCCTCCTTTAACCTCACATTAGTCTGGCACGCACCAGCAGCCTGACAGCCTTGTTAACAAACTGCCTCCTGGGACACTGAGGAGTTGTGAATGGGCGGTGGGGGGGCGGGTACAGTCAAACAGATGCAGCTCTCCTGCTGGAGGAGCGCGCAGAGAAAAGCGCAGTCCGATGGAGCAGCGGTGACGCTTTATCTGTCCTCACTCATCTGAACACACCGACACACACTCAGCCTCGCTGTTTCACACACACCTTTACACATCATCAGAGGAGTTTTACAGTCATCGAAGAGTGTTTAATGAGAAAAGTCCAAAAACTAAAGACAGAATGGATGCTTCACATCTGGTGTTTCTGCTGCTGCTCTACGGATACCTGCCAAAAGTAAGTCATCGTTTATTTGATCATTTTTTAATATTTAATTCTAAAAAGAAAATGTCTTGTGTGGTTAGTGGTGAAGAGTCAGTTCACTTAAACCAAGGACAACTATTTTATACAGACATTAAAGCCACTTTAAACACAGTGAGTAAACCTTCATTACAGACGGATTTAGATGAGTTTGGAAATCATGTTCAGCTGCTTGTTGTGCTTCTGTGTGTTTATGAGTCGATATGATGGGCAATACATTTTGCTGGCTCCAAAATCTATATATTTTTGCAGTTACTTAATATTGAGCCCCTTTGTATTTAAAGTGAAATCATTTGGCATCATTTTACAAGCCAGTTTAATTTATATTTTGTTCTCAATTCATGATGTCTCCTCACTGAGACATCTTACATTAAGAATTCAGAAACATATCTTCCCATAATCTGCACTGGGATTGTTAGATTAAGAGTTTTTCTGGTCATTGAACACCAGATTTTTGTCTGAGTTCAGCCTCTTGTACATGCAGTCTGACGTCTGCAATCCATTTATATTAAATAGTACAATTTTCTGCTGTTTTCTGCCTACTTTTTATGTGAATATTTATGATAAAGAGTTGCTTAAAGATCTCATATATAGGAGAATCTGATAACTGGTGGATCAGAAGTCTTTTCAGTCAGAAAATTATATTATTACTGAAGGAGATGCTGCAATGTTTTCAGTTTAATCCTATGGTAAATCACATCTCTTGAACAACAAGGGTATGCCCCCCTTTCATCTCCCATGAGGTACATGTTCAGTAATTTATTTCAATTAAACTCACAGTGTTTCAGTATATATTTGAAGCACTCTCTGTGGGTTTTGGATTATTGGTGGGGAAGCCTTTGAGCATTCAGTCACCGTTGAGTGCAGAAGAGCTTTGCTGCAGGGAATACTCTGTGCACATGAGAACGTCTGTGGCTCTCAGTAATCTTGGGAGTTCAGTTTTGTCATTAGGCTTAGGCAGGTGTCATCTGCACTTATGTCTTATTCTCCAGAAATGTTTTATCTCCATTAAGAAATGTCAGAAGTGCTCTGCTGCTGCTCCTCTCTCTCCGCACACAACTCCTGACAGGGATTTATTTAACCTCTTATCTCTGACAGCCAGGTATCAGCCTAATTATCAGGAATGAACATTTTTCTGTTATAATTTCAGTAATATGTGACAGAAAATCAAAAAGGGGCCTGAATTTAAGAAGCTAAGAAAAAATCAGATCATGGTACAGGTTGTGTGCTTGGTTGGATTTTAGTAATCTGACTCTCGCTATGATTTCCTTTAATGCCTGTCAATGAAGCTCTTTCCAGGCAGAATAGACTTTGAACATTGGAGTGACTGTGTGAAGACGTCTTCCACCTCACTTCTGACAACTTTCAGCTGTCTGCTCCACCCCGAGGCTTTAAAAGATCAACCAGATACGTCATTTGTTGACATATTTCAGTGGCTCTTATAGGCACCAGTGTGGAAAACATCTTGCTGGTGTGCCCCTGGTGTGCTGCTCTCCCGTGCTTTCCACGGTCCTTGGCGACCGCTTTACAATAACACAATGTGACATGTTTCATCAATATATCTAGTGAGGAAATGTGACGTTGAGGGCAGCGCAGAAAATCCCATAAGTGGCTAAAAGAGCATGTTAGTGGCTGCCGTTATGTGTTTATAACAATCTAGAGGGGAGAAGAGGAGAGAGGCGTACGGGAAAGACCAGTCCTTCCTGCCTCTTTCCAAACATAAAACCACCTAACAGAAACCAAATAGCAAACTAGCAAACAGCTAGCTCATTTCAAAGTTCAAAATTACAAGTTTTATGGGGAGATGTGTGTTGTGTTTGTGCAAAAGTGCTTGCAAAATCTTAGTTACCACTAGGTAGTTTTAAATAAGGCTGCACCATAAAACCTGAGTAACTGTCACAGCTAAAAGTCTAACATTTTAGGTAAACATGTGTAGCACCCTAAAAGAAATCAACTAAACACAAACTTAATGTAGCATCACCAGCTGTAACATAACCGCCAGAAATGACACTTTAAAGAAATCACCACCCAAAGTGACCGTTTGCATATCAAGTACTCACCCCCTTCAGTTGTCCGCAACTGAGGGCCAATGTCCAGCTGACATTGGACGAGAGGTGGAATACATCCTGGACAGATCACCAGACCATTACAAGGAAGGCGCATAGGGCCCATCCACACGAAGCCTTGTCAAAGTTTTTAACTGGTTCGGCCTTTCATCCATATGAAACCGGCATTTTCGGAGGTTGAAACCGCATCTTTTTGAAGCGGGGTTCCACAGTGCACAAATCTGAAGATTTTGTGTTTTCGTTTGTACAGCCAATGCGCGGCTTTTGGCCAGCAATGATGTCATAGCCCCACCTACTTCCTTACTGACTTTGTAATCCAACATGACTTGAAGCAGCAGCTCGTCGTCAGTCCAAACCAAACTCTCCATTTTCCCTCGTGTGTTGGAATTCATTTTTGCCATCTTCTTGTTGTGCTTGTTCTGGATCTTCTTCTTCCGTCTGTAGGCTATACAAAGCGCGTCTCCCTCTCCACCTCAGAGCTGTATGCTCCAATTTTTAGTGGCACGCCATCTCCTGGCTGGGATATATACTGCAGCTTTTTTTTGCGGTTTCAGTGGCTTGAACCGGCTTCATTTTGACGCCTGCATTCTTGAAGTCGGCGCCGTGTTTACAGAACACTATTGCAATCCAATCATTTTATTTGGCAGTTTCAAAAAGACAAGTCTTCGTGTGGATATAGCCATAGAGACAGACAACCATTTACACTTACATTCACACCTTGGGCCAATTTAGAGTCATCAATCAACCTGACCTGCTTGTCTCTTGACTGTGGGAGGAAGGTGGAATGGCGAGAGAAAACCCAAGCTGACATGAGGAGAACATGCAGGCTCCTCACAGAGGGGCTCCCCCATCCCAAGGTTCGAACCCTCCACCTTGGGTTTGCACCAGAGCCCCTCTAGCTGTAGGGCGACAACGCTAACCACTGCACCACCATGCCCTACTCAACCTCTGTTACATTAAATTTGTGAAGAAAACTTTGTGTCCTCCCATGCCACTCTGTTGAACGATGAATCCAAAAATAAGTACGATCCTTGATAAATTTAAGTCATAAGGGTCACTATATCAAAACGTCCATTTACAAACTGTTACACAACCCATGCACTATAATCTAAGTGTCATTTATCCAGTTAAATCAGGAGAGACAGAAGAATGACATAAAGATAATATTTATTCTGGAGCAAGAGTGTACAGATTAATAGATGATTTGTGCTGATTAAGATTTAACAGAAGTCTCTGGCACTTGGACACCAGAGGGAGGTATTTTGTGATCGAGGGACATCTGAGCGGCAGCAGGATGAATCCCCCCATGGAGTCCACACACTGATGGAGGTGGCTGATGACTCTGAGGCTGCTGACTGCTGAGGCGGATGAGGCTGATGAATCTGTAAAGAGTAGGTGGTGATGTATGACGGCAGCAAGGAAGAACTACAGCAGAGAAAGAACCATATTTGAAATGAGGAGCAGTAAGATGATAGCCTGACAGAGAAGGTGTGTCGCTGTGCTATTGGTTGATTGTGAATCAGCCGATGACTCGATCGCCCAGACGATGACACCTAGTGATAGTGAGTGAGCAAACCTGCAAGGAGTGAATGGCAGGGTGAGAAAGAAACTTACAGCCTGAGCATGAAAAGTATTGTCTTCCTGACTGAACTATATATGACATGACTGAAACTGAAGCTTGTGCTTTAGTGACTCCATTGACACAGCAGCTCCTGTGCTCAGCGAGGTCAAATTATTGTTTTTATCAGTGGAGCCTGGCTTTGAAGAGAGCACTGAAAAGTTCCCTGTGGAAAAATCTGTCTGACAGCAAGGTAATGTATGTGTTTGGGAGGTACTAAGCATACAACTGTATAACTGAGGCTGGGATTATAGGCTTATACTCGAGTTGTACAAGCTTGTAACCAGATTTTTTGATACAGTTTTGCTGTCGCAGACCCATATGACTTCAATTCATCAAGAATTTTCTCCGTTTTCAGATTCTTTGTTCACCAGAGGGTTGAACTAAAGAGCTGTGCCACTAGCTGGTAATCAAAGCACTCAAACAGGAATAGTTCCAGCAAATTACTCCCTGTGTGTGCAATAAAGAAACAAGATATAAGGTGTTAATTAATGAGCTTTATAGGTGCTAGTACGCATATTTTTCAACATGGGACAGAGTCAGGTTTCCTGCTTTTTTTCCCCAAGATAAGCTAATCTACTTACAGCGTCATGCAGACATGAGAGTCATATTGATCTTCTCATCTTACTCTCTGCAAAGAAATGAATAAATGCATTTCCCCAGAACCATTTCTTCAATCCATATTTGGGAGATGCTATTATCCAGAGCAACTGACTCAATTTATTCCATTTTGCACACTTGCATTTTCTGTCTTCATGTTTGTTTGGCTGGAAAAGTGTTTAATCTTTAAACCGAACGAACCTCAAGTGAAACAGCACGAGGCTGAAGAGGCACACGCAGGATGTAGATGTTGCTCTCCAGTGAAGTGTAGGACGGGGATAAACACATTACTCTGTGTTGCGTGGCCACACACAGACACGAGCTCCTCATTTCATTTTCCTGTCAGCTCCCCTCGTTTTTTATTTGATCGTTATCTTGTACTCAAACAAAGCAAGACTGGCGGCCATTTGAAATGACAACAATCACTAAAAACTTGGAGCAACAAGCCTGGCGGCACTCGTGATGAGCTCTGTGCTAACAAAGTATCAGAGCTGGCAGGTATTTATGTGATGTTTTGCTCATGGAGACACTGTGTGTGTGTGTGTGTGTCCCTAAGGCTTTGCAGAGGCCCACTTATCATCTGCATAGTTTGGGATTGACATTTTGATTCATTGCCTGCTACAGCAATATCCATGGCTGTCCAAATTTTGGATAGGTAAGTTCTCTGCATCTGTAACTGGCAGGGAGTTAATATTTGCCATCAGCAAGTATAAATCACTGGGACAGGACCCTTCCACTCCTCTATTGTATCTTCATACATGAGGAAATGTTCCCCGCATTCAATCACTCCCATAAATCACACACTCTGAACTTTTTTGTCATCATCTGTCTCCCTTCTTGTGTATCCTGCTCTAGTCATAATCTACAGGCTTATATATGAACTAATAAACTAATGAGCGAATGAAACTCAGCCCAAACTTGTTTCAGTAAGTTTAAGAAAGTTGCATATTTAGTCTTTTCGCCCCCCTCTTTGTAAAAAACTTTTTCATAAAATAGCCTATCTACAAACAAACATGCACTCCCCCAGGCACTGAATGAAATTTCGGATGCAGTAATTGGCGCACCGCCTGCATCACAGAACTCCAAATGTTGCCGCTCTCTCCGGGTTGACGCTGATGAAGGTCCTCATTAGGGCATCAATGTCCAGACTGCCCAAAATATTGCCGTGAACAAGCACGACAGCGACCTGTGCCAGTCTTTTTCTGAGTCATTTTTTGTGCGTGTGTTTTTTGTGGAGGGATCATTTTTTGTGTGCTGCAGCGCCAACAACACTCTCAGCACCCCTACCTCCTGCAGTAATGGCAACGTCCTATTTTCATATTTAATTAAAATGCCAATCTGGGTTGTTAACTTGTGTTTGGAAAGAACCTGCAGTCTGTGCTTTAATTTTTAAGATTTCGTAGTTTAATCTAGGGCTGGCAAGATGTATCAGAGTTTCACTACATTAATATCTCGGCCAAAGGAGTTCACGATGATGACAGTATCGCAATATCTGTGGAAAAACTGAAATAATTGTAACATTGAAATTCATCTTTAATTAGTGTTTATTGTGTGTGTTTTTTGGCAAATAGATTAACACTAAAAATACAAGTGTAGGGAGGTGGAGAGAGTCTGTCACCATCACTGTGCAAAAGAGCAATTACACTTAATGAATTGTGAAGAGGCAACCACGTGGCATTGGGAGGCAGAGACAAAGCAAGGACAGAAAGTAACTGAGGTGCTGGACTATTTTCCTGATATTATCACGTGAAATATTAACATAATATCAATAAGAAGGAAGGTGATTTAATCAACTTTGAACGTGGCATGGTTGTTGGTGCCAGACGGGCTGGTCTGAGTATTTCAGAACTGCTGATCTACTGGGATTTTCACACACAAACATCTTTAGGGTTTACAGAGGATGGTCCCAGAAAGAGAAAATATCCAGTGAGCGCCAGTTCTCTGGGTGAAAATGCCTTGTTGATGCCAGAGGTCAGAGGTCAGAGGAGAATGGCCAGACTGGTTCAAGATGATAGAAAGGCAACAGTAACTCAAATAACCACTCGTTACAACCAAGGTCTGACATGGTAGAGTCAGAATTTGGCATAAACACATTTTAAGATGACGCGGGGGCAGTTTGACAACCTGCTGTTTATCATCGGGGATTGTTTACCAACTGTAAATTTGTTGTTGTGACCACCACAGAAAGCCCGCCTCTCAAATCATCTGATAGGACAATGGAAAAACAAGCAGAGATGACGTCAGGCACTTATGCGCTCAGAGATCTCGAGGAGTTCAGAGTGCCCCAACAAAAACAACAGGTGTTTCAAGGGTAGAAATGTGAGGTGCACAATGACACGAAAACAGCAAACAAATAGCTTAATTCTCATTAAAAACAATTTCAAAAAGCTGCCTCTAGCTGCTAAAACACTTCCTGTGTGATGGGGCCTTAGACAACCTGAAGTGTGCACCATTTCATACTATTGGCACAGCTTGTAATGGGTTATCTTTTGCTGATATTTAATGTATAATCGAGGCAGACAGTCCAATATATAAACATCCATCCATCCATTTTATAACCGCTTATCCTGTTGGGTGTCATGGGGGGGCTGGAGCCTATCCCAGCTGACACTGGGCAAGAGGCAGGGTACACCCTGGACAGGTCACCAGACTATCACAGGGCTGACACATAGAGACAGACAACCATTCACACTCACATTCACACCTACGGACAATTCACCTATCTCCAATGCTGTGAGGCGACAGTGCTAACCACCACACCACCGTGCCGCCCAATACATGAACATAATTTATATTATTTTATATATGATTTTTTTCACACATTTGACATATTATCAGACTGCATACAGATAGGGATAAAATAGTTCATGATAAATTTCACAATAATTCGCGGTAAAATTCCTGCTGGTCAGTATCATCATTTTAAATGTTAATTATTCTTAAAACCATATTTGATTACCATGCTTTGAGGAACTCGTAGTAAATACTGTCCAGCATCAAACAAACTTAGCAACAGTCAGCAAGCAATGTTGTTTTTCCTTTTCCATTGATTGCAGAGTGGGTGTGCTGCGGGCAAACTTGGTGATGCTACTGGTCCTCATGGTGTCAAAGGCACTCCAGCAAGCATTTCAAAGACAGGCTACTTTAAATGTTGATGCACATTTGATATGGTTTTTGTATGTTTGTGTTGATGTTCATGCAAAAAAAAACACATACTGCTGCTAACTGTATTTGTGGATGTCAATATAAAACTTGGTGAAATTATTTCAGAGTGTTTATCAGTACTTTTTGGGAACATACTTTTGGTGCTGTGTCTTGGATGCCTGCTGGCACCCAGTTGCTACCTTTTTATTGAGCCCCAACCTCACCTGAGCACTGTAGGAGTACACGCCCATTAATGTCCCGAGCACAGAAAAAAAAAGATAATAATAATAATAACAAACAGGCAGAGGGCAGTGTCTTTGCAGAAAAATATACTGCCACACACAAGAGTGGGTCACAATGATACGTCTGTATGAGTCTACACATTGTTTTTAGGAAAATTCTGCCTCATATATCTTTAACAATGCCATGATAATACTGATAACTGTTGTTATTTTGGTCACTATAATCGTGATATGAAACTCTTACCCTTTCATCTCTCCACACAGATTAAACTCACTTACAGACCAGTTAGCACATGTTGTAGAATATTATATTCTCTGTTCTAAGTTTACAGAGATCACAAAGTATTACCTTTCCCTCTGAGGGGCTTTTGGACTCAAATCCTCCCTTGAGTTCTTTGTTGTTACGTTGCCCGACAATCAATTTCATGCTAATCAAAAATAAGGTTACCAAAGGGTCTGACCAACAAGAGACTTCCTCCCTCGTCCTTGTTGCTGTGCTCAGATAATGTTAGCAGATGAATCTCCTGCCTCCCGGCCAGAGCTGCTGCTATTACTTCAGGATATGTTGGATTTTTGTGCTGTAATCAGTTGCAGGCAAAGACTCCTGCGAGCAAAGTTCTGTAGACTGTGATAGTGTCAGGACGACCTCATCCACAGGGAGGGGGAGTGAGTGAGGCAATGACTGAGGCTCAGAAATGTTGTGTGGAGAAATGATAGAGGTGTGACATATTTCGTATGCAGTGCCTTAGTTTTCATATTTCCCATGAATGTTGTTAGACACAGGTAGCTGTACTTGATGTAGTGCTTACAAGTCAACAGCAGCTTGTCTGGCTTAAATGTAGCAGCACAGGGATCAGTTATCTTTACCCCTCTGTGGATTTTAAATTCCTCTGCAGACATGTTTGAGGAATATATGAGGTAATGTGACGTGTCCACCTGCCCCAGCTGTACTGACTCTGACTGCAGCTCCTCCCTCCTGCCCTGCAGTAACCTCTTTCAATCCAGTGCCAGCTACCTGACCTTCCCCACCCACCTCACCTGTTCCCACTTTCCCTAATCAGCCCAGCTGCACATACTCTGTCAGTTCGTCAAAGCTGCTACACTACATTGTTGTTTCATGCCTTTGCCTGTCTGCCTGCCTGTGAGCTGTATTCTTCAACAAATCACTGAAAAACTTAATTTTAGTCTGGAATATCTGCATCTGGGACCTTCTCCTGTTGCCTCGCACACAGTAGCAGCGACAACATGCATCATTCAGCTCAAACATCAGAGTGACATAATGAGTAAAAATGCACATTTTGGGGTGAAAATTTCTTACAAGCATGACTCCAAATGTTAGTATTAAAAAAATCCCAGGTAGGAAGAAATGCACATTAATACTTACCCCAAAGACTGCCCTTAACCAAGATAATTTTTTTTTTTTTTTTTTTTTTAAATGAACTTATTTATTTTCAAATCTAAAGCAACCCAGTTGAATCTTGTTGGTCGGTTTTGTGCCTGACCTAACCAAACATAAACCACTGTGGTGGCAGATCTGGATATGAGTTTTATATATTTAATATATGATATAAGATATAGATATAAGTTTTTTGTTTTATTTTAAATTTAATTTGACCTTTTCTCTTCTTGACTGCTGCAACACTGGAATTTCTCAATTGTGGGATTAATAAAGGCTTATCTTATCTTATCTTATCTTATCTTATCTTATCTTATCTTAAGAATATATTTGTTTAATGGTTTTTGGAAGGCAATGGAGGGCAATGACCATTTTTTTGGCCTCTTGTGACACATATGCAGATCCAACCCATCTGATATAAATTGCGCCACAGTGCATAAAATTGGGCAATTTTCTATAAATCAGAAAAAATCCTGTAGCACACTGTGACTTTAACTGGACCATCAGTAATAAATCCAACCCTAAAGATTTTCTTGGATGCTCCCATTTCCCAAGTTGGGAAGTTGTTTTTCTGAATGTGGTGTGATCATAAACTTAAAGTGGAAACAACATGGAGGCTGCAAAGAAGATGTGCTTTATTATATTGCTCAGGGCATTAAACAACACGTTGCTAATATTTTGACACGTTATATTACAAATTGATTCGGTCACAGAATTGTTGCTGCACCAGTACATCCCTTAAAACTACTAAAATATTGCTTTACCTGACTAATGCTAATAAATAATATTACTAACTAATCCAGGTCACTCTGCATGGAGGGCAGCAGCTACAACCTAATACTATATCATAATTTACATTCGATAAAAAAAAAATTACCATGTAATATGTGGATTAATAAAAAAATGACTCCCACCAACCGAACATTTACTTTTGCCCGCCATGTTTCTGCATATATGACATCAATTTGGCAACTCACGTACCACAGCCTGTGCTGACTTTGTGAGTACTTGTTTCAACTCTGAATTTTTCTGTCACTATCATTACTTATCTCGATTGTCTCTTTTTCACAAACAAATATGAATTAAATTAGAAAAATTACAATAAAAAAATCCTGCACATTCTCAATCATGGGTGACCATGTAACGCTGTTTGAGTTGGAGTGTGTCTGAAGTAGCGCTGCATCATCTGCTCCTCGGAGAGATCCTATTTTGTGCTGTTTGTGTGCTCTGAAATATTCCTGCACAAACAGATATCACAAAGCACAGCAGGCGCTGTAGATAGTGTGCTTACTCCTTGTTGTAAATGACAAACAAAGCGCACCTCTGGGGTTATTCAGCCTCATTACATTGAGTCATTTCACCACCATGTATAGGCTCAAGGAGAGGTGTTCTGTTACATTCATGATGGTTTGGTGTGTGTCTGAGGTGAGCAGTGTGCTACAGACCGCTGTTTACAACAGTGTGAGCTTCACTGGGAGCTCAACCCCGGACTAAATAGGGCATCTGTGGATGATTGATGAGGATCATTTCATGTTTGACAACAGATGGGTGGCTAAGACTCATGAAACAGACTCACAAAGACATCTATAAGGACCAATTAGCAGAACATGAGTTGTACAGTTGTTAATATATTATGTGCTTTTTGGCTTGTCGCTCTTCTCTCCGTGACCTTTACCGTCTTGAGTCTTGTAGCTTTGATAGCAGGGTGAAGCTCTTCACCGAGAGTTCATGAGCACTCTCTCTCTCTTCATCTCCACTGACCTTCTCAAGCTCCTCGCTGCTCGTCTTACACATTTTCATTGACCCAGCAGCTCTGCGCCGGTGGCTGTCAGCCCGCATTTTTCAGCCTTTGTTGACACAGATGAACAATCGCAGCAGATTACTCAGTGGCTCCCCTCTCCACTTCCTAATCCATTTGCATGATAGCATCTATTTGCCAGGCAGGAGGGATTTCAGACATAGAGAACATTTCTGTGTATTATTAGCTGGGGGCTCAGTGTAATAGGAAAACATAAAGAGGCCACAGTGATAAAAGGAGATGTTAGGTAAAATAGTCACCTGTCTGCTGAGCTCAGCCTCACTAATTATGACTTCTCTCTGTGCCTAATTGCAGTGTGATGTATGCATATTCAGTACTCGACACCTACATGTGCTTTCTGCCTCTTCCACAGGTGTCATCGGTGCAGATGTGCGACGTGATGAACGACATCAGACTGGAGAAAGAGCGCTGTGAGAATAGCACCTATGGGAACGTCACTTCAGGTCATTCTCGAAAACACATTTTCCTCTCTCTGTGTTTAGGGTGTGCAGAGGGCTATTTAGCGGAAATGGGAAACAGCATGAGTAAATAAATGGAGAGGTAAGGTGACGCAGTGTGGGAGTTTATGGATGAAGCATTATTATAGCTGGCAGAAATACAGGCCTCATTTTCTCAGGAGAAATAGTTGAATTATGCCGACTTCACTTCAGATGGCTCTTACAATCGCGCCTCACTTCAGAGTAGAGAGACCATATTGTAGTCAGTTGAAGGATGGTGTTTCCACTCAGGACTGTGTTGGTGTGACCTTGCTTGACTGACATGTCTCAACTCTTGCTAGTTTTCTTGCACCTTTTAGGGTGGGACACATTACGCCTTCATTGTTTTTTATTACGATACAGATCTTGGGTGACTCCCTTGTTCACTCATATATTATTCCCAATAAGACTTGCAATGGTTTGTAGCAAGAGGAGAGAAATCATGAAAAGAAGACGTTCCTCTGAGCCCCAGAATTTGCCTCAGCATCATCACATTTTTATTTTTATCAGTGTCAAAGTAATCCAGTGCTAGTTGTCTGTATATATATGGGTAGACTCCAAAAAGAAATAGCTAATTCGGAATACTTTTAATGATGCCAGATGTAAACAAACATTGGGTGTAGCTAAGTAACTGACTCAGTAGTAACATTATACTTTCTATTTACATGGGAGCCATTGTTCCAAAAATAAAAGCATGATTGTTCCCTCAATTTGAGTTAAACTAAGAATGATAACAGGAGTGAGAAAATCCACTGATATTAAAGTTCCCCTCGAGACACATTTTTAAGTATGTAAAAATACTATCCAATGATTCCTATCTTGTTTGATATAGTTTTCCCACATAAAAGAAAAAAAAACCTCTCCCTCACTGAGAAATTCTGTCTATGGCCTCTGCCCCACCCACCACCGCCGCTCGCACTATGTTAACGTAATAGCAGTGCACTAAGGAAATTCAGCCCAATATTTTTGAGCCTCAGTCAGACTCAGACCCAGGTGAAGAGTCGGAGCTAGGTTGTAACTAACAGTGTTAATGTTTGTGAAACATACAGTAGTATCTGCTGCGATGTTACAGTGTGTTCACATTATCACACTGTTATTTCGTAACTATATACCAGAAGTCTAATCAAAGTTTACAGAAAGAAGGGCTGAGATTTTTAGATTACTCATAATAATCCCGCTCTGAGCTTGAGGTTTTAAGTTTCCCTGTTGGTGTTGTGTCAAAGTCTTCCCCCATCTGTTCCCCCATCGTTTCTCGTATTACACAGCGATTGGCTTTGATACTAGTGACGTACCAAATCTAGTTTGCCCGGTGTACGCTCAAAGCTCAGATTTTAGTGGAGTGCACTGACATCGCCCCCTTCAGTAGAGGAATATGAAAACACCTCTTCAGCGACCAACTTTGCAGAGATACATGTTGGTATAGTCAAAATGTTTTTGTTTCATTATCACTATTTTATATAATGTACTCTATAGTGAGTAATGAACTGAGATTTTGGTCATTTATATATTTATATATCATCATCATTTTGTGTCATCACTGACAGGTGTAGTGTCGCATTAGAATAATTAAAAAACAGCTTTGTGAGTGTGAAGAGTCATTAAAGCTAGTGAGGGATGGACATAACTTTGACACGTTTACATGCACAAAATATTCTGTTTTTTGCCCTTATTCCAAAAAAGACAATATTCCTACTTGAGATGGCCAATGAAAATTAAAATTCAATCAATATTCCTGTTTACACGTAGCAGTTTTTTCTCTGATTAACCTGCACTAGTATGTTGTTTATCACGTTAAAATATAGAGAGTGGAATGGCGGAAGCCGCTTGTCATTTTGCTTCTTTGCTTTGTAAACAAAGTCTTCCTCTTTCATTCCTTCAACCACCTTTTTACCACCTTTTTTAAAAAGGTTGGCATATCCAAAAACCTGTTGATATCTAAATCTGTCATAATGGTTAAAGTAGGTGTCTTTCTTCTCCCTACCAGAAATGTTGGCTTTTCTTTTTGGCATGCATCTCCGCTCCAGCATTCCAAACTGTTGACTTGTTGGTTTGTGTACAAAGCGCAGAGCCGACTGTAAACAGGCAAGAGTCCGTGTGTTGCAGACTGACGTAAAAAACCCCACTGAGACACATATTCTAAATGGGCTTTGTACATAATGCTCCTAAAACCCAAAAATATCGACATATCCCAACTGTTTAAATCACACACAGCCTAATTTGGAAAATCCAAACCAAATATGTTGTTAACACGACCCCCATCAAATTCAGAATACTGACATGCTTGGAATAACAGTGGAATATTAAACGCAGTCTTTGTAAGGTCAAAGCTTGAAGATAACCTTGCATTTGATGGGATTTTAACTAAATGCTCCCACCCAAGGTCATGAAAATACGTGATAACATCATTGTCTGTCAAGGTGATTGACGCGAGAGTTCAACATGCACTGGCTCACCCACTGTGTCTGCAGCAGTGAGTGGAAGTATAAGTATATACAGAGTCCGACCTCTGGTCTGGATTAACATGCCTCAGTGAGATGCCATCTATTAATCTGCTATCTCCATTTTGTCTCATTTAAATAAAAAATCACTGCACATACTGTACATTAAGTGAACATGCACGGTCTGTGTGTGTGGAAACAGCTCTCCTCCTTATCTCTGCAATGACTCTCTACTTCCCTATCTGCTTCCTCAACAGGAAGGTAGCGCGAGCTGCTCTCACAGGTCACGTCCCTAATAAATGAATTAGTGTGTGCGTTTGTGAGAAACCATACGTTCACCGCCTGCGGTTATGCAACATATTAAATATAGAGATTGTCCAGCAATTCCTCGACTTCCTTGAAACAGAACAGTCATAAAAATGTCTTGACAGCCTGTGTCCTCTGGTGTACAGCGTTAATGTAGCACCACACACACACACACACACACACACACACACACACACACACACACAGTTCATTGTACAGATTTAAAGATGCTCTGAAGAAGCTTTCTACACTCTGAATTGTTTATAACTGTGCCGCCATTGGTTTTTCAACCTCAAATCAATATGTGTCAGAAATGGTTCATCACTTGTGTTTATGTTATTTCAAAGTCTGTGCTCGGTGCTGTGATTTTTCTTGTGATTGTACACATAGGCACAAAAAAAAAATCTGTACTGCTAATGGCGTGTGTTTGTTGATTCCACAGTAGACGTTATGTCAGAGTATATTATGGAGTTTGGAGTTTTACATTGTTAGGTCCTGTCTACATGTATACAGACATTTTTAAAAACAAATATTTCCCCCCTCTGTTTAAAAAAATAATCCGTCCATATGTCTTTCATTCTACAAAATATCTCCATACACACTAGAATGCAAAAACGACTCCAAATGCTTAGCTCTCTTCAGTTGTCTCCCCTCATTGCAAAGGTAGTAAAGTGAACAGGCTAATGTCACCTTATTCAAAACAACTAGAGATCTCATTAGCACTTATTACCCCTCAGTGAGTGAAGCTCAGGACATGACAAAGATTTCCCGTCACACCTCATCAACAACAACACGACTCTTGAAATTGTCCCTTCATCTGCTGAAACAACAAGACCTGATCTAAAACCGTCGTAAACTGCAGACTCTGAGGTGGATGAAATAACACTGGGTGCAGCAGATGCCTCTATTCGTCTGTGAGGTGGTGCAGCAATACTAAGTTCAGTTGTAGAGAAGTTAGGAAAAGCAGTGCTGACAAAACTTAAACAAACTGGTAGTTAAAGCCTCGTTTCCACCGAGCAGTACGGAACAGTACAGTTCAGTTCGGTACGCCTTTTTGCTGTTTCCGCTCTGAAAAGTTGTGGATGGTGACAATGGACCGTTTCGTACCGTCCCCATTTTTGGTCCCCCCTCTGTTTGCTTTATTTTACAGGTCTACATCGATACACGCTAACTGGAGTTTTGAAAAGTCAGCACCTTAAAAGGTGTTTTTAAAAAAACAGATCAGTTTTAGTGAAAACTCTGTTTGCGTGTGGACGAGAGGCTAAAATGTAGAGAAAAATATGTGTGTAGACAGGCCTGAATGTCTTTAAACCGAATTTAAGACAGATGATGTAAACTTGAGATTGTTTGTGTTCTTGTTAAAATGTTGTGCAATATTTAAAGCACATAATTGTATTTCATAAAGCTGAGAATGAGGATGGATAAACTCTTGTACCACATTTATACAATAACCATCACATCTAAAATAAGTTTTCTAAAACTGACTCTGACTCTGTGTGTGTGTAATTGGGTGTCATGTTAAGCACGTGATCTAATTTTGTCCTTGCAGCCTGTGTGTGTGTGTGTGTGTGTGTGTGTGTGTGTGTGTGTGTGTGTGTGTGTGTGAGTGATGCCATGTTAATGGTATTGTCTCCTCCTGGCAGGTTGCCAAGGCATGTGGGACATCATCGCCTGTTGGCCTTCAGCCAGAGTCGGAGAGGTGGTTACAATAACCTGCCCCACTTATTTCAGCTACTTCAGCGACGAGCAGAAAGGTAAACACATCTTCCCTCACGTAATGTAAATACAGCATGCATGAAGAATATTTCCTCTGCTGAAACTGGAGACATGTTTCAGAGTAAAATCATTTCAAACTTCAGCTTGAGAACAAGAAAATGACAATGTTCAAAATTTAAAATGTCTGTTATTTAATCATGCTGTGTTAGTGGAGTAATTTAATTGGAAGCCAACAAGCCTTTAGGTGCCAAGGCTGGACCTTGTGCTGTCATCTGTTATCAGCTCAGGGCCAGTCAGCACATTTATATATTTTCACTTATTCCTATTTTTATAGCTGTAAGTATTTTGATATTTAAAAGTGTATTTGCATACAGTCAAGCCTTTGGGTAGATGGCAAAGGCTTAATGTGTTGTATGCATACAAATGGACATTTTAAAGTCATCAGACTGGTGGTTTTTCCATCACCTCCTGCAGACATCAGAAAATAATTAGAAACCCTGCAGATAGCTCATGGCAAACAATATTAATTCATAAAAAGCGTTATTACATCGTTGGTATTTGTGAGAATAATATGTAGAGTTTCAGAACTTTTGTCATTTGTATAATATCCTATCAATGCAGAGAGCGAGAAGAATAGGCCACCCTCCTGCTCCTCTCTACCAGTGCTTTAAACAGCAGCGCCTTACCCACAATGCTCTGGAAAAAAAAATCATCCATAATAGCGCTGACCTTCTGAACTACTGTGGCGCATTAAAAAATATCAGACAGATATTGGGAGTTCTGCAGCTGCCTCAAACCCAGGATCACAGTTGATCCAGGTTACTGTAAACAGTATGTGGCATTTACAGGAGCCAGATTTAAAAATGTACATGCAAACTGAGTCACAGATTACAGTCAGGGTCTAAGAAAACAAGGAGGAATCCAGTTGATCCTTTAACCTTTATTTTGGAACGAGCGCAGGCAGAGAGGGGGGAGGGGGAGCGATGATTCACTAGCCAAAGATAAGGAAGAGAAACATTAGAAAAATTTGGTATTTTGTTGAATCACCTTTTGTCTCGCTACCAGGAGCTTTGGAAATGTTCCTCTTCTGTTTCCTCTGCTTCATTAACAGGGTTTCAATGGTTCAACGGTCCCACTGTTTGCTTCCCTTTCTTTAAAACCTTGTGTTTTTGTTTGCTGCCCTGCTGCATCAACTCTCACGCTGCAGATTTCACGAAAATCCATCTTGTCAGGCTGCAGTTATGTCGCAACAGTCGGCCATTTGAGGGAGGAAGAGGGGTAATGTCTTATTATATACGCCCCCCTTGTTAAACTGCCATCCCTCTCTGTCTCAGGTGCAGACCCATGGCTCTAACTAATATACCTGTGTTTCTATTTTAACCTGTGCAGCATTTGTAGCACTGGTTGAGCAACCAGGAAACTCACAGACCAATTGCATGTGTTAACTTGGCCTATCAGATCTGTGCGTTCTGCTCAGCGCCGTGACTCGAGTGAATGAGATAAACCCACCTGAGAGATGAGACAAGAGACACAGTTGTAGCTATAACAGTCAGAGAAAAATAATTTCACATGGCTTGCTCGAAAGAAAGAGAAGTAGACGGTGAAAACCAATATGTCTCATCATATGTTCCGAGACCGTGGGGATAATTAAAAGCAATTATGTGAAGTGCCACTATGATTCAAAGCACAGAGCATCTTCTGAGCAAACATACCCACTCAAATCCAAACTGAGGGCACAGAGAATAAAATATTTTGTATGGGAATGAATCATGATGCAACTCAGACATTAGAGGAGCTCCTGGCCTAAATAGGTTAGCATAGATGCTGCAATAGCATCAGCTCTATCAGAACTTAGAGTATTTCCTCATTAAAGGAAGAGCAAAGATTGGCACTGAAGGCTTTCTAGATGGGAAAGATGTTTTCGCTCTTCTGCTGACTTGCTTTGGTTGATCTGATTGGTTCAAGATAGCCTGTGATATGCTGATGGACAGATGGTCCATCTAATCACCTGCCAAGTATGTTTTGAAAGTGCAAGCCCTTTTCCAAACAGTTTTCACTGACAGCTTGTCCGATGCTTCTGTGCAACAAACATGGATGTGTAAGAGAGCTGGATACAGCTGTTCAGTGGGGCATGAAGCCAAAAAAGTTCCATAGGGCAAGTGTACAAGAGACTTTCACCAGCCAAGCCAATTGGCTAACGTAGCTCTTCCAGACTTTATTGTTATTGGACTGAATGGATCGAATCCAGATACTAAAATGAGTCATTACGCAGGGGTTGTAATGCTAAAAAAATGTATCCACTGATTCACAAACATCTCTTTCCCAATGTAAGTCTATGGGAAAAAGTCTTTTGGGCCCCATGACATCACATGACAAACCTGGATGTTGTGATTCCATATTTTGCCCCTATGTGAAATTGGCTTCAAAGCTTGTTGCTGCCCCTCGGGGGCATGGTAACAAACTATGTGGCACATTTAGTTACATCAACTTCTCCTCTCAAAGACTTTTGAAGTTGCGCTAAGTGCCAGACTCTCAAAACTTTTGCTGTCTCAGCAACTTGACCCAACAACCAGGGAATTATTTTCTGGCTCAGTGTAACACAAGAGCTTTCCTTCATGACTCTGTCGCCTTCATGAATGAAAGGAAATAAAAGTGACACTGACATCACCAGCGATCTGCTTACACGGTGCCTCATCAATGAATCACAATGTATATAAAGCTGCATTGTGCTGTACAGTGGGTAGTGATGTCACAGCAGATTACGTCTTTTGCAGCCTTCAAAACATATCTGTGTGATTGACATTGGTTTCAGAGTTGTGAGAACACGGTTGCTAGGTTAATGATAGCTGGACATTGTCATGCCTTTTATGTTAACTGTGATTTCGTTCTTCTGCATTTTAACATTTTAACCAGGGCTGTCAATTGATTAAAATATTTAATCATGATTAATCGCATGATTGTCCATACTTAAGTCGAAATTAATTACACATTTTGTTTGTTGTAAATGTACCTTAAAGGGATATTTTTAAAGTTTTAATACTCTTGTCAACAGGGGAGTGGACAAATATGCTTGCCTTATGCAAATGTATGTTTATCGTTATTGCAACAATCCACAACAGTGACAAATACTGTCCAGAATATTCTCCAGAATAACCTCAAAGGTGCTTCATGCTCAAAAAATATGCTGAGAACATACTATGGAAAACTCAAGCCCAACAAGCAACAAGAGATGGACATATTGACCTGAATGTAACATTACGTAGTGATCAAGGACGCACCGATCCGATATCTGGATCGAATATCGGCCCCGATATCATCAAAATAGATGGATCGCGTATCGGAAAATGCAACACATACCTGAGCCCATCCTTTCCCTTTAAATCTATTGCAATGTGAGCTACATCATACGTCAGCAGCAGAACGTGTGCCACATGCCGTGAGAGTTGCCTACCTAGGCAAGCGCAAACAACATAGAGCGAGGGAGAGAATCTGCTGTGTGGAGGTATTTCACACTGAACACTCCAGGGTATATAGCTTTTTAGGTCAACCATGGTATCAGATTGGTATTGGGTATCGGCCGGTACTCAAAGCCACAGTATCGGGATCGGAATCGACACTGAAAAAGCTGGATCGGTGCATCTCTAGTAGTGATGTTAACACAATGTAGCGTCCAGCTTTATACTTGGTATATGTGGTAACTCAATTCACATCAACAGCAAATTCAAATTACTCTAGTCTTGTCGAGAGAATGATCTGGCCGGGCTTTGAAGCATCAAAACAAGCCTTTCTGCTTACAGAGGTTTGTTTTTGCTTGCCATCCACATCATTACCGCTGCATCACTTCCTGATTTCCCAAACTACAGGGTGGGCTAAGGGTCATAATCACACAATGTACATGCATTAATCATGCGCCAAATAATTGTGGCGTAAAAAGGAATTTTTTGACTCGTTATTAACGTGTCACCTTTGACAGCCGTAATTTTCACATTAATTGTCTTGAAAATGTCACTTTTTTTTTACTAAGTGCTTCCTTTCTCAGACAAACATCACATTTTAGAAAAAGTGTCCAGCTGAAAGTGACCAATGACATGCTCTTCATAGTGAACTGTGTTGACCTGGTCCTCCTCATGTCACCCAGAAAGTTAAGTATGTGATCTAAATTAGCATTTAAGTGGTTTAACTAATGAGAACACTGCTGGCAGGTCACTGCTAAACAAAAAAGACCTTTCCTTGTTTATTTTCAATGCATGCATTTATAAATAATTCTCTTTGCATTCAAATTAGGCTTGGGCAGTATCTAATTTTTAATACCTTCATACCTTCCCTGAAGTTTTTACCAGATATTTCATCGGAAATTTTGAACTCAGGGACAGGCATTAAGAAGCTGATGGTCTCCTTCACTAATGTGAGTCATATAAAAGCATCAGTTTTAAATTGAGACTGTTTCATAACCAGTTAAAAGCTCATTGTAGCTGATTTAATGTTTTATAGTTTAATAAGGCTGAGTGCAGAAGCCATGGTTATGGTCATCACAGCCATAAAATAAAGGTTATTTGCCTCTGTGCTGTCTGGCTGTAAACTTGACTTTAACTGAATAGTGGGTTAATAATTTCCATACTCATCACAGCGGGTCGACTAGTACAGATCAGCATCAACACCAGTTTTCTGTTATGTTTTCTGACCCAAACTTTTCCTTCAGATCCAATTTTTTACCTCCACTCAGAGTCGTTTTCAGGTCTCTGCTGATGGATATCCATTTCTTCTTTTCAGCACCTCTGGGCTATTTGCCTCCAGCTTTCTACCTGCTCCTGTCTCTATGACCCAGCCAGTCAATGCTTATTCTTTCCCCCTGACTGAGAGGTGTGCTATAATCCAACTATTCGTAACTATTGGAGATGGGGCTGATGGGTTTTTTACGGTTCCTCTACCTTATAGCTGTCACCTCACTGTGAAATATATACTGTCCAGACCCTCTAATGAGATGAGTCAGATACTAACTTGGGAAAAAATCCTGCACTCACAGCAGGTTTTCAAGAACAAAGGCTCTCATTAGTTTTAGACTCTTCCATGTAAATGTATAATAACGGTCTCTGTGTCCGTCCTTTTTTCCTTCATACTTTACGCCTCTGTATTAATAACTGCTGGCTCTCACCATTATTTTAAGACTGCACATTTTTCCACCTTATGTTACAGTAAATTGGTTCATTAATCATTCTGTTATCCTTTGAATCTCAGTCACTTCTATTTCCATTATTCTTCGAGTTTAACTTTGTTCTTAAGGGAAAAATAACGAATACATGCTGTAAAAACAGATGCACATACCATAAATTTGCTGCGATCACCTTTTATTTGGTCAGCTCAGCACAAAGACTGGAAACAGCTAGCCAGGCTTTACCCTTTAGAAGAACACATAGGCAGATTTTCTTACTTTTAAACAAAGCCAGGCAAGCTGTTTTCCATGTATTTATGCTAAGCTAAGCTAACAGGCTTCATATTTAATGGACATGAGAGTGATATCATCAACGTTTAAATGCTGAACCAGTTTTTTATATTTCTTTGAAAGAATAATTAGCTGTAAATCTGGGTTAATTTGTAATTTAGTTTCAGACAAAGTTTCTAAAGTTTTCACTGCAGTTCCATAATCTCTTTGGATCCCCAAACATCTCCAAACTTCCCACATACGTTTGCAACTTATGTGGGTGTGAAAAAAGCCAATCCATCACCTCTTAAACAACCATTAAAATTTGAAATATGATCCATCTCACCTGAGCCAGTTATGCGTGCTAATGTATGCTGAAGTGTTGCTTCACTCATACGGGCATCAGCACCTCAGAGAGTCAAAATGAAAAGATAGAAACAGTGAAATGTGACACATCAAAAGCCCCTTTTCCACCAATATTTCCAGGAACTTTTATTTCCAGGAATTTATTTACCTGGGTAAAAGAATTCCTGGTAATCTGTGTAGTTTGCATTTCCACTGCACCTCAAAGTTCTGGAAAATGTGTTCAGATCAGGCTGATGACGTATAAGGAAGTGGTAAAGAAACTGCACTACACCTCCAATCCAGTAGGTGGCGGTAAGAGGAAGCTAAAGGCCAAACAAGCACGATGACGCATAAAAGGCACCCGACAAGCCCACATCATCATTTGTGCGACACAGTACGCCAGGATGGAGGATGCTCAAGTTGTTCTGTTGTTCCTCGTGTTTTACTACATCGCATATAAAACCATGCGATCTACACGGAAAAGACGACAGGCGTTATTAGCAAAGACAACTGCGAACGCCCAAAGCTTCTTATAATCTTGCTTAAGTTCCTTCAACTTTTCACGAATTTGTTTTAGTGTGTGCCCTATATTTAGCTCCGCCAGCTTGTCGGCTATTCTTCCATAGACTCTGTCGTTTCAAGTCGCCAGCTCGAAGTCCGGCTGATTTTCTTCCTCTGCAAATTACCTTGTCGTACGTCCACTTCTCGTAGCTTCTCTTCTTTTGCTCCATTTTCCAAATGATCCAAACACAAACCAAGTGAAGCTTGTAGAAATTAAATAAAGTTTGCAGCCACACTGGCACGGAAGTGCGGAACGCTGCAAGTGTGTGTTCCACCTATCAGCGTTCTTCAGCACACAGCCCCGCCCCTCAAGAATTCTGGGGAATCTGAAAAGTCCTACCCCCCTACTTGGTACTCTTTTCAGGGAAAGTTTGGGGTTGAGGGAAAGTTTTTCCCTGGGTAATTTCAGTGGAAATGCGCTGAGGTTTTTCAAAATCCCAGGTAAATGATAAAAGTTCCTGCGGTGGAAAAGGGGCTAAAGATGGACGATGCACTTTAAACTCTATGTGTTCTAGTGGCAGCATGGTAAAGTTTAGGGCCCTGACACACCAAGCCAACTGTTGGCCGTTGGTCAGTGCCACGTCATCTGTGAGCGTCTGTCACCTAGTTTTTGCAGTTAGCGCTAGTCGACCTTTGTTGGCTGTTTTTAACCGATTCAGTATGTTGGATCAGTGTTTGAGATGATGGAGACTGTCAGTGAATGATCATCATCAGTTCAGCTCAGTTCAGCTAATGTGCTAACTGGCTAACTAGCATTTTGAATCAGTTCCCCTTTTTGACGACAAATACAGGCTCCCACTGTCTGCTGGTGTGGGGAATCATCTCCTCTCACACAGGTGCAGAACGATGTGCTAGCTGTTTGCTGTTGTTTTTGCGGTGTGTTCAAGTGCAACCTTTTGGCTGAGACTCAGTTGACCTGAGGGGACACAACAGTCGGCCTTGGTCAATGCTAGTTCTTTGATGTCAGTTTGGTGGGTCTGGGCCTTAAATCTGAGGGGAAAATGATATGAATGGACCACCACAGACATTGTTTTAAGAACAGAGTAATTGCTGAATATAACTTAGGATTAGGGCTGTCAAACGATTCATTTTTAAAATTGCGATTAATCATCCTTTTTAATCACAGGTTTAAAATTCCATATTTTTGCATTTCAAAACAGTTTTGAAGTCCATATTAACAAGGTAAAGCAGAGCGTTTTGATTGTAAAGAAATTTACTTTATGATCTGACTTTTAGATTTATTTATTTCAAACCAGTGCTGCAACATTATGGTTGAAGAAACAAAGTAGCAGCATGCAATTACCTCTCTGAGACCCACATACTGTGGACCCATATTTGTCTTTTTTCGGATGGACAGGGGATCTTTTGTGGGAGATAGCAGGTCAACAGCATATGCAACACAGAAGTAGTATACATCACCTAAAAGCTGGAAACCTGAAGATTAATTTGAGGGTCAGTTCAGCACTGTGTGTCAGGTTTACTTGTCATTAATCTTCAATAAACATTGCATGCAAAAAAGTGCATAGTTTGTGCCCAAGACTGTATGGGCTGTATCACTGTGAAAATGGCCATGCTGTTCATCCCCGTACCTTGTTTCTTGTATCGTGCTTAACGTAGCCTTGATTATCAGGTTTGAAGTTTTCAGTAAGCTGCTCTGTGATAGTGATTTGCAGTAGACACACATCAGTATCAGTAAGGTCATTTGTAGAGCACATCAGGGAATCATCCTGCAAATATTTATTGTGAGTATACATCAGTATGAAAGGCAATTTGGGCTTTAATAAGAACAAGTTCTTTGTGAGTTGGAGACATATTTTCATCTAATTGGGAGCCATGAGAGCCTCATCACATTGTGCTGGACAAACAGTTTTTCCTGTTGTTGTTGTTGTTGTTGTTGAAGTAATTTGTTGTGTGGTTCCTCAGAGCCCTGAGAATAAATGACATAAATGACCTATTACTGTCCTGAGACTTTTATTTCCCACTTAGGCAGAACTGAATACATGACAATTGCCTTGTCATTCATCATCAATAGTTATATAGTGGAACAACCCATGACATGTTTATTTTGCATGTTGGTATGATTCTGAGTTCTGACAATGATAAATGGACCAAGCAACACGTTTGAATTTGCATTCATAGTGTTGTTTGTGATTACTGATAACACTTGTCTGTGTCTCAGCAAATGTTACAGGAACCTCTGCGGACATTATCCACCATTGTCCTGCCAAATTATTCAAAACATTTAAAATTGCATGTTAGTCTCTACTAAATGTCCCTGACTATATCACACAAGCAATTGTAATTAAGCCATAAAGAGCTGACACAATGAATTAAACACACACATGAACTGAGGTCACCAACACACAGACTCAGACAGAATCATACATTCTGTCCTATTTATATTTTAGAAAAATACACATCATTAAATTTTGTTATTTGCAAAGATGCCCCTGTGCGGCACAATGGTGCAGTGGTTAGCATTGTTGCCTCACAGCAAGAGGGTCTCTGGTTCAAATCCAGGGTGATGTTGGGAGCTTGCATGTTCTCCCCGTGTCAGCGTGGGTTTTCTCCAGCTTCCTCCCACAGTCCAAAGACATGCAGGTTAATTGGTGACTCTAAATTGCCAGTAGGTGTGAATGTGAGTGTGAATGGTTGTCTGTCTCTATGTGTCAGCCCTGTGATAGTCTGGCGACCTGTCCAGTGTCAGCTGGGATAGGCTCCAGCCCCCCCACAGCCCCTAACAGCAAAAGCAGTTATGGAAAATGAATTAAAAGAATATACTGAAATTTCAGCATGTTTTTTTACCTGTTCCTCTTACACATCATGTTGTTACCTCACAGGAAGTTTTAGCTTTTATTTACAGGTACAAAATATAATGAAGGGTGCTGATGGTCAAAAAGTAGATTTTGAAAGCTGTTATAGCTGAATCACCACTCTTACAAAAAACAAAACAAACAAAAAAAAATTGATTTTCTTATAAAACCAGATTTTAATGAAGGCGCGTGAACTCAACTTGTTCTTTTAAACTAAGTGGTGTAGGCGTCTTCAATCGAAGGCAAATGTCATTTTGGAATGAAAATCCTCACTTTGATACTCTGAAAGTAGAAAATATTCCTGACCTTTTCCTCATACTGAGTTGCAGCCCTTTTCACACAATCCACGTCTCAGCTGGCTCTTTGATTTAAAACATGATGGACTTGATTTTTTTATCTACATCTCCTTCTGTGTGACTGCTTTACCTTTATTAAAGAAACTCAATGAGAAGGAATAGCTTTTACCTTGATTCAGCACCCCTCTGTGTTTTATGAAAAGAACTTTGCACATTCAGCAAATACACAAGAAATTCTAAGGCGCAGTAAAACAAAGGCACAACTTGATAAAAACACCTTTCAGTCTGACAGCACAAAGGCAGAGTTTTTCAAATAATAAGTAATGATAAAAATCAATTCCAGGTTTAACTAAAACGGTATTTCATTTATTTCTTTTGGGCATAAAACCATACAAACACATGCTTTTAACAGTGGTGCTAAAGGTCAATCCAGTGTAACATACATGGAATCTGAGATACAATATGTTTTCAACCTGAGAATAGTGAGCTTTTTAGTATTTCAGTGCCATTTTACTTAACTAAAGTGGATGTTTTTGTACCACTCCCACTTAGTGTTAAACTGTTCAGCTAGGCAGACACCACATTAATGAATCTTTCATTGTGAGAGCAAATTACAGATGTAACTCACAACACAAGAAAAAAAATTGACTGTGAAAGCTTCACATATGAAAAATAGAAATCACACACATATGTCACACACATGTGTTACAAGTACAGTACTTTTAAGGCCTTATCATAACGGTAGTAAAGTCCCACATAATGTAGAAAGTATAAAATTAATATTATAGTCATGAGGTTATTTTCAGGAGTGCTGAATTTCTAGAAACCTGCAAAAATAAACTGCAAACTGGTGAAAGTTTGATGGTATTAACTTCTGTGAGGCCGGTGCCGCTAACAAGGATGACAGTGCATGCAAATACTGCAGGAATTTACCTTCAGACTCAAGGCAGATATAATGAGACAGAAACAGCCTGACACAAACTCCACCGGAGAGATAAACAGACACACACTGAGGCTGCACAAATCTCTCTAAATCCACAACTTCAAAAACTAAAGTAAAACTCTTTCCTGTCCCAAGTTTAGCTCCCTCGTTCTGTCTTTTGTACTTTCTTCACACACACTGACTCTGACGGCAGGTTGTCTGCTGAGCTTTTTCCTTTCTGACATTTCCAGGTTAATAGGACACATAAAGTCTGACTATGACTTGAGGGACCAGCATAAAATGACATCTGTCTGTCTGTAATGTTAAATTCTATATACCTCATGTGATTTAGAAATTATGTCTGTGTTTAGTGTGGTGGGAATAAGTCAAGACTTTCATCACAGTCATTTGTAACTCCACTTAAAAATACCAGCACTGATGTACAACGTTAACCTCATTTTTTTCTTTTTTAATGCGGGTTAAAGAAACACAACCGATTCTGCCACACACTGTCGTGTTACCCAACTCATCGTCTTTGGAGATGTGGTTCTTCTGATGGATTTGAGCTTGCTCTTCCTGCGAATAGGTCTCCATGCTTTGTAGCTAGATGAGCCCACTGCACTCAAAATGCTGTCAAAACTTTGATGATTGCCAACGCAGCCTCTGAAATACTAGAATAACAGAAGAGTTAGATCAGAGACGACCTGTGAGGAGCAGCCCTCTACTTCTTCCAGCATGGGACACTTCATGTATGTACAGCTGTCGTGTTATCGTTTCTACTTTGGAGTCATTTAAACATATGATGTAGAAGTGAAAGTCTATAAACAATCAACAGTATCTAAAGGGTTAAATATGAACTCTGAAACGGGCCTCAGAAGTTCAGTATAAGTTGATTTCTAATCTTCCAGAGGTTGAACAAGAAGGCTGGCAGGATGCTTCACTGCACACTACAGAGACACGTCGCTCTGCACACTAAACAATGCCGTGTGAAGGGAGAGGCTTTTACAACCTGTGCATGTGTAAATCTGTTAAAGCTGACAGAATATTCTGCCTGTGAAACGACCTTGAGTCCAGGTGAAATTGTTCTGCTTTCAGGTGCTTGTCTGTCCTTCCCCTTTCTGCAGTTCTGCAGTGCAGCAGTAAAGCTGTTGAAAAGACTGAACCTTACCCTGCTGACTACAAATGAATGAGTCTGAGAGATGACTTTAAATCTACTTGAGTCAGTGTTTCCATTCAGGAACTCAGCCTATGCCTTCCTACGGTGTGTGTGTGTGTGTGTGTGTGTGTGTGCAGACCAAACTTACGCAGTTAAAGGGAACACATTATGCTCATTTTCAGGTTCATATTTGTATCTTGGGTTGCTACTAGAACATGTTTACATGCTTAAATGTAAAATCTATTTTCCTCATACTGTCTGAAACACTCTTTAAGCCCCCCACTCAAAAAAGCGCAGTCAGTGTTTGTAAGTCCTCTGTATCTTGGGGAAATGGCTGTAAGGGAAAATAAGAGCACTTCCAACTGTGAAAAATCACCACTAACAGCTTTGACACTAAATTTCTAACGACCAGACATGTCCCATTGAAATATGATCAGAAATGAGGGAAAATTCAACAACATCAGCAACCAAGATTGTATGGTTTCCTGACGTTAGCATGTAGCTACATGTAGCAGTGTAGGGTAAGTAACGTAAACATTTGCGACGTTGGGTGGCTGTCTGGTAGCACCCGCCCATGGCGTAGTTCACTGTGGTTCCCAGACTCTGGATTTAGGGTCAACCTTGAGGGTGGGGTGTTCTGCGTGATCTTCAAACTACATTCAGGGGACATACAATAGACCTGTAGTCTTAGTTGAGTCTGACCCAAGAGCTCTGCAATGCATGTGGGTGTGTCATATGTGTGGTAATGGTCCCAACGCTCCTAGAGGACCCTTTACCTGTAACAGGGCAGGAAGGTCTTTCAAACAGGGGAAGCTCACTTTAAGTTTACATCATAAAATTTCTCATATTGTAGCGAGGCAGTAACTTATGAAAGGAACATTTAATCGAAGCTGTTTTTCAACCACACAAACACACCTCAAAGATTTTCAGATGGGTTTAAACACCTGAGCGGCACTCTATCAGAAGACTCCACCCACAAATATCCGCATGGGACTGAGCTCGAAATGTGACAATGCCAGTGTGCATTTCAAAGCGCTGTCAATCACAAAGGGGTTCAGCCTTTTAGACAATTCCTCCAATCATCATGCAGACACCGAGCGTCCTCTCCCGCCGACCGCTCCATTAGGTCCCACGGAAGCTAAGCCTCCCTGGAAGTGACGATTTTGTCGCATTTATCCAATGACCGTCTCTTTGCTGCATGAAAAAAACCTGCTCAGCGCTGTCTCATAGGAATGCTTGGAGGCTCTGCATCCACTGTACTGACATGAGAATGTATGACAGGGAGGTCACGTTTGAAAACTGGTGATAAACAGCTGACGTTTGAACGTCATAGTCATGATGTTAAACGCGTCCTAGCGCACGTTTAATGCAATGTAAATTCTTATTTTAATGTAAATTCAACAGTGCATATTTGACCATTTCTTCTATGAAATTTTAGGGTAAGTTCAGCCTCCCTTGTCTCAGAGCAATCACCCCTGGTGCCCAGGGTATTCACCTGAGGGATGGAGTCAAGGGCACTTACAGAGTCTCGTTTGAGGCCGCCTCATATTGGGCGCGGATAAGCACGAGATGAGACGGCGTGGGTAACTACAGCTTTCTTAAAGTAGCGTGCCCAGAGGAGACCATTTTAAAAAAACGTCATCTTGTAGCCCAACTAGTGAAAAATGTTGGAAACAAAGTATTCAGATTGGTCTGAAGCCCGAGGTTTTTGCTCACATTGATTACTTTTACATGTGTGAACCTCATTATTTAAAATTTTGACCACTTTTAATATGAACGTCTGACATTTTAACATTATATATATGACAGAAGATAAGGGAAAGCATTATAGGTCCCCTTTAATAAAGGAATGGATTGAGGAGAAAATAAAAAAGAAGATGAGGGGAAATTTACAAACATCATTTCAGCATGACGCTCAAATTCAGCCACATCTGGACGATGGAAAAGCAATATTTTAATCACATGACCACTCCCTGACTGAGCAGCACTTTTACACACCACCCCCCCGCTGCTCATCTCCTGCATCTGATAACACTTAGGCCTAATTGGTTACATTTGCACAGAGCAAATGGACTGTCGGTCACATCGTGGCGAAGGTCTCATTTGTGTTAAACTGTTCACATAAAATTCCTGATTCCCCAAAAATGAATAAACCATTAATATATCCCACGAATAAACCTACTAACAGACTACCTCTGGTGCTCCTCTCACAGAGTGGTTCATGTCTTTGGCAGAGAAACAGGAAGTTATTTCTAACGCAGGAGGATGAAATGATAATCTGGATGTTCTTACAGCAACACTTTAGTAATCATATCTTTAACATGGTGACATACAGGGCGATCCACAGAAGAAGCAAAGAAAACAAGTCAGCAACAACAGAAAACAAGAGCATATGCCGAAGAATAAACACAATCCCAATGATAAGGAATCAATACAAAAGAAGTAATGGGAAGTGTATTGCATCACCACCAGAGGGGTCATGACTCTAAACGGCCCTGTTTTATATCCGACATCATCACAGAGTCAGGAGTTATGAAAAAAGAAAGACTGAACATTAACAGGTAAACATAGAAATGAATGTAGATAGAACATATTAAAGGAAAAGCAAGCACAAAAGGACAAAAAGAAAACACAAAATGCTTAGCTATTTCAGCTACAGAACAATATCACAATGCAGCCTGCTCTCTGAATCGTCTGAATGTGTTGCTGCTTGCGTGTGGCCTTGAACACAGTAGGTGGTGAAAGCCAGACATAAGCGGAGGAAGCTGTTAATCTGAATAATGTTAAAGTTCTTATGAAGTTTTCTGGCCAACTGCTGTAAAAATTTTGTTTATTTTCACCTAATTCACAGAGGCAAATGTGTTTTTTAAGACAAGTAATGAAGCCTGGATTACATGTTTTAATCAACATAATAAGGTGTTAACTAACATCATCTGACGAGTAGCAAAATGTTGGACTGAAAGGAAAATGACATATTCGATTTTCTATTAACTACCCACTCATAGACAGGTATGATTTAACTTTCACGCACTGAGGCACACACAGCACTTGATGACAGTGGCTCACACTCACTACCACCAACTACTGCATTATCTGCCACTATGTGTTGCTACACATGAGTTCCTCTTTAAGGTGCATGTGTGTATCCCACTGGCTAGCTCATTGCTGCCACTTTGCCCCGTGCTCATATGGCAGTTACCGCTGTCATTGGAATAGCGTCAGTGTGACAGGGGAGTGCCCACCCTCAGGTTTCCCCTTGGTTAATGATTACTTCTGTAAGCACTGTTACTGTTCTTTATAGTGCTGTTTAGCCTCTAGTACTGATAGCTGCCAGCCACAGCTCAGCCACCATGTTAAGAGCTGTGTCCAGATCACTCATAGATTCCCCTAACCATTTGAAACCTGAGCTAATTGCCTTGATTTATTTGATTTAGTTACCTTTAAACATGCTAAGAAGGCAACGAAAAATGAAAGAAGAAATGGCCCAAAAAAATTGCAAAGAATTAGTAAAAACAGAAAATTAAAAACAAGAAAATTTGTAAAAAATAAATAAATAAATAAAAAGACAGAAAGTTTACAAAAAAAACAAGGTAATGGCCTGGAAAAAGTGCTTAAAAATTATAAGAACTGTGTAACATAATTTTAAAATACTACTACTAATAATAATAGTTTTAAATATAGTTTTCCTTTTTTCCCCTATTGTTAGTTTTTTATTTTCTAATTCTATTATTTTTTTGCAGTTTGTGAGACATTTCTTACCAAGTTAATCATTGCCTTTTTTCCCATGTTTTTTTAAAGAATTTGCACCAATTAGCAAAAAAAATTGTAAGAACAGAAAATTAAAAACAAGAAAAATAGTAAAAAAAAAAAAAAAAAGAAAGAAAGTTTAAAAAAACAAACAAACAAGGAAATGGCCTGGAAAGAGGGCTTAAAAATTATATTGTGTAACATGATTTAAAAATGTAAAAAAAAAAACCAAATAAATAAAAATAAAAACAATAATAATAATAACAGTTTTAAATATAGTTTTCCTCCTTTTTTCTTTTTTAACATACTTTAAAAATGTAAAAATAATAATATAATTCTCTAGTTTTTTTATTTATAATTTTCTAAATCTATTTTTTTTTTTTTTTTTTTTGCAGTTTGTGGGACATATCTTACCATATCTTGCCTTTTTTTCCCATGTTTTTTTTTTTTTTTTTTTTAAGAATTTGGACCAACGTTCAAAGGTTTAGATGCTTGTGAAAGGCGTCTGAAAGCAGCACAAGAAAAGTGATGTGGCTCCAGGTTTCAAAGGTTAACACATAAAAAGGCTGCAACGGCTTAAAGCACACAACACTGTATTCACATTAAATCAAAACCACAAGTGCTAAACTTAACTAACGTAGTTTTATTGCCTAAATGTGACCGGAGACAACGCTCAGGAGGACCTTTTTCACCCACCATTCACCCCGACTGCCTCTGTATGACTCTCGTGTGGTACATAATTGTAGCGTTTTATTCAGTCTTCACTTTATTCATTCATTTATTTAAAATAAATAAACAAAATGAAATTGTAAATTTCTATTGTAGGAGACAAGCTTGTTTTAACCAGATTTACACGACACTGATTTATTAGAATTAGGAATTTTAATATGTCATGGTCTGACTTGACATTTCCTTATATGTCATCTATACAATTCCTTAACAAGAGCATGTTAATCTTCACTTGCAGTTGGATGAGTGACAACAGAAGGATCAGAATGTCAATATCTGTAACAGCCAAGTGCCTTTGTGCAGGCGCACATAATGCATGAGTCAATAACAGCTCACATCAGCTGCAGAGAGTCACACGGCAGTTTGTGGAGTTTGAGGTTTCGCAGTTTTTTGCAGTGACCCAACAAGCCAGCGCATGAGGTCACTGACAATGTCACAGTGTGTCTCACAGCAGCACATGAAGCATTGGACCAAATTGAACTTGGCGAGCAGGTGAAAGAGAAATCTACTGTCTGGGTGGCCGTGACCTTTTTATGTCATCTCCATCTCCAGGTAACCTCTCCAAAACCTGCACGGCAGACGGCTGGACTGAGATGCATCCCATTGACATCGCAATGAACTGTGGATATAATCTCAACAGCACCAGCGATGATGTGAGTAAAACACGGCAGCAGTGCAGAGACCCAATGGTCCCATTGTGAGTGAACTCAGCGGCACAGTGGGAAACCATCTGGAGAGCCAGTGGGCAGGAAGAATTGAATTACAAAGTGTATCTTCTCTCTGTGGGGGGGTGTTGTTGGGTCCATCAGCATAAGAGCTGTTTATTGTTTGTTACACAACTCCATGGTGTTGTAAATAGCCTCCAGGGGCTGGGTTAAATACAACGAACACAACTGAATACAGCAACACTCTGAACAGTGTGTCCATGCTAGGGCTTTGACAAGTGCTTTGATTTAAATTACAATACTTTATTACAATAAATAGTTTTATTTAATGAATTTATCAAAAGAAATTTATTCTTTTTTGCTTTATTGCCGATAGTCAGATGAAAAGATCTACAGTACGTCACTCTAGCTGATCGTTAGCTTAGCCTAGCTAGCCTGTCTCAGTCCAACACTCACAAGTGGCCTACACTTACCAGCAACTCTAAAGCTCTCGTACTTTGTATCTTAGATTATTTCATCTCTACACACTGAAATGTAACTTGCAGTTTGTCAGCATGGTCTCACTCCCAGGGCTTCACAAAACTCTGCTTGGCCCACCGTGTCAGATACGAACATGCAAAACGCCCTATATCCTCTGTATGAGACAACCAGGCTTTTAACCAACTTCAATGTAAACCCATCTGCGTCAGTATTAGATGGTCAGAGCTATGGACGAAGTATAAAGAGCAAAAAGTCCACTCATGTCGGGTGGGAAGAGAGGTGGATGGATTTTAACCCCAGAGACTAACTAAAAGTCAACGTAGAGGTGGTTATTTTGTTGCCTCGGTCGTTAGTCTCTCGTTAGTTACGTGAGTGGTCAGTCACTAAATAGTCACTCCTTACTAATGTAAGTCATTAGTCTCTCGTTAGTCACTTGTTAGTCACATATGTTGCTGGTCACATGACCACTGGTTTTGGGGAGAAATTTAGATGTCTGTGCACTGTCTCCACGGGTTAATTAAGAGTAAGTTATTGCATGATTCCTGGTATTAAAAAAATGTAATTTTTACATTATGTTTATGTATGGTTGATTAATTAATTAACTGATGTTAATTAATGACCTTCAGAGGTATCGATAGGTGCATTGATTAGGGCAGCTGTGGCTCAGAAGGTAGAGCAGGTCGTCAACTAATCGGAATATAAGCAGTTTGATCCCCGGCTCCTCCAGTCTGCATGTCGAAGCATGCTTGCACAAGATGCCAAACCCAAGCTTGCTCCTGATGGCTGTTCCATCGGTGTGTGAATGTTAAAACAAAAAAACAACTGAGTAACAGGTGAATGTGACTTGTAGTGTGAAAGCGCAATTTTTATCCTTTTAAAGAGCCTGCTGCTTCCAGTCTTGCTAGGTCTAATACCAGGTCCACACTGCATGACTTTCTGATGGTTCTAATGATCATCCTGCCAGATTTTTCTGTGGCGTAAAGTCTGTTACGTGTGTTTTTACATCCATCAATCTCTTAAAAGTTCATCCTGGCTGCTTCAATTTTAAATCACAAATATTTAATGATCAGTATTTACGAGCCGATGTCCTGTCTGAGAGGGTTTTACTGCAACATCAAATAGGATTCAACTCAGAATGTGTAACATGTACACTCTGTGTTCACAGTGTCTCCATGAATCTGATTGATCTGAGTGTGGTGCGCCGTTTTATACGATTTTGGAACAAAACTGTTGAATTTATAATACATGTCGTTGTGTGGTGTCTTTTACATTTTCAACATCTGTTAAGATTTGAAAAGTCTTTTAGTCTGGGCCAGTCTCAATCAAACCACCTGCTGTCTCTAGCTCACTGCTCACTGCTTACTTTGTAGCATACTTAAACCTGCAATAGCTAATTTCTCCCTCCAACTGGGGGTTTGGAAACAATCTGCCAGCACAACTTTGATTTATTATCACCTTTTAAGTCAGTATAGTATACTTGTAAACAAGCAGTTGCCTATTTACACATCCATCAATTTAATGCAACATTAGCATTCAGTTGGAGTCGTGTTCATGGCCGCCCTGCAACATAAGTTCAATATTCTCTCTCCAGCTCCTGAGGGAAATATCTGTCTTTAGCAGCTATATGCTCCACTATTTTAACTACTTAGTCCCTAACTGTGCCTTGGATGAAAGACTGAGGACAGATTCAGGTGATAATTATGAGGTGGCACAGTGAGCGACTCATTTCATGTTGCACATAGCTTTGACCCAGTGTAATTATAAAAATAATGGATGATGATTAGTATCAAAAATGTTTAATTACTTCTTTAAAATCTTATAAAGAGTTCATGACCTTAAAAGCAGAAATATTCTGAGTACATTTAAAATGAATAGACCAATAATATTGTTTGCTGAAGCAGGCACGTCTTTGAAGAACAACAAACTTGTCATTGACAAGGCCGAGTCAGCTCGTAGTTCCTGCCTCTATTATCAGCATTATGAGTCATTAGGGGTTATTCGTGTTGCCTTCAGGGATAGGAGCCGAATAAATACATCAAATGCTGCTTTTATTTAGTTTACTTTTAATGCAGAGAGAGCTAATCTTGTCTGCGCTGATGGAGGTGGAGCAGGGTGAAGAGTGGATGTGCGCTACAGGGTGGTAAAAGCTTTCTTGGTGGGCACTCTGCTCTCTGAGTCACAGCAGCCGCCTCATTAGTATGCCACATAGGGAGTCAGTAGGGACCCTGCTGGTGGAGTACACTAAAAGGAATTCGATGTCCGTATTTCAGCATACTTGATGCCTCAGTGTGCCACGGGATGCAGAGCTCTTAATCTCATTTTCATCAAGCACCAAACATAAGTGACATGGCAGTAACATTGTGAGGCTACTCTGAACGGCTCCACATGTGCTGAAAACAAATACACTGTGCTATCAGTGTATTGGACGAGCTTGGAGTACGTTAGCAGAACGAGCTGTATTGATTTTTTGGGGGACAGATATCTCAATTTTAAACATTAAAAGGTCACTGGAGTCAGGATTTAGCTCACTTTCAGAGGCACAGAATGATTTTTTCATTACTTTTATAACAGTTAATACAGATAAAGAAAAAAGAGGTGCCGTCCTTTGCACTGGTGTTACTTTTGACTCCTCTTCTGCTCTTTCCCTTCCTGTAATATGTCAACTCGCGACCCGTTAGCACAGTAAATTTTATGAGTTGTTGTTAGAAGCCACTAAAACACAGTAGAAACAACGGACAAAAAACGAAACCACCAAAAACATACATTTAAAACCATGTAACCATACAAAAGATAAAATAAAAAGTAGAGAAAATCATAAAAGCTTAAAGAGAAACCATAAAAGATTAAATCAGACAGATGTTCGTTAAAGGCCGTATTAAAAAGATACACTTTGAGTTGTCGTTTAAAACTGTTCACTGAGTCAGCAAGTCTAATATTTAAAGGCAGAGTGCTTCATATTTTGGGGAATAGTCTCCAAAAGTAGCATCCCCAAAGGTTTTTGTGGCAACCTTGGGAACAGTTTAAAGAGCAGCTGTGGAGGATCATAAAACCATAGGGAGTCTGTGATATAAAAGTGGGAGAGGCCATTTAATGCCTAAGAGAAGGACTTTAAAATCAATCCTAAAAGATGCAGGGAGCCGGTGCAGGTTATATAAAACAGGGGTTATACGCTTGGCAACAGCAGTCTGAATGGATAGTTTTGCAATGACCCCTTTTTGTAGGCCAGTGTAAAGTCATACAGGACTTCTTACACTAATCATTAAAGAAATTAATGTGTTTCAAATATACAAATACAAAATATTTTATCCTTTTGTGTCAGTTTCGTTCACTGTGACTTGTTTTTTTTTTCTTCAGGGCAAGTTCTTCTGGCAAGTGAAGATTGGCTACACCATAGGCCACAGTGTTTCCCTCATATCTCTCACCACAGCCATCGTGATCCTCTGCCTCTTCAGGTACGTAGACATACTGTGAGACGTGCCACACGATTGTTCACAATAGAGCTCAGCTGTTTTTCCTCACCAGAAATCGTCATGAATCTCAATTTATTAAACTTTTCAAGAAAGTTTGAAAAAGTTCTTGACAGGAGTTTTTTTTCTTGCTCACCAATTTGACACCTGTTTTCCATATGTTTTGGGGAATATAAACAGGAAGTGTATTGCTATGGAGTGAGTTAGTCAGCTGTGAGCTACAACATAAGATTTAAGGGGTGTTTTTGCATATGTATTTTTTAAATTGGCACCATTAAAGGTCTGCCAGTTTAGCTATTAGCAGTACCTGTTTGTAATTTACTCACTGATGTATATATGGCTATCACTGGATTACTTTGACACTTTTTTGTATTTGGAAGCAGATTTATGGACTCGCATTCACAACGATGATGTCCCCAGAAAGTCACGTTGAATCTAAAAATATGCTTATCATGTCCCTGTGTCCAGATGTGACTGAGTTAAAACTCTGAAAATGAGTCCAAATTTTGACACAAATGGAGGCAAACGGGCGGTTTGTGGAGAAAGTCTGGAAGAGAAAACTCTTGACAGCAGCTGTTTCACTCAACAATTCACACTTTTAACTTTTGCAATAACTCCTGACAGATAAACGTGTTTCTTTGCCTTGTGTGGTCAGTTGTTTAGAAGAAGGATAAAAGGATGAAATAAAGAAGAAAAGGAACAAAAGCAGTCACTGCTGATTACCATAAAGCACAGTGACACTGACATTATGTGCCTGCTGGGCATATGGGCAACATGACAGTTTATATACATTTCAGTGTCACACATCAAACACCATGAAGTGGGATTTGATCATCTCTGATGAGCGCAGCTTCAAGGCTTGTGGTAAACTATGAAAGGCATTTCGGTGTCTCGATCTTTTGATGGCGCATTTCTGCAGTGGCTGGGAGATTAAAGTATAGCGGGATTAAAGAGACTGATGTTTGACATTTGAGAAGTCAGGGAATGATTGTAAACTCCTCAAAGATAATTTCAATGTTGATGTTAAGAATGACTGAGATAACTTTCAGTAGCATATACTTTACTCTGAAGGACAATAGATAGACAATATAAACATATATGTGCATGTTTGTATCTCAGATGTACAAGTTTCAAACCTTTATCACCCAAAAATGTTACAAGGAGATTAAAAAATGTTAATGTCTAAAAGATATATTTGTGCACATATTTATTATTTGTGCTGTAGTTTGTCATTGAAAATACTGTATTTGCTCTGCTGCAAACACTAGCTGTGTCACAGTTCTTCTTGTTACATGACTCCTCTGTGTTCACTTCATCTCCCTGAATTCACAGCCAAAGTAATGTGATGCCGTCCATTCTCTGCTGTATACCCACCTCCACATGAGAGAGGGGGGGGAAACAGGAAATTGCTTTTTTGAGGGTAGCATTTCATGTGTCTCCTAAATAGTTTGTCTCTCCTACCACACTGTGTGAGGTAGTCACTGATCAGAGCTTCTTTTTATGTTCTCCTGCTGTAGGTGTCAAAGTGACTCCACCTGAGAGTGTTGTTTGCAACAAAGCACACCAAGGTCAGAATAAAAAACAAACAAAGTGTGAAATCAAGGCAAACAACAGATTCGAGGCAGGAGGAGAGTTATGACAGGGCAGTGGGAGGTGATGGGAGCTGAGGGGCCTACAGTGAGGGAGATTAATGAGTGTTGGTGGGATGTAGAGAGTCCCACCTGTTTCTGAAAGACAGTACTGAAAAGAGGTACGGAGAAACAATACGACAGTCTGTTTACCATATGTTGAAATATAAGCTTTGCTATACACTGCATGACGTCACCTCCACTGTTACTTGATGCACTGTCCTATTGAGAGAGATTACATCGGCCCATGGGGTTTGTTTGGCGGACATCTTGTGTCGATGCCCACAGGAGTGGCAAAAATGCAGATTATCGTATCTACTGAACCAGACAACATACAAAGATCCACTTTTTCCGTATAACTATGAGACAAATCAAGTAAAAAGGAAGGGATCATCCAAGAGGAAGTGCAACATGTTGGCTTTCTTGGTCTTGATGCCTATCTCAAGTCTTGATGCCTATCTCAAACCAGTCATATGAGGACAGGCTCTCTGCTGACCTGACAAGAGGCTGGAGGCCATCTTGGCCTGTGACAGCCCTCTGGGGACAGATGCTTGTTTGTTGGACAGGACAGGTTTGGATGGAGGTGCTGGAAAGTTGGGGATCACCTCCAAGGTCCCACGATGAGGTCCTCCTCTGTTGGGCAGGGCAACTTTAGATGGTGGTGAGGGAACCCTTTGTGCCAGGAACCTTCCGGGTGCTGCTCATGTTTAAAGTGAGGGATGGTGAACTTCTCCAGTCTCTTCACGAGTTTCTCCACCTCAGTTGTAGTTGACTGAAGCTTGAATCCATCAGCTACCTCTTTGCCTGTTCAGTTTAACATCAAAATAGTCAAGTACTCAAATTTCAGACATGTTTGCTGTAACCACATCTTCACCTCTTCCATTAAAATTCCCATAGAGGAAGTCATCATCACTCAAAGGGGTTAACATACCAGCTTCATCAGGTTATACAACAATCACTGGGAGATGAGACGGTCACATCTCCCAGTGATGCTCATGCCAAATGGCCCTCAGCTCAGTGGTGATGAGGTAGAAGTCTGAGGTTTGGCTCCTGCTATTGGCTGTAAGCTTAGCCACCTTACGGGTAAGTACTGCCATCTGACTGCCCAGACGTAGCTTCTACTCAATGAAGGGACTCTCTTCTTCACATGTCTATTGACCCCCCACAACTGGCCTGATCGTCCTTCGTCACAGGGAAGATTCAGGGCTCCCCTGGGAGAAGCAGGGAGCTAAGGTAAGGGGAGGGTGTCATGCTGGATGAAGAATCTTCCGTTATGGCTGATTGTTTACGCAACAGCAGCGTTTTGGGTGCCTGAAAATGCAATGTTTTGAAAACAGGTTCCAGAGTGCATTTTTTTGGAAAAGGCACCATCTCCATTGTCACGTAAACTTGCAATATGCGGTTCCTCTGAAAACGGAGACTTTTCGCACATGCGCATTATGGTTCCAGTCACTAGGCATACGCGAGAAAGGCGACCATCACAACAACAATGGCGGACTCCCGAGCTCTGTTTGTGCTGCTCACCCTGTTGAATTTATCAACGCTTCTCCAGCAAAGTGTAGAGTTACTGTAGCAACTCCACCTCGTCGTCCGTCCAGATAAACATTCCTGCGGTTGCCATTTTGTTTGTTTATACATCACCACTCTGTAGAAGGAAGCGCATGTGCACAGGCGCATGTTGTTTCATCACAAAGTCACACTGCCAACTACTGGCCTGGCATGTATACTACAGTGTTTTTGGTCATTTTTGCGGATCTGTGTGCACGGCAATTGTTATCAATACCTTTTTCAAAATGAAAATAAGAAACGATTCCATCTTCAGCGGATCATTTTCGTGTAAACATGGCCTTAATGAGCATACAAAATGTGGTATATTGCCACTATGCACTGAAATTGGCGGATAAAGAGGAGTGGATGAACAGTCTGTGGTCTGCGGCCAGCATCATGTTCGAGATGAGAGCTCAAATTTACCCCCAAAATACAAACAACTCATTAAACATGGCATTTCATCACTCTTATTCTGCAGAGCTTTCTCCTGTCTCAGTATGTGCCAGTTAGACTGTGATTTCATCCAGGCACAAAAATGCTCTAAATATCTAACATTGCCTGGAAATGATCGCGTTTACATTGCAGTAGCAGCTGAAAACAAGCCTTTAAAGAAATAATAGTCACAGTTTGCATATTGCCATGTTAAATGGTTGTGACGGAGTGTTAACAAGCTCTCCAGACTGTGAGATAAGGTTACATGAAACTTTAATGATTCCAGAGGGGATTTTAAGTGATTGGGCATGTGCTGAAACACAGCTGAATATTTCACCGCCCTGAGAACAAGCATCACCGGCATGAGCAAATGATCCGAGCTAATGGGAGCTTTGACACGACTGCAGACGTTTCTGCTCATCTCTCCTCCTAATCATTTTACCATCTCAAGTATGATAATGCAATCAGAAAGTCAGGAAGAATTCTAAGGAGGATTTCTAAATGTTTGTGATCAGCCATCTTGAGATCCACTTCTCTTGTTTTTATTGGCAAGGCGCGTGACGGACTAGAAAATACATTCATCGTGCTCGAAAGCAGATCCACCCACATAGTTATAACAGGAGCTGATGAGCTCGATTATGAGTGATGTCAGTCTGATATCTGCTGTCATTTTTAGCCTTTTCTCCAAGGACATTGGATAATTAGCATGAAGGCTTTCTATCGAATTGTGTGTGATGTCTATTTGTCTTGACCTGTATTCTTGTGTCTCTTCTTGTACCTAGGAAGCTCCACTGCACAAGGAATTACATCCACATGCATCTGTTTGTGTCATTCATCCTGAAGGCCATCGCTGTGTTCATCAAGGATGTCGTCCTCTACGAGGTCGGGGAGGTGGACAACTGCTCCTCAGGCTCTGTGAGTTAATAACCCAAGATGCTGCTTTTGTTTGCTGTGGGTGTTGTGAGATGAAAGTCTCAAGGATTCTTGTTGTCCTTGAACCCAGCCAAACTGTGTAAGAAGCTCAGTGAGTGAACATGACGGTGATAGGCTAATTATCCACATTAAATGACCATTAATGAGCGATCTCCTCAGCTCAAATGGGAACGAGAAGATGGATCCCTATAGTGCTGATGTTTGACAGCAGACAAAGAGGGAACCTGTGTGCTCCTGTCAAATGACCACTTTCATCAATACAAGGACAAAATCAAGTCAAGTTATGAATTAGTTATCATTTTAAAGTTTTACAGTACATAATATGAGCTTCAAGCAGGAGACAATTCTCAGAATCCTCTTTGACCATCTATAACTGAGTCAAGTGAGGTATTTTATTGCTAAGGGATATGAATTTAATTACTGTCTGAGTCTGCTTTATTGCTCTGTTGCATCAGTAGATATTCTCCTGCATCATTAGTAGGAATTGTTTATTAGAGCCCAACTAATACTGGACTTTTGAGGCCAATCAGTGAGACTGGATTACCAACCTCAGAACTCCAGAGGCCCCTAAAGTTCCTGGTTTACTTAGCTTTAATTTTGTTTGGGAGAGTACGCAGCACTTAGGTACAATATCTCCAGATATAACAAGGGCAAAATTTATTATTTGAGGCCCTGTGTCGTAGAGAGTCCCTGTGTCAACGTCTGGTTTTAAGACTCTAATTATTTCAGTTTTGTGCTTGTGTAATACATACTCCATATTTTAGTATTCTGGCATAGAAAACTGTGCAGGACGAGGAAGAAATGCAGGGTGAATGGCAGCCCAGCAGCTGATTTTTTTAGGCGTGAATAGTTGACCTAAAAGATTACTAATGTAACACTCACTTTACTTGTTCTGGATGGTCAGATACTGTTTGACCACATGAAAATACAGGTGTAAATGCACCCAACGCATACTGAGCACAGGCGGTAATCTGATGTCTCTGACCACCTCCAGAGATGGTCAGAGGCAACATGGGTGAAAATACATAATCTCACATGACTGTTCCAAACCAGCGCACTAGCCAGTTATCAAACTATTATCTAATATCACTAATATCATCAGGTGTAATCATATCTAGATACCGTCTGGATAGAAGATGCATTTTAATGCAAGGTGTAAAGGGGGTCTCAGACAAAACTGCATTTAACAGTAGCTGAAGATGTTAAACACGTAGAACAAGGCTGCCCTTGAATGATGTGAGGCTTCCAAGCCATTTATGCTTGGACTTAAATCAAACCACAATGTTTGGATGTGTTCCCGTCAGCTTTCCACCATCACCTCACTGCATACCGCTGAACCACAGACCCACAGGGGCCCCGAGGCCACACTGTGAACACGAGCTTTATGTTACATAATGTGGCCACACGGCAAGAGGAGCCTCTGAGTGTATTTATTAGCGTACTCTCCGTCGTGCTAATGGAAGTATTAGGTTGACAGGCGCCAGCTGCTGTCATGGGTCAGCTGAAAAAGACATTATAGGGACAGGTTTGGTGCTGCAATGCTCATCATGATCCTAGAAATACTTCCATTACAACTGTTAGCTCAGTTACTGTCGCTTTCAGTGTGTGTTGTGTTTGTGTTTGTGTTTGTGAGTGTAGGTGTTGGCATGTTTGGTTCATCACCCTTCTCCCACTGTTGAATGTTTGCCGTGGTGACCCATTAGATTAATTCATGATATAATCGCTGTGGGGAAGAGTATAACAAATGCATTATTCAAGGTACGTGTGTGTGTAACTGTGTGTGTATGTGAGTGTGTGTGAGGCATCATCATTCCTTCACATGCCACTGATGACAGGCTTTTTGAAATGGAGCTCCAGCGAACAATTTGTACTGATTTGCACGCATTAGAAGTAGCAGAGAGGTTCAGACAGCCCATCTGGGTCCATTTTCTTCCTCTCAAGATGCCAAGTGGGAATCAATTTATACAGACGACCAAATCCCTGTCAGTTTCACTGCCAGCTGCTTTAATAAGCTCTGTGGAACTTTACCTCCGTGTAGAAGCAGCAAGTCCCAGAAAACAAACACAGGGAAGTTATTTTTTTAGATATATGTGTGAGTTTCCACGAGTAGCTCCGGTGTATGAGATCCAACAAGCAAACTCACCAGCTATTTATGAGAGGCAGAGCTGATACCAGGAGGAATTTTCAATACTTTGGTTAAAAAAAAGGTGCACTGATTAATAACAGTAGAATAAGTATGCAGATCTTTTCTTTTAAAGGGAACTTATAGTGCTCATTTTCAGGTTCATACTTGTATTTTGGGTTTCTACTAGAACATTTTTAAAAAGCACTTTTTTCCTCATTGTCTATTCTGTGACACTTGTACTCACTCTCCATTGGAAACACTCTGTTTTAGTGCCTGTCCCTTTAAGCCCCCCTCTTGAAAAATTTCCAGGTCCTCCGTATCTGAACTCCCAGCATCTCTGCACCATAATTTCAGCCGGGGGAATGACTGTAATATAGCGGCACTTGATACTGTGAAAAATCCCTGATAAAAGCTTCTAAACTTGGAGCAGATTACAATATTTTAAGAACTCAATCATGAGCTGACATCATCTTGTAGCCAAAATTTTTTTTAAAAAGTAAGTAATTAAGTATTCAGAACGGTCTGAAGTCCAATGTTTTTGCTTACAGGGATTTTTTTTTTACACACATTTACCTTATTATTTAAAACTTTAGCCACGTTTAATACAAACATCCAATATTGCATCATATATATGACAGAAAATAAAGAAGAATAATAGGTCCCCTTTATGTAAAAGTAGCAATACAACCAAGACACCAGCTGGATCCAGACAGCATTTAAAATCATAGCCATATGTATTCTGGTGTTGATCAATGTGCCAATATGATTGTACGAATACTTCTGAATATGTATGAAATGTAAAGAGCAATATTTTTACGCATTTTGTGATACTTTATTTGTTAAAAAAAAATCTTATCTTACAAAAATGTAGCAGTGTCACAATGTAATCGGACCACGCTGACTTCCTGGCGCTGTTACTGCCATTGCTAGAGGTTAGACCCGCTGGCCAACAGCTTGCTGGGACCTCTAACTTTGAGCTGCTACAGCCGCCAACTTAAGTTCTGTGCCCAGAGCTGCTGCTCCATGCCCTCCGCCAAGCAGTTCAGAGCTGCAGGGAGTGAGGTGGAGGGATCGTGGGGTGTGGTAGCGAGCTACCTCTTGTCTCATTTGTGGTCTGATAAACAAAGAGAGAGCACTACAGTGAAATGAATTTAAATGAATTAAGGTATGAGAAACACTGAGTTACTGTGTGAGGTGTTTTTTAAATCTTTCCATAAAACTGCCTGCCCAAGATTTAACAAACTAGTGAAGTATCAAAGTACTAAACTTTGAGAAGCAGCTTAGCGTCCATGTCTTCCACCTTCATTGATGATTAATGCTGCTCATGCCTCCATGAACAGTACGACTCCTCTGCAGGAGCTCAGGCATTACACGTCCCTACTCATTCATCATTCTTATGACTTCAGGTTGAGACAAGAGGTGTGGCTTTTTCAGCGTTATATCATTGCTTGTTTGTCCTTATTTCTGCTCTAATGTCAGTGGGTTGTTCATGCTGTTGCCTCATTCATATCCACTCGGTTTGCCTTTACCTCTCTGCCCTGCTGTCCACTTTGCCATATCCGTAATGTGCTTCAGTCTGTTCCTAATCACACTCTGTTCTTTTCTCCCTCCTCGCAGTTCATCCCATGTCTCGCATCTCGGTATATCTGCTAAAGTGCTAAATGCATTCACTCTCACGGAGTCTTTTTCAATGGGCACAGTATCGATTTTTCTTATCTACGTGATGCCCTCCCTGTGGGATCGCTAGGATCCCAAAACAGCTTATGTGTGGCTTATGAAATGTGTATCAGCCTTGGACCTGTGAAAGAGCCACATGCTCAGCCCACCCACACCATTAGGAAAATGAACCCTTTATACCCATCCTTGTTGTGTAACAAGTTTAATAGCAGCCTCACTGCTCGGCGTTCGGCAGCTGCAAACTGAATTCTGAATGAATTCACCCATCCTGATGGAAGTTTTGTGCTCTCAGCCAACTAGAGTAGAGCTGATTGTGTTATCCTGCGTGGTTGTTTCAGTTGTTCCTCTCTTGTCCTTTCGCTCACTGAAATATCTGCTGGAACATCTCTGCACTCTGTGTATCATATGTTACCTGCATTGCTTATATCACTCAGGTATCATCTATCAGTGCAAAATATCTGATGCATAAAATACAGTTTGGTAAAGAATCTTAGGTTCTGCCCATGTAAATTATTTAATGGTACCACTTTCTATTAGGCTATCCTTTACAAAGGTTTAAATCAGTAGAAATGAATGGCTTTACTGGTTCATTATTACTGTATAGATTAGTTTTTATCAGTGGTGTGGTGGTAATTGATGAGGTGGGTGTACTACAAGGTAGATGGGGAGATTACTGAGGAGGAAGTGGGTATAATCTCCTGCAATCTCCTGTGCTTTTAGGCTGATACTTGGGTATATTGTAAACAGCTAGAAAAGGAGATGAATATGCCCTGTATACCTGTGTATACCCTCCACTACGCCACTGGTTATTACCCATTAATAATCGCAGCATTTGGGCAAATGTCTCTGGCTGTCTGGTCAATATTATAATCTATGCCTGCAGTTGTAAAAGTTTTTAATCTAAAAAGTGAGTTTTAGTTCTGGCTACTGTAAAATTACAAACCAAATGTCTCACTGCCTGCAGTAGGACAAACCAAAGGGCCCAAAAGTAGTTCTTATTAATGGTTATAACTGAGCTGTAAAGCATTAGATGAGGACCTATAAACCATTAATATAGCCAAAATTCTTTATAAAAGTTTCCTCATTTATAAGCGGTACACATCAGAGTCCTGCACGGGTCTGATTTTCAAGAACCACTCCCGAACCAGTACCGTGACATATGATATCGCATCTGCCTCTTTACCCGCACAATTAATTCTACAACTTGACCTGAGCCGTCAACACAAGATTCCCGGCCTGACCTGTAACCACAAATCACCTTTTAACCATGCACTATCCAAACACTTTGGCTAGGCAGCATGTTTAAAGTGGTCAATTTGGGGCATTTTACACATGTATAACAAAGATAATATACATTTCTTTAAAAACAGTAATGTAGGCAAAAAAATAAATGAATATTATTTTCTAGTTGTCATAATATTGAGCAGCACATCTCCACAGTTAACATGCCTGGTAGTAACACCTGATTGAAACTGACTGGCGCTCATATTTCAGCTCTCATATAAAGTCAGTAGTCAGGGGATTCATATGTTAAAACATTGAATTAAATTATTAATACTGTCATTTTATTTTATATATTTAATATCCAATCCCTGCGATCTAACCCTTCCGGGGTTTTTTTCGCTCAGAACTGAACCCAGAAAAAAAAAAAACGAAGACAAAGTACCAGCAGCAAATCACCTTTTTTTATTGGTTACCTGCTGGGTAACCTCGGGTACCTGACTTAATGCAAGACTCTGGTACAGCTTAACTCTTGAATGACTTCCAAGCTCAATGTATCACCCAATTCAAGACAGCCAATTATGCTTTTAGTACATTTCACATGTTCAAATCAAAGTCCTGACTGACTTCATCATTCTGCTTCATTTTACTGGCCCCCGGGAGAAACTCCTGTCATAAGACGTATTTAAAGGGAGTAACGATGCTAATAATAGACTATAAAATGGCTGCTTTTGTGATGCAGAATAACCTTTTTATCACCACCTCACTATTAGCATGTCATCACTTCTAACTCACTGACAGCTCTAAAGTGGATTTTGTTTGATTAACATGTAAGATGACTGCTCACCGGCACGTCAGCCAGCTTTTGCTACCCTCAGTTTGCTATCATGTTTAATTTGTCCATGTTTGATAGAGACTACTTGAAAAGTATGCATCTGTGTGCGCAAAAATTGATCGTCTTATTTCAGAGTTGGAATACAGACAGCCTTCAGCAAAAGAAAGAGGAAATCAATGTGTGCATTCTTCTGTTTTCTACATGTAATTCTGCCACTATAGGAAATGAAATTGCATTGTAATGTCTTTACTGTCCCTGTTCAGTGTAGTGTTTCCACATAGGAAATCATTTTGAGATTCATGCTTTTGTGTCCTGTGTCCATTGCCAGGTTGGCTGCAAAGTCGTGATTGTCTTCTTCCAATACTGCATAATGGCCAGTTTCTTCTGGCTGCTGGTGGAAGGCCTTTATCTTCACGCATTGTTGGCTGTCTCTTTCTTCTCCGAGAGGAAGTATTTCTGGGCTTACATTCTGATCGGCTGGGGTGAGATCATCTTCTTTTATTGCTATTGTACGTCTCTGCTCCTTTGGGGTGAGACCTCAGCTGAAGACGAGCTATAGGTCGTGACCTGTGCCACTGGGACGCAATAATGACTTCAGGTGCACACTTTTATATCTTTTTTATGTCGCTAGGAGGTCCAACAATTTTCATCACAGCTTGGAGCATTACTAAAGCCTACTATAACGATGTGGGGTAAGAAAAACACCATGAAACTCAAGGGTTTAAAATCTAGGTCTGATTTTGCTTCTATTTCATAAATAAATTGTTTCATTCTTCACCAGGTGCTGGGATATAATCGAGAACACTGATGTCTTCTGGTGGATCATTAAAACCCCTATTTTGGCGTCAATCCTGGTGAGTTTACAGTTTGCTCTTTTAACATGTATGCACCTTGACCTGTTCACACACTCAACCCCAACATTTCGTAAGTAAAACTAATTGCCACTGACAGAAAGAACATCTTTGTCAGTTATTATCAGTCCACCTCAGACTTATCTGCAGTGTAATTTGTCTGATTTCCTTTGAACTCCTCGCTGCTGTACGTCAACACAACTGAGAGGTAGCCTACGACCTCAGAGTTCTCATTTCGCTTTGGAAAGTTGGCAGGGTAGTCATCATCAATTACTTTTTCTTGCCTGTCTTCATTTGCCTCATTTTTCAGCAACTTCTTAGCTGTTTTTCCTTCACTTTCCATTTTTAACATCAGCATCCACAGAGACACCTGTGGACAGAGGTTTAGCAGTGTTTGTAGATGCACTTAGATTGCCAAAATAGTCTGACATTTAAATGTTCTTCAGGTGTTGAAGGATCCGTGTGACATTTTTCAATGACCCTTATTTGCTCATTCAAGACTTGTATATCAGAAGATCAATACCACTCTCATATCTGTGCATTAAATACGGAACTAGCGTTGATTAGCTTAGCTTAGCATGCCTAGCAGATGGGGGAAAGCTCAGCTGCTGTTTACCAAGAAAAATAGCATGTAACTCTCTTCTATTTGTGTATGGATTAATCAAGCAACATATACTGTGTTACTTGGTGAGATTTCAAGGTAAGATTGTACAACCAAGCTAGTAAGTACAACCAAGCTAGCTTTTTCCGTGTGCTTCTAGTCTTAATGCTAAGCTAAGTTGCCTTCTGGCGAGCTCCCCAAGCAATAGTTCAAAATTTTTGGGAATACTCTTGTTCACCTGAATGCCACAAGTTATGAGAAGGTCAATACACTCTCGTTTCTGTAGAGTAAATATGAAGCTACACCCAGCAGCTAGCAACAGCTAGCCTAGTTCTGTCCAAATGTAAAAACAATCTGACTTACCAGCATCTTTTAAAGCTCACCATTTATCATATTGTATCTTTTCTATGTGTCTGCACTGGTGATAGCCATAGCCAGGGGCATTTCGTTTTCGGGTCAGCTGTCCGTTCCATTCTCATGAAGGTGAAGCCTCAAGAACGCCTTCAGGGATTTTCATCAAATTTGGCAGAAACATCCCCTTAGACTTAACAGCAATCTGATTAGATTTTGGTAGTCAAAGGTCAAGGTCACTGTGACCTTTAATGTGTCTCATTTTCCTGAATGCGATATCTTAAGAATGCCTCATGGGAATGTCTTCAAATTTTGGACAAACGTTCACCTTGACTGAAGAATAAACTGATTGATGGTCAAAGTCAGTGTGACTTCAAAAAACATGTTTTGGCCATAATTCAAGAAATCTTTGGATAATGATGACAAAACTTCACACAAAGGCCTAATAGGATGAGATGATGAAATGATGACATTTTATGTTCAAAAGGTCAAAACATCATCATTTTCTGCATAAAACATTTTTCTGGCCATTACTCAATGTCATATCTCAGAGACAGAGGGAGGGACATTTGGTCAGATACTGAATTGGTGACACTAACCTTTGGTGTCCACCTTGAAACTATGCTGATTGTGTAGATCTGTGCTGCCGGGGGGTAAAATATGTGGGAAGCATCTATGTCTTCACAGACGTGGATGGTAACTGTAAGAGAAACTTGACTGGTGCGCAGAGGCATACAACCATGGAGCGGTAATTCTAGTTTCGAGATATATAGAGGTGCTGGTGGGTGGATTTTTTTATTGCAGAATAGAACCAGGTTGGCTGCTTGGCCCTATTTTAAATCTGTTTGCGAAGCTATGCTAAATGGCTGTAGCTTCATATTTATTGTCCAGATATGAAAGCAAAAAGGTTGAACTACAATTAAAAAAATCTCTCCCTTGAGCTTTGAACCACAGATTGAACCACTTATCTCATAAGGAAAAGAGACAGCAAACTGCATCGGCAGTGTGTTTGTGTTTGTATGCGTATGTCACTGTGAGTGAGACGCACTTTCAGTTATGAAAAGGAGGGTTAAGATGAGTTCAACAAGCAGGACTCAGGAAGCTGCAGTGGAGTATGTTGAGTGGTAAGAAGAAAAGGTACTCATGGTAAATGAACTGCATCTCTGCCCAACATTTTTGCATTCCTTTATTTAATGGACTATTTCATTTTGAACTAATTGTATTGACAATAGAGACCAAAATTGAGTTTAATTAGCTGCTATAAGTGCACACTTAGCTTTGGATTCCTAGAATACTTTCTTAGAAAGAACTGCTCCATTTAATTCCAAGGAAATGTTCCCTCATGAGTCTTTCATTACTGAACGCTTTACTCTCTATATAGCTTCAGCTATTGTTTTATTAGACAGGGTCTGATCTGTTTTACAAGTAGGTTTGCTAGTGGCACGTGAATGTTATGAACTGGGTAAAGGCCCAGACACACCAAATACATAGCAAAGAACTAGTAGTGACAAAGCCACCTATTGGATTCCTTCATGTCGCCTGTGTCTCAGCCAAAAAGTTGCACTTGAACACACAACAAAGACTACAGCTAACAGTCTATAAGCGTGTACGTTTTGCACCTACATAGAAGAAATAACTCTCCATACCAGCAGGCTGCAGTTGTTTGTATTTGTCATTAAAAAAAGGGAAACTCGAAGAACAAGGGAACGCTAATTAGCCAGTTAGCACATTAACAACACAACCCGATGATGAAAGAACAAAGGATATTTACCATGCACCAGTGACAATAGCACAAACAATTCCAAATCATGTGTACTGAAAAGTTTAATGACAGAAAACATGATCATCCCACATGGAACAAGTTTGTTTTAATCTTACGCCGTCCTGTCTTTCGCCGTATGGTCGCTTTCCACACTTGCGTTTCTCCTCTCATGAACTGAGCTGAACTGCCAGTCAGATGTCATTGACAATGCAACATGCTGAATCTGACAAAATAAGTCAACAAGGGCCGATTAGTGCCAACAATGCGGGAAACACTGCCAAAGCTAGGGTGACAGACGCCCAATAACAGGCCGACATTACCAACAGCTAACCGTTGGCTGGGTGTGTTAGGCCCCTGAGGCTGCTTTAAAGGACCAGTCTTCTCATCATTAGTAGTGACGATCGCCACAGATGGCGGCCGCAAGAAAAACTCATAGTAAAGAATAATGCCTGGTTCACACTACACGACATTTTTGTCTGTTCCAACAGTCACTATTATCAGATTACACAATTGTGGAGTCATAAAATCATGCCGTGACTTGGCCGACAGACATGACAGACTATACAATGGTCCATACCAATCATCCCCCGGTCGGCTTTCTCGACATGTGTGATGTCATCGGGTTATTCTTGTCCTATCTTTATTGTTATTACTATTATTTTAGTCACTGTGTTTGTTCATGTGCCAGCTGAAATGTTTTTGTAGTATCGTAAAAAGTCCCAGTAGATGGCTGGAACTACATTTAAAGTACAGCATGCAAACATGCAATTCACTGAATCCTCTACAACAAGTTCCTGCAAATGTTTCACAATAAAAGCCCTTTTAGAAAATGATGGTATTTTCTCAAGCGAAGTTATAAGGAGCTTTTAATTTTATACAGATACAGGAAGTGTTGCGTTTAAAATGGTGGCGCAATGCATAACAGCCCGTTTATAATGTAGTCTGTTTCAAATGAAGCCTGTGCAGCTGCGGTAAATAAAGAGATGAAACAATGGATTATCACGTACGACACTCATTGTCGTTCACGATCCGAGCTGACGCCGCACGACGCTGCTTCGGGCTATAATCGGGCTGATATCATGTAGTGTGTACCCAGCATTAAATGTAAAAGTGCCAGCACTGTGTTCCAGTGAGTACCAGCCCACTGTGACTAAAAGTGTCTCACACTGGAAAATAATTTGAATTAATTAGTTGTGCTGTCTCTAACGTTGTCTCCATTCATCTCATTGTTCCTACCAAATTACTTTTCTTTCCAAGGAACCCACCTATGGATTTACATACTAGTTCCTTTTCAGGAAGTTATATGAAGACTATACCAAAAACCAGAGTTTTAAGAGGACATTATGGGATGCAGAAAACATTTTCTGAGATAAAATCCTCCTCCTCCACTGATGTCTGCTGATGCCCTGCTTTGTTGGTCTTTGCTTGGCAGCAGACACAGCAGGTTTAGTTGTGTTCTTTCACATTAGGATCAGGATCAGCAGCCTGGCTGTCAGATGCCTCTGTCTCTTCTCTCTGCAGCAGCTCTGACTGTGATGTGTTGCCAGTTCAGAGGTCCAACACAAATTAACAATTTAGAAATGCTCTTTTCCCCACAGGGCAGCACCACAATCCAGTCAGAGTGAGATTAAAGTCAGCATCAAGCTTCTGTTATGAGAAGCATTTCTCAAACATTGCTTCATATCCTTTAGATTAGACACTGGAAACATGTAGAAGGGACCTTAAAACAAGCTTTATTTTCCATGTGGGAATTTAATATTGGAAAGATTTTATATTTCCGACTGATATTTCCTTTACCACCAGCACTAAATCCTGTTTAAATTGTAAAATAGCCCTATACTGTCCTTATATCTCCACAGATGAACTTTATTCTATTCATCTGCATTATACGGATACTTCGCCAGAAAATCAACTGCCCAGATATTGGAAGAAATGAGTCCAATCAGTACTCGTAAGTATAGTTTCATGCTTTTTTCATGCTTAAAATTTGTATTTTTAATTAGCTCAGATAAGGTGAAACGTTATTGATCCCTACCAGCCTTTTCTCATTCCAAACACATCAAATACCACCGACTTATCTGTGATCTCTGCATGAGATACCAATGCAGGTTTGATACACATCAGGCAGCAGCTATTTCTGACACCGCTGGCAACAACCAAACTCCTCAATACAGCCGCTTTGTCAGTGGATAGCAGTATCAGGCACCGACATCAAGAGATACTCTTTGCGGCGGTATGATACGCACCAAGCGGCAGGTATTTCTGATACAGCTGGCAACTACCATAGAGAGAGAAAGTCCGTCAGGGGCGGGAGGAATGGGTGAAACAAACAACATTTCAACCAGGAGCCTACTGTTTGTTTCTTGAGTTCTTTTAATAGGAACGTAGTGTGCTAGTATGTGCAGTACTTTACTTACTTTACGCCAAACCATGATGGTTTTTCTAAACCTAACCATGTCCTTTTGTTGCATAAACCTAAACAAAGTTTTACGTACATTGTAAGTTTCTTTTAAAAAAGGCTGTATGCATGTCATGAGCAGAAACTCTACATTTCCTGTGAAAATGGAAATGTATTTTCAAAAGACACAAAGCATTTATAAGTCTAATTCGGGTCCCTGTCCTTGAACATCCAAAACAGACGCAGGAGGGTACCTATCGCGTCTTATTTGACATTGAGGTCTACTGACAAAGTGGCGTTATTTAACAATTTTGGATGAGAAGAAGTTGTCCCTAAACGTTGGGAAAATCTACACCACTTCCAACAGTTTCTGTCTTGGGTTAGCTGCATTTACAAAAGTAAAAAAAGATGATCTCAAATCAACGCTGAAAGCTGAGATTAAGATACACATATATGTGCTGTTGATTCAGCGTGCTGTGAGATCCATTTTTTCTGTGACTCCTTTTAACACTTAATGCTCAAAGCAATGCAGGGATGACCAATCCTTTCTCAACATCAGAAAAGAAATGCATCGCCTGCCTTATGCGATACTCATCACAGTAGCCTTTCTCTGACAGCTGCTCTGCACACAGATATAGAACTCTGTGTGTTTAAGTGTTTTCTCCTGTGATGGAGAGCATCTCATAAGCCCGTCATAATGCATGAGCTATTTTCCCACTGACTCTTTTTAATGGTGGGTTTTTTTCCCATCTCCCGTCCTCAGAGCTGAAATGTAAAATGAAAAGTACTCTGAGGTTGCATTTCATTATTGACACATATAGAGACAGATTTAAAATTGGTTTCACCGCAGGGAGAAATTTATTCTTTTTTTTTTCTCTCTCTCTGTCGCTTCAGGAGGCTGGCGAAATCAACGCTGCTTTTGATTCCTCTGTTTGGGATCAATTTTATCGTGTTTGCATTCATCCCAGAGCAAGTTAAGACGGAGCTACGGCTGGTTTTTGACCTGATTCTGGGGTCATTTCAGGTATTACGTCAACTTTTCAGGAACACATTTACTTAAAGGAATTTGTATTTGACACCTTTCATGAAGGTCGTCCAACACCGAGACTTTATTCAATGCTCAAAGTAGTGATTTGGCGTCCTGTCAGCCCCGACCTGTGAGTGTTTCTATTGAAGGAAACTTTGCAGAAAACGATGGCAGGTCTCCAGGGGCTTTGCTGGCTGATTCAGTGGCAGTGTTACCGTTTTAAACCCCCAGTGTTATTTCAGTTCATCACATAATGAGAAATGATGGAGAATGCAGCCAGACAGCACAGCTGCATTACAGACCGCCTGGAAACCAAGGAAACCTTTCCAGCACATTCCTCCCATCATTCTTCTCATTATGACTGTAAACTAACCGTCCTGCCCTTTGCATTGTTTTTCCATTTATATGTCTCATGAATGTCACATGTTATGCTTCAATGAGCAAATAGCTGTAAAGACAAGATAAACAGATGAAACTGTAGAGTTCCCCATGACACACGCCGTTATCTTATCTGTGTGTCTCTTTCCATTTAGGGCTTTGTGGTCGCCGTTCTTTACTGCTTCCTGAACGGAGAGGTAGGTGCCCCCCCCCCCACAGTGATGTAAACACTTTTTGTATAAACACTCTTTTAAAAGATTTCCATGTAGAGACAGTCCACAGTAATTCTCAGAAAATGTAGTTTATCTGTAGTTTTTCTGACTCCCTCGGTGCACCACTTACATTCACACACAGTCCTGAAAGGTGGATGGAGCTGTGAGTATGAGTCACTGAGCGCTGAACGCCTCCCTTGGACCTCCCCACAGCATATTTTCTGCACTCTGCCTGCAGGGTGGGAAGGCTGTAAAAAGCACAGCCTTGTTGGCAGGGAGCTAGTCAGGGATGTCTGCAGAGGCTCTCTGTGTTAGTTATGTTCCCAGTGCTGGGCCAGATTAAATCACAGTGATGGGCTGGATGGCAAGGTTTGACACTATGCTGCTTGAATTTTAATCCAGTTCAATGTTCAGGTATCCTTTGTGAAGTGTAAAACATAGTGTTTGGTGTTTTCAAATTACTGAAGGTCTGGAGTCATTTCTCATTGTTCGTCATATTAGTGGCATCGACAAAAACACAAGATATGTCATATTGACATGACAGAAACTGCATTGTAATCACGTACGTGAAAACTAAATTAAAACAATGGTACAGAAATAACAATGGCAACTATTCTGCAAGGAGACAGAAAGTCCAAGAAAGAATTATTCAATACCTCTACCTAAATAATGTAAAAAAATATTCACCCTGTAAAAAATACGCTCAGTTGCCAGTTTATTAGAAATATACTGTGCAGGATGTTTCCTTCCTTACAATCTATAGACTCATACGAAAGAAATCACTCTCATGACCCACTGGAAGTGTGTCTTATTTTGCTATGTTTGGGATGTTCCTGGGCACAACGCACAGGTGAGGTGGGGACTTTATAAAAAGATAGCAACCAGGTGCCAGACTGTACGCAGCAGGCATCCAAGAGGAAACCATGAAAAATTGCAGACACATCGTCAGAAAAAAACTCAAGTACAGCAAGGAGAAACGCCAAGTGGACAAAGCTGGGGTTGACTTTCAGTTTTGCTTGCAGTACTGGTCACAAACATCCATCCATCCATTATCTTCCGCTAATTCGGGATGAGGTCGTTGGGGCAGCAGGCTGAGTGAGGTATTCCAAACGTCCTTCTCCCCGGCAACATCAGCTCCTCCTGGGGGATCCTGAGGCGTTTCCAGGCCAGATGAGATATATGATCTCTCCAGCGTGTTTTCGGTCTACCCCAAGGTCTTGTGCCAGTTAGACGTGCCCAGGAGGCACACAGGACGCATCCCGATCAGATGCCCGAACCACCTTAACTGGCCCCTTTCAATGTGAAGAAGCAGCAGCTCTACTCCGAGCTCCCTCTGGATGTCTGAGCTCCTCACACTATCTCTAAAACTGAGCCCAGGCATCCTATGGAGGAAACTGATTTTGGCCTCCTTATCCATGATCTCGTTCTTTCAGTCACTATCCAAAGCTCATGACCACAGTGGAGGGTCGAAGCGTAGATGGCCTGGTCAGTCAAGAGCTTTGTCCTCGAGCTCAGCTCCTTCTTCACCACAACCATCCAGCACAATGCCCTCACTATGGTTGATGCCGCACCATTTCTACTGTCCATCATGCACTCCATTTTAACCTCACCTGTGAACAAGACCTTGAGACGCCATGTTCAAACACAGTATCTGACAGTTCCTGCACAGTATACCTTTAAGCAGGGGTGTAAATATAGACAGTGCAGGCAGGGCAGTCGCATTGGAGCCCATGGGGTCAGCCCCATAGAGAGAGTGGGCCCTCCAACTATATGTTAGACAGAAATAAGGTCCTTGTGAGTAATTTAGATTGCCACCCTAGAAATATGCCTGTGTTCAAAGAAAAATGCCAAAAAAAAGCCAGTAGTAATCTATAAGAAATTGATATATATGTTCACTTTACATGAACTATAAATAATCTATAAAAAATATTCAGCTAAACAAATAATTCCTTTTGCAATGATGATTTTTGGGTGATATGTGTGTTGGTGTTATCCAATGACAAGCCTCTATTTGATCAAGTGACAATAAGATTGTACGGTAGCTAGTTTAGGTGCATAACGAGTAACTAGCATGCCTTAGGGCCCGTCATAATACCATGCACTGGGGCCCGTTGTAACTACCTTATGCCACTGCCTTTAACCGTTTGTAACCTGAGAAAACTGACTTGATTTCTTTTAAAAACATAGGGAGGGCAATGAGCAACGAAAATATAAATGACCCAAAAAAGGAACAAAAAATTTGTTTAAAAAAAAGAGGAAATTAAAGACAAGAAAGTTTGTTTAAAAAAAGAAAGAAAGTTAAAAACAAAACATGGAAAGAGTGCTTTAAAGTTATAGTAATTGTGTAACACATTTTTAAAACATAATAATAGTTATGAACACATTTTTCCTGTTTTTGATATATATAATTTTCTAAATCTATATTTTGTTTGTTTGTTTTTTTATTTTTAATTTCATTTCATTTCATTTCATTTTAATTTAATTTTTATTTAATTTTATTTTATTTTATTTTTTGTGTGTGTTTTCTGGGACATTTATTGACAAGTTGCTTATTGTTTTTTTTCCCCAATGTTTTTAAAAGAAATCGCACCAATATCCTCAAGGTTTGAAGGTTTAAGTATACATATATAGCTATATATAGTATACGTATATAGCTAAACTGACACAGTGTAATACAATACCCCTGCAATAAGACCGATCTTCATTAAGGTTAAGATGCTTAGCGCAGAAATTGAAAAACAAAGTTTTGTATAAACCCTGCAAAACAAGTTTTACATCAATTATTTTACCGCATTGGTGCAAATGCAGCAACCACACCTTGGACTGTTTTGTAGTTAGCTTTTGCCCTCGCTAGTTTATGATTTTTCGATTTCCTCATGTTGCTCATATTGTGATATATATAGTAAATGATAGGCTGTGGGAGTTATAAGCTCACATTAATAACACAGCTTTTATATAAACTAGTCAGGCCTCTCTGTAATCTAGCCAGAGTTATATGCTCAATTTGTTATTGTTGTAGTTACCCCCTGATTTAATATTATTATTGATCGCTCATCAATTCACCTCCCGTGCAATGTGTATTTTCAATTATTCAAGACTACATGGGCTGTATCAAAATGTTACTGTTCTATTCCATTGTAGGTCCAAGGAGAGATCAAGAGGAAGTGGCGGAGGTGGCACCTGCAGAGATACATGGGCTCCGACACCAAATACCAACATCCGTCAATCGGCAGCAGCAACAACTTCAGCACCCAGATCACCATGTTGACACGATGCAGCCCGAAAACACGGCGGGCTTCAACCTCCTGTCACGATGACCTGTCTAGCATATGACTCACACAAACAGCGATACGTGCTGTAAAAAAATACTCTGGTGCCAAACATTAGGCAGACAAAGACACAGCATATGTGAGCTCTAGAATAAAGAAATACGCACTCCCTCATTAGCACATGCATTCTTGGAGGAAGTGCTGCTTGAGTCTGACGTGGACGAAAGAAAGCGTTGAGACAACAGACAAAAAGATGTAAGAAAATAGTGTGACAGCTTCTAAGCAGCTTTTAATCTCCACGCTTCTTAAAAAATGGTTGAAGTGACAAAGATACAAGCTCATTGCTTCGCAGACACAGCTTTTGCACATTTAAATGAGAACTGTTCACTTTTTTGTGTTCCATGATTCAGCGCACATGTACAGGTGAATTTGTGAGTTTCTCCATTACGGATCATTTGGTCAATTGTTACTAGGCTCCCTGTGTGCTCAGACACGATGCAGTGCAAAATGTCACATATTAATGGGGTTAGGTGAGGGACTCTAAACGTGAACGGCACCAGCAGCCCCGCAATCCGATGTAATTACGGGCTGATTAAAAATCACTTAGTGGATTCCTGCAGTGCCAAATGAACAAGGCTGGTGCGAAGACACAGCCGTTAGAAGAACAGCAGCTGACGTTTTCCAACAGGGAATCACATTATTAGCATTGTTACAGTGTGTGCAGCGACACCACGGGCAAAGAAAACCACCAGAGATGCATTATGGGGGAGTGTTTGAATGTGAGTGGTTAAAAAAAATATGTTTTACCAAAAAGAACAAAATAGTGTGAGACATTTGTTTTCTTTCTGTGTAGGAACACAGAAAAAAGTGGCTTTTTTCCATAAATGCCAAACGAATGCAGCTTCAGACCGGGTGACCAGTGTGATGCTGATTCACGATGATGGGTTTGGAGTATAAATGCCCTTCTCTGCACTATCACTCTCATGAGAGACTGATTGCCCTTTGCCTTCCCGTCTATCAGCACAGCCCTCCCTCTTGTGTGACTCTGAGCCTGTGGTAGGTTTGTTTTCTGTTATTTGGGGCGCTGTGACAGTTTTGTGCCAATCACTGACGAGTGCCTGGTTTCAGTGCTTTGAAGTGACACTTACATCTGAATCTTCACTGGCTGTCGGCTGCTCTGGAGAGGAAATGCCTTTAAGCAATTCAGCCCTTGAATGTTTACATTTATGTGGGAGGAGTCATTGAACATCACACAGACAAACAGTGTAAAGAAAATGAGTTACTTTATGGATTGTTGTGCCATACTGATTGCATTGTGGCTCCAATATCAGTTATTTGTTGTTAGCAAGATGTGGGGTTTAAAGGTGTATTTGAAGATAAAATGTCCTCGTACAAGCTTGTTTATGTAGCAGTCTGTGGCTAAATGCTAGCAGCTAAATAAAAGGCACTGCATTACACTTAAAAACACTCATCAGATTTGGTGCTGCTTTGGTAGATCCTCCATTGTCAAAAATTTCCTCCTGAATCTTCCATTGCTTTGTCAGGTTTAAGCTGACATGTCAGTGGAGCTGGTGTGTAAAGCAAAGCGAGGTGACAAGGATGACTGGTCCTGTCACAGCGATGCTATCGTTAAGCTTTTCAGCTTATGAGGCTGGACTTGAAAGTCACTTGCATGTTCATGCAAGAGGGAACATAAGAAGGTCCAGCTTTGCCTGGAGAAAAAAAGAAACATAATCTGAAGCTGCTGCTGATATAAAGGGTCAGACTGCTGCAGACCACCATGTGAACTTAAAGGAAAAATTTCCCACCTTTTATGTGGATGTCCAGTTAGTGTTGATGGCAAATGTTGTCAACTGAGGCAGTGAATTCCTCAGTGTGTGCTATATTGACTGAGAGAGCTGAGTTCTCCTGTGCGCAGAGCTATGGAGCCAGTGCCTACATGTACCAGGATGCAATGCACGCAAGCTTCTGATGCCCGTTGCTATTACTTTGTTAGCCAAAACAGCATGAAGTGAGACAAGCAGTTAATAGTTGTATGCCCTGTCGGCCCTGCTAGGCTTAATTGTCTTCTCCAGTTTATCTTCAGGATCCTGAAGATGGTCGTAAGCCCAGTTCAGACCAATGACTGGCGACGAGACGAAACTATTTTAGAGCGTTGCATACAAAAGTTGTGGCGGTGTGAACTGGACGGTTTGAGCTCAACTCAAGTCAGCTGATGGTGTCACTGGCAGCTCAGCTGGTCTAACACACACACACACACAAACAATATTATTGAGGTGTGTTTATTATGAATACAGTCCATCTGATGCTGGTTTTGTCTCTGTTTTCAAGTGTTTCATTACTACAACAAATGCAGCTGTAGCCAGTATCTCACTATCACTATCCTTACTCATATTTTAAGAAGCTACAAATTATATTCAGCCACAAAATCAGACTGAAAAGCTGCAAACAGAGCAGAAGCACAGAGAGTTGTTGCATAGAGATGACACAGGTTTTCAGAACATTACAGAACGGCACATTACAAGTCTCGTCATGAATCTTTGGTCTGAACTGGGCTTAAAGGGGAATTCTGTCCAAGTGAGGGGTAAAACTTGAGCACATAGTAACGCACACACAGGGGCTCTCTTAGGGTTGGTGCTGGCGACAACATCCAACAATAACTATTCACGCTGAAATTCACTGTACCAGAGTGATTCAGTTTCTGTTGACATCAGAGTCAGTCGGTGTTTGCTCTCTGCAGCTCAAGTTCTAGCTGAGGCTCCGCCAGCCAGATCCTCCTGCAGCCACAGCCTCAGCCTCTCTCTGCTTCATGTCTTCAACTATGTTCTCTGGCTTCAATAAATACGGCTGAATATCAGAGTCAGCCAAAACAGTGTCAGATGTATCCATAACTCTCCTGCACTCAGGTTTCAGGATGCCACTTTTGCTGTTGGCAACATACTTACTTTGCAATACAGGCAGGAAGAGCAAGGAAGTTCGCCACCAGTCAGAGGCGAAATCCAAGCTTAAATAGCCCTTAGTTGTTCTTTGCGTCCAAATGAAGCTCTAGTGAAAGTTCAGTCAGCAAGACAATACTTTTCATGCTCAGGCTGTAAGTTTTCTTTCTCATCCTTGCACTCATGCTCACTCACTATCTCTAGGTGTCATTGTCTGAGTAGGTCAACTGAGGTCCTGCTTATACGACAACGATTTCAAGTCGCGTGATTAATGGAGGTTCTTTAACTATTTAGCTAACAAGTGGGCAAAATATGGAAAGAATACAATAAAGATTTCTAGAAAGAGAGAGGATTAAGGGGGTGGGGGGGGGACTCATCTTTTTTTGGTCAATATAACAAGCACTGACTGGGCATCCACATAAAAGGTGGTGAATTTTCTCTTTAAATAACACAAGCTAATGTTGATCTTAAAAATAATGAACAGCAAAGGCCTTCATAGTGCAATGGATGTTTAGCTTGTGATAAAAACTTAAAGGAGCAGTTCAGTATTTTCGGAAATATTCCCTTACTGGTAAACAGATGAGACCACTGACACCACTCTTGGTGGTATCACTGTTCTCATCTAATTCATACGCATATTTCCCAAAATGTCACACTGTTCCCTTAAAGACTCATTACCCCACATTGTTTTGTGCCTGTCTTCTGTTGTCAGTAAAGTTTAATGTAACTGTGTGAATTTGCCGATGTACCTCTCATCATGGTGAATGTAAATAGACATGTACATATTGAAGTAACAATCTAAATATACAGTGTTTTCAGATTGAGTCACAGGTGTAGGTGAATATAATCTGTTCGTGTTAAGGTGAGCTGGCATGGTTGTTTTGTACCAGTGAGATAATATTAAAAGTGATATTGAATCAACAATCATCCTAATGTGCACTTACAGTAAGTATTCAGTATACAAGCATGTGTAATATAGATTTGTTTATTTGCAAACTGGATATTGTGTTGTGTATATTTAAGACTTAATAGTTGATTTGTTTGTTGTGTGTGTAACACTGTTGCATAAAATCGTGAAACTACAAATGTACTGTCAGTATTTATTAGCTTAAGTTTTCATTTGAGTTCACATAAGGCCACTTTTTTGAAAAATACATTTTTGGTTATTATCATTATTATTACTATTAAAATCATCCTAATTTTGTTGTACAGTGTTTGTAAAGACTTGTGTTGGCAGGAAATTTAACTCGCCATAAAATTTTGACATTGTTCCACTCAAACTGTATAAAATTAATTATTTAGACATACAGAAGAAGGAAGTTCACTTTTTTATATAAAACTCAACATCATATGGTGCCACAATGATGCGTTGAAGGCCATTGAGAATGACTTGTCTTTTATGCTCTTTTTACAATACATATAAAACAACTGACGCACATGAAAGTTGCAGTCAACAAATTATACAACAAACAGGCCAAGGACGTCAACATGAGAAACAATATCAGTTCATAGATGACACATATATTCACTCTGCTCTGTGCCAGTCAAAAGGAATTTAAATTGATTTAAAGGTATGGAGCAATATATATATAAAAGGCAGTATTAACCCTTTGAAAGCTGAGCAAATTGGCTAGATTTCTTTTAAGAAAAGTGTTTTCTAAAACACAGGGAGAAGGCAATGAGCAATGAAAGAGGAAATGAGCAAAATAATCTGCAAAAAATAAAAAATAAAAAGGGATAATTCAAAATTAGAAAAAGTAAAAAAAAAAAAAATTAAATATGTAATAATAATAAAATAATAATAATTAAAATATATTTTTCCCCTAGCTTTTTTCTGTTTTCCCTATTTTTTTTTAAATGTAATATGTTTTGCAATTTGTGGGACAGTTCTTACCAAGTTGCTCATTGCCTCTTTTCCCCAGGTTTTTGAAAGAAATCGCATTTTGCAGTCGCAATTTGTTCAGTGCTCAAAGGTTTAAATACTTGCGAAAGGCGTCTGAAACAGTACAACAGAAATGATGTCGCTCCAGGTTTCAAAGGGTTAAACAAATGACCATTTGTATATCAGTGACTCACCTTTGTTCTTGTTTTTTTTTTTGCTTTTCTTGCATGTATCCAAAAACAGTGAAAACTCTTGATGAACTGAAGTCATAGGCTGTTTAACAACAGCAAAATAATGCGTAAATAAAACAGTTCACACAGGTGAATCACATGTAAAGTCAATGTAAAGACCTGATTGGACATGAATTCCCACCAAGCGGCACGATGGACATGTCGCGAATGTCGCAAAATACGCAAATTAGGCAGCACGAATGAAGCGAGTAGCGCGGTTTCCTGTTATATGCCTAATCGTGAGAGTTGAAAAATCTGAACTTCAGTGACTGGTTTGCGTCGTAATAGCCAATCAGCATTGAGATCCTCTGGGGATGTACAGTATGACACAGAGGATGTGCCAGCAGAAGTTAATTCATTGATTCAGCATTTTCACATGCATATGACATGGAGTTATTCGCGCGTATGAAGTGAGTCAGCGCAAAATATTCTAGTGTCCAAACTCGCGCAAGTAAAATTTGCATCACATTTGGTGTGAACACAACATTACTCTCTTAAGACACTACTGACAAATCAGAATCAGAATCAGCTTTATTGGCCAAGTACGTGTGTACATACAAGGAATTTCGCTCCGGTAGGCTTTACTCTCAATGTACAAGTATTTACATAAGTAAATATGTGGAAGCATGGGATGCATATTCTATCGTTTGTTACAGTTAGATCATTCATATCACATCTAATGTATCCTCTCATTGTTGAAAATAGGTTTTCAGTGTGTTTTCTTGCCTGCAGCACCTGGAAAAATAGACCAGACACTGAAGCTATCGCTGCAGATTGTGAGCAGCCCAATAGGTTAAAATGGGCGCTGAATGCAAGCGGGGAGTACTCCACAGCAAATCTGCGTCCAGTGTGAACACAGTGTAATGGCATGACTTTTATTACAGTTTGTAAACAGATGTTTTGATATACATTTGCTGTTGTTAAACGAGGTCGCCTATGACTTCAGATAATAAGGTTTTTTTCTTTGTTTTTGGATTCTTCGTTCACGATGGGGGCATGCAAGAAAAACAAGTTTTCTTCGTAAATTCAGTGTCACACAGGGTGAGTAACTGATAAACAGATGATCATTTGGGGACTGAAGAATTCCTTTTATGTGATGATTTTTGAGGATCAATACTCCTGGGACCAAGTGCTGTGTAAAATTGGCCAAGAAGTGCTCTGTAAATAATTACACTGCAGTGCTGTTTTCTTCTCACTGCCACCAAACTTTCCCAGATAATAGACATTTTCTAACTTGACAACATTCTTAATGAGTCCCTTTGTATTTCCTGTTGGGATGTTTGTTAATGCAGCTGCTGAAAAGTAACCTATAATAATTATAGTTTCCTTGGTAGCTGACAAGAAGTAAACGGGGACCAAAGTTGTTCCCATAGCAACAGAATAGCAGTGAAAAGGTGCGTTCTAAAGCCATCGTCATTATGAAGCTAAGAGCGGAGTGATTGACTGCATCGAGAGTTTAAGAGTAGAGGTGGGAGAGTGCATAAAATACATCCCCATAGTCCATAACAGATAAAAGGTTGAACAATTTGCACTCTGCACTTCTGGGTAGTACATGCGTGAATGTTTCTATTTTTAAAAATTAAACTTTTTGCTTTTAAGGACATGGATCCATTCATGGATAAGTTTTTTGAAGTACAGCTCTAAGTGTCTAAAAATGCAATTCTATCAGAATCAGTAAGTCAAGACCCTCTGCACTGTTTGTGTAACCATCCTATCCTGTTGGGGGTCCGAGTCTATCCCAGCTCACATTTGGCGAGAGGTTGGACAGGTACAACCTGGACAGGTCACCAAACACACAGAGACAGACAACCATTCACACTCACATTCACACCTACAGGCAATTTAGAGTCACCAGTTAACCTGCATGTCTTTGGACTGTGGGAGGAAGCCGGAGTACCCGGAGAAAACCAACGCTGACACAGGGAGAACATGCAAACTCTTCACAGAGGGGCTCCCCCACCCCAAAGTCCAAACCGCAAACCCTCTTGCCGTGAGGCGACGATGCTAATTACCGCACCATTGTGCCATCGTTAATGCATCCAGCTTTAACACATAGTGTTGCCTAATCACAGTTGTACTTCCTGCTACTTGACGAGGGCCTCAAGATGATTCCTTTTTTATTCTACTCCCAGTAATGCTCACTCAAGGCTCAAGTTGTCCGTGCAAATATTCTAATCCCTGCTAGTGAGGAATCACAATGTTCAGGTCTTTTTCATTAAAAATATTCATATTTCACTTGCACTCCAAAGATGACTTGATCAAATGTCTGCGGCGCTGATATGCAAGCAGACAGCGTGATGTTCCAGCTGATATGAATGTCTAATATCATCAGAAAGCAGCACATAACGTTCTTTAAGAAGCAGTGTGTTTGTAACGGACAGCTCAAAGGGTTCAAAGCACCTTCTGCTCCCAGAGAGGAGTTATCCAAATAAACGACTGTACTTTTTCCGCTTCATGGTGCGCTGCTGCAGGTCACAATGCCTTTAAAAGACAAAAGTGTCTGAAAAACTTTTAAAACTTTTTTTAAGGGGGCTTCAGATCTCAATTCAGTGAAGCCAATGAAACCAATTTAACATAGTTTACATATCTAACCAGAAATCAATGATGGAAAGTAAATTAGCACATTTATTTACATAGTTAAAGGCAGTTGACTTAATTTTAATTCTGATACATTTCAAAGGTACCACCACTACACTTCTGTTTGGGCTGTATGGTACTTCTTACTTCACAGATTTAAATTTTGCATGTGAAACTTGAATAAATCATAAAAATGATGATTGTTGAAACCACATGTAGTTTGACTTGCTACAGCAGTATTTAAGCACCACTGACACGTGATTGCAACTATAATTTATAGGCACAATGTGAAATGTAAAACAAACATGCCCACCACTCAAATGAAACAGACAGGATTGGACTGACTCGCAAATTAACGGACATGTGTTGTTCTCAGGACAAGAGTTATTAGAGTTATTGTTTTCAAGTACACACAGCAGAAAAAAAGGACTAATATTCAGACGTATGATCACAAACAGACAAATGCTGATGTTAATCTTGGGGTCAAAAGCTTCAGTTACAAAAGGCCATTGATTTTGTTTTAACAGCACTGTACTGGACTTGTACTTTATTTAAGCATTTCCATTTAATGCCAGTTTACACTTTTGCTCTATAAATGTATTTCAGAGTGGCATAATGTACTTTTGCTCTTTTTCCCCCTTTTTGTTGTTGTTGTTTTGTTACTTTGCAGATAAGGATTTCACAACCCAAACATATTGAGTTAAGTTAAGTTAAGTTAAGTCATTTTCCAACTAATAAAACTCAAATATACTGGTTGATAGACAATACATAAACATTAATTAAATATGATGTATTGTTACTGATAAAACAACAGTAGATAAAAAAAAAAAAAGTTGTTCAAACCAGCCTGACCTCAACCAACTACAACATTAAAGGGAAACTTCATCTATTTTGAAAATTCATCAATTTTTTCCTATGGTTTAAAATAGTGCAAAAATATTAGTAACATTAACGACTTTCTCCCAAATCCAAAAGCTAGAGTGCTAAAACCCAGATTTGTGATGTAAATGGTAAACTGCACTTATATGGCACCTTTCTAGTCTTAAGACCACTCAAAGCATGTTTATGCTACATCTCACATTCACCCATTCACACCCACATTGACACAGTGGTGGCCGAGGCTACTAAACATCGTGCCACCTGCTACTCAGTGAGCATTTACACGCACTCACACACTGATTGAAGCAATTTGGGGCACAGTATCTTGCCAAAGGGTACTTCGAACCACTGATCTGAAGTCTGGAGCTGCCCCATGGACAATGAATTGTGAAAGATGTTACAGATGACACTAAGAGCACCCAGGAGAATTATTTATATACGATTTATGGGTGCATTTTCTGTTTCAGAAGTGAGAACACTACGATAGAATAAAGTTCATTTGGGTATAAAAAAGAAAACAAACATTCTGTGGGTCCACAAAATGTCTATGAAGCAGCTCCAGACTTTATACCCTATGACAACACCATTTTCAGGACTCACCTCTCTGGTTTCTGGCTTTGAAAGAGAGCAGCTCATGTTCACAAATATTGTGAATAAAAAAAAAATGCTGCATAGTGGTAATAAAAAAAATTGCTACATGTGAACATTTTGCATCATGAGTACTTTTATTTTTGACACTTTAAGTACATTTTGCTGCTCATACTCAAATAGAGGTTTGAGTGCAGGCCTTTTACTTTTCTCAGCACTTCTTTGTCCACTGGCTAAAAGGATCTGAATAATTCTTCCACCAGTCGAAAATCAAAGCAGCTCTCGCTCCAGTTCCTCCCAGTGCCAGTTACACTTCAGTTACAATATTTGACAGGTACGGCTGGCCCGCTGAGTTTGCTTTGGTGTAATGAAACTCCAGCTATTTGAGTTAATCCATCTGTTGTCCCTCAGGTTTATTGGTTCAGTCGCTTCCTTTGAGCGCGGCGCACCTCTCGCTGTGCTCAGCACCATGAAGAAGAGCAAATTCAGCCAGGGCAAAACGCTGTGTGCCGTAAAAAGATTAACTAACACACCATGGTTTCACAGATCAGCCGCTCTCGGGTCTAATGTTTCATTAGCTCTGTCCATGAAGTGGAAATGAGCATGCATATAATGTGATTAACTATTCATAGGAAATTTTGAATAGAGGGATTTTCATGGTCGAAGGTTGCTGAAATATTAAGTTATTAAAACACCCTGAGGCCCATGTGTTGAAATATGCTGATCAAACAAATACAAATGTGCTTTGTTGTTATTGTAAATGACGCATTTGATTATTTTTTGGCTGGATTTATACACTGAAAACGTCAGATAAATGTGTGTTAGATTCTCACCAGCAGAATTCTTAAAACAGGCAGTGGGCTGCAGACAAGAGACAAGATGCACAAAGTTATTTTCAGATTCACAGTGACTCTGAAAATGTGAGACAGGTGTCTTGCCTTTAAGCATCTTTCAATATTCATGACACCCGTTAAATATTCATTTGACAAATAAAGCAAAGTTTGGAGAGGCGAGTGATGGAGCAAACAAGTGCAGCTCCGTCCAAACAGCTAAGAGGCTGCTTTGATTACTTCTGACTCCCTGACTGATCTGATCTGCGACCAGGAGTCATGCTGATGAACATCAGAGGTTTACCCCCTTTTCAGAGGCAGAGCCGGAGGAAAGAGCCACTGTAAATCAATGATTTCATGACCTCTTTGGTTGGGATTTGCTCCAGTGACTGGTTATAATTCACAGCAGAGACTGCTTGAAAGAATGATGGCTAAAGTTTGACTTTCTTCTTTACACAAAGACTTGCAGGGAGGATATCTTTGATCTTTCGTTTGCATATGGCTCAGAATGTAAAAACAAAGCGTACTACCTTGAACTTTGTGAGCATTTCACACATTAGCATGCCGACCATCACTGCCATCCAATGCCAGACGGCATGAAAGAACGAAATGGCCCTGGACTGACCCACCAGAACTGTGCCTTGAGGACACACAGTAGAACAACAGCGTGCTACCCTTGGCACCCTCAGAAATCTTTTCATAGGGGTGGCCAGATGGGGCCACAGAAAATCCTGGGGTGCCACACCAAAAGCTAAAACTGGATTTCAAGAATTCTGTTGTGTTGAATGTTGAATCAAAAAATGTTTCATAGTCTTAACTACATCTCAACAGATTTGGGATGACTAAAAATCCTGAATTTATCGCTCATAATTCACATAACAAATATAATAGATTAATAATAATATATGTCCAAAATGTGTTACTAAAGGCAATAGCTTAACCTGTTAAGCGTGAGCCTATTTTATAGGCCTCGGCTCGAAATTGTATACCCGTAATTAAATGAGTATATCTCTGCAACCACAAGGTCTAAATCTAAATGTAAAATCTAAATTTAAATGTTATATCTAAATGTGCTTGGTGAAACTAAAGATTTAGCTAATATGCAAATGCACACTGCCGGTCACTGGAAGTACCAAAATAAAAGCCCGGGTGGTCAGACTGTGTTTATAACATCAAATAACTAATTATAGCTGCTGCGCAGCAATGGTTGGGGCCGGGCAATTTTAGGCAAAAATATAAATCCTGTACATGTATCATTTGGTAAGTACAAAAGTAGACCAAGTGGTGTTTTTAAATATTTTGTTGTTGTTTTTTCTGTGATTTATTACTTTGGAAATAAAGACTAAATGGTACACATGATAAATTGTGAGTGGCTATTGTGTAGTGGTGTCCGTTTTCTGAATTCATCCCATTGTTCAGCCATTTTTACTGTTCAATTGTTGTAGTGCAATTTTCAGATGATGTAACACAACCCACAAAATGAGATCAATAAAAACCTATACTATAAACTTTACCAGGTATGTTGGTTGTGTGGTCACCTGGGGGAGAAAAAAATTACTTTTACTTCTTGGATATTTTAGACAACTGAAGACCTTCCCTTGTAGTGTATATATGTTTTCTAGACAGTGGTACATCTTTGATCCAAGGTTAAGACTTTTAATCTGCCATTGCACTATTGGACAGGTGCCATGTTGAGAAGGCGGGTGGCTGCAGGGAAGAAACTGTTCCTGTGACGAGCTGTCACAGTCTTAAGTATACGGAGGGAAGTAGTGTGAAGAGGCTGTGGCCTGGGTGGGAGGGGTCAGCTCTTCAAATATTCAACTATTTTGCTACGTTAGCTAACTTGGCAATCTGTCTTAGCAAGAAAGCTAACATTAGCTAGCATCAGAGAGCTAAAACTACAATATTTCCATATTTATTTTACCTCAACATTTTCTCTAAAGTTGGGATTTTTTTCAGCAGTAGGGGGCACTGCATTTGATGGATTAAGTTTTTATCAGACCAAAAATGAGACAAGAATTAACCCGTGGACCTCCATCATTCCTCGTCCTGAGGACAATACCTTCCCAAGAGGAGAGCGGTCAGCAGGTTAGACCTCAGCTACTGTTTCATGCAGTGCTGCCAACTATTTTCCAGTGAAAGTAGCTAGCACTAGCTCCAAAAGTCGCTAAAAGTCACCAGATCATTTGCGTATATGACACATTCATTTGGGATAAAGGAAGCGTTTTACAACTTCACTTCTTTAGAGTCAATAGAAAAACCTGCATTAGCAAGTAAGCTAGCATTAGCTTACATTATCGAGCTAAAACCACAATATCACAATATATTTCACCCAAGCTTTTTCTCTAACATTAGGATTTTTTTCAGTACCAAAGGGGAACTGAAATTATGATATGGGGCACTGAATTTGACAGATAAACTGTTTATTGGACCACAAATGAGATAAGAATTAGCTAGTGTAGCCCACAGACCTATGTCACTGCTCACGGCAAAACACTATTTTTCCTGGTGCCTGTTGCACTGTCCGTGTCTGTAACGACTAACAACCAGTCTAAGCTAAATTTTTGTCTTCAGCAATTGTGTGTTGAACATGCAACCAGAGCAAAAAGAGATTGTTCCTGTCACCAAAGGTACCGTTGATATGAGAAATAAAACCACAAGTGTTTCACCAGACTTAGCAAAAATGTATTGAATCAGAATTTGCAGAAGAGAATGACAGCTAGACTGACAGGTCCATCACTCAACGTCAGTACATGATATCCCTGTCTGTCCCCGTCTGACTTCATTCTCAATCTACATTAGAAAATAAACTCAGCAGCAGCATACCTAAAGTCATTAGGGCTGAGAATGTGTTTCTGATTTACTGTACTTCTATTACATCTATCGATATCATAGAACGAAATGAATGCCAAAAGTTATTTCTTTTACTACTACTTTATATTACTTTTACTGAAGTCTGCTGCTAAAAACAGCTTCATGTTTCACTCAGGACAGTTGTTAATAAATCAGAAGTTATAAAAACGTGTAAACTGCGTCTTTAACGCAGACAAGCGGAGGATTGGCTGGGAAACATCACATTTATTTACTTTACATGGAGCTACAGTTAATACTGAATTATACATGTTTGCTGTATGTGTTAGTATCTCTTAAAAAAAATCATCAGACATCATAAATCATATTTAGAAGGAGCAGATGTTTACCTTAAGCTAGCTCGGGCCATGTCTAAGTTAATAATATTTTAACCGAGCAAGGCCAGCTAATTGCTAGCGTGCAATGCAAAAAACAGTGCTTTGAGAGGGCTGTCAGAGATGGCAGAGGTATGATCACATAATCCCACCAGCGTTGGATCATGGAAGCGGTGGAGATCAGGAAGCGGGCCCACACAGCCATGAACCGGGACAACAGTTTGTGTCTGATAAAAAAAAAAGAAAAAACAAAAAGAAAACAAGTAAATCTATAATAAACATAGACACTATGAACTTTGTTGAATTATCACATAATCCCATTTGAGCTATAACAGGTGGTGTGTTCCACCTGTTATAGCTCAATTGCACTTGAAAAGAAGAACAGAGTACTGTAAACAAACTGTTACCATGTGAGACTATTTGTATTTACGTCTTTTAAATAATAATGTTTTAGCAAAAGTGCATAAGTTTGGGAAAATAATATAAATAATAATAATAATGATAATGACAATAGATTAAATGTGATTATAAAAGTGGCACCAATTCAGGTTTTAGCTTTTGAAGTTTCCATACTTCTGATCATTTTCTAAATCCCCCATCAATTTTAAGATCAAATTCCTTCCTTCCACCTTCCAACCGTGCGTTTCAGTTCATCTCTAAGAAAATCAGCTTGCACAGACTTGAAACTAGACGTTTCAATGGGTGACCCTGATGTGCACGCATTCATTTCAATAAAGACAGAGAGTGCACTTGGGCATTAGACGTGTTTGCTGTGTCCCAAGTCAGATACCTCTGTACTGTAGTGCAAAAGTGCATTCAAACTGAGAAGTACCGCGAAATACAGTGCACTATGAGTACCCTGATGGTACAGTCAAAACATGGCCACAAGTTTTGCAGCAATCAACTTAGCTGACAACAAGCCTTTACATCTATTACAGGCCACATTTTGGCCTTCATCATGGCTCAAAAACGACATCCATGAAAAGGTTGGCAGTGTGTGTTTAGTCAATGGATCTTCTTATTTAACCTCATTTTCTGCAATGAAATGTATTATCAGACATTAACAAAATGTAGACAACAGGCCACACTGACAAAAAATAAGGAGAGGCTGACATTACTCTAATGATCGATAAATAAATCTGCCAGGGTGGGATGAAGATAAAGGATGCTTATGTCAATAATCAATAACAACACTGAAGACAACAAGTATAGGTGACACAGTCATACTGATTTCTTTGATTTCTGATCCAACAGCACATTAAGTACAGAGCTAGAAACTGATATTCTCTATAGTTTTAGATATTGTATAACAGCACATGGTTGTGTATTTTCCCTGATGTTCATGAACGTGACATACTTTAGGGCTGAGCAGCCTGTCAGTCATTGTCGCTCCCATGACAGTAAGTTGTTTGGCAAAGAGGTGTGTGGGAACTGTGTGTGTAAACTGGTGAATGAGAGAGCCGAGCTAAGAGCTGGTCAGCTACTGACTGTGACAGGATGTCGTGTGCTTGTGTCGGTGTTGGCTCCGGCCCACTGCAGCCTGGTTGTTCTTGAAAAAAGCATCGAGAAACCAGCTGATGGTGGTGCTTTATGATATATGTAAATACACTAACAATCCCCTGCTATGCTAATTCCATTTACCGGGTGGCGTTATTTATTTCAAGCAGCCTCCGCTTCATCCTCATCTGGCTGTTTTTGTTTTTCCTCCAACCTCACCTGCTGCAGCTGCAGCGTCACCGGAAGCGGCTGTGTGTGTTCAGTTGCACGCTTCGGGAAAACTCTGAAAAAGTGTTGTCTGGCGTTGTTTTCGCTTCATTTCTTGGTAATTCACTTGCTGATTTCCACCAGTTTGTGCCGAAGGAAATGAGTTGCTGTTAGCTCGTCACAGGCGACAAAAGCCTCAGCGGTCCAAAAGTCACGTGAACACAGACTGGGTTCATTTAATGAATGAATCAACGTGTGAAAGCTGTCACAAAATGACGTCGTTACACAATGTGATCAGTGTATGATTATCTTTCAATTACCTAGTTTGTTCTCGTTTGCAAAATTTCATCAGCCCATTCAATAAGTGAGAGAGAGTAAGAGAAGCTAGAATTTGTAAAAACAGCAAGCGTCATTGACGAACGGGATGACGTCACAAAGACCTCTTTCCATCCGCGTTGATCCTTTATGACATCACACAACATCCAAAACGAAGTTTGTAAGTGTACCCATCAGTGTGCACCAATAATGTATCGGTGTTAATTGACCCAGAGCTGACAGACAGTGATACATACAGGAGAGTATTTGGACACATCTGACTACAAAAATGGCTTTTAGAAACACTTCAGATTGCAGCATGGATAGCAGAGTTGAGCCTGAACCATCTCCTGTGAGCAGCCTTGATATACTCCGCAGTAACTCCACCATCTACCTGCCATATGAATTTAGTGGAAAGGGATTCTTTGGCAAGGTTGCCAGGTGTATTGATTTAAACACCGGTGACAAAGTGGCAGTAAAGATCCTCAATGAATGTGGAAATGGTGACTTTGAAGACGAGGTGAAAGCTTATGAAGCAGTCAGGGCTTTGGACCCCGACAAAAATAACATTGTGAGATTCATTGAAAATTTTGAGCTCGATGACCACTCGTGTCTGGCCTTTGAGGTGCTGGACCAGAGCCTTTGGGAAGTGGTTGATGAGAACGGCTGGTGTGTTAATGACATTCGCCCTGTGACCCACCAGATACTTGTGGCATTGAAAGCCTTGGCAGACATTGGCATAGTTCACAGAGACGTGAAACCTGACAATATAATGCTTGTCAATCACTGGGATCAACCCTTCAGGGTAAAACTGATTGACTTTGGTTTGGCTGCACCAGTGAAAGAATTGAAGGTTGGTACTTTGATGCAGCCATATGGATTCAAGGCTCCAGAGGTGATGTTGGGCCTCCCTTTGTCTGAGGCCATTGATATGTGGGGATTAGGATGCACCCTGGCATACCTTTACCTTGGCAGGTTTATCTTTCCCATAGATTCCTCATATAATGCGATGAAAGAAATGATGCTTCTGCTGGGTCCACCAGAGGAGCACCTGCTGCTGGATGGCATGTATACCTGCAGGTATCTCATCAAGGAGCCCCACCCCAGCAGTCCAACAGGGTGTATATGGAGATTGAAGAAGCGAAGGGAATACGAGGAGGAAGAGGGTATCGAGCTTGAATGTTGTCATTGGCCCAGGGTTCCGAGTTTGGAGCAGGCAGTAAAAAAGTCCTCAAGGGATAACTCAGAGTACCATGATGGGATGCAATTTGTAGACCTCCTAAAATCTTGTCTACATTGGAATGCTACAAAAAGAATCACACCCAGTGAAGCCCTAAAACACAGTTTTGTGACAATGGCTCACCTGGACCAAAAAAAGGTCACCAGCTCCTATAGACGTGCCGCCCATAAACTAATGACTGTTTGCCCCATGGAGCCTTCAGATGATGGACTCTCAGTTGCCTCTGGCTCAAGTGATGGAGATGAATCCTCTATTTCTTCAAATGACGGAAGTGCTTTTCCCACTGAAGAAGATTTAGCTGCTGCAATCAATGACAGTACAGACGCTGATTGTGCGCCAACTGTCAGAAACACAAATGACGACGGAGCTTCAGCTGCTGCTGGCTCAACTGATGGAACTGCTGCTACTGCTGATGGACTCAGAGACACTGCTGCTCCCGCTGAAGAAGAGTCAGCTGCTGCAACCAGTGATGACAGTGCGGACACTGATTGTGTGGCAACTGTCAGCAACAGCAATGATGACAGACCTTCCGCTGCTGCTGGCTCAACTGATGGAGCTACTGGCATTACACCTGTTGATACGCATGGTCTCACAAAGAAGAAGAAGAATCTGTTTCAGAGGACCCTCAAATTCTTCCGCAGAGTGAAGGCCCGGGCTGAGATTACCAGTCATGAAATTCCAACAGGATCCTCAGCGACCACCAACCTTCGTGATGGACTCAGAGACACTGCTGCTCCCGCTGAAGAAGAGTCAGCTGCTGCAACCGGTGATGACAGTGCGGACACTGATTGTGTGGCAACTGTCAGTAACAACAATGATGACAGACCTTCCGCTGCTGCTGGCTCAACTGATGGAGCTACTGCCATTACACCTGTTGATACGCATGGTCTCACAAAGAAGAAGAAGAAGAATCTGTTTCAGAGGACCCTCAAATTCTTCCGCAGAGTGAGGACCCCGGCTGAGGTTACCAGTCATGAAAATCCAACAGGATCCTCAGTGACCTCCGACCTTTGTGACTGTGAAACAGACACTGCTCCTCCCGCTGAGGAAGTGTCAGCTGCTGCAACCAACAATGACAGCGCAGATTGTTTGCCAACTGTCAGCAACAGCAATGATTATAGTGTTTCACTTGCATCTGTCACAAGTGATGGAGCTGCCGCCTCCATGTCTTTAAACGATGGAGCTGTAGCTGCCATTATATCTGCTGACGCAGATGGTCTCAAGAAGAGGAAGAAGAAGAATCTGGTGCAGAGGTTCTTCACATGTTTCGGCTGAGTGTAGGTAAGAACGAGAAGGGGAGTAGAATGTAGACTGTGACAGTCTTCCATTCTAAACGTTCAGAGAACGACTCTCCATAAGTTTGGCAGGGCACGGTGAGGCAGTGGTGAGCACTGTTCTCTCACAGCCAGAAGGTCGTGGACCTTTTTCTGTGTGGAGTTTGCATGTTCTCCCTGTGCCATTGTGGGTTTTCTCCGGGTGCTCCGGTTGCCCCCACAATCGAAAGACATGCATGTTAGGCTCAATATATTCTTCATGTGTGTACGTATATAAATACGTACATGTGTATTATAAAAAATAAAGACAAAGACAAAGAATTTCAATTCTGTAATTATTGAAAAGGTCTTAATGAAAAATAATAAATGTGGTATATATATATATATATACATATATATATAAATGTTCTGTTGTAATTTTGACACCATTTAAGTGTCCCCAAAAATTTCTCTTTAAGGGTGATCAAAAAGCACATGAGCAGACATCGTCCCTTCATTTCTAGCGCTGTCTGCCATAACCCCCAACATTACAGCTCCAGTTGCATTGCTCATGTGTCACAAAGCTCCCATCAAAGAGCATGTGCCAGACTTTACTGAGTAGTCCTGAGTATCAAACATGCTGATTATAAAGGCTTCGGGGATGACGTTTTTCTGTAGGCTGACATAGGAGTTAAGTAGCTCCCTGGTTCCCTCCTCAAAAAGCCAGAGGGATTTTTTTCCATTGGATTTTGGATCGTTGCCAGAAATAAACTTTGTAACAAACAAACTTTCATGATGCTTTTTATGACTTTTTTTTTTATTTTTTACATATTTTTATTGTTTTTTAAGCTACATATAAACTGCCATGCAGCTGTATTAAAGAAGAACAAGAAAATATGCACATATGTACAAGTACACATATTTACAGATATGTGTACAGAACCTTCAAAAGAACAGGCACATGCAGAAGATGAAGGCCTTATCAGGGCCCATCCTATTGTGACTGGCTACAAGACGTACATAGAAAACAAACAGAAAATAAATTAAATATGACTTACTTCATGTAGAGTTGTCAAGAAACTAAGGGTTTAGAGTCTAGCTCTCATATATTCCAAGAATGGATTCCAAATTCTCATAAATCTATCAAAAGAGCCGCTTAATGTGAGTCTTAGTTTCTCAAGTTTGAGATGTTGCATCACTTCCCTAAGCCACTGAGTCCAACTCGGTGGATGAGGGTTCTTCCAGTGGGGAAGGATTAATCTCTGTGCTAATTAAGTGACAAATTTTGTTACTTTGAGTTTAGATCCTGAGAGATTCTTATTTTTCTCTGCCAAAGATGGCTGTCAAAGGATCTGGGTGAATTAAAAGATGTTTGATAGTGTTTTGAAGATCGAACTCCAAAAGGTGGACAAATTAGGACACAGCCAGAATGGGTGTGTCCCCTTTTTGCTGACATGTCATCCCTGCATGATCTGACAGCTCCACAGTGCTTCTCGTGATGTCACAGACTGCTTGGCTTTCTCAGTCTCCAAGTTCCCAACTAAATGTTTTATGGGGTTGAGGTGAGGTGACTGTGAAGAAAAGTCCAACACGTTCTCATCCTAAGTCATCACATATCACCACTTTGTCAGTGGCCTGCATGTTGCAAGCTAGGTATCCTTTTGTATCTGCTGTTGACGTTGCAGGATGTCACTGCCAACACCCAGTCAACAAAAGCACGTGGGTAGGTTTAGAAAAAAACATCATGGTTTGGCTCCACATTCATACAGGAAGTAAACACAGGGCCATGCATTCTCCTAACAGTAGTACGTGACATTAATCAGAGGTCCATGCACTGCCCTGTTGGAAACCTTCAGTCTAGCCATGATTTGACACTGAGAAGGCCCCCCTTTGCTCAGAATAACAATTAGACTTCTAACATTTTCACTCAGCTCTGGTACAAGGTTTTCCACTATTTCAATGCTACTTAGTAAGCAACAAATTACTGGAAAGTTGGCTTAAAGTTTCTCATGATTAATGGTGAGCCACTTTGAGTGACAGGCTGTTTGCAAGGCATCACCACTGACTCTGTGAGACAGATCAACCCCTCGCTCCTCCACAGCTCCAACCTTGTGTCCAAATTTGGTCACTTCTGGCTCCAAAAATCCAAGATGGTGGTGGCCAAAATGTCAAACTCAAGGTTTCAAAACTTGAGTCAACTATCCAGTGGGTGATGTCGCTTTCTTTTAGTGTCTTGCAGCTGGGTGTTTTGGTTCAAAGGCCCAAAACTTTACGTTAGCCTGATAAGATCATCCTGATGACATAAACTCAACATTCTGTTTCGCTCTCTGTGTCAGTCTGGACATGGTGCTGCTCCACTTCATATCCAAAAATTTAAATTTAATTAAGGCCAATCTGGGCCAATCACTGGGACTGCTTTGTAATAGACGATGCAAAATGCAGGCCACAGTTTGCAGAACAGCAATGGCGGCTCCAGAGGCAACGAGTATGAACTCTAACGTTGGTTAGTTATTGTAGAAATAGAGTCAATGCTAACAATTAAACAAGGACAAGAATATGCACTCACTGAGTTTCTCTGAGGAAAAGACAGTTTCATTGTTCTTCCAACTGGAAATGGCAAAAGCTTGATTCATTAGCTGGCCCAGCTGGTGATGAAGAAGATGTTCGTTGGTGTTTTGTACACTGATTAGCTGAAGGACTTTGTCTGTCTTTGTCCAGACTGATATAGAGACAATTCCGGTGTTGGTGGAGACCAAAACCGGAGCTAAAAGAGAGTGGCTTTTAGACATATACTCATCAGGTGGACCCAAACATTCCTGATGCTAATGTTGCTCTGAGTCTGCTATAATAAGCTTCTGTTTGCTACCAAGTTCAGCATGACAAATCTATATGACGCCTATGTTCAGAGTTTATTTTAGCTTGTTCTGCTGCTGCTAACTGTTCATGAAAGAAAAACAAATCAATCAATTAGCTTTAAAGATATGCTATTTTTCCCTTCAGTCCCATGGTCGTAATGGTACATTGTTGTTGCGCTGCTCTTTCATCTTGATTTGTGAGGCACACTCAGTCGTGATTAATGCACACCACAGTTTATTAGAAAGCCATTCTTCTAACATATGCACTGACTTTCAGTATGTTAAGTGATCCGTCATCGCCGACGTACACTATGGAAGAAACTATTATAAAGCTCCACTCTTTGATTCATGTTTAACCAGGGTGTAAACAAGCTTGGGACATTGTTCCACACATTTATACAATGACAGGATGCTTGATCTCACTTTTGACATAAATACATAATTCAGTTTGGGAAAAAATGACTCATGTAGTATTTAAGGCATGCCGTCTCGTCTGGGTGAAGTGATTGCATTGTGCTTAGGCTGGTTTGGCTGAGAAAGTTATTGCATGAGGTTGGGGAGCTGGTGGTGTGTATTGTACAAAGAGAAACTAGACCTATGTTGTGTATGGCAGAGGCTCAAAACACTATATGCGCCCAACTTTGATTAGTGAATCCACAATGAAAAGATCTGTTTAGAATAATGTTGAACAGATATGTGAAAATAACCTTGTCTTTGCTCCCATTTGATGTTTCTGTGCTGCAGCTGCACACATACAGGAGCTCTCAATGGAGCAGTTAGTGTTGGACTGAGAGCAGAATCAATTTCAGGCTATCTCCGGGTTCTCTGAATTTTAAAAGGGGAGGAATTGAAAGGAAAAGTAATTACGGAAGTATTTTCTTAAAAAAAAAAAAAAAAGTGCTTTATGTAACTTGAAGATTGGAGAAAAATAGTCGACTGCTAGGTCTCATTCTCAGGTCCTCAAATAGCAGTGCTTTGGATTAGTAGTCAGACCAAACCACCAACCCAAAGCATCAGTATTTGAGAACCTGGGAACGAGACTTCTCAATGAACCATCTCTCCAAAGTTACATACCAACAGCACTTTTAAAGCCAGAGTTGGTAACTTATATAGAAATAAGTTTTGTCATATTTGCCGAAACTATCCTGACAGTATGAGACACTTTAATCTGTGGAGAAATAAAAATCATGTTCCTCTGCCTTGCTCATTTTGGCATTTGCAGGAATCCATGCACCTGAACAAAAACAACCAATCAGAGCCTATAACACAGCTGTCAAATATTTTCAGAAACATATTTTAGTGTACTGTTTAGTTGTAAAATAAGAAAGTTTGTGACCCAGCTGCCATGTTGAAAACAGTTTGGCCAAAACAAAGCACTGACCACTGGCCAGAGCAAACTTTCCCCTGTTACAGCTAAAAAATACACTGAAATGTTTCATTTTAAATCACAGGCAGCAACAGAATCTTGATTCAGATGTGACCTGTGCTGCCTAGGTTGACAGTTTCACCACAGCTCACGAGCAGTGATTGACAAGATTAACAGCTGTGTTCAAGACTTCTCAGCTCTGGTTGTCTTCTTTCAGGCATAGTGGATTTATGCAAATGCCATTAGGAGCACTAGGAGGAATCTAAGGAAGAAGATTATCTTTCTCTGTCACTGTCAGGATAGTGACAGTTTCAGCAAATATGACATAAAAATATCTTTATAAAAGTTGACCAGCTACAACTTTACCTGAAATTTAACTGTAAACATCAGAACAGGCAAAAGAAACAGCACAGCTCAACAGGAAGTATGAGAAACAAACTTTTGTGAAATCAAATGGGCAAAGTCTTTAGCCTTTAGATCTGTGTTTCTCAAATGGTGCGCTACGATGCCAAGTCCAGGTCTGCTGTGGGATTTTGTGATAACCACACATTATTATTGCAATATTCAACTGTAAAAAAAAGTTAAGAATGATTTTTTAATTGACTGTATCAGTACACTGTGCACACCCATTTCCTAATAAAGAGGCCAACTCTACCTAAAAAAAAATATTTCATTCAATTTAATTTAAAAAATCTTCATGGTGAATGTTGTGTTTTGTTTTAAATGGCATTCATGTTTAGCACTGACTGACTGAAAGAAAAGGAAAATTAATTGAATCCCCAATCCACCAATTTCTAGCATGTTTAAAGAAATATTCACCATCATCAAAATCAAAACCAGAAATTCAGTTACCGCTCACTCCAGAGCAGCTACTAAATAGATGTTGTGGCGAGACTGTTTGTCAGTTTGCTGTTTCCAAGGTGAATAATGAAATTTGAAACTTATCAAATTTGCTGCATCTCTTTGGATCCATTATTCTCCCAACTGGAGTGTCAGAAAGAGCAGGAGACTTTTGCGAGTAAAGTTTATGATTTGATTTGTCTTTGGTTTGTGATTTCATGCGTCGGTTGAGTTGAGCCAGTGAACAGGGAACATCAAAGACTCTGGGTTTAAGAAATGTTGAACATCCTAATAAGCATAAGGGACATGCTGTAGAGCCTTTAGGTCCTGAGTACCAGACCGGCAATCAACACATCACAGCTGGAACATGGTGTGAATGTAAAAGCTCAGCCATTATTTCTGCAACACTTGTGAGAGAACACAACGGGAATCTAAAAGGTGCAAGAATGCAGAACTGTAAAGGCCTCTGGATTTAAACATGAATTGTTCCCTTCAACAGGAAAATCATCACATATATACCACATATATGATAATTATTTAAAGCTTCTAAAACAAATATTTTTTGTATTAACAATGGTTCAAATAACTACATATGTAAGAGGGGTTTTACACTACTACCTTACAACTAGCTACTGTCTTTAAAGTCTTACACTGCTAACATTTTGGTTGAGTCTCACTGCTCTCATTAGCATTGTTTTTGGACGCATAGCAAAACTAAAAACCCACTGTAATCTACCAACCAGCACCAAACAGCAGTGGTGGAGGAAGCACTCAGATCCTTTACTTTAAGGTCCGGTGTGCAGGATTTAGGGAGACATATTGGCAGAAATTGAATATAATATAATTATGTTTTCTTTTGCGTATAGTCACCTGTAAATAAGAACTGTTGCATTTTCACTAGCTGAACATGACCTGTTTATATCTATATTTGGAGTCTGCCATGTTGTGTCTTCAGTGGCCCAGAAGAGACACACCAAACTCTGACTCTAGATGGGGCCGATGGTGTTTTTGCATTTCTACGTCAGGTGCACACTTGGCACATGAGAGGTTACCACCTGATGTTGCAAAATCCCACACACTAGACCTTTAAAGATATATGCGGGACAGTCTTAAACTAAAAGTCTGAAGGCTTCTGGACACAGAGAACATATTCTCATGTAACAGTTTTTATGATATCCGAACAAGATATAAACGGCTCTAAGGTAAAGAAAACACAACAATTCTTTTTTTCAGGTGATTATACACTAAAGAAGACACTTATTATATTATATTTCTGCTAATATGTCCCCCTAAAACCTACACACTGGGCCTTTAAATTTGTTATAGCTTGTTATAGCTTTCACGTTTCATTATCATAAGGATTTTGTTTTCTGGTTTGGGGTTTTCTTAGTTGGATTTATACAGTCAGTCATGTTTCCTGTTTTATTTTATCATGCTGACCTGTTTTTCTGACAGAGGACCCTCAAACCCTTTTATGTGCCAATGTGAAAACAAAACCTACCCCCCTGCATAAACTCGATTCCAAATCAGTGCTGACGTTGCTCTGTATCAGCTGGATGTGTAAGCACCTCTTTGTTTACCATATCAGTGTAAACAGTAAGAATATATCAGCTGTGTTTATAACTTGTTTCCACTGCTCCAAAATGGCCAGACAGTCACTTAAGGCTTAAATATTATCTGTCTGACCACCCAGACAAATCAATTACTATTTTTCTGATTTATATACTCACTGCTATTGAAGCAGAGAGAACTATCTGTATATAATTCCCATATTTTTGATATTGGAGACCTCCACGGAGAGGCTCATGGCCCCGGGAAAGAGAGATGAATAATGTGTTTGAAATTAATGGAAAATGCTAAAGTGTGGGCAGAAGACATGTTGCATGGGCACTGGACCTGAGACAAAGATTAATAGTGGGTGACAGGGTGACTCACCTTGATTTAATCAACCACAGCTCAAAGTGATTTCACAGCGTCCTGGAGCTCTCCAAATGACTTCCTGCCAACAGAGAGGAGGTCTGACTCTTCTAGTGTTGCCACAGTCATATTCAGGTGAACCACAGAGCAGTAACCTTTTTAAATTAATCATGTCAAATTGGGTATTACAATAATGTTTTTAAAACAACTGAACTATCAGTGTTTAAGTCTGTGCGGTCAGACTGTGGCAGAAGCACCTCCCGAGGTGGTCTGAGTTCGGTTCACTTAACCTGTGCCTTGTGAACACAAAGTGCTCCAGGTTTACTTTGCGCTTTGCCGTTGTATTTAGCCCTCTAGATCACATGCACTGGGGCGCCTGATAAAGGAGACAAAACCACATCGGTCTGTAACGTGTGCAAGGACAGAAGTAGTTTGGTCCATGGTCTGTCCCTTCCTTAATCAGAGTTGCTCTGAGAACTTACCAAAGAAGAGTCCTTACCAAACATTTTTAGGCTAAGTTAGGAGCTCCCGGAGTGTATTCCCAGAATGTCACAGCCCCTGGTCTCTTGGCACGTGCAGCCATTTTCCAGGGAGAATATCTAATGATCAAGTTAAGTTAACAAGGCAGTTTGCTTATCCGCAAATGTCGGGGAAATACTTGTTAATGCATGGCTGTATCACTGTTTAGGCCTGTTCATGTTAAACCACTTGAAGTTGTGAAAATAGATTAAAATATAATGGCAAGGTTTTGAAAATTCGTTGGTAAAAATATGTTGGAACTCTGTGTTACTGTCTGTGTCATTAGGGATGTTTTTGCACTTTGCTCTTGCCTCTAATGGGATTTCATCATCTCTCATTCTGTTTGAATCCAGCCCTCACCCTCTCATTAGTCGTATTTTTGGATGTGTATTTTCAGCTTTCCATATATACACCTCAAATATTTTAAATTAGTGTTCCCCAAAGTTTTCCAGGTCACACCAGCTGAATGAAGTTATTCTGTTGTTGTCTTCCAGAGCTGCAGCTGAAACATTCATGAAACAGTGTTTACATGGCAGTTATGTCGAAGTGAATCTCAACCACAAAATCAATATGACGTGACAAATGGATGTTTGGCTCTCAGCATCAATGCCATGATTACACCTGTGTGTGTTTTTGTCCATTATCTGTACAGTTTGCTCTAAGAATCCAGTTAGATCATTACAGGACATGCTGTGCTGTCTGGCAGTAGAGTACGTCTTTTTTTTCAAAGTGCTTCCTGCCTGAGCTCATCAATTTCCTGGCTGGAACGCTACATCTGGCTGTGCAGGAAAAGACCACTCTAAGTGGCTGAACACTCTTGTTTAACAGCATATTTCCACATGCATGTTTTGATGCCAGCATTTGTACGGAGACAGAGCTCACCAGTGCTGCCATTTGGGCCATCAGGAAAGTGTAATGATCTGCTGGTGTTGTCAGACTCTGAATCCTTCAAGAGCTGGAGCAAGAAAAGCTTTTTGCTGTCCACACCCCAACACATCTTCACAGAGATCACCACAGGCAGAGATTGGCAGCAGTTCAATTAAAAGTGTTTAAAAATATCTTTTATTTTGTTTGAGAACTTTTTAATTTGTATTTTGCTGGACAGAAAAATGAGATGTAATTTATTCTAAAATACTTTATAGCTTATAGAGCGTCTAACTGTGTAATTAAATATAATTAAATTATGTAATATGTCATTTTATTCTTAAATAATCCATATTTTTATCCCCAGAAAAAAAGTACAACAATGAACTTAATCACAGTCTTCAGCTAAATGCAAGATAATTGTGTGACATGTCCTGTCAGGTCCAGCAGCACTCTAATTTATGGACTACCATATTTTATTTGTGTTCCCTGGACTGCAGTGTTATGGGGTTCACAAAGGAGAATACCTCTTTATGGCTACATGGCGGCAACATTGATTGTTGGAGGCATTATGGTTTGGTGTTGTCAATCCGTCTGTCCCATTCTGGTGAACGTAGTATCTCAGGAGTACCTTGGTCTTGGTCTTGGTCTTGACTGGGTCTCATATTGCCCTGGTCTTGGTCTTGACTCAATCTCGTCCTGCCTTGGTCTTGGTCTTGACTCAGTCTCATCCTGCCTAGGTCTTGGTCTTGACTCGGTCTCGTCCTGCCTTGGTCTTGGTCTTGACTCAGTCTCGTCCTGCCTAGGTCTTGACTCGGTCTCATCCTGCCTTGGTCTTGGTCTTGACTCAGTCTCGTCCTGCCTAGGTCTTGACTCGGTCTTGTCCTGCCTTGGTCTTGGTCTTGACTCAGTCTTGTCCTGCCTTGGTCTTGGTCTTGACTCAGTCTCATCCTGCCTTGGTCTTGACTCGGTCTCGTCCTGCCTTGGTCTTGGTCTTGACACAGTGTCATCCTGCCTAGGTCTTGGTCTTGACTCAGTCTCATCCTGCCTTGGTCTTGGTCTTGACTCAGTCTCTTCCTGCCTTGGTCTTGGTCTTGACTCAGACTCATCCTGCCTTGGTCTTGGTCTTGACTCAGTCTCATCCTGCCTTGGTCTTGGTCTTGACCGGGTCTCATCCTGCCTTGTTCTTGGTCTTGGTCTTGACTCGGTCTCATCCTGCCTAGGTCTTGGTCTTGGTCTTGACTCAGTCTCGTCCTGCCTAGGTCTTGACTCGGTCTTGTCCTGCCTTGGTCTTGGTCTTGACTCAGTCTTGTCCTGCCTTGGTCTTGGTCTTGACTCAGTCTCATCCTGCCTTGGTCTTGGTCTTGGTCTTGACTCAGTCTCGTCCTGCCTAGGTCTTGACTCGGTCTTGTCCTGCCTTGGTCTTGGTCTTGACTCAGTCTTGTCCTGCCTTGGTCTTGGTCTTGACTCAGTCTCATCCTGCCTTGGTCTTGACTCGGTCTCGTCCTGCCTTGGTCTTGGTCTTGACACAGTGTCATCCTGCCTAGGTCTTGGTCTTGACTCAGTCTCATCCTGCCTTGGTCTTGGTCTTGACTCAGTCTCTTCCTGCCTTGGTCTTGGTCTTGACTCAGACTCATCCTGCCTTGGTCTTGGTCTTGACTCAGTCTCATCCTGCCTTGGTCTTGGTCTTGACCGGGTCTCATCCTGCCTTGTTCTTGGTCTTGGTCTTGACTCGGTCTCATCCTGCCTAGGTCTTGGTCTTGACCGGGTCTCATCCTGCCTTGGTCTTGGTCTTGGTCTTGATTCAGTCTCGTCCTGCCTAGGTCTTGACTCGGTCTTGTCCTGCCTTGGTCTTGGTCTTGACTCAGTCTTGTCCTGCCTTGGTCTTGGTCTTGACTCAGTCTCATCCTGCCTTGGTCTTGACTCGGTCTCGTCCTGCCTTGGTCTTGGTCTTGACACAGTGTCATCCTGCCTAGGTCTTGGTCTTGACTCAGTCTCATCCTGCCTTGGTCTTGGTCTTGACTCAGTCTCTTCCTGCCTTGGTCTTGGTCTTGACTCAGACTCATCCTGCCTTGGTCTTGGTCTTGACTCAGTCTCATCCTGCCTTGGTCTTGGTCTTGACCGGGTCTCATCCTGCCTTGTTCTTGGTCTTGGTCTTGACTCGGTCTCATCCTGCCTAGGTCTTGGTCTTGACCGGGTCTCATCCTGCCTTGGTCTTGGTCTTGACTCAGTCTCATCCTGCCTTGGTCTCGGTCTTGACCGGGTCTCATCCTGCCTTGGTCTTGGTCTTGACTCAGTCTCATCCTGCCTTGGTCTCGGTCTTGACCGGGTCTCATCCTGCCTTGGTCTTGGTCTTGACTCAGTCTCATCCTGCCTTGGTCTTGGTCTTGACCGGGTCTCATCCTGCCTTGGTCTTGGTCTTGGTCTTGACTCAGTCTCATCCTGCCTTGGTCTTGGTCTTGACTCAGTCTTGTCCTGCCTTGGTCTTGGTCTTGACTCAGTCTCATCCTGCCTTGGTCTTGACTCGGTCTCGTCCTGCCTTGGTCTTGGTCTTGACACAGTGTCATCCTGCCTAGGTCTTGGTCTTGACTCAGTCTCATCCTGCCTTGGTCTTGGTCTTGACTCAGTCTCTTCCTGCCTTGGTCTTGGTCTTGACTCAGACTCATCCTGCCTTGGTCTTGGTCTTGACTCAGTCTCATCCTGCCTTGGTCTTGGTCTTGACCGGGTCTCATCCTGCCTTGTTCTTGGTCTTGGTCTTGACTCGGTCTCATCCTGCCTAGGTCTTGGTCTTGACCGGGTCTCATCCTGCCTTGGTCTTGGTCTTGACTCAGTCTCATCCTGCCTTGGTCTTGGTCTTGACTCGGTCTCATCCTGCCTTGGTCTTGGTCTTGGTCTTGACTCAGTCTCATCCTGCCTTGGTCTTGACTCAGTCTCATCCTGCCTAGGTCTTGGTCTTGACCGGGTCTCATCCTGCCTTGGTCTTGGTCTTGGTCTTGACTCAGTCTCATCCTGCCTTGGTCTTGGTCTTGACCAGGTCTCATCCTGCCTTGGTCTTGGTCTTGACTCAGTCTCATCCTGCCTTGGTCTTGGTCTTGACTTGATCTCAACCCCTCAAAGTCTTGATATACTCTGGGCTTGGTCATGAGTTAGTCTTGGTTTAGGTGGTCTTGACTACAGCAGTGGGTGATTTTATAGCTCTCTATGCTGCCAGGTTGACACTGCTTTTATCATTTGTATCTCCTTTGCAGCAACATCCACATTTGAAGCATTATCTACATATGAATCTGGACAAACATGGATGTAAACTGGAACCGTACCTTGACTGGTTGGTGGAGGTATGCAAACACAAGGCAGTAGTTCTTTTTTTTTATTATCAAATTGTAAATATATTTCTTAAAATTAGTTCTGCCACTCCATGATGCCACAGTCAACCAGGGTGCTTAGAAGCACAGGTCTGCCTCAGTGTCTGGCTGATGAGATGGATGCAGATGTGATGCCTGTCAGCACCTGTCAGTCTGTGACAATGAACCACACTGAGAAAGAAAATAGCCCAGTGTGTGTGTGTGTGTGCGTGCAATAACCATCACATTTGATGGTTATTAAGAAACATTAGACTATATCACCTCAACAATACAATGGAAATAGAATTTGGTAGCAAACATCGTATTAAATCATCCGTGAAAGTCGTTTGCTGTGTATTCTGTTATTACCCTGAGCCGATAAGGCAGACATTTAAAAACCCAACAGTGCTGCTGTTCTGCGAATACGTCAGAGCAGAGGAGGCACTTGTCTATGAGCGAGAGAAATATGAGCCATAAACATTTCAGCAGGACCACCCATGCTGTTAAGCCTATTTGTTAAGTTAGGGAGGGCAGCTTCTCAACACCGCAGGAGCCGCTGCCAATTAGGATAAAAGAGGTTCATCCCTGCAGATGAGGATCACTGAAGCTGATCCTTTAATTCAGATAAATTGAAGCAGGACTGATGGTACTGTGGACGGCACTAAGAACTCAAAGGGACATGTTTGTTTTTAGGTTGCAACATCAGATTTCCATCTTTAATAGACATGAAAATGCTGACAAAGCTCTGCATGCTTTACAGTTAATGACACAACCATGTCACTGTCTGTAAAATGGCAATAGAGACAATGAGCCAGATATTTATGGCCGGGTTTTATGGGTGCCTCCTGAAATTAAACAGAAGCTTACTTGTGACGTTATTGGAAACTGCAGTGCGTGATATACGTTGAGGTCAAAGGTTGTGATTGCCCAACGCTTATCTCAGAAAAAGACCTACTCTGTTGATGGGAGGAGGATTAAACCTGGATTACCTATATAACACATCCTTATCACCGGGCTCCATGTGGTGATGCCTGAATGAGGACAAGAGCAAATCTTGTGGTTTAAAAAAAGTCCTACATTTAAAGAAAAAAAAAAAAAAAGAACAGACACAAAGTACGGTGTTTAAGTTTTATTAAAACTGAGAGTTTCATCCATCACCCTCAAGGTTGTGTCTTCTCCCTCTGTTATAACAGAAGACGTCAGACACCATCACGTCACACCAAAATTCAAAAGCTTTATTGTAACTTTTATCAAAGCCCAGGTCAGTCTTTTGATGTGCAGGACATTTACCTGAAAGAGAGGCACAAGGAGTACAAACACGTTCCCTTTTCATATGCCCTTTAAAATATCAGCGGCAGCAGCTTGTGGAGAAAGTTTGCACTCAATTTCCTGAGGCTTCTCTAACAGCCAGTGTTTATTCTAGGAGTAGGCAACATAAACAGTTTATCTGATTTAAAAAAAAATTGCTGTACTTGTAAGTAAACTAAAGAGCAACTTGATCTGTCATTGAGCTAAGCCCTTACATGACCAGTTGACTGAAAACACAGATATTTATCCAGACTTAAAATAAACACATGAACCTTTTAGTGTGATTCTGTCTCACAAGTGAATAATCACAACTACATGAGTTAAGAGCGTTTTTCTCGGTGCTCTTTGACACACTTTCATCTATAAGATTTGTCTGACCTGCAGCCTGACATAAGTGTACTGTGGGCTACAGCTATGGTTAGGCTTATATTGATAAACTAATGATATACAGGCAGCACGGTGGTGCAGTGGTTAGCATTGTCGCCTCACAGCAAGAGGGTTCGTGGTTCGTACCCAGGGTGGGGGAGCTCTTCTGTGCAGAGTTTGCATGTTCCCCCTGTGTCAGTGTGGGTTTCCTGTGGGTACTCCAGCTTCCTCCCACAGTCCAAAGACATGCAGGTTAACTGGTGACTCTAAATTGTCCGTAGGTGTGAATGTGAGTGTGAATGGTTGTCTGTCTCTATGTGTCAGCCCTGTGATAGTCTGGTGACCTGTCCAGGGTGTACCCTGCCTCTCACCCAATGTCAGATGGGATAGGCTCCAGCCCCCCGCAACCCCAAACAGGATAAGCGGTTACGGAAAATGAATGAATGAATGAATGAATAATAATATACAGACCTACAGTGTAAACCCCAGCCCATCCTTGACACAAAATTTGAATGTGAAGTCTACACAAATGTCCTGGATTGTCAAAATGACAAAAACTTTATGCTCGCTTTACACAAAAAACATAATTTTATCATAGTTTGTTTAATGTTAAGTCAACAATTTTTGAGTTTTGAGTTAATATTACTAAAATTTATAAAGCTAATTTTGCCCAATTACCAATAGACAACAACTTTCATTGTGCCCTTAACATATTTCCCAGAAGTTTCCCCAGTATGCTGTTGTTGTGTTCTAAATCACTCACGTTACCCATTACACAGTGATTAACGTTCATGTATACCACAATGGTTCTCTGGGTTTCAGTTCAAGCTGTGGGTGAAGTTGTATATCACTTAAAAAATGAATCCACTCAATCAATTAAAAAAAAAAAAAAAAAAAAAAAAAAAAGAAGGTAACAATCTGCATGCATCTTTTTGAATAATTCCAGCTCTGGCTTTATAGAGTAAAATCTATGAGCTTTTATAATGTGACAAACTCAATTAGATAATTTCAACCTACATGATTTGCTTTGACCTTGAAAACTTAAAGATAAATCAACTTACTATTTATTCAAAAGTTGTGTTGATATTTATTGGTCAAACTATTTTATTTAAGATATTCTAACTCTTTTATTTAAATTCCATCCTATTTAAGATGTCAAAAATGTTTGATTTTGACCAGCTTCTTAAAATAAGTTGTCAATTGATTAAAACACATTCATGAAATAAACACAATTTTAATGAGGGAAAACTTGTTTATTTTAAACATTATCCAGTAATGCCATTAATCATTTTTACAGTGAAGTTAGTGACCTCCCACCTGTTTGGGATATTAGAGTGTGTAACATGAAGCTGTGCTGAGGTGAAATAAAGAGCACTTCCTGGTTCAGAATTCATCTGTTTGCCTTATTCTTGCAACTGAGAAACCAAAACCTGCCATAATATATTTTTATAGTTCAGTGAAATAAGAAAAAACGTATTGTAAAATGTGTATTTAATGTTTTTATGTTCATATGACATTGAATTAAACGCTCACACAACAAAAAAGTTATGTTAAACTGATGAAAAGTCCTGTCAGACAAGGGTCATGTGACACATTTAATTTGTGTCCAGTGTACTTTAAACTTTTATGTCACTGTATTGCACTAAACTAAGAGTTTTGAGAGCAAGCTGTTCCCAAAATATTTAAGTTGAGTGAGAGAATTGGGGTTCACAGTGTAGAGTAACAATCTCTGTTGACACACACTTAAATGGAGATGAGTACATTGTGAAAGAGCTCCATCTAGTGTGACACTGGAAAGAATACATCAATAATTTTGCATTGACGTTTTGAGTTTGCTATTGCTATTTACTTTTTATACTTTATTTTTTTATTGTTTAAAAACACGACAAATCATATCAGGAGATCAACAAATATCAAATTAAACACACACCTATCTTATGCTGCTGTCCTTTACATATACATTTGCCTCTTTTTGTGGTTGTTTTGTCTCTTTGTAGTGTTCTTTGTGGTTATTTTGCAATTAATTTCTTGTCATCCTAATGAGTCTCTTGATGTCTCTTTGCAGCTGTTTTGCATCTCTTTCTGTTTTTTGTCTCTTTATAGTAGTTTTAAGCCTCTTTGTGATCATTTTAAGTCTTCTTCCTGTTAGGTGACATTTTACCGGTGAAGGCCAGAGGGTGCCCTTGCCACTTTGGGTTCCAGGGCCTGTGCCCAGTAGACCTGTTTAATAATCCATCCATATCTAGATGTAGCATAGAGACATATTTTAAAAGTGGACCTGAAGTAAATAATGAAGGTAATAAAATATTCTTTATGTTGTCTGAACACTTATGGACTTGATGCTGATTTCTTGGACAGACAAATCACAGATCAACATATGGAAAAAAAGACACTATTTATTAATGAAATGTCAGTTTTACCACAGCAGGAAAAATAAAGCCCTGTAATCACCAGTGTATTTGGCAGTTACAATGAATGACATTGTTCCATTACGCTCCATTATTACAAACAGGTTGCAGCCACAAAAACCAGTGAATCAACCTCATGTAGGTGTTATTACAAATAATGTATTGTTCACGTACTGAACAAAATAAAGAAAATGTCCTATTTAACATGCTTTAGGTTCTGAACCTGATGATTTTCAAATTCAGATCACACTTAAGACTTCAGATGTTGAGAGAAGAAAACCAAATATCAATAGAAGGCTGCCACGTTTCAACTGTACGATGTATCTCTACTGTATGTTACAAACCTTCATAATCAACAAAATTATCCTTCATTTCCATTCAAGCGTTAAAATATTAAATATTTGGTTCTACATCTTTTAGAACATTGGCGACAACATTACTTTACAATTCATTTGGTCAACAACTTGTAGGCTACAGTGGAAACGATGAGTCAGTAAAACCTCCTTTGTATCAAAAATATTACGTCACCAAAGTCCTGCACAGAAAATACCACAAAGTTTCATATTCAAAATTGACCCTGTCCAAGAAAACCTCATTTAATTAAGAGCTTACTCTTCTGTCGTATGCTTGAACACAGCGTCAAAAGTCAATGAGCCGGTCTGATTCTCAGAAATTTACCAAAACACCCAGAAAACACACTTTTATTCACTAATATGAGGCTCGACTGTGTTATCTGCAGCTACACATTTTAAACCTTCAGTAGTTTCCTCACTCTTTGTAAACTACAAGCTAAAAGTGATTTTTTCCTAAACTATCTGTACATTATTGTGAAGGACGTTTGGATTGTCGGATGACAAGCAACATTTATTTCCCGTTAAAATTCCCTCCAACTTTTATGATTAAATAGTCTGATGAAAAGAACACAACGCCACAACGCTACTTGTTTGACAAACACTGTAAAGTAATGATTAACATCCCTCGCTTAAAGGGACAGTTCACCCTAAAATCAAAGATGCATATTTTTCCTCTTACTGTAGTGCTGTTTATCAGTCTAGATTGTTTTGGTGTGAGTTGCTGAGTGTTGGAGATATCGGCTGTAGAGATGTCTGCCTTCTCTTGAATATAATGGAACTAGATGGCACTCAGCTTGAAAACTCTACAGCAATGTCTCTTCCCAGAAATCATGACCCGGTTACTCAAAATAATCAGCAAATCTTCTTGCAAGCAGTTTCACCTGGGAACTATTGTCCTTCTATCAAACTACACCTGCCAACCACATCAATGCAAAGAAGAAAGAGTGTATCTGCTCATAGTTGCGAGACTCGATCTAGCTGTCTTGATCTGAACTGTAATGTAAGCTAGCTCAGTGGTGTTAGGTAAGACAGCAGTAGACGCACGCTTCCTTCTGTGCGGTGATTCGTTTGGCGGGTGTAGCTCGGTACAAAGAGAATAGTTCCTACATGAAACTGCTCACAACAAGGTCTGTGGATTATCTTGAGTCACCAGGTCATGATTTCTGCAAAGAGACATTGCTGTTGAGTTTGTCAAATGTGTTTTTTGACATTTTACGCACCACAAACCAAGTGCCATCTAGTTCCATTACACGTGAGAGTGGCAGACATCTCTACGGCCGATATCTTTAACACTCTGCAACTCACACCAAAACAATCTAGACTAATAAACAGTGTTACAGGTAAGAGGGAACATATGCACTTTTGATTTTGGGGTGAACTGTCCCTTTAACTAACATTAGTGCAACTGTTTAGCTATAAAAAAAATGAACGTCTAAGAAGCAAATTACACAAAAAATGCTAAAAAAAAAAAATACCTAGGAGACTTATACTTTGTTTATTTAGCAGCGCTACTGTTCTATTTAAACTTAGATTTTAACTATATGATTTTTATTTTTATAATAATCTGAGAACTACATATAGGGAGCGGCGTTATAAACCCTGAAGCAAGACAAAACAAATGAACCAAGTAAACATAAATCAGGATATAAATAGCCGAGCCCAATTTGCAACACATTCAAGAACAATAACCATAACCAACACAAACAAACTAATCCTAATAGTGCAGTCAAACATTTTTCTCCAACAAATCTTAACAATATTTCACTCATCAAATTAGTGCTTTCATATTTTTACCCGCTGTTTACATTTTGACAATGCAGAGTTTAGAAGAAAAAGATAAAACAGACAAACTACATTATTTTTGATGGTACAAAAATGGAGCTGATGTGATGAAAGTCTCCCGTTATCACAAACTATGTTGAAAATATTAAGATAATGTGCCTTAACATCATGCCTTACATTTATATAAGACTAATATTCCCTCGGTATTTAATGTAGTTTCCATTAAGTCATTAAATAACGGAGCCCTTACATTTGAACCTTTGCAATGACTAGCTGAGCACTTGCCGGTGTATCTGTACAAAAGTCAACACAATTTAACAAACTAAAAGACTTGCATTGTCACACAGTAAGGCATGAAACAACCCACAGTTTTACATTTACACCTTTAGGTTTTTACTGCAGCCTAATGGGCAAATAATAGAAAACAAATAAATATAGCTGCATTGTCTGCTTTACTTGACTGTCACTGATCCTAAATCAAACTGCACTAAATCATTGAAGTATCACACCGCCACCAATGCGGGATAGACAACCTAACTGTCTGCTAATAAGCTAAGTACAGTTAAATCTAATGTCTGTTACAATCACAAACTGTCACTTAAATTGATCATGTAAAGATAATCAACAGCCTGTGGTTGCAGAAATAATACTGAGCTGAATATGAACAAGCATTACCGGCTTCGACAGTTAGAGCTGTGGTGAAATTTTTGTTTCTACATGAAAAACTTTGGTCAGCAACTCTGACTGAAAAAACTCCCCCATTTTCTTCAAAAACCTTTTGAGACAAATGGCACAAACATTTTCCTTCTACAACAGACATCACTCTTAAGCTTCTCTGTTTGTATCTGTTTGCAGATACTTTAAAGGTTCAAGAAAGAGCTGCATCTCACTGTATTCTCTTTACAGTCTCGGAAGCAAACGTACACAAAGTGCAAGTAGGTACTGTTACAAGTAACTGTTAACTTGTAATTGCTCCATCATGACACAAAACTCTTGTTAAAAATCCACAGGACATCTCCAGAACTCATGTGGATCGAGCCATTTGCTTCCCTGTTGTTCTCACCTGCGCTGAAAACTGGAGACACAAAGAGCTGTGAGAGGTGCAACATAGTCAAATGTCCTCTGCTCCTCAGACCCCACAGTCATTGGTTCTGTCTTGGAGTTTGCGGGTGAGGATGAGGAGGGTGGAGAGGGAGGCGACAGAAATGTGGAAGATCAGCTGCCACACGTTTCTCAGGCCGAGCAGGTAGAGGTTGCATAGGACGATCACACTCAACAGAGTGAAGGACTTGGGTTTCTTCAGGGATGAGTGGAACAGGTAGAGGTGGCACTGTGGACACAGAGAGGTCATTCACATAAACCCCATTTCCACAGAGCAGTACGGTACAGTTCAGTTTGTACGCTTTTTTTTTTCCGTTTCCACTGTGAAAACTTGTGGATAGTACCGATGGAACCATCCCAAACCGTTACCATTTTTGGTACCCCACAGTGTCAGAGGGATTTTGACACAGGTGGGATTCAGCATGCAGTGAAAATGTGAACTACATTTACCTGAAGCACACAGCAGACAAACGCCAGAAGAAATGCCACAACATTCCAAACACCTTCATAATCATCCTGTGGACAGAAAAGATATCAAATTCAATAAGCTGGTGAATTTTTTATTTCGGCAAAAATCCAAATAATTTTACCTTTAACAAAAAGTGACTATTTTGCAGTTTTGTGCAGAGCTCATCACTATCAAACCTCTGCTTACACAGCAAAATGCTGATACAGAGCAGCCAGTTCTGCCAGCTTAACTTATCTATAATTAATGTTAACTTATACATGACTACTTCAAAATAAAATCTTCAACTTGAACATATCAAATGGCTTTGTTATGTGAGTAAGAAAGCTAGAGTACAACATTGATTTTCTCCAATATTGTTTATTAATTCTATTAGTTTGCATGATAGGGACAGTCAATAATAATGAACACTGCTGTAAATATGTCAGATTTAGCCAAAAGGCTACTTTTCATCTGTACTCCCTGGCCAGATGTTGAATATAAAAAGTAGTTTATGGCACATCAACACGCCTGTCTCCTTTATAGACTTATCTGACTCTGGGGAATTTAACTCCCTGGATTAAATCCAAGGTTACAAGTCTTGGAGTGATCCTTGAGTGAGATCCAAGCTTCAAGTCCCACATTAACAAGGTGACGAAAACATAATTTTTCCACCTCAGAAACATCGCTAAGGTACAACCATTTCTAAATGAAAAAGATGCAGAGAAATTGATTCCAGAGCCAAGAGGAGAGAGCATGTCAGGCCAGCCTCAGCTGTTCTGCACTGACTTCCTGTTACATTTAGAACTGATTTTAAGGTCCTTGTATACAAAGCCCTACATTTCCTGGGACCCAGCTACATCGCTAACTCCCTTGTTAACTATTTTCCTCCAAGAACACTGCGATCATCTGATCAAGGAATGCAGTCTTTGTCAATTACACCCCAAAGTTATGGAACACACTACCTATAGATATCAGGGAAGCCAGCTCGCTTAATATTTTTAAAAGAAAGCTAAAAACGTACCTGTTCACTTTAGCCTTTAACTAGCTCTGACTTCCTGATACAGGTCTGAAACTCTTTCTTTTTACGCTTCACGTTGCTGCAACTCTTTTAGAATATTAATTGATTTTATGATTTACAGGTTTACAACTCTATGATCTTATGAATCAGTTAATCCATGTTTTAAACTGTTTTAAATGTCCCTTTATATAGAACTGTCTTGTCTGTTTTATGTCAGTTATGTCTACTTTCATGTGAAGCACTCAGTGCTCATACTGCCCTTATTGTAAAGCACTTTGTGCTGTAATTCTTGTATAAAAGGTGCGATACAAATAAAGTTTATTATTATTACTATTATTATTATTATTATTATCATCATAAGAAGAAGAATCTGCGATAGGATTCTGGCACTGGCCATACCTGGAATGTGTACTCTATGAGGTGAACACCGCGGATTATGTTCAAAGATGCACACATGATATTTAGGACCAGAGAGAGGATGCCTGGCGCTGTCACTGGTTCGAGTCTTACATTCTGACCTATTGAATAAAAGAAATAAATAATGTAAAATAATAAAACACAGAGAAAACACTGAGAATCCTTCTAAATTCTGCATTACAGAAACATGCCATAACAAACCACTGTACTCTATGTGCTATATTGTAGTCATATGATCAGCAGTCTTACCAGATCCAGGACCTTGCTCCATGTGCCCATTGGCAGTGCCGTTAGTAAACTCCACTTCCTCCAAGTTAATTACTTGTGGTGGATGGATCCTCAGATCCCCCTGGACCTCTGCCAGGGTCACCTCCAGGGCCGGACCACCGCTCTGGTTGTACTGCTGCTTCAGCTTCTGAATGGTGCTGTCTGTTAATAGGCAGCAATGTAACATAAAGACTATTTATTTTAGTTTAAAGCATCACAACACAGGAGCTTTGTTTGTCTTTCAACACATCAGATTTTAAGTCAAAGCAAAAAAAATAAATCCTTCGCAATGCCAAAATATCAACAACAAGTCTGGATGACAATATTTCTCTTCCTACTCACCAAATTCCAAAAATGGATACGGTCTGGCTGCCAAGGCAACAACAGTGCTATTGAAGCATGCTGTGAACTCCCAGCGCAAATCTTCCAGGAAGCAGAAGGCCTTAGCAACAGGGAGGCTGCAGTGGCACACGGTCATGTAGGATACACCCTCTGAAGAGACGAAGCTGAACAGGTGAGAGGAGAAAAGGTGTTTAGTAAACAAACAGCCTGACGCAGCATGGCATGGATGCCCCTGTGATCAAATGGACAACATTCTGTCTGTCTTCAGCATCACAAAATCAAAAACACACTGAGCTGCTCTATACTGTGTATTGTGTATTTTTGCCATTACAGAAAGTCTGCTGCTGTTTTGTTTCCTGCGTCCTTACTATATGTTGAGCTCCTGGCCCTTGACGGTCCCTCTGTCGGGGAAACGGGCCAGTGCCTTGCTGATGGTCCTGAGCTGCTGCTTCCTCTCCTGGAGCTCTCGGTTGTGTTCAAAGTCTGTGGAGGCCGACAGAGGGAGTCCATCCCTCACTCGAACCACAAAGGCGAACAAGATCAGAGACATGATCCACTCGGTCCATGGAGAACACACTGCCTGCATGAGGCACAAAGAAACATCACATAAACAGTACTGCTCTGTAGGGCTGCAACCAGGGTGCAAATAAACTTTTTTGTCCACCAGCAAAATGGCTCGTGTATGTTCAAATTTTACCAGTCACCAGCATTTGGCTTGCGGAGGGTGCTTATTTTGTATCCTGGCTGCAACCACAATACTTTCATACTCATACTTTAATCGTTTTCTTGAATACGCAATAAAGTTTGGTCTATAAAATGTCAGCAAGTGGTCGGAAATGCTCATCACAAGACCCTCAGGCGCATAATGACATCTCAAAATGTCTTGTTTTGTTCGAGCAACAGTGCTTTTTGTTTACTTTCACAAAAGACAAAAAGAAGTTGCTAATATTTACAACAGAGGATTGACTTTTGTCACTTAAAATGACCTAAAAGATTATCAAAATGGTTCCAGATTAATTCACTAACAACTGACTTACTGTATTAATTAGCTGACAAATCATTTCAACTCCATATTACACTAAGATACACTGGGTTGCCATATTATTAGACACTTAGCTGATACTATTATAGTGTAAACAGCCTTGAAATACATCCTACTTTCATGAAAGGTGCGACTGAAAAGTGGAACTATTTAAACCAACTTTATGGTCATTTCAAAGGGTTATTATTTGTTGTATTAAACAGTTAAAGGGGTGTCCTAAAATATTAAAAACAGCTTTTGTTGGAGCAAATTAAACCAGCAGCACTATAAACCACAGACTCCTCAATGCCCACAAAGTTAAATTAGCTACTACTAATCTCAAACTTTAGTTTTAACTAAAACTGAACATGAGCAACTTCATGAAGTGCGAATTTATTGCAGGACTATTATGTTGTTGTTTAGACCGCCATAGCAGGTGCAGTGTAAACTGGCAACAAGCTGTATTAGTTGACTACGTACTGTAGGTCTGAAAATTGTGCAGTCTTGTTTCATTTTGCTCTGCTTGTAAAACAGTAAAATTTCAGTCTATGTTCAATTATATACGTGTAGTAACACCTTACCTCATTATCGTGGGTTTCATGCTGCACCTAGTTAGTTAGCTACTGGAGGTTAGCTCACTACAGCATCATATTAAGGAAATACAGCACCGGCAGATAGCCAGCACCAGCTTCAAATACGCCTCACGAGTCAGATCGCATACTTTCTGTTACTAGGGATTATTACAGACAACCTGATTAACCTGTTTTAACATATACGTAAGAAGTTACGTTAGCCAACGAGCTAACTTGAAATCTTCTTCCGGATACAACAAAACCACAACAAATCTTCTACGGAAGGCGGGAGGGACAAAAAACTCTCAACCAGGAGTTTATGCAACGCGAAAGGACCGAGAAGTGAAGTTAGCACATGCTAATTGTCGACCCGGCAGTGACTAGCTAACTGTCTGGCTAGCTACTGTACAAAGGTTGGTAACTTTGTGTTATTTGCGCATTTGGATAACCTGTATTTTTATTTTCATCGTTACGTTAAATGTGAACAGTAACTGCGGCTGAGAGACGTCTAACGGCAGCGGGCTAACTTTAGCTAACTTCAGCTAGCTACTAGCGTCAGCCGTTAGCTCAACCATTTTAGGAGCGCTAACTGTTGTGATAACGTTAGCCGGTGTTAGCTGTGCAGCGCATCAATATTTGTTGTTCTGTTTGAACGTGGCTATAAATATGACTTGACCTTGTCGTTGTTATCAAATCGTGAATGTGGACATTGGTGGTCTACGTTAATGCATACATACATGCCGTGTCTGTGTGTGATGACCCTTCCTGGTCTGGGTCGATAATATTTGTGGTGCATTATATTTCGATTGCCTTTAAATTATGTATCAGCCACTGTGTTTTCCATTACGTGAAGGACGTGAAGCTCACATTACCTCTAATATGATGCAACTAAATACTTGAGAAGACTTTGCGCACTTGAGACTGTCGCTGCTGATTATTGCTGTCTCGATTTAGCAGGGAAGTTTTACAATCTGACAATGCCATTCCCAGTACACCAAACACAGCCATGGCTTTAAACATGATATGAGTTTGGCTATTTATGTAGTGTATTCCTGTCAGCATTTTCCATTGGTGTGATTTGTCAATGCAGTATAATTTAGCTGCACTGTTTTAGTTTCTTTTTGATCACTATATGTAAAGTAACATACTCCTCTGTTCATTAATTTGCTTGACATTGAAGTCACACACACTTTACAATTTAAGATGGTAAATTGTCTTCCTTCTAACTCTACTCCAGGGCTTGCTTGGTACATGTTTTCATCAAGTGAAAGCCACATCTCTTTCCTTGTGGTTTGCAACTATCAGTGGCCTGAAATTAGCAGAATAATGCTCGCACGCTGTCCCTCTTATTACACCACTACCCCCACAACACACATAAACACCATGTGAAGTGATAATTATTACCTGTCAGCAGAGTGACTCAGCACTTTCTCAAAATATGTAGCCTGTATCATGCAAATTACAAGAACATTAAGCTTTTAATAAATCCAGACATCGCTGACAGATTATTGGACGCTCTGCTTTCTCGCAGTCTTGCACTTTGCCAACAAAGCAACGTCTGGCAAGGCAGACGTGTTAGTTTAATATGTGTTTGGCGCACACAAGCTGCTACCACACCGAATACTGGTTTGTAGTTGTGAGTAACATCAACCCATTGTCTTTTTATGCAACAGGGGAGGAGCACTGAGTTTGAACAGGTTGAGGCAGGGTTTTGGAAACATAATTTAGGTTGGTGTCATGATGTTCCAATCATGTGACAAGATTAGACATTATAAAGTAATGTCATTGGTGTTTGCTTGTTGCAGTGGCTACTTGTTTACATAATCAAACCAAAAAGCCATTGAACCACCTTGAAGATGAATTTACATCTGCTTCCAAAATGTTGTTGACCAGGCTCAGTTTTTGACACTTCACTGTCACAGTCATATCAGTGTGGACGGACGATTCAGAGTTAAAATGTACAGCGAGGAGGCTGTGCTGTGCTCAGCTTAGATTTGCATATCACTACATTTCCCCATGGACTTCTCTCTCACTCCCCTCCCATCCTTCTCTCCTCCCCTTTCTGTTTCTATCCTCCCTCGATGTCTTTTCGTCTCCCTACGTTGTTTTCCAGCACTCATCTAAATATGCTGTACTTTGTTGGTGTACACTTGAGAAGCTTGCTGCTTCTTTAAGTGAAGGGAACCTTATTATTTTTCCTGCTTAGCTTTTTTGCACTCTTCTGCATTTTAGGTCACCCGGACTTTGATCACAATGGGGGTGAAAGACCGCCCTCAGTGTTACTTTGATGTGGAGCTCAACCGGGAGCCAGGTAAGAGAATTTCAAATCACTTCACAGGTAGGAGAATTAGTTAGATATTTAGAAAGTCTCAGCGCACTTTTATGGCCAATTACTTTGAACTGACATCAGTAAAGATGTTTAAAGTGTGTGTATGTGGTTTGTTTTAGTAGCATTGGAGCTTTTGCTTGATATATTTTCATTTGGTTGTACAAAATGAAAGCGAAAGACCCAGTGGCACACTTGTTTTCTGTGCTGAATGGATGTATTGAAGGCAACGTCTGAGAAGTTATTAGCATTATGCACTTTTCAAGCAGGAACTATGTGCAGCTGATGTGAATATGAAGACCTGTTTAGTTGCTTTAGGCTAAATAATTGTAATTAACTTGTGTTTGGAAAAGGAGGGACAGCAATTTCACACCAGGCACGTAAGAATAGTTTCAGATTTGCTCCTAGCTATGGAAAAGTTTCTACAGGGTCTGAGCTTCACCACAGGATCCGTCTAATTGTTAGAAGCCAATTAAAAATGTGCAGTGTGGTAACAGTTGGGCTACTTGTAACTCTTAATTGCATCCTTGTCCTATTTCATTGTTTTTTGTAAGACCACTATATGTGCTTAAGCACATATTTATATTTGGTAAAAATGTCTGTGTTGGTACGACACATTACAAAGGTCCTCCTGATATAGTTTCAGTTTACACAACAGTTTCTGCATATTATGAATGATATGTAATAGTGGACTATGCTTATTTCTGTGTTACAAGAATACAGGTATGATTCGTCATTTACGACAGCTATGGTGCCGTAAGGGTGTTGAGTGCGCATGGCAAAAAGAGAGTAGGACAGTGTGGTGCTCTAAAGATGATGTGAAGTCAGCACACTGTAACTAACTGCACTCCCTGAAGAAATATTATCATATTTTTGGAAAATGAGACAGTGATTCCAGAGAGAAGCAGACAGAGGGGTCTACAGTCTGTGTTTGAAGGATATATCCAGGATGTCAAACTGACTCAGCAGCAACAACAGGTTAAAAAGACAAAGATAGTTAGAAGATAAAGCCCAACTATAGGCTACAGATCACAGTGTAAAAGTGAACCACCACATCACTGCTGATCGCCACAGAAGACAATGAATATAAAGGGAAACTTTGCAGATATTCAACCAGCTGTGTGGCATCACAGTGTGTGCAGATGTACAGTGTTTGGCTTCTCCCCTGTGCCGCTGCCAGCACCTGGACCTCTGCTGCCAGACGGGCAGGGATCTCCGAGGGAGGTCAAACAATGTTCATCTGCGCACACTGTGATGACCCACAGCTGGTTGAATATCAGCAAAGTTTCCCTGCTTCCCTTCACTCGTTCCTGTACTGCAGGGTCGGTCTTTGTTTCACTGTTATAATCATTAAAAAGCAAAAGCAGCATGTGTATACATTCAGTAGGCTATATCTTCAGTAGCTAGCTAGCCAACCCTACACTTTTCAGGGTTTGATTTTGGTTTTGGAACAGGAAAGAAACGTATATCTTTTTCCAACCTCTCCAGGTAACGAGTATCATTAATACACGACGTGCCCCAGGCACAACATTTAGCTTCAAATCCACAAAACGAAATCTGAAACAATTGCATTAGAGTCAATGGAGCACAGCTGTGTTGTTGTTGGATCCTGGTCTGAGCCGGCCTGATGCTACATTATGATTGGCCAGTCTGCATCTGGGGGCAGGACTTGGCGAAGGGTCAGTTTACCTGCCATATTTGTAATCTCAAATAAACCTTCTTTAGGTTTTCCCTTACTTATGTGAGTATTTGGGTCTTCACAAAAAACAAAGTGGAACATAAGGGAGAACTAGGATACCTTACAGACTAAGTGGCCTAGGGACGTGAGCATGTTAAAATGGCCACTATAACTATGTACTATAATATAAACTCTATAAATATACTATATGTTTTAACTAACTGAGCTAATGTTTTTCTCTCTTTTTTGTGTTTTATAGTTGGGCGAATAGTCTTTCAACTTTTTTCAGATGTTTGTCCCAAGACAAGCAAAAACTTCCTCTGCTTGTGCACTGGTGAGTCGTATTCACTCAAAGGCATGTTTTACTCATACTCATATTATGTTCTTGCAACATTTACTGCTTTGTATAACCAAATATTTGTGTTCAAAAAGTCAAAAAAAGAAGAGGAACCTGTTTGAGAGCGTAACATGAAACTGGTGTGTCTGCATGTCTCAGAAGTACAGCTGATAACTGTATGGCATAACAGTTGTGTTGTTGATATCCCCAATAAAAACTGAGACGTTGGGGGATTTACTGGTGGCTCAAGTGGCCAGGGTACATACTGACCTTGCAATAAAAATAATTATGATGAGCAGATAAATAAGAATATGGAGTATAATTTAAAAAAATAAGAGCCACATTTTCACACTACACACCCCTCTCTGGTCATTTGATATCTTGAGGAAAGGCGCTATGGCTGTAGTGTAAATTGTCCAGTGACAGATGGAGTCACTGGACGCATAGAGGGGTCCTTGTCAGCCTCTCTAGATATTTCATCCCACCGAGTAGAACACAGTGTACCTTAGTAGCGGTGGTCTGCCCGGAGATAGCCATAAATCTGCAAACAGGCTGCAGATCGATCCTCCCTCTCATTTTTCACCCCACCTGGCTAACGGGAATGTGATGCTGGCAAGGGCAGACATGGGAGACGGCTGGTTAGTCTGTTCCTTTTCCTGGACACACAGACACAACATAGCACAGTGATGTACACAACTCCGCAGGGCAGTCTGCTGTGGCTTTCTCAAAGTTTCTAATGTGTCCTTTTAGGAGGGGATCAGCTCACACCATAGGAAACCAAACCCCTGGAACAATGCTGAAGTCAGTGAAGCAAAATACTAGAAGATTAGCAACCTAAGCTGCCTATTTGAACAGCCAGCCCTCTGTCCTCTGAAAGCACTCCTAAACACATCAACACATCTAATGAAAACTCTGCATACGCATCTGCTTTCTCCCTAGGGGAAGGGAAATCCAAAGGGTAATGGCTTTGGGCCCATAGTCTGTCCCCTGCTGGTATCACTCCAGGGGAAGACTTCTTAATGAATTCTGCAGTCCTGTATTAACAACAGGATGCCTGAACAAAGACTGTTGAAACCCTCATTCCTTAACTGTGGTTTATTTCCTTGTTTAGAATAAAACCCCATGTGGCTACGTTAAAGACAAACATTTCTTAACACCTAAAGGCATCCAGTACACGCAAAAGCACTTCATATAGTAGCAGTATAGGGTATAATAGTAGTAGTCTGTTGAATGTTTGTGTTGGATGAGAGCTCAGGTAACATTCATGTCATTACAGGTGAAAGGGGAACTGGCAAAGTCACAGGGAAAAAGCTGTGCTACAAAGGCTCCACATTTCACAGAGTTGTAAAGAACTTTATGGTCCAGGGTGGCGACTTCACCGAAGGTAATGACGTCCAACATATAACCTCAGTTACTTTTAAAAGTGTGTGTTTAATCAAACTGTCTGGATTAAGTCACAGTGCTGGTTTTATTTTGACGTAAAATTCAGTGAAACTAGCAGAGCTGCTGTGGAAAAAGATGCTGCTTTGATTCTTTAAGGAAGAATCAAATGCTCTCTCAGGGTGCTCTTACACCTGTAAAAGGTTCATGTGCTCCAAACTAAGGAAAAAATGATGCACTGTTGCATTTTAGTTCTGATCGAGTTCCCGTTCACACTGACTTTTTACAAATGAACACAAAGGGGTAAACACGACGTACTACAGACTGACCGGTAACTCATTGATTGGACAGTTTTGCCGATCGTCATCCTGCAACATCAGGACCCACTTGAGGAAATAAAATTCTGTTGAATGACAGAGGTTTATGCAGCACTTTAATGCTCCTCATGAAGAAATATCCGATAATATGCATCATTAATAGCTATTTTTAGATTGCAAATCAGCCGCACCGGCTATGGATAATGACTAACAGGTAGAGACAGGACGAAAATAAGGCGTACAGTAAAGGTTGGGGCTTATTACTGTGGGACTGCTGTCACTCACTTTTTAATGGACTTAGAGCAGCAATGTGTAGGATTCATAGGGTTTAGTGGCATTTAGTGGTGAGGACTGCAGACTGCAACCAGCTGAAACTTCCCCCACGTGCTAAGTGTGAACACTCTGTTAGGATTTCCTCAGTGCTCATTGTTCAGGAGGTTCTTACAGAGAGCTGAACTATCCACAGAGGTCTCTTCTTATTCAAAACAAACGGACATGGTGATTTAAACGGGTAAAAACACTGAATGAAGCAGTTTCACGTAAAAAAAGTGCGTTTTTTTTTCGGCGTTGTTTGTTGCAGGGGCTTTAGCTACGGTGGCTTGTGCAAAAACACCTTAGTAGTGAGTTTGTTTGAGCCGAACAGGTCAGATGTGAGAGCACCCTAAGGTACAAAATGCTTTTCATTAATGGTAATGCTTTGAATTCTTTCCCAGCTAACAGTGAGTTACAGTAAAAAAACTGATGTAAACAGACACTATTAGTCTCACTGAAGTACCAATATGTGTATGGCAGGAATCCAGGTGATACTGTTTCCTGAAAGTGGTAGCCACTCCAAAAATGTGTCCTATAAATACGCATTAAACACTGTCTTAGTCCAAAATGGTTATGAGACAGCACTTTTTCTGTAAAGTGTTGTATTTGGCTTTGTTATTTAACTGTGTTAATCTCTGCAGGAAATGGAAGAGGAGGAGAGTCCATATATGGTGGCTACTTTGAAGGTAATGAGAATGTCAAATTATCTAATAAACACTGTTGATGTCTCATGAATGTTAATCTAAATGCAGCGTAGCTACTTTTGCATGAGCATAATGTTGCATGTGACTACTGCGGTAATTATGGGTCTCTTGTATGTATGACTCCGTTGACCTTCACTGTTCCATTGTGTAGTGCTGTCTTCTGTTTAGTAACAGTAGTGGGCTTTATCAAATCAGCATGGAGAGTAGGTATTCTCTTTAAGTGAAAGCTACAATCTTCCTGCCTAAAATTTTCAACATATTCTTTTATTTATAGAGTGGTCTTTTGCAAAATGAGAAGGTAAGAGATGTACACAGCTCAGTAACACCATGTCAACATTGTCCCCACCACCTTCCTCTGTCAGTCAGAGCAGTGCAAATGTTTGCAATGGCGCAGATGCAAATTTGTACTGAAGGGATGTTAAAAGGATTCTCTATTCAGACCGCCGCCACCACCACCCCCAAAGCCTCGGGCTGCTCAAATTACTTTTTATGTGACATATGTGATATTTATAGCTACATGACTGCTATGACATGCGGTCAGATATAGGCTGCACGTTTCTCTGCTTAATAGGGAGACTCTGAGTGCCACAGTGGAACTAAGATATCCAGCCTTGCAACGTGAATATGATATATGTAGATAAAATAAGTATTTAGGGAAGCATTTAGTTTTTGTGTTTTCCAACTGTTAGCTTTTATTTCAATTGTAGTCAAGTACATTTACCTCTCTGTCTGATATTTAAAGGATAATCAGAGTGGATATTCATATTTTAGTCCATCAAATTGGTTATACTCTACGTCACTGTGGACCAATTTTTCAAGGTGGTTGATGTATTTGGTTTATGTTCATTTAGTGTGCTATGAGAATCATCTTCAGTAGATGTCAAACTTGCTTTAGTCAGTTGCTTCATCATCTAGTTGCTTTGTTTTTGTCCAATTTACATAACTGTCAAACGCTTGTGTGCACAGGTTTTATTTTACAAGCATTATTTTTTTGACAGCAGAGCTCTTGATACATTGGCTGTTTCTAAAAAAACTGCTCACCCCTCTTTGAACCGATCATCATTTAGAATGTAAAGCCACTCAATGATAATATGATAATGTAACCTTGATGAGACGACAGGCAATGGATGGATATCTGTCTCAAGCAAGTTTCAAGTCTAAGCAAACTGCCTCCCATAGCATGCTAAAGGGTGAGTTTGGTATTTTTCAACCTGGACCCTATTTTCCCATGTTTTGTGATTAAATGACTAATGAGAGAAATAAAAGTTTTTTAAACTCATCCAGTCCTGAGTGAGAGCACAGCAGATGGCAGTGGTGAAACGGGCTACCGTTTAACCATTATGTGCAGTTTGCACCAGCAGTTTACATTTACTAATGTTGCTTGCCTTTGCCACAAACAGGCTCAGATTGTCATTTTAAATGTCAACAACTTATGTTAAAGAGTAAGATCCTTTTTGTTTAACTAGGAACAGCCCCAAATTCCCTATCGCCATACCCTCCAGACTCCATTTAAATAAACTATATTTTTAGTCATCATAAAACACAATTTATTCAAAGTTGACAGAAACATACTAAAATTCACAAAAGCTGTCCTGGTTCGTTTTTCTACTCTTCCAACAATCACCAGCCCGGTTTGGTGGAAATAAACCCTTAATTCACCCAGTTGAAAATATGCTGCCTCTATACACGCTAAAAATACTGTTTATTTAAATGGAGTCTGGTGGCTTTGGTGATAGCTTTTTTTGAGGCTGTTTCTGGGTAAGCAAATAGAATCTTACTTTTTAATAAAAAGGTCTGTCTCTGTAGGGATTCTTCCTATAATGTTATCAGACACTGAGCCTGTCTGTGGTAAAAACAAGCACTATAGGTGGATGTAAATTGATGATGGTCACATTGCAGCCTGTTTCGCGGCTGTGAGCTGCAGCCCTTTTGCTCAATACTGGACCACTTTCAAAAATTGTTCTGAAATTGTTTCCATTAGTCACTTAGATACAAAAGCATAAGAATATATAGTCCAGGTTGAAAAAAAAAAAACTACGTACCCTTTAAAATGAATGGAAATCCATACAGTATTATATGAAACCAGGACAGAATAATTTAATTATACAAAACTAGTTTGGTAACAAACAGAACAGTCTTAATAAAACTGTGCCTTAATGGAAGGACTGGTTGGTGAGGCAATGATTAGGTTTGGTGGATTTAAATTATCCTGTTCTTCCCTGAATATTTCCGCTGTTGTGTATCAGAGAACACGCTCTGAGACTTCGATCCCTCTTTCTCTGTTCCTAACAGATGAGAACTTCACTCTCAAACACGACAGAGCCTTCCTGCTGTCGATGGCCAATCGTGGGAAGGACACCAACGGTTCACAGTTTTTCATGTGAGTAACATTAAGTAAATCAAATCACTCTGCACCTTTTATTAACTATTTAACTGACAGGTCACTTGAATTATTCATTTGCTTTCTGTCCCTTTTGAAACTGTAGAATTTGTCAACAACCCGTCTCTGTGTGCAGATAGATTTTCAAAGTGCAGAGAAACATGGATTCATTCTTTATTTTACCTACAAATGTGTTACATTTTTTCTCTTGCCGTTTTTGTGTAAAATTTACAGAAACTCTAGCATCCTGCTCTTCCAAGGTAATGTGTCTCCAAGGCTGTGTTTCTCTCTCTCCTGACTGTATTTATCATTCAGTAGTTTGTATTTTCAAGTCTTCTGCAGAGTTCAGTGTTTATTTTGGATATGTTTGGAAAAGCATTCACAAATAGCTTGAGGTTGTTTGGCTTTGTAAACTTCCTTTATCACTAAAACAGGTTGTCACCACAAGTAAGAAATGAGTAAACTCTTGAAACACTAAGGAGGAAATGTACACAGGCTGTCCTCTTTATATAATTCTCCACAATCTGTTGTTAAGGGTTTTTATTGCCTGTTCCTGGCTGTTTTTAATTCAACAGCCCAAATTATGTTTTCTAAATTGATTTGCAGTCAAATATTAAACAACTGGTGGTCTGACAAATTCTGTACCTGTTTGAGACTTTTCCTGTGGTACAGTAGCACCCGCACTTTGTTGAAGTTACTATTTATACTCATCCTTTTTCTTCTTTTTCTCCTCTTCACATGACCCCACCACTGCTGTTGGTTGACCTTCCCTGGCTTCTTTGCTGGATTTTCGACAAACAGCACAACAAAGATGGCGCCTCATCTCGATGGGTAGAATCTAATTTCACTTTGGCATTTGATTCAAATGTAGCTAAATGCTGAGTGGCACACACGTCATTAGTATCTGCAGACAAAGGCTTTGAAATTTAATTTTAAAATGAATATTGGTGCCAATATGACAGACCATATGATGGTGCTATAATAGTGCGACTTAATTTTCCAACTAGTTGAAATTTGCCTGGTGTTGAAGGTGTTGTCAGGGTCGTGTCTAAACCTTTTAAAGTGGCATGAATTTTGCAGTTGAAGTCGTTTTCTTATTTTGCTCAGTAAATGTGTACATTTTGAAAAGCATTGTATTTTATGTCTGCATCTGCCAGTGGGACATAACGATAAGAGTAGGCTTAATCATATGTTAATTTCACTACAGGAGACACTTGATGTTCTCTGCAGTTAGGCTGAAAAAAATATGAGCATATATCAGCATCGGCAATCAGCCAAAATGAGTTGGAAAAATCCAATATCATGTATCCGTAGTACATGAGATCACTTCCTTCTAACTGAGCCTCATCCACCTCAAGCCAGAGAGAAGAACTCAGAGAAAACAATACAGGAATCTCTTACTGTCTCCAACTTACCTTCACTCATAGTAAGAAGCTGATTTAGAGTGTAAAAGGCATCAATCTTTTCTGCCTCTGTGCAGAGTCCATGTCGTCTTTGGTGTGGTCATCTCCGGCTTTGAAGTGATAAAGAAGATCGAGGGGCTAAAGACTGATTCAGCCAGCAGACCTTACGCTGATGTAAGAGTGATAGACTGTGGACAGCTTATCACCAAGTCTGCTAATGATGGTAAGTTTTGTAAAGTGAGTTACATTTTCTTGAAGGTCAGGGTTAGTTTTATTCTTTATATTTGTTTATTGTCAATAAATCTGATGAAAAAGGCAGAAATCAGACTTCTCTATCCTGTGTGTGGCAGCTCCCGCTTACTAAATATATAAAACTCAATAAATGGGTCACGAAAACATTGTTTAATTTTAACAAAAGGCTCAGTAATTTCTATTTAATTCCTTAAAACAGCTGGGCACTGCAGTTTTTAGCAAACACTACTTAAGCAGGAGTACATGGGGACTATTTTCAGCCACTAATTAAAACAGTGTGTCTCATTTATGTGTTTTTAATCGTTTTTGGACAACAATGGAGCTCAGAGGAATAAACTGCATCAGGCTCTGGATTCATAAGCAGTACTTGTTAATCAGTGTTTTATTGATTTTGGTCTTTTCATGGGATTTTTTGACAGAAACAGACTTGGGCTTTTAATTTTGACCTAGCGGTGTATGAGAACATCTCAAGTTCAAGTCTGTAGATTTGATAAATTGCGACCCAGTCAATGTAGCAAGAGTATAATCTTTGCTGTATGTAACAACTTTTGTTGTGTGTCTGTTTGCAGCTTTTAGGAAAATGGGAAAAAAAATAGGCAGAATTTGAAAATACACCCTCCTCCTGCAGTTAACCCCTCTCTGTCCTAAGCCCCTCCCACCAAACGATTATGGACACGCTTCATACATTGATTTATTTATTAGTTTTTCCTTGTGGAGCTGTGCACAGTGCATTTGCTCAGCCCATCCTTGCATGTCTCTTTCCCTATGTTTATCAGACCAGGATGAAAACAAGACTTTGCTAACTAGCCCACCCTACAGACCCTCTGCCACACGTTCCGTCATTACAGACAACTTCACAGAGAGGAGACAGGGCAGCAGCTCCGAAGACGGACTTTCAGTCAGCAGCTGTAGCAATTTAGAATTCAGCCAGTATGAACACCAGTGCTGGTGTCACAGTGGGTAGGATTCCCGCGGTCATGGAAAACCTACAGTAGTCATGGAATATCACACTAGTGTTGTAGTAGTAGTGTTGCAGTAGTCTTCCACGTAATGTAACGTAACGGCAAATTTATTTTGTTTAGCTGCTGACTTAACTGTAGTTCCTACATGTGTCGATGTGTGACATTTTATTTATCATCACACACGTTTCTTCATTTTCTCCCCATAATCCATCTCTCCTTCCATGTATGCTAGCTAGATGTGTTGAATAGAGTTTGAATCTGATATGTCTGAAAAACACCAGGCAAGTGGGGCAAGAAAAAATAAGTCTTGATTATGGGTCCTTGAAAAGTCATGGAAAAGTTTTGAAATTTTATACATGAAAATGTGTGGGAACTCTGATTGGGTTTAACCTGTGTAACAGCAGCAACAGAAAGTTCTTCCTTCAGGTTGCAGTGCCGTGTAGGCAGTTGTTGCCAGTGCCCTACATCAACTTTCTTTGCAAGATTCTTCACAATTTAATTCAGCTTTTGCTGGAGGGATGTGCATGTGTATCTGCTTTTGTAGAACAGCCAATAGAAACGCCCGCTCTCTGAAATGATGTGTGATTAGTCAGTCTCCAATCACAGGCTATATATTCTAAAGCTTGTAAACAGAGCCAAGAGGAGGTACAGAAGTTTAGTGTTCTCTCAGACCACTTGATTTACAATATAGTCAAAGGTTAATATGGGATTTTTGCCCAGTAAAGCCAAAATAAAACTGCCTACTCCAGCTTTAAAATAAAAGCTTAAAATAGATATTATCCATTATTTTTTTAGTGGTGTATACATAAGCTTACACCTTTTTGCTTTCTCTTCGGTCTCCTCTGGGAAATAACGTGTGTTGCCTGTGATTGTAACTGGGTCATATTTTGTGCTCATTCTGTAAGAGGTTGGCATTTTGATGCCAGCGTTTTCCCCCCACTGGCATTAGCTATGAGGCGTGTAACCTGATCTTCTGTTTAATGAGGATCAGCGAGGTGATCTCTGTGAAGTTCAGTTGGCATCTGCCCACCTGACTCTGCCAGGCCTGCTCTCAGCATACCGAGAAGAATTAAACAAAGCCATAGTTGTTGTAGTGTTACACCACCCTGAAAATGACTCCTGGCATTTGAACTTTTCTTCTTACTTACTTCTTTTAATGAAATGACATACATGCCGTTATGTTTCTTGCTTTAGTACTTGAAGGCAAGAGGAAAAGAACCTCCCATTCTGCTGACTCGTCCCTCAATTCCCATGACTCATCCTCTGAGTTCTCCTCATCAGTGGGATCTGAAAGTGAATCAGATGAAAAGCACAAACATCGCAGGCACAAGAAACATGCAAAAAGTAAACGGCCTAAAAAGAAAAGTAGGGAATCAAAGAAGGAGAACATTGACGTTCCCCCCAAGCAAAGGTAGTTTTTTTTTCACATCTTTACATTCTTATATAAATACTCACATGAACCTCAAATGATTCCATCTGATCAGTATATCCAAGTATAAATAGAAAACTGACATGATTCACCGTCAGCTTTTAGAGCTAAGAGACGGGCTGGTTCTTTGCATGACAAATATTGTTTTGCATATTGTCATGTCATTGAAGCTCTCGCAGTCCTGTGGAAAGAGACGCGCTGGAGGGAGACGATGAAGTGGAGGGAGAGAAGGAGCAGAGTGGGAAGAGAGAGAAACCTGTAGTCCGACCAGAGGAAATCCCACCGGTGCCAGAGAACCGCTTCCTGCTGCGACGGGACATGCCATCTCAGGAAGATAAAACAGTGATGTCAGTTTTTTTGGAATATATTTCAGCTCATACATTCAACGGTATACATCTAAGTAGTTATCGTAGGTGTTTACTTTGATCTTTTTTAGAGTTGAGAAAGAAGAAACGTCTCTGTCAGCTGACCAGAAACCAGCTGTCTCCAAGTCTGGACGAAAGATCAAAGGCAGAGGAACAATGGTATGCTGACCTCAATTAAGATCAGAGATTTGTCTCTTCTGATTTGGTGGTTATGTAATATTTGTTCTTGCAGTGGTTTGCTCTTAGTTTTACCCTGATTCACTTTGACTAGCTCCAAGACCCAATATCACAGTGTGAAAAGGTGACAAGTACACATTGCTGCCTTTTAAGGGTCACAAGCCACAGTAAAGAACTGACCTACATGTATAAACAAACAGTTTACTTATGTTTTTATTTTATTTTATTTTTCTCCATGCTCACCGCTGCCTGCATAACTGTTTTCTGTCACTAATGTGCTGCACTCTGAAGTTATTTTTATGATAATGGCACAAGTCACTTAAGGTAAAGAATATGATATGTAGGGAGTTAAAGGAACAGTTCACCCCAAAATTAAATTGCATATTTTTCATCTTACCTTTAGTGCTATTTATCAATCTAGACTGTTTTATTTGGAGTTACCAAGTGTTGGAGATATCAGCCGTAGAGATGTCTGCCTTCTCTTAAATATATTTGCACTTGGCTGGTGTTGAAAGTGGCAAAAAAACTTCTATAGCAGTGTCTCTTTGTACAAATCCTGACCCAGTTACTAAAGATAATCCACAGACCTTGCTGTGAGCAGTTTAATGTTGGAACTATTTTCTTTCTATCGAACTACACCCAACCCACCAACTGTATCACTGCACAGAAGGACGCATGTATGTGCTGCTAGCTTACCTAGCACCACTGAGCTAGCAAATGTTACAGCTCGGTCGAGAAGGACGCCATTACTGTTTACATCTCGCCCCATCACGAACACAAGTCTCTCGTCCATGAGTATATGTACCTTTCCCTCTGCGTGGTGATACTGTTGAAGGGTGTAGTTTGGTAGACGGACAATAATTCCTTCATGAAACTGCTCACATCAAGGTCTGTGGATTATCTTGAGTAACCCGGTCATGATTTCTGGAAAAAGACATTGCTGTTAAGTTTTTCAAATATATTTTTTGGCACTTAGAGCACCACAAGTCAGGTGCCGTCTAGTTCCACTATATTCAGGGATGTAATTTTGATTTTAGGGTGAACAGTTTAAGAGTCAGAGTTTTTATATATTCTACATGCAGTTTGAAGTATCAATGTATTGTCACTTTATTTTTCAGAGATATCACACCCCCACAAGGTCTAAATCGCGTTCTGCCTCTGTGGAAGAACGTGGTAGCAGTGAAACTCCACCACACTGGAAAGAAGAAATGAAGAGAACTAAAGTTTATCAACCGCCGAGCATTGAGAGGTGGAGCAAAGGAGACAAGTAGGGCTTAGTATTTTACTTGGTAACTTAGGACACCATTTTTTTCTTTGTTTTTCTTCATGCATCTTTTGACTTAACAGATTGAATGACCATTCCTCAAGCAGATGGGACGACAGAAGTGACTCTGCATGGTCCCGGTCTGCAGAACATTCCTCAGACCGCAGCTCTGAGAGGTCCAGCGTGCGTCGCCAACAGAAGAAGGAGAAGAAAAAAGCCAAACACAAGAAGAAGGCCAAGAAACAGAAACGTGGAAAGAAGAAGAGCTCCAAGAACAAACCTCAAGAGACTTTACCGTCAGAGGGTGAAAGATCAGTGTCTTCAGAAAGAAGGTCCAGAAGATCCCGCTCTCCATCCCGCTCCTCTTCAAATCAGCATAATTCGTCAAGTCGGAGGAGACGGCGGTCCTCGCTGTCTTTCAGAGACTCACGGTCCTACTCTAGATCCTACACATCTAGTAAATCAAGATCTAGAGGGAGGTCTAGGTCATACTCAAGATCCAGAAGCCTCTCAAGGTCTAGAAGTCGGTCCTTATCTAGATCCAGATCACAGTCCTATTCTCGATCCCGGTCTAGATCCAGGTCAAGATCAAGATCCAGGTACAGATCTAGGTCTTTGTCTTCATCAAGAAAGAGGAGCTCATCCAGATCTCAGAGAAAGAGGAAAGCCAGTAAGCCTAAATCAGACACCAGGATGCCTGAGAAGCTCCCAGAGAGCAAAATCACACCTGTCTCCAGACTCCCGAATGTCCCAGCTCCTGAAAACGTCCCTGTGATCCCAATGAGCGACAGTCCCCCACCCTCCCGCTGGAAACCCGGTCAAAAGCCCTGGAAGCCCTCTTACATCCAACTTCAGGAGATTAAAGCTAAAGTAGCCTCCAACTCCTCAACAGGACAAACAGTCGCTGCTGTTACGGAAAAAAGTCAGACTGCTGTTACGTCAAAGTGTCTGTCAGCTGACTCTGAAAGCCACAAACCTGCAAGGCGCTCACGCAGCAGGTCCTCTAGAAGCAAATCCTACAGCCGCTCATACAGTCGCTCACGGAGCAGAAGTTATAGTAGGTCCAGGTCCAGATCTCCTCGTCAGTATAACAGCAGGTCATCATCCTACAGTAGATCAGACTCTGACAACTCCCCGAAAACACGCAGCAACAAGAAGAATTCACTCGACAAGGAATGGAAAGAGTACTACAGCTCTCTGAAGAGGATAAAAAATTTAGATAAGTATGTTTCACTCGCCAGTAGTCAAGATGCTCAGTCAGAAACAGAGAAGATGGCAGGCTGTGAGCGTAGCCCTGATATCAGTGTCTCGAGTAGAGGTGGCTCTTTAGAGAAAAGGAAAGAGAAAGGCAGCTCAATGCTGGTGGAGAGCTTTAATAGCAGGTCTGAGTGGGATAGTGACAGTGATAAAGTGAGCCAAAGCCACAGTCCTGCCGTGTCAAAAAAGCAGAAACAAGCAGTTCAGTCCAGTGAATTTGTTGACAAGAAGCTGTCTGCTGTCACAGGGTGGAATTCAGAAAGTGATTCTGAAAATATAACCACCAGGACAATGGCAATATCTGAAAAAGAGGAAGGTGAGGCTAGTTCAGAATCAGACAATGAGACTTCCAGAAAGGCGTCAGAGGCAGTGGCTGAACTGGCACAAAAGATTGCAGCTGTCGCTGCTGCTGCCGCTTCTGCTACTGCCGCTTCTGCTACTGCTTCTGGTCAGCCAGAGGAAAATGCTGAGAAGGCCTCAGAGCCCGAGAAGCACAAGAGCAAGAAGAAGGCCAAACGTAAGCATAAACGCAAGAGAAGAAGTGAGAACAAAAGTGGTTCCCATCATAGCAAGGAAAAAGGAAAGAGATCGAAGAGGAAACATCAGAAGCTCAAAGAGACTTTTCACTGGCAGCCTCCTTTGGAGTTCGGAGAGGAGGAAGATGAGGATGAATCAAAACGAGAGAAGCATAGTCCTGGTAGAGTTGTCAAAGAAAAGTCTGGTGGAGGCAGTATGAATGAAAATGTACCATCTGTAAACAAGAATCCTATTAAAGAAAAAGACAGGCCGCAACAGAGAGCAAAAGAATGTATCAACAAAAATCAAAAACATGCTGAGCCCCAACCTCAGTCATCCAACAGGAATGATGCTAATGCACCCAATATCAAAGAGCAACAGTCATTAGATGATATGGACATTTGTACCCCAGAGCATGAAGCTGAAATTGTAGAACCTCCAGTTACAGAGGATTTTTATAATAAAGCCCCTGAATTAACTCTAAAATCTACCTCAAAGTCTACAGATGCGTCAAGTACAGATCACGCTTTACCTCATAGCAAAGAACAGCCTTCTGTTACCTCCACAGCAACAGCTGGTGGACTGCAAGATGAAGCAACCACTGGCAAACCCACTGGCACTGTAATTAATTTCAAATGGAGGCCTTTGAAAGGAATGTCAGCTCTGCAGAATGTGAACGTGCCGCCTGTTGCCACAAGAAACATCCAACTTCAAGAGAACCAGACACCTAACACACAGGGAGTGAGAATGGAGATAAAAAGCAAAAGCCGGGTCCGACCAGGATCTCTGTTCGATGAGGTTCGTAAGACCGCTCGGCTCAACCAGAGGCCGAGGAACCAGGAGAGCTCCAGCGAGGAGAGATCCCCCTCTGTGGGGAATACACGGGGAACTTCACGCACACGGTCCCCGAAGAAGTCACACTCTGTTTCCAGTCACCGGTCCCGCTCTAGAGGCTACTCCCACTCCTACAGCAGGTCCAGGAGTAGATCCCGCAGCTCCAGCTACTCCTCCAGGTAAGACAAAAGGCACTTTGATGAAATGAAGAGCACCAGGGCACCATCAGTAAATCTTCCTAAATGCTGAAGAGACTTCTCAGACAAGATTGTTGTGAAGTGATAAACTTGATGGATGTGAAACATTTAGTCTGGAAGCTTCTGGGTCTGTAGTACAGACCTTTTGTTCTAGCTCGGATCAAATGTAATTTATAACACCATGTAATTGTTTTAGGAGCCGCAGCAGGAGTCGGAGGAGACGTGGAAGAGGACGGTCGCGCTCTCGTAGCAGCACATATAGAAGTTACAGGAGTCGCAGGTACAAACTGAAACACCGATTTAATAATCTGCTGTAACACCTGATGGGTCCCAGTGAGGAAGTGTTTCTGGCTGGAGCTTTGGAGGTTTCAGTATCATCCTCTTTATTTTACATTTCAACCATGTCGACTCCAAAAGGAATGCTTCACCAACAAAATGATGATTTGTATATTAATTACTCACCCTGCATTAGCCTAAACCTGTGAAGAAAACTTCTGACTTGTTTCAACAGTGATCAGAGAGAGTCCAAAAACAAGAAGAATTCTTCATGAACTGAAGTTGTGTGTAACAACAGCAAAATTGTAACAAAACAAAAGGTCTGTTCACAAACTCTGACACAACTCGTGCAGTGTGTTCCAGGTCTCATTTATCCAGTCGTATGCTCAGTACTTCCCAAACACTTGTTTTCACTAAAACCTTTGGGGCCGTACACATGCTGCGTCTTTAACTGCCTGCAAAACTCGTAGTCAGGCGCTGGGTGCTACTTTTGTGCATTTTTTTGAGTCAGCTTTCAAGAGCGTGGCAGAGGGTTGCGTCTGAGGTTGCTAAGCAACATTAACAAGCAGCGTATCATAGCCCATTTACCTGAAATCCTGAGTGCAGAGCTGATCTTCCTCCAGGCGCTGTTTATAAGTGTGTTGATTTATTGTCCGTCAGACAGATGTAAAGCTCTGGCAGCCCTGCACTAAAATGACCAACTTTTTCATATTTACCACAGACTGATATTTACGGAAGACAGAAAAGATATCTGTCAGCTGTGATTGGTTGTTCCTTGAGGCACGGGAGAAGAACAAAGGTTGATTCAGGAATTTAACAAAACACGGAGTGAGTAACTGATAAACAGATGATCATTTTGTGGGTGCAGTATTCCTTTAAGAACAATAAGAAGTCTTGTTAAAAAATATTTTAACGGGGCGTCGGTGGCTAAGTGGATAGATGTACAAATGTACAGGCTGTTGTCGCAACGGCCTGGATTCGATTCCAGCCGGAAGCCCTTTGCTGCACTGTCTCCCTCTTTCACACTCAACTGTCCTATCGATTGAAGGCAAAAACGCCCCCCCAAAAAATATATATATGAACTGTATACCCACCCCTCCCCATACTTAACATTGTTTTCTTCCATTATGTATTTTTTCGATGATTCTGATTGGTCTTCAGGTATCTTTTAAAGTCTGTTATTTTCTCCTCCCATTAGTCGGACGTACAGTAGAAGTCATTCCAGAAGTCGTTCATATACTCGCCGTCGGAGATCCAGGTCTGTTTACTGCACCAACAGACACTCAGATAGTGAAATGTTTAAATGTTCATGTGAGGGGTCACTGAGGCCTCAAGATACAAACACAATCATGCATCCACCATGAGCTGCATTAATCCCAATCACAGTTAAATTAGGGATCAGGTGTGGACTGCTGCTGTGTTAATTATACACCTGTCAGTTCTCACAAACCATTATGACGTTCTTAGTAACAGTTTATATGATGTCATGCCAATAATTGAGACTGAGACTTGTGTGTGAAGACGTTAGAGATAAAAACAAGTAGGTGAATATTCAATTATTCTACTGACTATTTTGATAAATATTATTTCAAGCAAAGTAAAGATTTGCTTTTCTTTGTTTTGTGTGATAGTAAAATGAATTTCCTTCAGGTGTCTCAGACAAAATCAGCTATTAAAAGACATCGCCTTGGGCTGTAGGAAATTATGCTGGGCATTGTTTGCCATTTTGTGATATTTATAGACCAAAAACAAATCTGTTTATCAAGAAAATAATCAACAGATTAATGAATAATTTAAATAATCTGTAGTCTCAGCCCTAGAAGAGATCAATCCTATCTTTGGTCATTAATTATCTGCAATTGCATGACGCAGGAATATCTGAATAATCTTTTTCATCGTGCACGCAGACAACATCGAAAAAAATGCTGTGTATTTGTAATGAAATCATTGTTGGATACCAGCATTCTGGAGATATCCTTAAAACGTTACCTCTGTGTGTTCACGCAGGTCGGACTCCTACGACAGCTATTCCAGTCGGAGTCGGAGTGTGAGCAGGAGACGAGGGCGCAGACGAAGTGACAGCTACAGGAGCTCGGACCGCCGATCCCGGTAAGACGCTTTTCCCACCGGTGAACGCTGACAGACATCAGCGAGGTGGCAGGTTTCAGATCAGCCTTCTAACCTTTTCTCTTTTCCTTCCTGTGGGGAAAAATTAGATTGTGGTTTAACCGTGAGGCCCCGATCAGACAGAGCGCTTTTTGCAGTTTGTAAAATGCAAAGTGCACTACCCTGCCTTAATTTAAAACAAAAGACAGAAGACAGATCTGTACCTTTTTTAATTTTTTATCAAGTAAGTAGATAGTTACCTTCCCTAGTGAATAAACATCTGCATAAAATATCGACAGGCAGAGGGCCACTCTATGAATGTTGTGTGTATGTCGCTTTATTATTTTTTATATGGACCTACTTTTGCGTCTGAAATAAAGACAGATTGAATGTTGTCTCTGCTTGTCACCAGCACAAAAGGCCCGCCTCTCAATTCGTCTGATTGGAGAAAAACATAAATGACATCAGGCTAATTTCTGCTCTGAGTTTGAGTTTCTTTAGCTTGAAGCATTTAGGGTGCTCCTAAAAAACACGAGCTGCTCAGTAACGCAAAATCGGTGAGCAAAAAGCTCCACTCATTGAAAACTATTCAAAAAGCCGCCCCAGGCTGCTAAAAGCTAAGTGTTTGTATCCAATTCATGCCTGCTACTTACAAATTTCATCATAATCTCTCTTTTGCAGGTCGTACCGCTCCTCCAGCCGCAGTTCTTCGAGGCGCAGAAGTCACAGTCGCAGCAGTCGGTACAGTTGAGGCCTCGGGCAGGTTGTTTGGTCTGAGTCTGTTGAGAGGGAACAAAACCACAAAGTCTGGACACTGCGCGCGAACTATAGCAAATACTGTTGTTATCACAGATCAGCAACTAAAGCTCCAAGAGCAAAAGTTGTATGTAATACTGGAAATGAATGTAATAGAAATAAATGAACCACTTTACAAGCTCAGACAAAGATCTTTTAGAGACTGTCACAGCTGAGAACAACAGCCTGGAGGAATAACAACGGCTTCTCTGAGATAAATAATGTGAGAAATAAACTGTATATATTTTATAGGACTGTATATTTGTGTACTTTCTACTTATGTTTTTTCTACACTGAAATGTACAGTTATAACCTGGAAGTGTCTAATCCTCTCAGTTCTGACGTGTTTGAGAACTTAGCAGGTTTAGGTTGAGGTCATGCCTTAAATTCGGTTTCAGTCAACTTTTATTTCAGCAGTTTGAAGCTGTAATTTGTCTTTGCTCGATGGGTTTATTGCTGTTTCATGAATGTTCAAAGCTGTACTCAAAGTAACAAGTACGTCTGATTTTATTCAAACAGCTGTAAAGGTTTACACTTAATAAACGCCACAGCCTCTTAAGCCTCTGTTTTTCCTCACTGCACACATCCTGCAGACATGTCACTTTATGTACCTCAACAATGGCGCCATCTACCTTTCAATTCAGAACCGCAGCTTGTGTGAGATCAGTCCACTGACCTGCTCCACACTGTATTTATTATATTCATGTCAAACTCTATAAATGGACTGAGCAGATTCTAATTGTAGTTTGTTCTTACAGAGTCATTTTTCCTATGTAATTAGAAGAATTAGATTAATGCACGACTATAGTTTCACCTCATTGGAAAAAGAAAAGACTTCATTAAATTATTCATCCCACTTAGAACTAATTGAAACTTTGGTTCCCTCTTCTCTTAGTATGTGCACACACTTTACACTTAAAACTATGCTGGTGTGTGAGCTCCTGTCTCTCTGGACCTTTGTGAGCTGCATGCTACAAACCATCAGATACAGATCCTATTGAATTGCTACAGTGCCTGTCCATGTTTTATCTGCAGGCAGGAGTGCAGGCGGTGAATACATCTACTGCTCAGGCCTGTTTTGTATGGACGGCTCTCACACAGTTCATACAAGCATGCTGTTTTATTACAGAATACATCATGCGCTGCACACGTGGGTAAAATAAATTGATGCTGACAGGGAGGTATAAAAAGCATTTTTAAATTCCCTGTTACATATTTTATAGTCCAAAACATTTCAAAGTTATTGGGGGAGTTTTGTTGAATGCTTAAGCCTGAATTTAACGTAAAAATAACAGGACAGCTTAAAGCAGTAGTTCCTAACCATGGAAAGACAAATCTGATATATCAAAAGATAATAAACGGTACAAGGAAATTATATTTTGGTTTCTAATCAAATGTATATTTATCTCTTACTTAAGTCAGTTTTTTATTTTTTTGTAAAATACATTCTTAAAGGCCCCACAACCTTTCCTACAACATAGCAAGACAGATTTTGTGGTGGTTCTGTCTCTTTTTCTGTGGTTTTGTGTCTTTGAGAGGTCATTTTTGTCTTTTTGGTTGCTTTTTTTATTTTTATTTATTTATCCTTTATTTAACCAGGCGAGTCCCATTGAGATTGGCATCTCTTTTGCAAGGGAGCCCTGGCCAAGAAGGCAGCAAACCAAAGTTACAAGTTACAACAATACAACATCATATAACACAGCAGTACATGGATAGATACATAAGTCTTTGTGTCTTTGTGGTTGTTATGTCCACTTATTCTGTTTGCTCAGACTCCAGCTGGCTCAAAAAGCCTTCAAATATTCAGAAAACAAACAAACATTACACTCATGTCCACACTGAGGTCATAAACTGAAGCTAGTAGACACAAGCAGAAAGGTCGTTACTCGTGTCTCACCTTTAAATTACTGATGCAGGATTGAAATGATGCTGCCTTTACAAAATATGTCCTGTAGTAACCTCTTTGTTAACAAGCAGGTGTTTAATGTGGCTCAAAAAATGATTTTCAGGCTCTTTCAGGACGTGGAAGCTTCATTTGAGTTCAGTGCCTCATGTTTCAGGAGGAAAAATCATTAGCCTGCTGTCACTTTTTGGGAAAATAGATGGTTCACATTTCACACAATTTCTCTACTCCAATTTCTCCTTGTCTGAAATGTTTAACAGCACAAGATATGAAATATTGAACACTTTCTTTGTTGGTAGAGCAGTTCAAACTACATGATTACTTTGTTTACACCCCCCCCTCCAAAAAAAAAATCTTTTAAAGCAAAATGTGTTTTAAGATGTTTGTCAGTCTGGAGTTTGACGGCTCAGCTTTCCCATATCCACAGTGATGCTGTGGGCTCGGCTGAGTCCCGGACATGAAGTGATGAATGGGACCTGCTCCAGGTTGCGATCAATTTTTTTCCCACCTTGTTATGAGCGTATTGACTTTTGCTCCATACAGTCTGCTCAGGAGTGAGCAATGGCAGTCGGTCCAGGGATCCTTCAGGGGGGTTCAAGGCAAAGCTGAATTACCAACTGTGCAAAGTGGGCAACGGCCCCGGGGCCCCAAACCTGCAGGAACCATCGAGGCTCCAAGTTCTGTGTCAGAAAATTAATCGTCAGCTGTGTTAATTAATTATTTATTGTTTATTTATTGTAGTCATTTTCAAGCATTTGACAAACACTGCCTCACATAAATATACAACACAGCATTCAACCAGACAACAGAGCCACACTATAAACACTACGGATCACACAAGTGGATGCAGGGCAAACTTTTGAATAATTGATGGGCCCCACAGTGTACACTATCATACACATATTGTCTCATCATGTGATCAGAGACATGACATTGGATAACATTAACTCACATATTAGCCAGCAATCATCATGGCATGTCTGTGTACCACAATAAATACACACAATAATGAGAGATTCTTAATTTAAATTAATAGTTTTAATAGTTTATTATCGTTTATTTGGAATGAGTTTATAATTTTGTTATAGATGCTACTGACTATTTTACAAAAAAAAAACAACATGACAACAGAGATGGGTTTGTCTTTTTCAAATAGCAGAGGGGCCCTGAGTTCATATCTAGCTTTTTGTCTTATTTTGCATCTCTTTGTATAGTGCATCTTTTGATGGTGTTGTGTCTCTTTATGTTCAATCTCATCTTCGTTGAGATGATTGTATGTCTCTTTATGGTCAATTTGTGTCTCTTTGTGGTCATTTTGTGTGTTTGCAGTCATTTTGTGTTTCTTTGTGGTCGTTTTTGTCTCTTTGTAGTCGTTTTGTGTGTCTTTGTAGTCATTTTGTGTCCCTTTGTGGCCATTTTGTGTCCCTTTGTAGTCATTTTGTGTCTCTTTGTGGTCATTGTGTGTCTCTTGGTGGTCAATTTGTGTGTCTTTGTGGTCATTGTGTGTCTCTTGGTGGTCAATTTGTGTCTCTTTGTAGTCATTTTGTGTCTCTTTGTGGTCATTTTGTGTCCCTCTGTGGTCCTTCTGTGTCTATTTATGGTCATATTATGTCTCTTTGTGGTCATTTTGTGTCCCTTTGTGGTCAATTTGTGTGTCTTTGTGTTCATTTTGTGTCTCTTTGTGGTCATTTTGTGTCTCTGTAGTTATTTTGTGTCCCTTTGTGATCATTTTGTGTCTCTTTGTGGTCATTTTGTGTCTCTGTAGTTATTTTGTGTCCCTTTGTGGTCATTTTGTGTCTCTTTGTGGTCAATTTGTGTCTCTTTGTAGTCATTTTGTGTCTCTTTGGGGTCATTGTGTGTCTCTTTGTAGTCATTTTGTGCCTCTTTGCAGTAATTTTGTGTCTCTTTGTGGTCAGTTTGTGCATTTTTGTAGTCATTTTGTGTCTTCCTGAGGTTGCTTTACCCCTTTTGTGGTTATGTCACCTGTCTCTGTAGTCATTTTGTTGCTTTGTCCCGTTCTGTAGTCATTTTATGTCTCTTTGTGGTCATTCTGCCTCTCTCCCTGGTCGGTATGTGTTAATTAAAGTAACTTTCTACAGATGAAAGCCAGGGGCCCCTGACACTGCGGGCCCTAGGCCTGTGCACATTAGGCCTGTTCAATAATCCCGCCATAGTTTCAACACCTGCTTTTTCAGTTTTTCATTTTTAAGCTTACGTGGTGTAGATTCATTACATTTGTGGCTAATCAAATTACCAAATACCTCATTATAGTCCAAGGGACCATTAGGGGTTTTGGTGTGAGGGTTTACACAATAAATTATATAAACTGGAGTGTGACAGATCTCTTCTGTGTTTACATCAAACTGTGCAGATAACACATCCCTTATGAAAACAGGAAGTATACTGTCGGGCTGTTACCTGGCACCACACAGTGCTCATACACTGTGTGTAAATGAAGTTACAGTGACTTATTCAACATGGGAAATAATTGAACTCTCCGACCTCCGCATCTGTCTGCCCGAGTGCCCGTATGACGTCACACTGTTGCACGAGCGCACAGCCACAGGAAGCGCACCGGGGTTTTGCGCCATATGGCTGCGTGTCCTTCCCAGTCCTCCTGCTCATGCCAACAAAAAATTAAAAAAAAAAAATCCAAGTACAGTACAAAGAAATGCGCCTGTCTCAACTCCACGTTAAACAGTACCGTGTCCCTTTAAAAGCGTCTGACAAAAAGCCCATATGATCCCCGAGCTCCAATCACCAATTCCTTCTGCAAAAGCAGCCTCTGCATTTTTGTCTGTCTGAATGCTACAGCAGCACGGGGGGAAAAAAGATTGAGGATAAGGCACAAACTGAAGAAATGTGACAATTCAACGGTCATTTTCATGGCGGAGGGAAAACTGGTGCGAAAGGAGTTATTCTGGGACTCCTTTGAGCCTCGAAACGCGGGATCAAAATGGTAGGCTACAGAGCAGAGCGCTGCATTTTTGTTTATTTTTTTGTCCCTCTTTGATCTCTTGCAAATTTGAGCTACTTAGCAGGCCGATCAAACTTACCACACTTGTGCCTCATTGTGTGTGTGTACCACCGGCTGTCACACCGTGTATTTTGTGCTTTGTATCCTGAAGTTTGGAACTTGCCGACACGGCACAAGTTGGAAATTGAAGCTGCTGAAAGAATGCAATGGCTACAATAGCTACATTGATGCAGAGAAGGAGTTAAATTCTTTCATATCAGGGCGCTCCTGCAAAAAAAGGGCTCAGGTCGTGACTGGTGCAAATGTAGACAGGATGAGAGGAAGTCCTTTTCTCCAGCAGCCAGTGCAGGACAAGTTTGCAAGGCTTTGACATTCATGCATAGATTAGATTCTCCTCTAATATGTCACTCCTCATGTCTTTGTAACTTCACTTTGTTGCAGGTGACACTCAGGCAGGACTGTGTGAAGTGTCCTAGCACAGTTAAATGCAAATCCTCCCAGTGTGTGACTGTTCAATGTTCTGTGTGTTTCTTTTGTTTCACTTTTACACACTAACATCCCTCAGTGAGCATTTCCAACCAGACTCCATGATGTTTTTATTCCCCTTCATTATATGAAGATGATCCTGCACAGACAGACTGATAGAGTTATGGGAATAGAGGCAGATAGTGAGGCAGACAGTCCGCTCTGTCTCCAGGGTCATATTAGGATGCCTCATTAGGAAAGCATGTGGAGCTTGATGCAGTGGTGGAGTAATCCCAGCGCGCGTTCACATCTGGAGGCTTGGGTTAATATCTGGGTCAGGTCAGCGGGGTTAGCCCTGGTGCTCGCTGGGTGGCTTCTGGTGGGAGCAGAGAGGGAGAGAGAGGTTTTGGTATGCTTTTCTTCCCTTTTTTCTATTTGCTTTTTTTTTTATTTCTTCTGTGCGGGCATGAGAGTAAGCTGCAATAGACAAAGTGCAAAGTGTGCTTGGCAGATGTAATGTGCCGGTGATCAGAGATACTGTATCTTTTGACTGTTTTGGTAAGCATGCCCCAGATAATTTGTGCAATTACTTTGTTGACAACAAAAGCGGATTAGTCCCCGCTAATTTGGTTTTTATCAATAGCCTTACCTCCATGAACTCCTTTATATTGGATGGATGGATTACTGAACAGGCCTACCAGGCACAGGCCCAGGGGCCCAAATGGTCTGAGGGCTCTTGGACCAAAGCCTCTGTGTGACGTGACTGTGACTGTTCACATTTCTTGCTGGAAAGTCAATAAAACTATAAAGATACATAAAATACCCACAAAGAGACACAAAGCAAGTAAAAATAGATGCATAATGACTAAAGAGAGACACAAAACAACAACAAAGAAACACAAAACAAGTAAAACTGGATACATAATGACTAAAAAGAGACATAAAACAAGTAAAATTAGATGTAAATAGATGCAAAATGACTAAAAAGGAGACACAAAACAGCCATAAAGAGACATGAAACAAGTAAAAATAGATGCAAAAAGATGCAGAATTACTAAAGACGGACACAAAACAACCACAAAGAGATGCAAAACGAATACAAACAGATGCAAAACGATTTAAAAAATGACTAAAAAGAGACAAAAAACAACCACGAATGACACAAAATGAGTAAATATGGATGCATAAGGACTAAAAAGAGACATAAAATGAGTAGAAATAGATGAGAAAAGATGCCAAACAACTAAAAAAGAGACACAATATGAATAAAAATAGACACATAATGAAATAAAGAGACATAAAACAAGCAAAAATAGATGCAAAAAGAGGACAAAAGAAAAACAAAACAACCATTAAGAGACAGTAAACGAATAAAAATTAATGCAAAAAGACACAAAATGACTTAAAACACACACAAAACATCGACAAGGAGACACAAAACAAATAAAAATGGATGCAAAATAACTGAAAAGAAATGCAAAACAACCACTAAAACAAGTGAAAATGGATGCATAACGACTAAAAAGAGACATAAAACGAGCAAAAATAGATGCAGAAAGCTGCATAAAGACTAAAAAGGAGACACAAAACAACCACAAAGAGACAGAAAATGAGTAAAATAGAGGAATGACTGATTAGACACCAAACAACATCAAACAACTAAAAAGAGACACAATACAAGTAAAAACAGATACAAAAGATGGAAAACGACGAACTAGAGACACAAACGAGTACGACTAGACTCAAAAGAGACAAAACACGACCAATGCCTTTACGTTGCTTGTAGTGGTTTTGTAGTCACTGTGTGTCTCTTTGAATCTGTGGGTGTTGGGGTGCCCTCTGCACGGCCCATTGTTTTATATATAATCCCTTATTGAAGTGATTGTTTCTGTTTTTCTCTTAATTTGGTGGATTTGTAGAAACATAAATCTGTGTGATTATACTGCACACTTTGGGCCATCTGACACTGTGTTTTCCAGCGAGCATTGTCAGGTCCTGAGTAGCTCCTTCTCTATCCTCACAGGGTGCTGTGAGTTTTACGTAACTGCCTATTCAGGGCATTCCTGCCCACCCTTGACTTTGAGGCGTCACTGTCTCTGGGTGCTGAGCGAGGAAACTGTCTTTAGTCCTTGTGACAAGTGCAGCCATTCCCCAGCCCCAGCAACAAACTCCAGCAGACATCCTCGGCCCCTGGTAGGAGGCCGCTCTCCTTGGAAACTCGGACCATACTGTAGGTGCTGCTAATTTATGCCCCTGAGATTAAGAACAGTGGACAAGGCTGCAGAGAGCAAGGTCAAACTCTCTGGGCTTATGTAAGGTTTCTTTTGTTCTTGTTGGTTTAAATGGCACAAGTTTGTTCAAAGTGACTAGGGTTGATGTTACACTCTGAATAAATTCACATTTTTATTGTTTCTCCGCCAACATCAATGTCTTTTCATCTGGGGAAAACAGTTACTCTAATTTAACCCCCATGGCACTTTAAAAAAAAAAAAGACTTTGAACTCCGCTATCAAAGAGACCAAACAGCTTTTTCTTTTCATACAATTTGATATGAGGATTTCTATTAGCCTTTCATTGTCAGGCATTTAAAGATATTAAGAGAGTTTTCCGTCTAAAGTGTTCTTATAGCTTTTAGCTGAATTCAGGCCAGAGAGGGAGAGACTTAGGAGGAGCTTTAAAGCAGATGGGAATGAGTTTTCATGCTGTTTTCAGAGAACTGCCAAGCAGGAAAGTAGGGATCCTTGATCTGATAGTCATGGCAAATATTTGTTCCACGTTGAGTTGTACACACAGATTAATTTTTTTTGCAGGAATTACATCATTATCCATTTTTTAGCTGCTTATCTTTGTTGGAGTCGTAGGCTACGGATGTTACGAAATAAAGATGCACAGATCAGGTCGAAAAATACTCTCGTTATCATCACGACATGTATGAAAATATTGATTAGTTCTGAAAGAGCTTGTTAGTTATAGTCAGATTATGTTAATCAGATTTTATTCATTTTTATTCTTCATAGTTTTTTGATTTTTGTAGTTAAGTCATCACTTTTAGTCTAAATGTTTTCTCTCTATAAACTAATTCAGTCAGGCTGCTAATACGTGGACTGGAGGAGTCGAGGATCGAACCTCCGATCTTTTGATTAGTGGATGAGCTGCTCTACCTCTGAGCCACAGCTGCCCCACAGCTGACTACATAGTAATATTGACCTAATGTTAGCAAATTGGACTCATCGTTTAGCTAAATTACTGTGGCAATACGATACGATATTATCACGATACTTTAGTCACGATACAGTATTATCGCGATTGTAAACCTGTTGTGATAAAACATATTGCCATTTATAACCTGTTTTCAACTGTAAATTATGTCCCCAAATGAAACATTTGTCAGCATCTGTGTTATCTAATATGATAAAGTTTTGTTCATCTCACTTCAGCCATTTTGTTTTGCAGCAAAATGTATGAGTGGACTGAAAAAGCAACTGATAGTATTATTAAAGGAGGCTACGTAAAGTTTAATTTGTATTTGTAATATTAATATATAATAAATAAATTGATACTTGGCACTGTGTGATGATACGATATTACCACACAAAAATATCGCGATAATATTCTGTATCGATGTTTTTCCCTCACCCTAACTGTCACTAGATCACGCTGTGTTTTCCTTTATGTCGAGTTATAAATAAAGTGTGTCAAAACATCTATTTTTTTCCTGACCAAACCCTTTTTGCATCAAAGCCATCGTGTTGTTGACTTTAACTCGCTGTGGGTTTGGGATTTCATCACCTGTATGGCATGGATTCTAGAAACCTGCACACATCCCTTCAACCAGTTTAACCAATAGCCGTGCTTATATTTGACAGATTAAACGCACAACTGGGGGAAAATATCAGGCTTTCTGAATGTCCGATTGTCAGCCAGTAACATTTTAGTCCCGTCTCGTCATCGAAAACAAAACCTACGTTTTGTCATAGTTTTTATTGTCATAGTATTGTCATCTATTTTTAGGTCATTGACAAATATTTTTCAGAATAGTTTTTGTTGACGAAATAAACACATTTGGTGAACTACAAGTATTCATTTTCCAAAAATTAGATAAGATTGATAGCACTCTCATAACTGTACATTAAGCTACAGCTAGCAGCTAGTTAGCTTAGCATAAAGACCTGGAACAGAGGGAAACAGTTAGCCTGGCTCAGTTTAAAGGTGAAAAATATACCGACCAGTATCTAATAAACCACTACTTTGTATCTGGTTTATTTAATCCACACAAATACTAAACTATTTGCCGTTTACGGGGCTCGTGTGTCAGACAGTTTCTTTAGAGAGTTACTGCTCCTAGCCAAGAGTGTTACAACTAGCTTTGAGGCTGCAGCGATGATGGGAGACGAGACGAGTTTAAAAGGAGTTAAAAGCGTATTTATTTACAAAAGAACAATTTATAACCACATAAATGTCAAAGTCAGTAATCAGTCATGTCTGCATGTATGGATGGGTGGAAATGTCTGTAGAAAACGAAAAGAACAGCAGCTGTGCCGTGGAAGAGGGAGCTTCTGTTGGAAGGTGGTGGGCTTTTAAGTCGTGAAGCACAGCGGGCCCAGGTGTGGCCCCTGAGGTTAATGACAGAGAAAACAGCCAGAAGAACAGGCACACGTATTGGAGCAGAGAGGTCGTCACAATCTATCGTAAAACAGCGTATTGCAGTGCTGGTAGGGAGATTTTGTAACCGTTGGAGGAGCTAGCTGTTGCTAAGCTAAGCTAACTGCTTACTGGCTCCAGATTCAATGCACAGTTATGTGAGTGATACCAATCTTCTTGTCCAACTCGCCGCCACAAAGCAGATTAAAAACATTCCCCAAATTGTTGAACTATTCCTTTAAGCTCATGTTCTCTCTTTCTTTGTCGTCCATTGATTGGTTGCGGCTATAGAAAGCCGACGCTCCTCCTCTACCTCTTTTTCCTCTTCGTCCTCTCTGACCTTCTCATCAAACATATCAACTGCCTCCACACACACACACACACACACACACACACACACACACACACACACACACACACACACAGAAAGAGTATTGCCACACCGGAGAGATTCCTGTGATAAGGAGCTCTTTAGAGTCTTGTGTTAGCCTCTTCTCTCTGTGTGTCATGCTATGAAAGGGATAATGAAGATATCACAGTTTCATCCCGTGTAATTGCCTTCGGGTATGTCTGCACCTGCTCGCTGCTCCACATCACAATGATCTTTTGTCTCTAATACATCACTTCAAAGATGCATCTTTCACTCTTTGTGTCGTATATTTGGACAAATCAGATTTCGTCCCTCCGCTGACTTGATTTTGTCTGACATACAACTGTTGTTATATCTCTGTTTGTACAACCCTCCACACTTTATAGTGCCACAGGTATTTGGCGTCACATCTCTGTGTTTTACTGATGAATGCATGCACAGCAGGCGAGTGTGTGCGCTTGCCGTTGTGCACATGCGTGTGCGGCGCTGGCTTGGGAACAGTGTGTTATGACTCCAGCAGAGCGGTGGTGTGTGAAGCGTTGTAACATGTGTGTGTGTGAGGAGGAGATGCCAGCACCACGGGCCTCTCTCTTGGCCAGGCTTCCTGACTCAGCGCTTCCTCTCCCAGCTCATTGGCCCAGACACAAACTTCCTGGCAGAGCTTCAGTGCGGACGCTCTAACCTCATCGCTGCCCCACACCCGCCTCCAGGCAGCTCCTTTGATTATCCAACTGCTCGTCAGAGTCGTCTCATCTCCAGACGACCGCCGGTTGATGTCTTCTTTCAAAATCACTTCTGATTGGGCGTCACACACTCTCACACACACTGGTCCCCAGCTTTACCCAACTGATAAAACACACTGTTGTCCAGCACATTCAAAGGACGAGCCGGGGAAAAGAACTTTGCAAATCATGCAGCCGAGGCAATCCTGCTCACGTTGTCAAATTTTAATGTACTGTGCGTCGCCAAGATGCTGCTCATGCTGTTCTCATCCTTATTTTTGTTTGTGCATCCCAATTTCATGCTCGGGTAAACGCGTATCAGTTGTAGATTGACTTGTCACCTGTGGTTGCATTAACATATAGATGGAAATGTATTTAAAACTAATGGTGAAAGCTGGTGGAGAGCCGCACCAGGGCACGGCTGGGGCAAGTCCAAACTGCCAGATTAGGACAGGGAAAAGCCTACAGTGTGGAGGGGGAGATTGGATGTCTAGGATTAGAGCAGCACTAATGCAGATAATATTGTCTTTATTAATTGCAGCCAGCAGTGAATGCTGTGGTTAAGAAAGTGAAATGTTTTAATGGGCTGAGGGGAATAAAATAATTAGCTAAAGTAGTGGAAAGAGGAAACTGAATAACCAGCAGCTCATTTTAAAGTAATTTAGGATTTGCCTTTTGCTGTATCTGAAAATGTCCTGCTGTACATTTCACCTGAAATCTCATTCAGTTTGGTCATACAGAGTTCATATGACGTTTTCTCCTTTTTACCCTGGAAAATATTCATCAGTAACAATAATTATCAATTAATCAACCTGCTCTTTTCTTAATTAAAGGTAGAGTTCACCCCTAAATCAAAAACAGATTTTTTTCCTCCTACCTGTAGTGCTGTGTATCAGTCTAGATTGTTTTGGCGTGAGTTGCCGAGTGTTGGAGATATCGGCCGTAGAGATGTCTGCCTTCTCTCGAATATAATGGAACTAGATGGCACTCAGCTTGTGTTGCTCAAAGCGCCAAAAATACATTTGAAAAACTCAACAGCAATGTCTCTTTCCAGAAATCATGACCCAGTTACTCAAGATAATCCACAGACCTTGTTGTGAGCAGTAGGGACTATTTTCTCTCTACCAAACTACACCCACCAACCGCATCATCGAGCAGAGGGAAGCATGCATCTACTGCTAGCTCACCCAGCATCACTGAGTTAGCTAGCGTTACAGCTAATAATGTTTACGTCTCCTTTTGTCATGAGCACGAACCTCTCATCCATGAATAGATGCACAAGTGTGGTTCCATTGAAAGAAAGTAGTTCCTACATGAAACTGCTCACAACAAGGTCTGTGGATTATCTTGAGTAACCAGGTCATGATTTCTGGAAAGAGACATTGCTGTTGAGTTTTTCAAATGTATTTTTTGGCCATCTAGTCCCATACATAACTCACACTGACAATCTTAAATAAAAATTTCGTAATAACAACTTATTGAATAATTGTGTGCTGTGAATGGAGTCACTCCAAGTGATGAACACAGAGAAGTATCTGAAGCATTGTTTCAGCTCCTTGTTTTGATTTTGCAGGCCGCAACTTTACTGTTTTGGTTCACGTTTTCCGTTCTTATAATAGCGTAGCTTTCAGCAGGAAGCTGTTTTCAGCAACAAAGCTCTAAAAACCCACTGTACACCACCAGCAGAGCACCTAACTTCGTTTTAAATTCAGATCTCCCAGAGTCCCTCATAATGTTGATGATTTCTGATGGTTGAGTTTCCACCAATCTGCATCACATGCACCACTAATTTTCTGGATTATATAATCCCATAGCCAGATATCACAAGGTGTAACTATCCGCCTTAATACCGTTATTATCCGATAAACATTGCCATCCCAGTGAGTATTAAACTCTACTTTAATGTGCCTGTGCATGTGACCGTGCCATGTGTGACCTCAGCAGCGAGCATGCTGCCACCCGCCGCTGTGGCTCCCCCCTTCAGTCATGAACATTGATTTTTATTAGCATTTTTTATCATAGTGCTGTAATGATCGCCGCAGGGCTTGTTAAAAGTGAGACCTTGTCACTTGTGCTATTACCAATCTGGCTCGTCTATGCGAGAGCAACATGTTTGATAACGGCATAATGTGAATCCAGGCACATTTAGATCCTCTCTTTGCTTGCATCAGCAGTGTCATCATCATCACACGCGCGCGCCAGAATTCTTTATTTTCTGTTTACTGACGTGGGCACAAATGCATGATTATGATGCAGGTGCACATGCATGGGCGGTCAGGGTTGCAGACGTGTGGGTGGATGTGCTCGTGCATCTACTGTATATGCTTCTTCTACCTCAAGGTCAGCGCTGGGTCTCTGTGCTGATTGGATTTAGAGAGGAGAGGAGGGAGTGCTGCAGACAGAGGAGAAATCTTCCACTAGACACATGGACGGATTATGAGACAACAGCACAGACGTATAAAAGCCCCCCCCCACCCCTCTTACATTGGAGCGAGACACCCAGACTACAAGGTTGCTTTGTATCTTGTGGTAGTTTTGTGTGTCTTTGTAGTTGTTTTGCATCTTGTGATAAATTTGTGTGTCTTTGTAGTCATTTTGCCTCGCTCTCTGGTTGGTTTGCATCTCTTTGTGGTCATTTTGTCTCCCTTTTGCGATTGGTTTGCAACTCTTTGTGGCCGTTTTCATGTTTTTGCGGTCATTTTGCATCTCTTTGAGGTCATTTTGTCTCCCTTTGTGGATGTTTTGCATCCCTAAGTAGCAATTTTGCATCTTTTGCCGTCATTTTGCATCTCTTTGTGGTAATTTGGCGACTTTGTTGTCATTTTGTCTCCATTTGTGGTTGCTTTGCATCTCTTTGTCATCATTTTGTCTCCCTTTGTGGTGGTTTTTTTTTGCGCTTCTGTCGTCATTTTGTCTCCCTTTGCAGTGGTTTTGTGTCTCTTTGTGGTTGCTTTGCATCTCTTTGTCATCATTTTGTCTTTCTTTGTGGTTGTTTTGGGTATCTTTTTTTGTTATCCACCCCTTATTTTTGTGGCCATTTTGCATCTTTTTCCAGTTGTTTTGCATGTCTTTGTGGTTGTTTTCCCTCTCTTTTTGTCTTTTTGGATCTTTTTATGGTCGTTTTGTGTCAGTTTGGAGCTGTTTTGCTTGTATTTGTGGCCATTCTGTTTCTCTTTGCCGCGGTTTTGCATCTCTTTGTCATATGATTTGCCTGTCCAACAAAAGATGTTGACAGTGGTTCTACAGTATATGGAGCCCCTGGCCCAGGGGACCTGTGAGACTTTGGGCCCCTGGGCTAGTACCCAATGGGCCTGTTCAGTAATCCATGGCTAGACATAAACACTGAAAGCAGGGGGACAACTTGGCAGACTGCTTTCTGTCACTGCCAGTCTTTCTCAGCCTGTATCCTAGACCAGATAACACCTCGAGGATTAAGCCACGATTCTCACCCAGAGAATCAGAATTCACTCCTCTGGCTCAGCGTCTCTGGGACTAAACCTGTCTGTCGTTTGGCGTCAGCAGCAGGGAAGGTCTGGTGAGCACACAGAGGACACAGTGTCAGTCATTACCCTGATGACTTTTTAATGGCTGTCTGATTGGACTCCGCCAGAAATGACATGCCCTTGTCCCGTTCTGTTTGGTTGTGTTTATGCGTGACCTGATCCATATCCCGCCACGTAAAAGCGCTCTGACGTTACTGTGAGGCCAAACTTGCTGTTGTAACGCGGTGATCTCTTTGTGGAGAGTTTGTATTCGGGCCTGTCATGCTTTGCTCTCGTCTGCACTGATGATGACTCAGGGATCTGTGTGTATGTATGTGTGTCTGTGTGTGTGCTGCTCTCCTACCATCTCCATGCCAGTGAGTGAGATGAGGCCTGACACGGTGCCCACTCTCCTTCCTCCGGGTGTCAGTCACGTCGAGCCCTGCGCCGGGCCCCTCAGCAGGAGGCCTCGCTGTGAACAGGGCTGCTGAGTGTGCTCTTTACTGTAGGTTGAAGTGCTCCGTGGGTGGAAGTACCCCCGGACCCCCCCCACCTCCCCGCTGGGTGACAAGAGGGGCCGAGGCATGAGATCATGGGATTGCTGTCTTCACGACTGTGGATGGTTGGGTGATCTGTTTTTGGTCCCGATGGTCATTTCCAAGTAGAGTGACTTCACTGTGCATATGGACAGTTTGACATTTGGCTGGTAGCAAGTTACTCTCGTTTGTGAAGTGATTTAATGAGAATTTTGTGGCCTGAATTAGATTTGTAGTAGTCGGGCTAAACTGAGAGAACTGCTTTGCGTCAACTAACGATAAGCAAACTGTTTCAGTTCTGTCGAAGAATGATTAAAGCTACGTTTGATGATTGAATTTAGTGCTAAAACCATTCACTGACAAGAATCAGCAACAAATCAAATCAACAAAAACTTTAATAATCACACAGAAGTCACAATTTCCTGGTTCCAGTTTTTACAAAGAGAAGATTTCCTGCTTTTTCTTCCCGGTTCAAATCATTGTTAATTGAATATTATTCAGTTTTGGGCTGTTGGTTTTGCAAAATCAGATAAAACATCAACAGATTAATCAATAATTAAAATAATCATCTGTAATTTATTTATCAAACAAAATGAGGTCCGAAATACACTCAGAAATGCAAACAGATGAGTCCAGTGTTGATTAAAGACACGTTTTTTTTCTCTCACCTGTAGTGCTATTTATCAGTTGATTGCTTTTGGTGTGAGTTGCTGAGTGTTGGAGATGTCTGCCTTCTCTTGAATATAATGGAACTAGACGGCACTCGGCTTGTGGTGCTCAAAGAACGAAATACGTTTGAAAAACTCAACAGCAGTGTCTCTTTCCAGAAATCATGACCTGGTTACTCAAGATAATCCACAGACCTTGTTGTGAGCAGTTTCACGTGGGAACTATTTTCTTTTCACCCACCTACACCCACAAATTGTATCACCACGTAGAGGAAAGCATGCAACTTAATCAACTTACTACTACAATAAATGCAATAAAATTATGTAATTGCAATTAACATACAGAAAATTAACACACAATAATACCGTAAAACTTCAATTAAACACCTAGTCCCTTTCACCAGCCTGGTGTGGTCACACATTTTGACAAATAAAGGCCTGTCTCAGTTAGAGGCCTGGTCTGGTTGCCAAGCAGTTCAGTTTTTATTGAAGTTGTTCGGATGTATAAAAGCAGGTTGTTGGCTACCTCAAATTATGTGTCCATTGCCTGATTATCTTGTAAGTTATTCATATTACTTTAGTCCATAAGGGTCCTCAGATCAAAAGAATCAAAAGCGTTTTTCATAGAAATTAATCCAAGTTGTTTTAACAGGATCAAGTGGTGTTGTGTTGGTGTGCCTGGTGCCGTAATCCTTGAGTGCAGTTACTCTGTCTCTCTCTGATGCTCTGTCTGTCGGAGCTAGATCAGATGAATGATTTATAACTGATATATTATCTGAAGCCTAATTTTTATACAAGTAATATTCACACTCGTTTAAATAGTTGATTGTATTTTCCATCTTTGCTGAGCAACAGTTTTGTGTGAAAGGAATTAAAGGCCTGTCCCAAATATAGGCATGTTGATTTCAGTGATTAAAGTAAATAATAGCCCGGGCTATTAAGTGAAGTCTTAAGGAATTCAGTCATCTCTAATAGAGATGTTTATTTTCAGCCCTACTTGAACTTGTTTTGTGTCTTCCCAGATATGTTTATACTTAGATATGTATAATAGTATGAGGCACTGCACTCAAACTTGGTGGTGAGTCATCCAAAATAAACTGTTCAAGTAATTTGGAAGGAGTATATATATATATATATATATATTGCAGAAGAATACAGTGATATTATGTACTTGTTTTTTTTGTCTGTATCGCCCACATATGTTTGCTTAAAAAGATGAAGAAGGTGAAGCGAGAGGACACCGAGTTCAGTCTGAGCAGTCTGTTGGCAGGCAGAGAGAAAGCTTTAACCCCCGCAGTGTTTTCCCCCCGGGACTCCCTCCTGCCTGAATACAACCTGCCCTCCCTCGCACTATTGATGTGTCCATGACTCTGTGCTGTGCTCTGACATTGGCCCCCGCTAATGGCTCAGTCTGTTCACCGCAAACAAGACAGTCAAGGTAGATGTTGTTTGGTTCCCTGCTCATACATCTGCTGTCTTGCCTGGTGGGTGCAAAATAGGAGCAGAGTTACATTTTAGGGAAACATTAGCGAGAGAAAACATTGGAAAAGGATGAAATTTGAGACCTTGTTCAGTTTTACAACTGTCTAGGATTTTCACTGCTCCTACAGGTGGCCTCACAGTCAGCGTCAGCTGCATTATAGTGATCAGATAAAGGAACTTTTAAAATTGTAGCTCTGCAGAGGTCACGGCACACATCACCAGTCTGTAGCCGCACAGTGACGGAGATGCAGACTTTACAGAGTAGTAAATCCACATGGGCCATCCAGTGAAAAGGTGGGGGGAGAAAAGGGCATTCTCACCAGTGAAAGTCAAATTAGAAAGAGGGATTTCATTCTCCGACTCGGCTCTGTCTGGCTCAGGTCCACAAGTCAAGCCTCTGCCAAGTGCATACCACCGACACCCCAACATGGCCGAGCTGGGTGAGGATCCACCAGTTAGTTCTGTATCACAAGCTTTGACTGACACATTGACCGTGAGCTTGACTTGCACCACTGAGTCTGACCGTCGCTGAAAAGCAACAGCTATTCAACAGCAATGATTATAAACCTTTTTTCCTCTTCTCATGGATGATGCAGCCTCCTCTTGGGCCAAGCAGTAATCCTGTGCATCATCCATCACAGCTCCATCAAAACTGGATTAGTGTTAAAGTAGTCTCAAAGTTTGAAACTCTGCATTTTAATTAAAGCATTGCCATCAGGCTGATCAGGGAAGTGTTTTTTAAATGCCTGATTATCTCCCCAAAATGCATCAGCCCTCCAAATTGGGCAACTATGATGCCTGACGCATACTTGAGCGAAACCCCATTAGAGCAGTTAAACAATGGATAGATTTGGTTTTGTGTCAGTTGTGACCTTTTTAGAGTCGGTAATTGTGACGTTCAATTAGAGCGCATTCATCAGGCCAATTAGTGTAATTCTGAATAGAAGAAAAAACACAAATTTGATCAGGTTGGATCAGTGATTAAATCTGCTGTTGAAGACCATGTCATATGATTGAAAGCTCCGGAACAGCTACTTAATAGACTGAATCACAAAGTTTGTTCACAGTAACTTTCAGTTGGAAAATGCCTGCATCATGTACATAAAATGAAACGGCACTGAGCAAATGCTGCCTCAGTTTTAATCAATATCTATTGAAGTGTATGTTATATTTAGAATATTTCTACCACTTTACCTTGCCATCATACAGACTAGGGCTGCCCCCAACTAATAATCTTCCTTGTCGGCCAATAGTCGTCAGATAGGGCCATTAGTCGACTAGTAACCCCTATGGTTACCATACGAATTTAATTATTGAATTATATATTTTAAGGTGTGAGAAAGAATAGTCTCAGTAACATTGTTAACACTGTGCTACATTACAGAGAAATACAAACTGTACTAATGAACCTTCATTAATATAGGCCTATATTTTATCTACAAGTGCACGTCACACACTGAGCGAGCCGCCTGTTAATGATGCTGTGGGCTAATGGGCATGTAGCTACTTCCATGTTTCACATGATACGTCATGTTTGTAGTCGACCAATGAAGATGAGTTTACATATCACCTTGGGTTGGTCCTTCACCTTCTCAAAATGATCCCACACTTTGGATTTCCTGCCCGACATGTTATTAACTAGCCTGTGGAATAACCGCAGGTACCAGCCCTGGAAATTAACGTGACTTCTGTCTGACTGCTGAGCGTGGACACTTCCTGTGTCTGTCCTTTCAAATTAAATTCCCACATGGTCCAGTCATATAGGTTTTGATTTATTTTGACAAGGTGCAGCTTCTAACAGAGTTTCACACTTGTTTTTTATTTGTTTGTTTTTTCCTGCAACTAAGCAACCAATGAAATCTTGTCAACTAATGAAATTTCTAGTCGATTATTTTGGTCTAACGCCAGTCCAAAATAGTCAGCGTTAGTCTAACGGACTTACTACTCTACCGGACTAACATGTGGTTGACTCTGAGGGGGCGGCCCTAAAACAGTCCTTTCTGAAGGAGAACTGCAGCCGTTATCTCAAAGCCACCAGAGTCCATTGACAAAATCATTTTAGAACACAGGAGCTGTTGGTCTACCGCCGCCTACATCAGTAAGTGTGTAAGGTAAAATTTCCAACTATAGTGTACGCTTAAAATTACATTGGTTTTTTTAGGTGGGTCTTGTAGATGGCTAAAATAACTTTTGCTTAGGTTTTGTGCTGGTAAATTTGGTTCGTCAAAGATGCAACACAGTACATAAAATTAGGACAGTGGAAACTTCAGATACATCAGACCACCATGTTTAACCATCTATACAGTTATGGCTGAAAATAACAATACAAAATAAACAAGTTTGCCAATTTTGCATATCTCCACAATTCAAAACAATCGCCAGTTGTCTGCCTGGGAGAGTTACCAGAGACGTCATGGTTAATCGCTTTATCGACCTTGTAGTGAGATTTTTTTTTTTCAATAAGTAATAAAACAATTCAGTTAATATCGTGTTAAACACTGCCGTACAGTGTGAACAAGGGCGTATGTTTTCTTTGAAAGTTGGGGGGACACATGAAATGGAGGATTTAAAGTTCTCCCCCAAAAAATTTGAGCATCAAACACTTAATTTCCTGCATTCTTATGAATTTTTATGCACCACTTTTTGCTTTTCTGCATTAAACTATGGTGGAAATTTCTTTAATTCCGTCAAAATAAAAGCCCTCTGCTAATTTCTTGTTTTTATTTGGAGGGACAAATGCACGTCTAAATATTCAAGAGGGCATGTCTCCTTTGTCTCCCTTGAAATCAACACCTATGATTGTGAAGACAATTATTTGGCACACTGTTTTTCTTGTTGCACTCATCTATGAGCAGAACTGTCACATTCTCTAACATGTAAAGGTCACCGTATATTTTCCACAGTTAAATAAAACACATTGTTATTGGATTAAAAGAAATCAACCTTGAGAGTTGCTGCGAGCAACAGGCCCTTTGTGGCCTCTACAATGCAAGAGGATCCCCTTGCATGTTGTGTTTGGCAGATTAAATGAGTGTGGAAAGGGAGCTTTGATTGAAGCCCGTTTAAATGACACCTCTTGTTGGGTGCGTCAGTAATCCCCCCGCTGCGTGTTTGTCACGGTCAGGCCAGATATGAATAATGTATTGGGAGACATCTGACTGAGAGGCTGGTTAAAGGTGGCGCTCCCTCTAATGACAGCAAACAAGCGCTCTCCCTGACATTTCCAAGGAAAGGGGGGAGGCGGGGAGAAAAGGGGGTGAGAGATAATGACAGACAAAGATCGAGGGAGCTGGATGCGGTCTTTAATTGCAAAGTACTCACTCAATTTGTTTGGCTGGAGTACTGTATGTGATGAAAAGTGACAAACTGGCTTCGTCTTTATTGTGTATTGTAACAGACGCAGCAGCTGCATGTTAACGACAACTATCTGCTTTTGGATTACATAGTTTGAAAGCATCTGTCTGGATGAAAATAATGCTGTCATTCAGCAGTAAATGGGTGATTGCTGTATTCATGCCTTAATTGTGACCACGTGATTGAACATTTTAAAGACATTTTTGCAAGCACGTGAATTATATTTTGCAACATTTGATTGGCGTCTTCGTCTCCAGTCTGATTGTTAGCAAGATAATCAATCACTATGGAAATAAGGAGCAACTTTCAGAGTGTTGACACCAGAAACGCTTCAAGCAGCAGCAAAGTGCGGCCTGCAGTGAGCTCCCATGCCATGTCTGTTTCAGTCTAAAAGGGTCCAACAATCAAAAGAATCAAAAGCATTTTTAATCAAAATAAATTCAAGTTGTAAGTAGTGGTGTAAAGATCCATTGATCTGGACTGATAACTTGATTTAATGATCAATGATCCAGTAGTATTGATGCAAAGTGAAAACACTGATCATACCATCATCTTTAGGATACGCCCTTATTGTGAAATTCTGCATCACCTTCAATCAGCAGCAGGTAGATGGTTGTAAGCAGAGAGAGACACGACAAGGATTAAATTGGAAATATATCAACATAGTGGAAATATTTTCGATTATGAAAAAGCTACAGGTCAACAGCTGTAAGTAAAAAAAGCCGTCAGGAGATAAAACACGACGTAACGTTACCTGCCTGGTCGGGCATCTTACTCTGCTAGCTTGTTGCTACAGCAATTAGCTTCTCTGTTTCATTAATATTCGACTGAAAAACGTGCATGTAGGCTGAAATTTAACTGTGTTGTTCAGTCGAGAGATACAGTGACTTAAAAAGAAAAATAATGATGTTACGTGTAATTTGTTAGGCTGCGAGTAGAGGAAAAAAGTCAGCTAGCTGCTAGGCTAATTAATGCTGCGTAACCATGCTTAAGCTAACGTGCTGAATTTGATACTTCTGTTAAATTATGTTGTCATTTGTCGGTGTTTTATGGCAGTTTGGTGAAGTTTGGCTTCAGGACTTAAAGCCAGATAGACCTGAAGGTTTATGAAAAAGAGTTTGGGTTGAAATGAAAAGATTTCTTCCAGAAAGGGCTCTCTGGCAGAAAGCCCTAAAGGCTAACTCATCCCATGTGCTGTTTAAAGTGCGTTAGTGGAGTCAGTTTAAAGTAAACTTGACTGCACTCATTACCTACTGTATGCTAAACTGGTGAGTAATGCATGACCCAAATTACACAGCAACCAGAAAAATAACATTTCAATATATTACTCAAACATGAATGACAATATGATCTTGTCTAATGACTGTTTTCATCCCTGCTTTGAATGTGTTTTTACTGTTTTTACTTCTACATGACTTAAACTCATAAACATTATTTAATCTAACTTTACTTGTACCGAGCCTGATACAAACTTCAATTACCAAAATATATGAAATGCTCCTTTAACCTTGCTGACGGAGAGGAATGAAGTCAGGCTATGGCGCTAGCAAATTAGCGGGAGTTAGCATGAACATGACGCAGCCTATATCCATTAGCACAGCTAATCTCTGCTCCTGACACATTCACTCTGCTCATCCTGCTTCACACAATTTACTGTCACTCACACAGAACGATATTAGCGACGCACAAATATGCACTTTATGGCTACATCACAAAAACTGAGGCTAAAGCTACATGACCCACGCCAAAAGTTAGCGTCCTGACCACTTGATGATCAGTGTAAGGGACATGGAAATAAAGATGCAGTGCTTTCTTGTATTGCTGTGTGGACTTAGTTGAAAATGAGTTGTAAATAATGTAGTTAAAATGTTTTGTTCCAAATTAAGAGGGCAATTATGAGTGAGACAGATTATTATGGTCTGCTTATGTGGATGATAGAAAACATGCAAATACATTGAGCACAGAAGGGATTTTTGTTTGCTCAAATTAAATTATTCTTTGCGTGATAATAATTTCCTCCCAAATATAAAGCTTTTGTACATGCAAAGAAAATTTAGTTGTGCTCAAAATGCCCCATTGCATGCTCAGGAGTGAGGCATAAAGGCTTGTGCAGACAGTGGCGAAATCATTTGGGAACTCATTTGGAGTCCTGTTTTATAGGTGCATATGGCGAACATCATTATTTTGCATTTCAAATCCCCAGGATCAGATTTTCAGACCCATTAATGATGGCCCAAACATTGCAGTCCTGAAGAGGTAGCAGAATAAGCATCAAGGGATTAAGATCACACAGTTGTTTTGTTAATAGGAGCAAAACCTACATGGAAATGCATCCGTCATTAAACCTTAAAAAAATGTTGTTGCTTCCTTTATTTTGACCCTGAGCTATCGATGTTTTCAATCTGTTATGTTCATCCTATAGAATTTAATCTTTGGCAGCGTTGTCCTGTTTGAATCTCAGAAGAAGATGCCGATTGTTATCACCAAAGCAGCATAACTTCCAGTCTGCAACTTACACTTGATCTGATTAAGGCTGCAGCGTTTTGCCCTTGGGCGACGTCTGTAGCCTTGCACAGGGAGAGATAACCCGATCTCCACTCTTCTCTGGCTCGCAGTCCAATTTAGCAGCTCAAAACTATGAATAAATCTAACACTTCCATAATTGAATTCTTCAAACAGGCCAGATTCTCAAGGTTAGGCCCATATGCAAATCCATTTTCCAGCTTTAACAATGAACAGTCATTTTCATTGATCTTAAAGACAAACTATATGTTGGGCAGCAGAGAGGGAAACAAGAACAATTAACAGTCTTTGTAGTGGGATTCATACTCATTTACTGCAGAGTTTTACATAAATGCCATAATAGTTATTGTCCCAGAATGAATTGTTAATTTAATATATTGCCCTTATCCCTTTTTCTTTATTGCACATGTCTTGTCCTGCACATGCAACAGTAAATATTGAAAATAAGACATGTAGAGATGTAATTATGGCTCACAGCTACATCATCTCCAGCCCAAAAAAGGTTTATATTAATTCCCGGTCCTATTCTGCCTTCAAGAGATGCCTAGAATGATAAATTCCATTAATTGTTTGCAGGGTTAGTTAGTATTTATTCGGCATGGTTTCCCTAATTATTTCTCCGGACGTGTTTTGTCTTGTGCATAATTCTCCGTTCCTCAGGGACAGTGTAGTGAGTGGGTGTGCTGAGAGAGCCGGCTAATGGGAGGGAGATGGCACAGAATACCAATGCTCAGACCAGTCGGTCCTTGCAGAGACCAGACACTGTGTTTGTATTTGTTGTGTGTGTGTGTGTCTGTGTGTGTGCATTTGTGTTTTTTGCGCATGGTTGCACATCACATATGCGTGTGAGTGTGTGTGTTTGCTCTGTTTGCTGCTCTGTCCCTACTCACATCCCGTCTGGATCGAAACCCTGCCCTTCCTGTGCTAAAATAAACCCACCTTGGGAAGTTGAGGACCTTGCACAGAGCGCTGAGTGTTACACCTTTTAGATTTTTCTCGTGCAGCAGGCATGCAGGCTGTGACTTGGTGCAGTGCACTTAACAGACTGGAAATCATAAAGGACACTTAAGTAACTGATTTGGGATTTATTTCATTAGAAGTGGTTTCAGCAATATTTATACCTCTACTTGGAGGTCAAATTTTAGTACTACAGAATAATGACAATGTTTGCTAGGGACAGAAGTGAACACATTCACTCGAGAATAAAAATGTGCTCTTGATTTTCTGAATCAACAAAGTAATTATCCTGTTTTTCTAACAAAAGTTTTCTCATAATTCTGAGCTAATAATCTCGTTAATTAAGGAAAACATGGCAAACATTTTCAAGTTCAAGTTAATACGTCACACTTCTGTAGTAATGTGATTAGTTATGTGTTACTTTTTATTTAGAGCATCAATTTTTGGTCCAAAAGAAACAAACAAAAAAGTAGGAAACCCAGCTTACTTCCAGAGCTCCTCCTGCATGAAGATGTAATTGAGAGCTTTCCGAAAAGGACAATAAAGCCTCTGTCCCACTGCACAAAAATCACCGCTAACATCTGGCTTTTATATGTAATGGCAGAGGTTACAATTGGCATACATCCCCGGGTCAAATGACTGCAGTGTCACAGGTATTTATCGGCTCCAGTTCTGATCGGCTTCGATGGAAATACAACACCTTGGTCAATGTGCTAATTTTATCTCTTTTGCCGGCGAGATGCAATGACGAGCACACATCACAAAATACCATCTGTCTCCATCTCAGCAGCGCTCAAACATCGTTCCAAATTTAGTTTGCACCGAGTCTGAGAGTGAAATAAGAAAGTGATATAAAAAAAAAGAAGTAACCACCCTACATTTTCACTGGCTTCCATACTGCTTTCTAATGTTTACTAACCTGTTTCCTGGCCTGCCTGTGACATTGAATGTGACACAGCAGGAAAAAAATGACACACACAGAAAGGCATGCTCGTCTACTGCAGAGCTGTGTTCTCAGCTCTGGTCTACGGGCAATAGGAAAGGAGACTATCGCCTATTTTTAGCAGGTTTTCCTGTGTTTGAAAAAACTCATGTACACACACAAATTCTGGTTGAAACTGGGTCTAAGTAGAACTTATTGTAGAGGCAAATAAAAACTGCACATAATAGAAAATGATACAATAATCTAATGTTAGAGCATTAATGGTCATGATGGAGTAGGAGAAAATAAAAAGGCAAAAGCCATCCAGTGTGCAGTGTAAAAGAACAAGAAGTTAAACTTTGCACATATAGTTGGTCAGTTAAGTTGTTTATTTGTGTTGTTTTCTATTTACTGCTGGTTCTTGTTCAGTATGCTACATCTAGCACTAATGCAAAAATATACGCAAGGTTTTTTTAATAAAGTTTTGTCATCGTGATGTAATAACAGGAAGTGTTTCCTGTAAAAATGAGAAAAGTTTTTGGCCAGGCTGCAGCAGAGATTTAATTGTCTTCCTATTCAGAACTTTAATCGATTATATTACTACATGATAATGAAGTCCTTTTATCTTGACCTTTTTCTCTTTCTTTCTTTCTTTCTCTCTCCCTCCATCGTGATCTCTCTCTGCAGCTCATAGTGGAGAAGACCACGGACTTCCCCTCTGCTGAGTTCTCCCTGGTGGAGGATGTGGCTCTGCACTTCACCTGTTTGATGGACAGGCTGAACGAGCAGCGCCTCTTCCAGCCTGACCTGTGTGACGTTGACATCGTTCTGGTGCGTCAGCACAGCACCTTCCCAGCCCATAAGGGCGTGCTGGCGGCCTACAGCCCTTTCTTCCACTCCCTTTTCGCCCAAAGCAAACAGCTGCGGCGAGTGGACCTGTCGCTGGACGCCCTGACCTCTCAGGGCCTGCAGCAAATCCTCAACTTCATTTACACCTCTAAACTGCTGGTGAGCAGCCGCACTGTCCGCGACGTGCTCAACGCTGCTACCCTGCTTCAGATGAGTGACATCGCAGCCTCCTGTCGTGACCTCATCAGCAGCCACTCGCTGAGAACCACCTGTGCAGATATGGCCAATCAGGAAGGGCTCGGTGGCGGTGACCCAGCTGCTGTAGCGATGCCCTCCAGCCAGCTGTACCCGGAGATTAAACAGGAGTCAGAGCTGGGGAGGGTGTACAAAAGGGAAGGCAGCAGCCCGTTCTCTGTTAGAGTGGAGGAGGCAGGCAAGACGGCCTCCCAGCAGAAGCAGTATTACCAGAAGGAGGATGGGTCAGGGGGCGGGGCTGGAACAGGTGTGGCTGCTTTGTGCAAAGTCGAGAGCAACGGAGAGGAGTCGAAGAACGCAGATGGTCACACTTCCTTCAACAGAGACCAGATCATTGTTGAAGTCAACCTCAACAACCAGACGCTTAATGTGTCAAAGGGTTCAGAGAGCAAATCAGCAACTGCCACAGACGCGTCCACCATGTTTGGTCGTTGCCATGACAACCAGAGAGATTCAGAAGACGAGGAGGAGAATGAGGCAGAGAATGACGACACAGTTGGAGAAGAGGATGAAGATGACCTGAACCTGAAGAGAGGGGACATACTGGGTCAGAGCAGTGAAGAGGAAGATGAGGAGGAAGATGAGGAAGAGGAGGAGAACACCCTAAACATTCCAGGCTTGGAGCAACCGGCCATGATGGATCGACCTCGCCGGGGCACCAGAGCCTTCGCCATGGCGGGTACAACCGCCTCCATGCGGCAGACACTTGCAGAAGCCACGCTGGCCAACCAGCGGCAAGGTGGGAAGAGGCCGCTGGATGCAGAGAGCCTGGGCCAGAAAGTGAGGCTGGAGGAGAAGCAACATTTCCCGTGTAAGAAATGCCCTCGCGTCTTCAACAACCGCTGGTACCTGGAAAAACACATGAACGTCACTCACAACCGCATGCAGATCTGCAATAACTGTGGGAAACGCTTCCTGCTGGAGAGCGAGCTGCTGCTGCACCAGCAGACCGACTGTGAGAAGAGCATCCAGGTACGATTCAACCTTAATCCCCCATTTTTAAAATCCTAGTTCTGCTCAATACATTAGCTGTGGTCAGTAGATTTGTGCAGGGGGCAAGTAAATCTACTCAAACTTTTCATGTCGAGCTCAACTAAAGTGAAATTTGACACACAATGCCGACTTGACAGCGCTGACCTTTGAAGGAACGGAGAGCCGGAGAGTCCAAAATGGCGAAAGCCATAGTAGCGTAATAGCTTTGTTGCACCATCCACTTTTATCTTACCCTCTACCCCCTCTTTACCCCCTCTATCAGTGTAAACTACTCCACAAAAGAGGAATGATTTTCACTTTATATGTCTTAGTGTCTCGTTGGCCACCAAGCTTGCTAATCGAGCTAGCTAAGCCCCTTTCCCACCGGACAAAAAACCCACTAACACCCACTTACACGTGGCTCTTGTCTGTAGTAGGAAATGTTACAATTAGCATCCATTTCCGTGACAAATGACTCTGCAGCAGTCATGGATATTTATTAGCTCCAGCTGCGATTGGCTCCAACCAGCAGTAATAAAAACATGACACCTGTGTGGACGTGCTAATTTCCCCCCTTTTCCGCGCAATGCAATGACGCACCACCACAAATACCGTTCTTAAGCATCATTCAAAATTTGTCATTCTCGATTGTAAAACAGGGACTGAATAAGTAACAGATGTTAAAAAAGAAAAGAAAAATTACATTTTCACTGCTCTCCATGCTGCTTTCTACTGTTTACTAACCCTGTTTCCTTGTGAATCCCTGATATTAAATGTGACACACTAGTGACAAAAAAAAGACAGGCATACTTTTCAATTGCAGAGTCGTGTACACAGTCATGGTTTACAGGCAGTGGGAGAGACGTCAAACGCCTATTTTTAGCGGGCTTTCACATGTTTAAAAAACCTGCATATATGCACAAATTTTGGTTGGATATTAGCTAGTTAGCAAGCCTATTAGCATGGAGATTTATTTCCCTTCTCAGTAAAACTCTTTTGAATTAAAAGATGTACAATCCAGAGGTAAACAGCTCAGTACCAGAATGAATACAAGAAACCTGGGGCACTATTGTGACTAAATGTTAGCATGTTCCTGGCTAGCCAGCACCAGCTACAGTACTTCAGCAGCTATCCATCTGAGCGGTCACTACGTCACCAAGCTACATCAACAACATACTTCATGAAGACGTGGGATACATTTCACTGTGCCGCTCTCTGCTGTTACCAGGCCTTTACAGTTACAACTTGAGTGACTGTCTTAAATCTCTGTAACCCTGTGGCCAGCTGCTTTCATTAGCAGGATGAAAGAAGGTCAGAGTTCATAAAAATGCTGACACACTCATTTGGCTCACCTTTTACCCCCCAACTGGGGGAAGGAGATGGTGCTGTGTGGAGCTTGACTTGCTCTGCAGTCACTTTCTTGGGCCAAAAAAAATGTTTGTGCATGTTTTAGGGGGTAAAAGACTTAGAGTTTATGTTTTGATTTAGATGTGAAATTGTGCAGTTATACTATTTTCCCACAAAAGATGTAACATCAGTCCAAGTTGAGGCAGATAAAGGATGATGCTTTTGACACAAGAATTGATATCTGGTTAAAGATGCAAATCCAACATAATTTACTGTCAAGATTAAAGTTTATATCAGGGAAACTAAATTGGATTTCCAGTAGGGTTATTGCATTAATAATGTAGGAATTAACACAGCTTTTCTGATAGTTTTGGAAGGAAATATAAACAATTTGATCATAATTTGTTCCTCGCTTTAGACACCAACTTATGCCCTTTGTTAAAGTGGTACTCTCAGCTTTTAAAGTAGTATTTAGTTAATAATTAGTACATGCACAGTTGCAGTTATGTAAATATATTAACACCGATCACAGTCAGTAACTCAGCAGTCAGTAATAATAAATTCTGATATGTCTCAGTACCTCCACTCTGCAGTGAGCAGCTGGACTCCTGCTGTGGTTTTGAAGATCATTTGCTGCTTTAATCTACTGACTCTAATTGCTTTTTTGGTACAGTGCACGCCCAAGTATCTGTGTAAGCCCACACACCTGGATTGTGTTTGTAAAGTCTGTTCCAGATGATACCCAAATAGCTCCAGTAATAACTATATTTTGTCTTCTCTCCTGCTTTTTCTTTTTTCTTTTTTTTTTTTTTGGAAGTGTGTAACATGTGGCAAGGCCTTCAAAAAGCTGTGGTCTTTACATGAGCACAACAAGATCGTCCATGGCTACGCTGAGAAGAAATTCTCCTGCGAGATCTGTGAGAAGAAGTTTTACACCATGGCTCATGTCAGGAAGCACATGGTCGGTGAGTGGCAGTGACATCAACGATCCTGGTTGGTCGCTTTGTTCCAGTTTGTTACTTTCCTTCCTTTTCCACTGATTGTTGTGTTGGATTTGTTTTGGGTGTTGCTTTCCTCTTCCACTTTTTGGGAGATAAGTATCTTATTTCCCAGACAGGCTTACCTCATTGCCCGTGTCACTGTGTTTCTCAGTGGTGAAAGTATGGAGGCAAACGAGAGTTATTGATATTTTGAGCTTGTGAAATGATGTTTAAAATCATTTCACAGCCTGCAGTTGCATATTGCATTTTTCTGTACATGGTGTATCTGAATGTGTCTGTTATAAAAAGGAGGGGGAGTTCTTAGATTCAAATTTGTCAATGTAAAGTGTTTGTGAAAAAGACATATAATCTGCACTTGTGTAAAACATTTTTGTAGCTTTAGATATATTTCGCACATCTGTCATTAAAAATTATTCAGGAATATTTTCAACAGTGACGTTTCACAGAGTCTGAGAGATGGACACACAAATTTCCTATCTGTGTTCGTGACACTGAAGTAACAAACAACCCTTATTTACTTCCATATAAAATAAGGGTTTCTACAAAGTCTAGTACATCACTGAATCCTATTTATCCTTCCTGCTGAAGGCGTGACTTGGGAGTTCGATGTGGAAACTTCAGAGGAAATAGATTATTTACTGGATGGGACACATCCATTGTCCTTAGCATCGTAATTAGCCAGTGAAAAAGCATCAGTGTTGTTCTTTAAGTGCTATTTTAAGGTAGCAGTTTGCTTATTTGTCCTCTGCTATTGAGTGCCTCAATATTGAATACCATTAACCTATCTTGTACTGTGTGTGTGTGTGTGTGTGTGTGTGTGTGTGTGTGTGTGTGTAGCCCATACGAAGGACATGCCGTTCACCTGTGAGACGTGTGGGAAGTCGTTCAAGCGCAGCATGTCCCTGAAGGTTCACTCTCTGCAGCACTCAGGAGAGAAACCCTTCAAGTGTGAGGTTTGAGCTCCTTTAATACACTGCTGCTGCCGCTGCTGCTGCTCTCCACTTAACTCACATGAGGAGTTTCACTCCAGCTGAGATTTCCACCAGTTTAAAACCTGTAATTTCTAAAATGATTGGTGTCTAGAATATAATTTTATGAGTAATGACTCTCCTTTATGGCTGCTCCTTGTAAAATACTCATGTTAAATGGTAAGTTGGGTACTTTTCAGCCTGGACCCTATTTTCCCGTTTTTCTATGCCTTAGACACTAATAGTAACAATTTTTTAAAAGTGGTCCAGTATTGAGCGAGGAGGCTGCAGCTGCTGAACAGGCTGCAATGTAAACACTCAGCGCAAGTTAGCACTGTCAGTTTATGTCCACTAAAACTGCTTGTTTTTGCCACTGACAGGCTCAGATTGTTATTCTGCTTATCTGACAACATTATGGAAAGGATCCCTACAGAGTAAGTTCCATTTGTTTAACTTAGAAACAGTCCTGAAATCATAATCGCCAAGCCAACAATACTCCATTGAAATAAACAGTAATTTAAGCATTTATAGAGCCAACATATTTTCACATCTAAGTGGGTGAATTAAGGGTTTATTTCAATCAATCCAGAGTTGTTGTTTTTTGTAAGACTGGAAAGAGAAACTAAGGTGGTTTTTGTGGTTTTTATTTTGCTTCTGTTGACTCTGAATAAAGTGTGTTTTACAATTATAAAATTTCTATTTATTTAAATGGAGCCTGGTGGGTTTGGTGATAGCGATTCCAGGGCTGTTACCAGTTAAACAAAAAGGATTTTAGTCTTTAATAAAAAGGTCTATCTCTATGGGGATCCTTTCCATAAATTGTCAGACACTTTGATTAATAATCTGAGCCTGTCATTGGCAAAAACAAACACTTTTAGTGGACGTAAATTTAAGTGTGAACATGCCCCTCGTGGTTACATTGCAGCCTGTTTTGCAGCTGCCGGCTGCAGTGTCCTCGCTCAATACTAGACCAGTTTTTTAAATTGTTACCAGTAGTCACTTAGACACAAAAACACAGGAAAAGGGGCCAGGTTAAAAATATACCGCACTTACCCTTTAAGGTCAGGGAGTGTGGATGAGATCGAGATGTGCTGATCAAAGGAAAATCATTAAATCATTTTGCTATCTTTATACAGTTGGAGCCCTTAAGGTAGTTTAACAGTTTTGTGTGTCATTTTTAATCAACACCACAGCCTTAAATGAACCCAGTGAACAATTTGCTATTGAAAAGATGTTTAGTAGACGACAGTGGTTACCGGTGAAAGGACGTTCAGAAAAGATTTGAAAGTGATCGTTTTTTCACTGACTATTTGAAGACGTTGATTGCATGTTCACGTTTATACCATATTTCACCGGGATTTGTAATAGTGAGAGTTTTCATCCTCTACAGTGTGCAAAAATAATCTATCATCATTTTGGATCCTAACTAAAAAAATTCTGTCCAGATTTCTCAGTTGAAAGTCAATTTTGCAAATCCCCCGGTGAAATATGGTCTAAATGTAACTGTTCAACCAACGTCTTCAAATAGTCTGTGAAAAAACGATCACTTTTAGACCTTTTCTGAAGGTCTTTTCACCATCTCTGTTTTTTAGACACCATTTAAACCTCAAACTGTAAAATAAAGCTGTTAACATTGAAGTCCTGGTTGGTGTTCACTGGGAATAGTCCCTCTTTGTGTTTAAATGTGGCTGTAGTTTTTGCTGCATTCCTCAGGTGGGGGAATATTTGAACGACCAAACTGCTTAAAAGAAAAATTTGAAGTTTTGGAAACATGCTTATTTGCTTTCTTGCCGAGAAATAGATGAGAAGATTATTAACACACTCTTGTCCGCACAGTAAATATGAAGGTACAGCAGAGAGGGTTAGCGTAGCTTAGCATAAAGACTGGAAACAGAGGGAAACAGTTAGCCTGGCCCTGTCCATAGGGTTAAAAAGGAGTGCTACTGCTGTCTGTAGCGTTGTGTGTACTGTTTTATGTCAAACTATAACACATATTTGTGTGCTTTTAAACAAATTGTAGTGTTAAAACACTAGAATCAAAGTTTACAGAAGAGCTTGGCTGCTTGTAAAATTGGACCTGTTGGCATATTTTTAGTTGTGTAATACCCATGATACAGTTTATATTTCACAATAAATACTTCTGATTTCGTTATTGAAATTTGTCACAATGTGTTTTACAGAAACAATTATCACAGCTGAATTTTGACTTAAATGTGTCGTAAGAGTGACGGACAGGTCCAAGTTTTTACTTTCATGGATCAGTTTCATTTAGCACTGTATTTTCCTCAGAAGTCATGAAATAAAACCCATCTGATACTCCTTTGAGACCACCATTTATGAGGCTGTTTATGATTTTTTAGACTTCGTGTGAAAATGTTCATTGTGTGCCTTTTCAGAACTGTAGTGAGCGCTTCCAGTACAAATACCAGCTGCGTTCCCACATGAGCATCCACATCGGACACAAGCAGTTCATGTGCCAGTGGTGCGGAAAGGACTTCAACATGAAACAGTACTTTGACGAACACATGAAGACACACACTGGTGAGTCACCTCTTGCACTACTGTTGCAGTCTTCTGTTGTCGTTGTTGGTGCATTGTTATGCTTTTTTGCACATATAATATCTGGCTCTTGAGCTGCTCAATGCTCCACCATGTTCAACAGCTAACTTTATATCTGCTGTGTGTTGCTGGGCAGGTGGCATACTGTGGGTTTTTAGAAGTGTTTTGCTGAAAGCAGCTGCCTGCTGTGTCCAAATACGATGCTATGAGAGCAGCGAGACTGAATCAAAACAGTGAAGTTATGAGCCAAAATAACACCAAAAACTATGAGCTAAGGGCACTTTCAGACCTAGAGTTCTCTTGCTTTGGTCTGAATCAGTAACCAGACTGAGACCACCTCTTCAAGAAGGTCATGATCCAGTTGTTTTGGTGTGCACCTGAGTCTAATTGCTTTGTTCACATCTGCCCAAACGAACCGCACTCAGAGGGGAAACAAACTTGAGTTGATGGAACCGAGCCAAACAGGGCAGGTGTGAAAGCTTCTTAAAACTGTGTGTCTTTGTGCAGGAGAGAAGCCGTACATCTGTGAGATCTGTGGGAAGAGCTTCACGAGCCGACCCAACATGAAGCGCCACCGCCGCACCCACACCGGGGAGAAGCCCTACCCCTGCGAGGTGTGCGGCCAGCGCTTCCGCTTCTCCAACATGCTCAAGGCCCACAGGGAGAAATGCTTCCGCGTCAGCAACCCCATGGTTACCGACGGCAACGACCCTCTTGGCCTCCACCAGCCTCTGGCCTCACCCGTCGTGGACTCTTCCGGTCAGGTGCAGCTGGGGACGGCGCTTCCTGCCACATCTGCGACCACACCCGCTGCTGCCTCAAGCCCACACCCTCTCCACGGCACCCAGCTGTCTCTCCCCCTGCTGCACTCCATGGGGGGGCTGCCTCCCACCCCTCATTTACCCCCACCGCCTCCCCTGTTCTCTGCCGGTAGGATGAACTCCAACAACTAACAAATCTCTGTAGCATCGAAAGCACTTTTGTTACTTTTGTTTTTCTTAGAGCTTTTAAGAGGACTCCTGCGGCGGGAGAGTGATGCACCTCAGTGACATTTACACTGAGGGGAAAAACTGACTGAAGGCTACACGGAGGCCTCATAAGAAAACACACATACACCTACCACAATAAGAAATAGTTATTTTTTACTCTGTTATATACAATAGATAACCTCAGAGTCCAGTAGGACGCGTCGTCACCGTGCTTCTCCTCATGAGTTTCACAACTCTGTTCTGGTTTCATTTGGGATTTTCCACCACCACACACATCTCTCCAGAGCCTTGCACAATGCATTGATTGTAGCATCTTTTACAAAGTGGGAGGAAGAGTTTCCTGAATCCTCACTCATACGGGGGTCACCAGTCAAGCGAGAACCACACTATGATGAGAAAAAAAATGTTTTATTTTTGATCGTTCTCTGCCAAGATGTAGCGAGTGGTTCTGGTCTGACCCAGCAATAACCAAATGCGGATTTGTCTCTGAGCATATACATGTATATGGCATTGCCAATAACCAAATCCTGTTAGCTCACCTGCTATAGTTAGATAATGTTATACAGCATTTATAATCGATCCTGCACCTTACATTTAACTCTAGTGATATTTAAAATGTACTCCTAATTGTCTCGATTTTTATATTTGTGATAGTGTGTAATTCGTGGCACGTTATGTCAATTTGTAAGGACGCGAGAGAAGTTGTGATGCGTTGAGAGTCGGCTGTGCAATGCAGTGTGTGTATGTGTGTGTGTGTGTGTGTGTGTGTGTGCTTGTGTGAGACGTGAGGCAGAGATGTGAGATGAAGATCTACGTTCAGCTAATCAACGCTTGAGCTTCCCCCGAGTCAGGAGATGGAGTAATTTGTTGACTCTCATCTTTTGCTTACATTAAGCAAGCGCGCTCCTCTCCTGTAGATCTGGCTTTGAGATGGTATCGCACTTTTCTGTGACTTGTTAGTGAAAAACCTAATGTACTCAGACCTACAGTATATTTGTAGGTTTAAAAATCTAATGTTAATGTTAACTTACATTTCCCAACTAAACCTGACCTGTACCATTAGTTTGCAGAGAGTGTAGGGATAATAATATTCACGAAAACCTGCTTACGTCACGTAGCTCATTAAGTGTGCACATTTCATCATGATATATATTGTGAAACAATAAACATTATATTACAATGCCTAAATCTCTCAAAAAGCACTGACAGTGAGTACTTTTGGCACAACAGAGCGCATCACTAAAAGGGCTCCTTATGATTACATCACTATTATAAACTGGTCAGTTTCCTCTAACGGTGATCTGATCAAAGTAAGAGACATGCAGTATGTGACACCCCTCAGACATTTGTGGCTCTACGTGCACTTTTGACAAGTTTGTCACGAACCTACTGGAGTAGAACTGAAATGATAGAATTGAATCCTCGTCAGTAAAAAGTTCTCCTCTCTGACAGTTTGGGAAATACTCTTACTTTGCTTTCTTGCAGAGAGTTAGCTGACAAGAACGATACCACGCTCCCGTCGGTATGTTGAATATGAAGCTACAGCCAGCAGCTGTTAGCTTAGCTCAGCACAAAGACTGGAAACAGAGTGAAACCGCTAGCTTGGCTCATCTACAGTACCATAAGCTCACTGATAAACAAGTTCTGTTTGTTTTTCATTCATTCATTCATTCATCATTATCCGTAACCACTTATCCTGTTCAGGGTGATGGGGGGCTGGAGTCGATCCCAGCTGACACTGGGTGAGAGGCGGTGTACACCCTGGACAGGTCACAGGGCTCCTCTTTGTTTTGTCTGTACAAAAAAAACAAAGTATAAAGAGAATAATTGTGGTTTTATGGGGGGTTAACACACTCTATTCAAAGAACACAACATCCAGTTTCTTAAGGATTTTGACTTTTTTTTGGGAGGGGGGATTGTTGTGGCCTGAAGTGCCTGATTTCATGGCAGCTTTTCTAAAAAATTGTGATGCATGTTGCTGTTTTTAGGGGGTTTTTTGCAATTAAATTGCAAGTGCAGGTGAAAACTGCAAAAATAGTTGATTTTTTTTGGTAGAATTCATTAAAAACTACACATAGACTGTATAAAATAATGGACATAGGTACACTGACATCACCCATTGGCTTGTAGGCTTCCGTTTTGAAACCTTAAGTTGGGCATCGCAACCGTCGCCATCTTGTTTTTTGGAGCCAGAAGTGATCGTATTTGGATGAGAGGCTGGAGCCGTCGAGAAGCGAGGGATGGGGCTTAAAATAGGCAGTCAGTCAAAATGCCCCCACCCCTTCGTTATGCGAAACTTTAAGTCTTAATAAAATGTAGATGGGTGAGTTATATAAGAATTCACCCCCTGTACAGTTGTCATGAAGGGGGAAGTTAGCTAAATTAGCAATAGAGACCTAGCCATTTTTTGTACCAGGCTGTAAACATGTTTATTTCTGCTGTTAAGTTGGGCATTTAAACATGAGTGTCTGTGGAGATTGATTGACATCTGGAGCCAGCCTCAAGTGGCCATTAAAAGAACTGCAGTTTTTGGCACTTCCTTGTTGGCTTCATTTTTGAGCTCTGGAGGTCACCGCTTGGTTTCACACCATGTTTAAACATTTAATTTGAGACATTTTATTCCTAAACTATTTTCCTTATCTCACACACACGCACATACACAGTTTGTCACGCCAACAGGCAAGCATGCCTCTGTCACTTTTTGATTTATACTACACTAACGTTACGACAAACCATCCATACTAAATCTAACTCACCTTGATTCTCTGCGCACTTGCAAAAGATGTGGATGCAACAACCTCAGTCATGGTGATTTGTCTTGTCTGATGTCCACATGTTTTAGCCATTATCTGCTGTATGTTCCACCACATCGTTGCACGCAGGGCAAAACAGTTCACCCCTGCTTTTGTGCAGAACATAAGGAGATTGTCTTTCACAGTCTTTAGCAGTAAATTTGTAGGTAAATGTGAGACATTTTGTTGTATTTGTCTGCATCTTCACAACCAGAAGCAAAGGATCGAGATTGGTGATTCATAGAAAACTACGATGATTGGTCAGATTGGAGGAAAAGGTCACACAGAATTCATGAACACGACATGGCAACACACTGAAGGGGCCAATAATGTGTTTTAACTGCCAGCAAATTCACAAATGTGGTTTTTACACTTGCTTTTGGTACAGATGAAACAAACTAGAGGGGCTGGTTAGCTGATTTTGTACTTTCGGACAGAGCCTTGCTGGGTGTTTCCTCCTGTTTGCAGTCTTTATGCTATGCTAAGCTAACTGGCTGCTGGCTGTAGCTTCATAGCTACCATACAGATATGAGAGCAGTATCTAATTCTCTGCAAGAAAGCAAACAAGCATACTTCCCAAAATGTCAAAATATTCCTTTAAATCTGACATTTCAATCAGTTAATTATCCAAAAAGAGTCTCCGTGCACTATCGATGCACTCCCGCTCACTTTATCTATAGATAGCCTACTTGTAGTGTAGCGTTAACCTGTAAATATTGTTAAGATGTGTTTCTTCCTTGTGATTAATTCCTCATGTTTACATTTCGAGAGTCATTTGAATGTGCCCCCACGTGCGTCTTGGCTGGTACTACCGGAAAGTTGGAGTTTGTGGATAAGCTTTTGTAAATGTAATAAGCTGTTCATTGTTTTATTTAAAAGACAAATTGAAGCACCTTAGTGTAGTCTTACGTCTTAGCTCACCCCAGTTACACCTGTTTCTTAAACTGCCATGGTTAAATGGTTTAGGGCCACATCAGATGCTATTTGAAAATGGTACTTCTTCTTTTATTTGTTTGTGTGTCCAACACGTGTTTTGTACTTTGATTTGCTGCTTTTGTACAGGGTCCAGTTTGAGACTGCCCTTTAAATGAAAAGTCTGCTGTTAAATTGTCGAATATATTCTGGCTGTGATCAATCCAATTTAGCCTTACTGGACAGAGAGCTCCAGGGTCAGAATTGAGCTACAATTTAGACAATATGAGCAGTTTGATGAGGTAACTGCCAACATTTTATACCCATCTAGGCATCGACCTAGTCTTTGGTAGATGGGGCCTCTTATTGTTGACGGAGAGAGGACTAAAGGCAATGTCACATAAACATAAGGACTGTTGCTCTCTTGTGGTATCTTAGTAAACTGCACTCTGTCAGCTACACTAAAGAAAGAAAGAGAAAAGCCTCCCTTAAGAGTACATTATCATTCATAGTGTGTCTCTAGTTATCACTGGAGAAGCTCATAGTACTTTGGGATCATAAGAGAAGGCTATTCCCACTTCACTGTTTTGAGAAGCACTAGCCCAAGAGACAATACTGAGATACTGTGGTTATAGTTCGTGTATTCGCCTTATACTCGGAGGGATTTGAATGTTTTTGTCTTATGGATGATGATGATAGTAGCTGATGGTTAAGGAGGAGGGATAGTAGTTAATACTACTGATTTATGCACTTTGAATTTGATTGCCACATCAGCCCATAATGGGGAACATGTATGCAGACACAAGGTGAACAACAAATAGCAGAGATGCGTACTCAGAAGTACGATTTCCACACAGCAGGCTGAATCCAAAGGCATACATTTTATGTTTAAATGTACCACGTGGATATTAATGATCATAAATGATTAACAACTTCTACAAATTATTAATTTATTTGTATCATTTGTTCGAATTTGATCCGTTTGTGGAGTCAGTTATGTGTCGCCCTGCACCCTTAACTGGTGTTTCCATGTTTCAGCCTGCGTGTTTGACACTGTACCGCTCTTTAGAGGCCTGGACACACCAGACTGACGAAGGCTAACATCGCATCGCCTCAAGTTGCCTGTGTCTCGCTCAAAAAGTTGCACTTGAAAACACCGCAAAGACTTCAGCCAACTAACACGTACACTCTGCGCCAGCATGAGAGGAGATAACTCTCCATACCAGCAGGTGGCGGTAGTCTGTTTTCGTCATTCAAAAAGGGAAACCAGAAGACAGACAGGACAGATTCATTACGCTAGTTAGCCAGTTAGCACATTAATGACACAGCCCAGTGTTGAAAGAACAAAAGATATCTAGCGAATAGTAAAGAGCTCAATGGCTAAAAACGTAATCTGACCCATAGAAGTTTGTTTTGATCTCACGATCTCACACCTTCTTGACTTAAGTCATTTGTTTTCTTTCTTCACCTCCGTTTCTCTTCTATTGGCCTGAGGTGAACCAATCAGAGTGATTTAATTGTTGTCTCCGATGCTAATTCAGCATGCAAAATCGTCTGTAAAAAGCCGCAAGAGCCAAATAGTGCCAACAGTGTGGGACACACTGCCAAAACTAGGGCAACAGACATTCAACGACGGCCCAACATTGACTAACATTGACCAACTAACCGTCTCCTTGGTGTGTCTGGGCCACAACAAGTGACTCGTTCGTGAGGGTGCATACAGTTCAGCTACGACTGTTTCCGATTGGCTTGTTTTCCAATCACTACCATAACTAAGAGAGGGTAGTTTAAGCTCTTGCCAGTTGGCTCCTGTTAAAGGAGCTTTAATATGTGACTGTTATATTTCATGCTATGAGAAAATGTTAAGGAAGTTGTCAGTTGCCAAATTGAGTATTGAGAAAGATATCAATTATTGTGAGCACTTTATACTCCAGTTCAGCTAGTATGGTTTGAAGGCTGATACAGTAGCAGTTATATGAATCAAAATCTGCTGATGGCAGGTGTGTGTGTTTTGTTTTGTTTTTACAATATTTCCATGGCATAAGATTATAGGAAATTACAAAAATGCAGTGCCGCCAGAAATGTGTCCTTGGCAGGTGTTCAGTCCTCTGAAACATTTTATTTAGACCAAAGGGACGTCAAAAGTGTTTATTCAGACCCTGCAAATTTAAGTCCTACTGTATGTACCTGCTTGAAATGATATACTCCAATCCATTTCAGCTACAGGCTTCCAACCCAGTGGAGTAATCAGTTGCTGTTATGATAAATCAAACAAACTGCATCATATTCATCATTTTGGAGGGGAATGACACTGAGCAGATGATCTGATTTGTTTTTAAATACCAGCATTTATCAAATTAATTAGTAAACGGTTAAAAAATATGTAATGTAATAGAACTAAATTGTTTTACCCCGCTCGACACACTGTATTGCAGACAAAGTTAATGACACAGCATTCTGAATAAGTGTGAAATCTAAATCCATCCTAGAAAGCAGAATTTAAATGTTAATCCTATGTCTTGGATAATTTAGTGAACAAGTCTTCCCTGAGATGCAAACAAGACAAAACCCATCTGACGCATCATCAAAGCAACACTTAGTCGAGCTGTGCATTAAAAATATATCAACAGACAGACATTTATGAGCCCTGATGTCTCCCAAATCCTAAAAATTAATGTAACAAGCTTTTTAAGTGTAAGTTTTTCTTATTTAAAAGTTGAATGGCAGTAAAGCTGAGATTCTAGAAACTGAGAAGGGAAATTTTTGCACAGTCTTTACTATATTCTAGCCAAGTAGGCTTTATGTCTTTAATTAGCCAAATTCTCCTTCACTAAGGCTAGCAGCCAAAGGCTTGTGTTAGATTAGGCAAAGGTGGACATGCCCTTGTCCTTAAATGAGGGTTTGTCAGTGATTAAGTGGGTGCCTAGACCCCACAGTGACTGTGCACTCTGCATTGCACTCAAGGCAAATGTTTGTCACATCATGAAGCATTGAGCGTGGCAGTTGGTACAAAGCAGATTGCTCATGGGATTGCCAAGTTGGGTCTCTGCTGGGACTTGTAGTTTTGGGGTTTAGCTGCTAGAGCCGTAGTGTGTATCCAAAAGGATTTGATTCTGTGGCCTTCAGCTTGGAGAAAAGTTTGGGGAATATTGCTATTTTATTTTAGTAGCAGTTGCTAAAGTTTCATGACGATATCGGAGAGAAAGAATTGTATGTATGTAAGAATTTAAAGAAAATTGTTGCTCTTTTTGAAGATGAAAAAAGGCTCTTTTTTTAAAGAATGGAGGATAAGTTTTTTTGTTTGTATTTTTATCTACCCATATTTTGGGTGCAATTGTATGGAGCCCCAAAACTGACGATAGTTTCCCACATGAGTCAGAAAATGTAACAGTATAAATAAAAAAAAAAAAATAAAATATTTTATTTAATAACAACTACTTTGAAAATCAATTAATCGTTTTCAGTCATTTAAAATTTTTCATTTTCAGTCATTTTTCAGTCATTTTGGACTGTTGGAAAAAAAAACAAGAGATTTGAGGATGCCACATTTTTTTTAAATGTCTGACATTTTATAGGTACACAACAAATTGATTTATTGAAAATTTGTGTTTTTATTTTTTTAATGATAATGATTTTTAATGTTTTCAGTCCTAGCAAAAACAAATGTAAAATTTAATAGCTTACTTTAACTTCTTTCTTTAACCTCCAGTCAGTTGAAAACAAGCTACTTTTTGTATTTGAGCTTAGTATGTTTGAAGAGTAATTAAATCACACTATCCTTAACTTATCCTTTACATTATTTACAAAATGAAGAAGGATAGAGTACAATAAAAAAAGTCTGAGACTCACTTTCATTGTCTGATGAAGGGAAAAGACATGCACTTGAAAATAATTAGCAAGATTAGCTAGCTAACACCAGTTAGCCTTAGCTAGCAAACTTTGTTTTTGTTTGCTTGCCGGCTAAAACGATTTAGCTGCTGTTTTTTTACTTAGTGTTATTTATTTATGTTTTCAGTTGTATTTGTGACTCTAGATTTTGTCAGTTTTGTGGCTCCATACAAACAAGATTATAAAATTGGAAAACAAATGTTGGTTATTTTGCACGTGGAAGTTTGGTTGGCTGTTCTTATAAGTTTGTTTGATGGTGACTTTTCCCCTTTTTGGGCAAAGATATATATGTGATAATATAACCATAGGCACCAATGCCATAGTCAATTCAAAGATGTATTATCCACATACCCTCTACATCTCCCATACTTACTCATACTGCAGCTGTGTTAAATCATAATGTGTACTGTTATTTGCTGATTCTCTACTTTATAATGTAAACACTATGTCTTAGTTAACTCTGGTGTACAAAGACCATGTGTAGGCAGTAGTCGTCAAGTTCAGCTATATTAAAATACTAAAAACCGTACAAGGACTATAGTGTCTAGAGGTGCTAATAACATTAGACTGTATTTTCTGTCTTTTATTGTATTATTGACTAGTGTTTACTGTCTGTAACAAAGCAGAGCGTAATGAAATCATTTCAATATTAAACAGTATAGATATATTATTGCAGATGGAGATGTGTGCTGTGTGTTTATTTCTGTGTGGAGCAAATGAAATTGTTTTTTGTTTTAACTGTATCTTGTCCCAGCCATGCTCTCTAATGGCACCTACATTATGACTTTGCTGCCATCTGTTGGGAAATGCACACCATTTTTGCCAACACATTTTCCATGATTGTCATGACAGTTTTTGGTGTTAAATACTTAAATTTTATTCCATTACAGTGCAAAAAATGTCAATAAGCTACAGATTGTTCACTGAAACACACATATATAAAAATGTCTCCAATCAAAAAACAAAAAATGTGCATGACATTAAGCCAGAAGTACAATTAGCCACATAATTAGGACTGCTGTAGTCTAAAATAAAACAAACTGAACATCACATTTAGCAGAATCTTAACATCTCTACTAATGTGAGATGTCAATGTGCACAGATTTCTGTTTACAAGCAGGGACTGGAGGGGTGTTTCACATCTTGGTGAGACGCAGAGTGTTGAGGCGGACCCCCAGAATAGTGGCCCCTGAAGCATACTGGATCTCTCTGAGGATCCCCGTCCACTTCTTCTCTGCCTCATCAAACCTGAGGAGGTAACAGACTTTGGTCGTAAAAGGTAATACTCAGACACACACTTAAAAAATAGCAATCAACAGTCTTATGTGCTGTACCATAGGCAACTGGACTTGTTTGAGTTTCTTGAAGACGTTTCACCTCTCGTCCAAGAGGCTTCTTCAGCTCTAATTGACTGCTGTGGAGTCACAGGCTTTAGCCTTCGTGTGTGTCATGTGTTCAGAACTGAAGAAGCCTCTTGGATGAGAGGTGAAACATTTTCAAGAAACTCAAGCAGGTCCAGTTGCCGACGACATAGCACTTAAGCTTATCATGAGCTGGATGACTGAGAATCTTCAACAACAAGCGATCTACAGCACATACCTGACATTGTTTGTATGTATCATAAATAACGATATACAACTTTTGGCTTCGTTACATTACAGAGCAGATGGTTAATATGAATTATTTCTGAAGCTGAAAATGAGACTTCCTGTTTTACTTTCTGTTGACATGATAAAGGGGACTTTACAGCTAAAAAGGAGCACTGTAATTTCTACAGATATCTGCATATGTATACAGAATCTGGGAGCACTGTGGATGAATGTGTGAACTGAAGAACCTGTGTGTGTTATTATGACCCACCTCCAGATGTCATTCATCTCCTTAGGAACAACGTCGTCGCTGTCTTCCAAAGGCATCATGGCAAAACCTCCGACAGCGTACAGCAAGCCAGCCAAAGACACCAGGTTCAGAGAGCTACGCTCGTGGGGAAAAGCTACGAAGTCTGACCACCTGAAAAATGTAAAAACAAAACACCCACACACAGAGGTTTGTTTCAGTAAGATGCAATCCATTTACAGCTTTTTAAAGCTAAATTTAATATTTTAATATGTTTCTCCCCACAGAAAAAAGACTTCAAAACTAAATCAGTGATGTGAAACAAACAAGAAATAAACCGCAGCTTAATTTGGTTAAAGAAATTTGAAAATGCAATAACCTAGTAAACAAACAATACCTCTTCATTGTGATTTCCTTTCTCTGCAAAGTATACACTCAAAACAGCACAAGAAATCACATTTGTAATTGTAATTTGAGGGTCCCTGGTGACTTCATGCCCAGAGCAGTTTGCACATGCCTTGCGGCCAGAAACTGCATGTGGCACCCACACAAACTTTTTTCAGCTTTTTCACCAATCTCAAGGAACTCACTTGTTTGTAGCGATGTCGTACACCTCCATAGAGTCCGTCAGCCCATTGTCAGTGACTCCTGCTGCCACATATATTTTGTCCTTATGAACAGTGGCTCCGAATAAAGAGCGTGCAACCTTCATGGGTGCGAGCTCCTTCCATTCAAATCTCTTGGCATCATATGCACACATCTTCTTCAGACAGCTCCTTTATAAGAGAGACAAAGAATGTTCTAGTCTTCTCTTCATATGACTTTTATTAAGAACAAAGCCTCACACTTGCCACAGATGGATATTAATGTTGTGATCCCACTTAATACTCACTTGTTTTCTCCCTTTCCTCCAATCACGTAAACAACATCATTGTGGGATATCGTTGCGTGTCCATAGACCGGATAAAGAAGTGGCTCTGATTCGCCCCATTTAAAAGAGCTGTAACAGTGTATATGAGTTAGGATTCAGTCCTGAGAGCAGCCGTCCAATTAAATCATTTACATTAACTCGTACTCACTGTCTGTCGTAGACCAAAACTGAGTCCAGCGTTTGCTCCTGGTCCTTCAGTTCCTTCCCGCCCAAAACAAAGATGGAGTTCTCAGCCTCGGCCAGCCCAAACAGGAAGCGGGGAGACGGAAGGGGAGGCATCCCCAGCCAATCAGCAGTGGCCGGGTCATACTGAGGTCAGAGGAGGTCAAACATTTGTGAATGGGTTACATCTACACCACCTGAAGTACACATGCTCCAGCACATGCAGACACAAACACTGCGGGTAGATGCACCAGGGTAAACCCCTTAACATCCAAAGTCCCTTTTTTTCCCCTTTATGTAGCTACATGTAAAATGTGTCACGCATCGTATTATCCAGGATTTCCCCCAAAATTCTCTCTGACATATCTGGTGTCTTTGCACATTAAAATACAACATAAAGTTTGTGGATTTGAACACACCCACCAACCGGTTTTTAAAGGTTTAGTACAAATTAGGGACATGCATTTTAAGTAATTTCCATATTTGAGTGCATTAATAATCACTCACAAAAAAGAAAATCTAATGTAAGAATAGAGTCCGAAACTAACACCCAAGCAAGTGCTGCACAAGCTTAAAGAATAAAGTATCTAAGATCAAGACCCTACCTGCAGGAAATAAGAGCACAGTGGATCCTCTTTGTTCTGTTCATCATAGAATAATCCTCCTGCCACAAAGATCTGGTTCTCCTTGGTGACCAGGCTGACGTGGTTCTTGGGAACTTGTGTGGAAAGTGATGCTGCGAAGCAGTCGTTCCCCTGGGGATCGTAGGCCACAGCACCTGCGTCATTCACCATCAGTATCAAGTTCCTGACAAACATGCCGAATCGCAGGTTATCGTTCAGGATGCCCGGCAGCAGACCTTCTTCCTCCTCATTATCCTCATTCTCTCCATCTTTCTCTGCTCCTCCGTCCTCCTTCTTGCTTTTGCTTTTTTTAACCTCGGGCATTTTCCCCACGAGAGCATCCCTAACCAGCTGTAGTTTCTGCTGCAGCTCAGGATTAAAGGCAATCAGTTTGTGTTTCTCCACTTTTTCCTTCAGGTAGTCCTCGCTGACCAGACGCAAACGAACGCAGTCCAGCAAACCTGGCAGATCTTTCTCTCTGCCCTGAGTGTCCTTAGACACCCATTTCATCAAAGCCTCGAACACCGCCTCCTCTGTCTCTACGTTCAGATTGTCGTTTGCTAAAATGGCTGCCAGCTCGCTGGGGAGCAGCTGCATGAACTCCTCATCTCTGGAGATGAGCTGGAAGCGCTCGCAGGCGAAGTTTCGAGCAGAGATGGCCAACCTGGGACAGTCGAGCATCAGGCCGAGCCTGAAGATAGCCAGACAGTTGCTCAGGCTCAGGCGCTTTTGTAGGAAAGACACACATACAGTGAAAATCGAAGGGATCTGGTACAAATTAGCCACTGCGAAGATGTCCTGGACGTTCTGCTCTGTCACATTGATTTTGGAGGTGTACAGGTACTTGAGGACCAGCCCCATGACGCCCGGCTCCACATCCTCCAGCACGATCTCTCTCTTTTTGCTCTCCTCCATGTCAGACAGGAAGATGGAGCGGAAGTACGAGCTGCAGGCGCACAGGACCAGCCGGTGGCAGGGGAACTCCTTGTCTTTGATCTTCAGCACGCAGTCAACCAGCTTTTCATTCTCCAGCAGGTCAAACAGGCCGTCCTGGAGCAACGTCTGCTGGTACATCCTGGGTTCATCCATGGGGTTTATCGGCAGAGCCATCGTCCTGGCAGGGGGGGTTTGAGGAGCCTTTCAGGGGCTTTAAATTAAACAAAAGTGAATCTTCTTTGCAGCAGAGTTTTAGTTTCTAGCCTGAAGAGAGGATTCAAAGACACAGTCACTCTGCTATTCACCCACACCAGCTGAACCCCGGGACGGCCCACTCCCTCAGCTGTCCTGACCCTTCAACTGAGCTCCAACTGGTAGGTTATTTATAGTCTGAGCGCTCGGTGTGGAGCTATGGGCTTCATTCTGGAACATGAAATGCAATAGCCACGCTTCAATCCCCCTTTCCCACCTCCACCTCCAACCCCACCCCTGCCCACTCCCCAGGAACATCCACCCACTCAAACAGCTGACACATTGCTTCATGGGAAATGTGTCCACCCTGAGTCATGAGTGGATGTTGAGTAGATGAGTTAAGAGGCTGCCCCCTGGGGTCTCTGTGACCGAGTCATTAAAGCAACAGTGTCACTCTGTCAATTTGTTATATTACTTCATTTACATGACAGCCACACTGAGGTGTTGCTGTAAGAAAAGTTATTCAATTGCTGGTAAAGCATGAAGCTGGTACTCTCCACTAGTTTCTAAAATTTTGAAGTCATGAAATTGAGACTGATTAGTTCAGGGTCTAAATTAGACAGGGTTTCCATGGTCATAGAAAACCTGGAAAAGTCATGGAATTTCTAAATCTCATTTTCTAGGCCTACTAAAATCCTTAAAAGTTATGGAAAAGTCAAGGAATTTTGTTGTGTTCAATGGAATCATGTGTTATTTCTCAGTGTCACTTTCCAGGAATTGAAAGTTGTGGTATTAGTGAAATACTTGAAAGTTCTGAAGAAGTCATGGAATTTTGTCTGTGTTTGTGTGCAGTGGAATTAATTGGTATTTCTAAAACTCATTTTCCAGGCCTGGAATAGTCACTGTATCAGTAAAATCCCTTAAAGTTTGGAGAAGTCATTGAATTTTGTTGAGTTTAATTGAATTAATTTTGGCATTAATGTTTAGTGGATAATCTTCCATGTAAAGAAATGTAACAGCAAATTTATTTTCTGTAGCTGTTGATGCTAGCTCTAATATCTGCTCATGCCATGACATGACTGTAAAAATAATGGACGTAGCTAATGTGACATCACCCAAGTCCAGTTTGAAGCCTTGAGTTCTGTATTTCGGCTGTAGGCACCTTGCTTTTTTGGAGCCAGAAGTGACCCTATTTGTGCGAGGGGTTGGATCTGACTGAGGAGCCAAGGACACTATCAGCAAACAGCCTGTCACGCAAAGCAGTCCCGCCCTTAATTATGAGTAATTTAAGCTTTAATAAAATGTAAACTGGTGAGTAATATAAAAACTCATCCCCTGTGCAGTTGTCAGGAATGTTGAAATTAGCTACTGAGACCAAAACTGTTTTTAGTACTAGGCTGTAAACATGTTTATATCTGCTGTAAAGTTGGACATTTTAACATAGAGGTCTATGGGGATTGAGCCAGCCTCAAGTGGCCATTCAAGGTACTGCAGTCTTTGGCATTTTGATGTTGGCTTCATTTTTCAACCCTGAAGCTTGCTTTTTAGTTTGATGTGTGACATATTGTTTATTATACACAGTAACTTTAATACAAGAATAACATTTGGAGTACACTACAGTATACAGTTTTGTCTCTGTACTTACACGTTGTGAATAGTCATGGACATTTTCTCATGAGTTCTTGAAAAGTCATCACAAAGTTTACAGATTTTCCCATGAAAATGTGTAGAAACTAAACTTTTTTCTTATTGTGAACAAATTCCATTAAAAGCCCAAAGTCAACGATGAATAAAGAAACCTCACATACACAAGTTTAGGGGCTCACTGTACGCCAATTATGTATTAATCCGCAGCTTAAAATAGTCCCGTACAAAGACACAGTTACCTTCTGTTTTAGAAATGTTTGCAAGGAAACTGCAGAGCCAGGTTGTTCTGGGAAATTATGAAGCCTTTTAAAAAAATAAAAATGTATTTTAATTTCAGTGTTTTACAGGTATGTTTTTACAATACATGTTTATTTGCAGGATGTTTTAGACATACAGTAGTCAGTCTGTTTTGTTACAAAAAAAGGAAATGACCCCTCGTTAATGTCAGTAAATGTCTTTTATCATACTGTTCAGGTAGTGATTCACCACAGGTGTGACCAGAGCTGTTTCACTGGACAGTGTTTGAAGGGTTTCCAGTGTCAAACAGGAACAAAGCTGCCAACTGCTGATGCAACGCTACAGAAATACTTCACAGCCCTAATGACGAGACTAAACACTGACTCACACACTGTAATAAGCCTCTTTCTCTCATTCATATTCAAACAGCTCTGTCAGAAAGGAAACTCTCCAAAAGACAAAAAACATTTGAACAAATCTTTAAAGTTTATTTTTTTGCATTTGTGACAAAGGTTTCAGAAATATGTAAATTTACTTTTGATGTCCCTACAGTGTTGGTATACACTCATTTTTAGAGGCTACAGGACAGTGTGCAGATGTACTCTATGTTCCCCTTTTAGGTACAAACAGTTAAATGATGGTAAACCTATTTACAGTTAATGTTGTTTTCTACATCAGCAGACAACCATTCACAATTTATGTTTTAAAATCCAGACTGGTGTTAATACTCTTGGCTGTATACATCCATCGCTGTTAGTGAAGTCAACATCAAATATCTACTCTGCTTTTTCTTTGCTAGGGTCTGCAGGGGGTGAGGCAGCGGGTGCAGCTGCAGCGGTGGTCGGAGCGGTGGCGGCAGCGTTTGGAGGGGGAGCAGGAGGAAGAGGATCGGGGTCATCGATAAGGGCCTGCCTCCTCTCCCTCTCCTTAATCACTTGAATCAAGCAGTAGGTCACAAACATGACGATGATGGTGGTTATAGGGAAGCCTGGCAAGGTAAGAAAACTGGTTAATAGAGTAGGTCAGAAACTTAAACCCTGTTCAAAGTAAAAACACAAAATCACCTTTGAGAAGCAGACGCTTGGCGACCAATTTGGCAAAGTCCAAACTGTTCAAGGCCAGGATGTTGTACAACACAATGCTCCAGAAGTTAAAGGTGTTGAAGATGGCTCTGATCCGGCGTGACGTTGCCTCCGTCATTGCCGTCTGTAAATAAAACACGATTAATATACAAAAAGTATTTTGTGTCCTAACTGAAATGTAAAAGGCAACCTCAGCTAACGAACCTCAAAGGAGGCAAAAGGCTCCATGGAGAACAACTTGGCGGTCCACAGCTCAAAGTTGAGGCCGAAGCAGTTAAAGAAAGCCCAGATCAGCACCACCTCGCAGGGTCCCAGCCAGATGATGGTGACGCCGAAGGTACACAGTGTAGCTATCAGCTCCTCCACCACATTATCATGTTTTCCACCCAGGTAATCGTACACGTACCTGCGGGTAATGAGACAGCATCACAACCTGCAAATTTGTCAAGACTGTCAGTGTTATTCAGTGTTATCACTAAGATATTTGAACAACCCCCTCACAGCTCTTTTTAGTGTTCAACCTGAAGAGAACCCTCTAAGAAACAGCCAATCTAATGTAATGTATACACTACTTTTCTACTCTGGACTTGGAGCAGAGGTAGTCAGAGGCTCAGCTATATAATTCAGCACTAACCAAGTTATTAAAAGAGTCTTAAAATCAATTCTGAAGTTAACTGGCAACCAGTGGAAGAAGGGGAGAATTGGGATGATATGCGACCTATAATTTGTCCCAGTTAAAACGCGAGCTGCAGCATTCTGCACTAGCTGAAGCCGAGTTACTGAAGCTGTACTGAGGTGTGTAAACAGTGCATCGCAGTAGTCGAGGAGCGAGAACACAGAAGCATCAATAAGCTTTTGTAGGTCAGGAAAAGACATTTGATTTTGATAATATTTCTTAGGTGGAGGTAGCAGGATTTAATGAGATTATTGACATGTGGTTCAAAGTTCAATTAAGAGTCAAGACTGATGCCTGAATTTCTCACTGTAGATTTTATATTTGTTGTCAGAGGGCTAATAAAGGGTTGTAATTTCCTTGCTAGGTGGTCAGGGCCAAAGATGATTACTACTGTCTTGTGTGAGTTTAGCTGCAGAAAATTACAAGTCATCCACTTCTTAAATCTTTGAACCCTGAGCAAATTGGTGCAACGTCTTTCAAAAACATGGGAGAAAAGGTGACTTGATATGAAATGTCCCAAAAATTGCCAAAAATTAATAGATTTAGATTTTTTTTAAACAAGGGAAAAAAAATTTAAGCTTTTTTTTCCAGGTCATTTCCTTGTTTGTTTTAACTTTTTTTTGTAATTAATTTTCCGGATTTTTAATTTTAGTTTCTTGCAAATTTTTTGGGTCATTTCTTCTTTCATTGCTCATTGCCTTCTTCCTATGTTTTTGGAAGAAATCAATCCAGTATGCTCAGGTTTCAAAGGGTTAATAGCAGTGAAGCACTCCATATATATTGGATATATTGTAATTTTTGCCAGTATCCCTTATAGCAATAAGTGACAACTCATCTGACTGATAACTCATACCGATATCAATATATCCACTTTTGTCCTACCTAATTTTAGTGATGGTCTAGTCTCTTCAGTAGTGGAATTAACATTATATCATGCATTCATACTCTTGTCATGATGGCCCTCCAGCAGATAGAGACATGAAATACAATACTTTTAAATGTTTATAATAATAATTTATGGTGCAACTAGAATATTTTTACCATATTACTGATACTGTGTACTGAAAACAAAATAAATAAAGTGGTATAACAATAATAAGGAGAAGAAAAAGAAGAAGACTTTCATGTAATTTAGCGATCTTACTTGCACAGCCAATCGTTGATCCCTCTGTCAAAGTGTCTGTAAAAGGAGGAAAAACACAGGTTCAGTTTAACAGATTCATACGGTATAATATATAATCAGCCAAATGTGATCAAGCTCTGTAAACTTGACTCACGTTTCAGCAAACACGTAGAGCATAGTGATGCATTTTGGTGGCTTGGGCGGGTCCAGATGATCCAGTCTGGACACTGTGTTGATGACCCCGAACATGACAGCTGCTTTCACCCAGTCATACACCAGGTTAAAGTAAGCTAGGCCCACTGGAAACAACAACAGTGTGCTGTCACACATTTAGAACAATTAACAGCAGGTACACCATGTTACTTTGTGCCAAACCAGTCTTCTCTGGTTAACATGTCATAGCATTAAGTCTAAAAATGAATTGTTATTTCAGGGCAGTGGCACAGACCCAGAGCCCAGTCAGAGGCGTGTCTCAGCAGCTTCAGGTCAGTGGGGATGGTGAGGATGTACATGAAGTGGAAGAGGACGTCCACTACGATGATGACTCCCAGGTGAATCAGGCCCTGCACGCTGATGTTCCACATCTCCCACTCTTTCCTGGTCAGGTCTGACTTGTTGGCCTGCAGGGGGCAGCAGACACATGTCACAAAACCAGACACCTCCACATCTCTGTGCTACAGCTCTGTAAGGGGCTCTTGTCATTTTGCTATTGTGTGCCTCCTCATCTCCTCTCTCCTCCATCCTCCAGCCTGTGACCCAGAAATCAATCTCAGCGTGTTAGTCTCAATTCTTCAAATGCACCCTGAGGAGGGAGGAAGCTTGCCAGAAAAGCTATGAGCAATGACACACAGGTGTATCCTTTGCGGGAGTATTTTTGGCACCTGTGACACGTAAAAGGCATGACACACAAATGATGATGCAGCTGTGTCTTTAAAATGACGGCTCCGAAGCATAGATGTCTCATTTTGTTAGAAGCCTGTTGCCAGACTCCTCTCCTTGTGTCTCTCCTCGCCTCCTCCACTCCAATTTCAGGTAGGAGGGACTGAGACAGAAGGAAAGGAATTGAGGAATACAAACTGGGAAATGAGAAAAGCCTAAGGTATCCTCTGTGACAGGGCTTCCTCTTGCCTTGCTGGATCCTTGGTTTTGTCGTGTGATCCTCAGTTTAGCTTTTTTCCTGCTTAAACCTTGTCCCAAAAGTCATTTATTCAACTTCCTGTTGCCTGCGCCACACTGACAGTTATTGGATGATTTTACCTCTTCAAGCCTAAATATTCAGATAACACAGGGAAAAACATTTCTCTTTTCTGTAGACATATGCAAGCACACATTTCTTTGTTTAAGGGACAGCACATCACAAAGGTTGGGAGGCACCTGATCCAGTGATGCATGAGGTGTTTGAAGGCTTTTAACTTACTTGAACATAAAACTTGTCAAAGGTCATAATGGGCCCGAAATAGAAGAAGGGGAGGTAGAAGTTGTACTTGAGCAGCTCCAGGATGTTGTAGTTTCCATCTTTCCTCTCGCAGTTCTCCAGAGCAAAGCTCATGCAGCGCATGATCGTAAACCCACAGCCTCCGTAGAAGAGAACGTGACGCAGCTCAAAATCTCCCTCCACAAAACCCGCCTACATGGAGGAGAAATAAAGCAGGAGACAATCCCAATAATATTCATAGCTTTTGTAACGTAACCTCTGTAAAGTGGTAGCAGTTTACCTGCCAGGACACGAAGGGTTCACACTTGAATGTAGCGAGGGTACAGAGACCAGTGACGAAGCAAAGCCAGCGGATTTTCACTAAGGAGATGCTGTAGAGCAGAATGCAGTGGGACAGGATGAGGGTGACGTAGGTCCAGCCCATACTGGTCCACACGGCCAGCAGCCCGTACACCATGTACACCAGGGACCTGTACTGTGGGAGAGAAATGTAGTGTCACTACCAGAGGTGGAATGTCACCAAGTACTTTAACACTTTAACTCCATTTTATGCAGTTTTATACTTGTACTCCATCACACCTTAGGGGCAAATGTACTTTTTAATCCGCTGCATTTATCTGACAACTTCAGGTACCTTTTTAGATATTTTTCATGCCCTTACTGTCCAATGAAAACCACGTATCTCCAAATTTGGTGATTTCAAATGTGCATTTTTCAGATAAATTGAATGATAAGTGTTCCTAAATGCATTGAGAAAATGTTCCTACTTCTTAGAGAAAGAGTGCAGGACTTTTACATGTAAATTAACTTATTTGCCAAACAAGTTAACACATGCTGATTCACCCTAACACTGCCAAGGAATACTTCCTATATCAGTGTTGGTGTCAGGCATCAGTGGCACTGAAAGTAACATGTTTTTAGATTAGTTTGTTTGTTCTTTGTCTTTTTCAGTGTGGGTCTGCTTTTCATTTTGTTTTCTCAATGCCGTGTGTGCATGTGTGTGATTCTGATGTTTTCGTCTGATTCTGTGTTGACAGTTTGAAGTAATGATCTTGGAAAGGAGACAAGACTGTAGCAACAGAGCAGTGGCTAGGAGTATGACGGAAAATCCTAAGAAGCGTACAATAAAAGTCCCTGGAGTGGATGCTCCAAATAAAAGATCCTGGTGCTTTTTCCATCTGGGCCAATTAGGGTGTGACGACGTCCTTTCATAGGGCTTAAGAGAGGTGGAAAAATGCACATCTAGGCATTCTGATCCTTCTTCAATTGAATGCAGACCTCATGTTAGCAGATATTGTCACCCAGAAACTCTGGTCTCTAGGCGGTCCTATTTGAGGGTGATTGTGTGCACTCTGAAACCTTGGTTTAGGGAGTATTAATATTTACGAACACCCTTCCCCTAGGTTACCTGCATCAGGGCAGTTCTTTGTGTTTTTCATGCAAGAGCTTTGCTTGCCTAATGATCACCTAATTAGTGTATTTTTATTGACACCCTACCCCCATATTATCAAAGAGTTATTTGTTGATTATTATTATTATTGATTTTGGTTTTTTTTTCATCATGAAGGCTTTTGTGAAATTTGTTTCTTCAAGTGACTATTTTTTATATGATACGATTGGTAACTAGTTCTCAGGCTTCCCGACTAGCTGCAATCTGGGGAATCAGTACTGCTACGTACTTATAGAGCTTTGCTTAGAGGTCCAGTGTGTAGAATTTCGGGGGATATATTGGCAGAATAGTAAGTACATTGTCTTCAGTATATAATCACCTGAAAATAAGAATCATGTTTTCGTTACCGTAGAATGAGCCTTTTATATCTACATTTGGAGCAGGTCCTAGTCTTTGGAGATCGCTATGTTGCACCGCCATGTTTCTACGGTAGCCCAGAACGAAAAGAAAACAAACACAGACTCTATTTGTATTTTTTCATTGGCCACTGTAGTTCAAAGCACCTCTGTGATGAGCACTAACTTTAAAAGTGAAACTGTTTTTACCGGTTTAAATCACTGGGTCCGTTTGTTTTGAAGAGGAAGAGACCTCTGTGGATAATTCGGCTTCTGCTAAAAACTTCCTGAACGTCTGGATCAGAAATTAGATCAGCAAACATTAGCAGGTGCCAAGCAAGCCAGGTGACTGTGACATGCCAAACAGAGTAGGAGAAACACTGATTTGTAACGTGAAATTGCGTCTTTTTACTGGTTTTAATCACCTTATCTGCTTGTTTTGGAGAGGAGGAGACCTCTGTGAAAGATCTGGCTCCCAGGAAAAATCTCCTGAACAATGAACACTGGAAGAATTAAACCAGGAGAAGTTTCAGCTGGTTGCAGTCTGCAATCCTCACCTCTAGATGCCACTAAATCCCACACGCTGGACCTTTAAGTAAGGCTTTGAACGCAGCACTTTTACTCTTAGTGGAGTATTTTTATACAGTGGTATTGGTACTTATAGTTAAGTAAAGGATCTGAATGCTTCTTTCTTCACTGGTCACCACGTTGCATCTCATAGGGTTGACACAGTAAGGGTGTCTTTTAAAAGCTGGTTAAGAAATCTAATGATGCAGCATGTGTTTAGATTTGTAAGTTGTAAAAACAAATTGATCCAGGATGCTTCAGATAATAACATCTGTTAAGGAAAGGGTTGACTCTGCTGACACACGGTACAATGTCCAGTGTTGTTAACCAAATCAGACTGACACTAGTGATTGTGCTAAATATAGATCTGCTCTTCTATTTGTTGACTTTTTCATTCTTCATCCACAGTCATCCCTCCATCTCACTCCGTCTTTTTCTTTCCAGCTGGTCCCATTCATCATCTGCTGTTTAGCTAATGATATAAAAAGCAACTGGGCAATGTAGTAAAAATAAATTGTGACAAAGAGGATTTCAAATGTCACCAAGTATTCATAATAACAACACAGTGAGAGGCGGTTTCTTCCACCTCATGTTACACTGGCAAAACGTTTTGCTCGGATCATTGAACCCAAATCCTTTCCGTTCTTTACTACATTCTTCTTCCTGCAGCAGCTCAATCACTTAATCAATTAGTCGATCAGTGGAAGCACCTGTGGAGCCAACATGGAGCAGATCTTAGCGAACAGCACGTGGCCAGAGAGAGCAAACAGGATGTGCTCTCTGAATGTGGAAAACCACATCACCCACTCAAAATCAGCCACGTCCTGCAGGTCAGTAAAGAAAAAGTATAAAAATTAGACACATTATTTACATCAGTGACAAAATGTCTTGATAAACTATGAAAGCTTTCGCACCATTTTCCTCCCAAAGTAGTACCATCCTGGCTTCACACTGGATTTGAACGTCTTTCTGTTTGCACTGGCTGGAAATAGGAAAAGATCAAATCTACTGTGAATTTAAAAAAATACAATTAAATCATGAAATTTAAACCAAATCACAGAAGCAACACACATACATTTACATTTTCCTTGTCCCTGAATGCAGATGTAAAACTTTTGTTCCAAGTGACAGTGAAACTCCAAATAAAAGCAGGAGCAACACAGGATCTATTTTCTTCTTGTGCTCTGTGGTATTAATACTGACACCTGATCTCCTCTCTGCGTGGTCTGCATAGCTCCAACTCTTCGCCCTCATACTGTGACACTGCGCCTGTACTGTACGTACACTGCACATTGTGTCGTCTGAATGAGACTGCACTACACAAAGCTAAAGATCTCACTCATGCCTCAACGTCAGGCTCACAGTCCAGACTCATTTTTGGGTACACTCTGATATGTTCAAAAAGATTTGCGAAGTTTATCCATGAGTTTGTGTTTGCACATCTGCATCAGAGTGCGGGTGTAAATGTGGAAAGGATCTAACTATAACTTATTGTAGTTGAGCAGCCTTTTGAACATCATTAGACTTCACTGTCATGGCTCACTGGGACACTTGAGTAATGTCATCAGTAACACCTGTGCTTCTCCTACTATAGTAAGCCAAAATGGCTGCTGTGAAAAGGCCTATGTGTGCATATTGAGGGCACTATATAGCGCATGTATTTCAGTCTCAGGGTGTATGCAGTCAAATTAAAGTGGCGGACCGTAAATGTATTAAATGTAATCAGTTCCCAAAATGGTTGCATATTTATTTTATGTTGATCATTTTCAATAAGTAAAGCAGTGGCGCGACTTGTCCATCCATTAGATTTGTTTTAAGTACTGAGGTTTTGTTAGCAAAAAAAAAAATCTGGCATTGGAGTGGACAATGCTGTCATCTACCTCCTACACAGATGTTTGTCACCTGGAAAAGGCTGGGAGAATTATGTTTGATTTCTCCAGTGTCTGTAATGTCGTAAAGCCCACGCTTCTGAGTGACAAATCAGAGTGCACAGGGGTGGACCACGACCTGACGGCATGAATCCTGGACTGTGTCATCAACTGACCACAGTATGTGAGAATACGGGACTGTGAGTTGGGGCCTTGTAGGGAACAGTGCTGGTTCCCGTCTATATGGCAAACTTCAAAAGTTCTCTGATGACTCTGTGATTGTCGGCCTCATCAAGAACGGAGACAACAGGGAACACAGAGAACTGACCCAGGGCTTTCTGGGTTGGTGACAGAAAAACCATCTTCAGATCAATGCATTGAAATTCATAGAGCTGGTGGTGGACTTCTACATATGGAAACACTCTCCTCCTGTACTGGTGAACATCCAGGGAATGGACATTGGGAAGAACCTGGCTGTCCACCTGAACAATAACTGGACTGGACAGACAACACAAATGCTGTATAAAAGAGGACAGAGCAGACTCTATCTGCTGAGGAGACTCAGGTCTTTTGGACACCTGAGGAAAGTTTTCGACTCTGCGGTGGCATCAGCCATCTTCCAAGGAGTGGTACATTGTGGTAGCAGCATATCGACAGCTGACAGGAAGAGACGTCAGAGACTGGTTAAAAGTCCAGCTCAGTTCTGGGATGCTCCATCAACCCAGTGAAGGTGGTGGGAGGAAAAAGAATGATGACTAAGCTATCATCTTTAACCATGTCCCTGTTTTCTGCTCATTATATCCTCCTGAGACCCTGTGTCCTTACATGAGGACATCACATTTTGGCTTTACTTGACCGAATACTTTATTCTATTTAATTTAGACCTGTTGTCCTCGTTCATGGACACTTTTTTGTGCCATGTAGTGGTAGTAAGAGCACAATACACCAATCCATGTAAAAACAAGATGGCAGCCATCTCTGCCGAGTCAGTCTGCAGCCGATCCTGACACAAAAGTGGACAAGGTCCAAAACCTGATCACATTTTATGGTTGAAACTTATTTATTTGTAACTAATAATGTTCGTAGTTTAATATGGTAACAAATTTGACCAATTTTAGCAACAGTAAGCTAAGACAATTAATGAAGTTAATTTGGAAGCACTGGTTTGAAGACACTGGGACTTTATCATCTCGTTTGAGGACATTGGGACTTAATTATCGTTGACAATGTTTAGTTTTTTATACTTATCAGGTCCTACTGATCCCAAATACTTGGAAGAAATTAAAAAAGTATACCAAACAAAAGTTCAGGTCTCAGGAGGATATTGATTTGCTTTTTTACTGATGCTTCTTTCTTTGCACTTTCACCTCTGCTGCTGTAACAATGAACAATATCCCTGCTGTGGGACCAATAAATGATTATCTCATCTTATTTTATCTGATCTTTGCTCTGCTTTGATTAATTGACATCTCCCCCCTCTTTTGTTGCAACTTTTTGTGAGGAACAATTGGCAGATTTTTCATCTTTATTAAAACATAAACTCCGTGTTTATTGGCACATGGTGACATAGATCTGCCCAACTTCAACTTGAGCAGAGGTCTAATCATCCAGAACCATTGTGTGGGTACTACGTGCTCTATCGTAGGTAGCTGGACTTTCTTGAAGCTCTTGAGGACATCTCACCTCTCATCTAAAAGGCTTCTTCAGTTCTAACTGCGTGGTGGGGAGTCGCAGGCTTTTAACCCTGTGTGGGTGTGAGCTCCTGCAGAGTCGTTGAGGTTCACAGGGTTCACACCCACACAGGGTTTCAAGCCTGCGACTCCCCACCACGCAGTTAGAACTGAGGGAGCCTCTTGGATGAGAGGTGAAACATCTCCAAGAAGAAATCCAGTTTCCTACGATACAGCACGTAGGATTACCATGACCTGGATGACTGACAATCACCACCAACATCTGTGTGGGTGTGCTGGGCTCTGCATGGGCCGAAAGTCCATTTGCTCCTATTGAAGATTTTTAAAAAAACAAATAAATATATGGTTTAATTTTCTAAAGAGGCCTGATAAATGGTGTTTTTGTTGGGGACTATTTTAAGGTGTGGATTAAGACACGTTTGGTGCTCTAGTGACTGGACTCCAGGGAGTATTTACAGAACAGTGTATGTGGGATCTACTCATTAAATACAGTGCTCCATGCTCATTGTTATGAAAAAAAGTGTCTCCCAGTGCAACAGTGCAACTCTCTGATGGGAACACTGGAGCTCTATGGCACAGGGGACTAAGCTAGATCAGGTTTCAGATACACAAGAACTACTTGTAAGGACTGTAGGATCAGTTCATTGTTGTTTGTTGTTTTTGTTGTATTGTGGGGATTTATTGACAGTAACGTGGTTTTGAAAAGATTTGATCTGGCATTTTTATGTGAGCAGTTTTCAACACAGGTCATTGTGTACATGTCAAACAATGTCAGAGTCATATTCATTAACTGTATTTCACAAGCATGATATTCAAGCACTTTCTCCATTGTGTGTGTTTGCGCTCTCTCATACTCACAACTGGACACGTCAAAGATCCAGCTGGCAGCCCAGAACATGGCCAGACAAAGCACCGTGTTGTAGAAATAGATCTCATATTTGGGAAGCGCAGCTTTGATCCCCATGGTGATGCAGACAGGAAGCAGGGTCCTGAACACACCAACAACAGACCGGTCAACACTTTATCTGTAAAGCCAACCCAGGTTTTGTTTCAGCTACGGAAACTGGCGGTGACCACCTCGGTATCATACTTACTTTGGTACAACAGGAGGGAGGACACATTGTTGTATACAACTGTGAGGTTAAAAGTAAAATGTGCAACAATGTTTGTATGAGAGGCATCAGCTCCAACTGTGACTAATAATAAACTTCTCAGCTTGTCAATCATTTCTGATTTAGGTCACTGTCACGTGAAGTACTTGCTCTGAAATAGTGTTGAAAATTGAAGTGTTAAGGTAAGTCTCCAAATTGTACTTGCACAGTAGCATGCAAAATTTTGGGCACCCCTGGTCAAAATTTAATTTACTGCGAATAGTTAAGTAGTAGACGAACTGATCTCCAAAAGGCCTGAAGTTAGAGATGACACATTTGTTCAATAGTTTAAGCAAGATTATCACCCCTAATCATTTTGATTTCAATCTTTTACAGTCTCAGAATAACAAAAATGGAAAAGGGCCTGAAGCAAAAGTTTGGGCACCCGGCATGGTCAGTGCTTTGTAGCACCCCCTTTAAACTTTTTGTAGCCACTCACCAACAAAACAACAGTAAAATATTCATTTAATAATATTAACATTAATACTATTAATATTAATTTATGTTCCTCATTGTGAGTTTGTACATTATTAATTGTTCTAACTCTGACTCCATGAAGGTTTTTTTTTTGCACAGTGCACCACCACTCTAGAGTCTGATAAATCTCCCTGCAGGTCTTTTGCAGTCAAACAGGAGTTTTCTTGGTCTTCCAGACCTCAACTTCACCTCCATAGTTCCTGTTAACTGCCATTTCTGTATAACATTACTCACTGAAGAAACAGCTACCTGAGAACACTTTGCTATCTTCTTATAGTCTTCTCCTGCTTTGTGGGGATCCGTTATTTTAGTTTTCAGAGTGCTGGGCAGCTGTTTAGAGGAGCCCATGGCTGCTGACAAGGTTTCAGGAGTCAGAATATTATAAAGCTTTGAAATCTGCATCACCTGGCCTTTCCTAACTATCACCGTAAACATGCTATAGCTCTAACAAACTTGGGACCCAGATAAAAGTTGTCTTAGAGCTTAAAATGTGTTGGGGTGCCCAAACTTTTGCTTGGTGCTCCTTTCATTTTTCCACTCTAAAATTGTACAAAACTAAAATAATACACTACTACTCTTGCTTAAAATGTTGTAAAGCACGTTTCACCTTTAATTTCATGCCTTTTGGGGCTCAGCTCATCTTCTAATTAACTATTTGCAGTAAATGAAATTTTGACCAGGGGTGCCCAAGCTTTTGCACGTCACTGTACAAGTAGAATTTGGAGATACTTACCTAAATACTTAAATTTTCTTCTGCTTTATATTTACATTTTACTATATTTCAAAGGGAAATATTGTATTTTTACTTCATTTTTTGACCAGGGGTGCCCAAACTTTTGCATGCCACTGTAGGCGTACAGCAGGCTACAGCACTTGAGTAAATGTATTTTACTTTCTACCACTGCCTTGTGCTGCTAGGAATTAATACATCAATAATTTAACACTGTTGGGGGAACTTTTTTTTTTTTTTTAGAACTTTTGTTACCAAACAAACCATCACTGCCAAAACTTATTTTACTGATATGTTTTACTTGAATAAAAGTAGCAATACCTTAATGGGAAAACTCTCAAAATGTAACTTAAGTTGCAGCTAAAACTAAAATATCAGAAGTAAAAGTACTCATTTGGCTCCTTACAGAGCTCAGATTTAACTACTTTTATAACAATGCAGCATATTTCACAAGCTCATTCTGGGGTTTCTATGTTAAATGCAAAGTAACTAAATCTGTCAAATGCTATTTCTACTATAATATGTAGTGGAGTTGAAGAATAAGGTAACATTTAATGGAAATAGTCAAGTTAGGTAATCAAATTAACCACAGTGCTGCACTTGAGTGAAGGCTGTGTACACTTCTGCTGCTTCTTCAAGCTATGTAGGCTAAAAATAAATCTAACTTGCAAATTTATTTAATTTTATTCAACCTTTATTTAACCAGGATTTACAAGAGAGACCTGGCCAAGGTAGCAGCCAATCAAAACACATTTAAAATGCAACAAATACAACATATGATACAAAAATCCACAATAAAACTCTGTGACCACATTCTTTATGATGCCCTTAAATTCATCAATAGATACAAGTGTTTCTAATTTTAGATCTTTGTGATGATTGTTGTGTGTCCAAGGTGCTTAGTATATTAGCCTTTACAATACAGCTGCAGGCTTCATCCTGATGTTTCCTCTGTAACATCATTTTTTCTTTTATATTCAATAGCCATTTGTCTCTGTGAGGTTATTGTTTTAAGACATAAAAGCCTCCATCATTTGGGAATTTTAACTGCAGGACTCTCTTGTGATGATCAGGTACAAGGAACAGTGGAAGGCAAGTTTCCACTGATTATATTTCACCGACAAAGTGCAGCTGCCTGCTATTTTTAACCAAACTATTTCTCCCCAATAAAGTTATTCACTAGTTCTTGTGCATTGAAATAATCTGTATTGCTTTGTATGCTGACACAAATTCAAACTTATCTTTCAGGCTTACAGATAATTTACGAGCAAAAGATGTTGTTATCTCTATTTAAGTCTGTGCCTTTTTCTCCTCACAATGCCTGCTGGTGAAATGCCACACGGTCACGCACTCCAGTTCGCCCTCCGCAGCACCTGTTGTGATACTGACCTTGAACGCAGCAGTTGCGTGTCCGCAGAAAGTTGCTGTAAAAGCGCACCTTTATTTTCGATTCGTTCAAAAGAGAGGGAAGACGCAGATTAAATTGTCATATTACCAAAAAAGAAAAGTAATAAAATGTAAACTTGAACATCTGCTCAGGGTGGGCTGCGGGTCCCTGTGACTCCCTGAGAGGGAGCTGCCACCGGTTAAAGGTGACACGATGTATTTATACTTTGACCACTGACACAGAGGGGGCGGGACAGGAGGGCTGGAAAGACACACAACTTTTTATCATGGCATGTTTTAACTTCCCCAAACACCTACAGTACTTCCTCACTGATGCAGCTACATATATGTGCAGAATAATGTGTCTTCATTAAGTTAAATCACATAAAGCATCAAACTGCATCATTACAACCAAAGGAGCATGAACTCCTATGTTTATGTGATTGTTACATATTTAATGTAGGAATGTTAAATTATTTTACATTTGCAAAATGTCACTTTCCTCATGCTGGTTGCCAGATCTGTTTTGGGAGCGTCTAAGCCTGCTGCAGTTTTGAGCTGTAGCCAAACGTCCATGCCTCTCACATCCTACAATGACCTGTGAAACAACACGCAGTGCCGTCTAGTTACAGCAACACAAATACAAAGCAGTGACATGCAGCAGCTGAAAACACAAAGCAAACCCAAAAAAGGAAAAGAACAATGCAGTATATATTTATTATAAAAGTCTAATCAATGCATACAGCACCAAGAAATGTATTAAACTCAAGTCCGTAGCTGGCTGTATCTCTGTTTATTGCTGTCACAGTATCAGTGCTATGGATCCAAGAGAAAATAGCCTTTTCCTGTACGTATAGATACAAATTCATATGGCAAATAAACTTCCTGTATCATAAAATGACTTTGGGGAAATGTAAAATCTTTCTTCACAATGTGGTCCCTGTGCATAATGTAGCTAGACGAGTCCCAGTTTGGCTACTCCTTCTTGCTGGTCTCCTGTCCTTCAAAGATGGGGTACTTTGTCTCCACCTCAGCCCACGTCAACGTGCCGTTAGCCAGATCTCGAACAATCCCTGGCAACTCCGAGACCTGCAATGTGATTTTGTGTATTAGAACAAAAAAAATCTGCAAGTTTGATATCATACACGGCCTCTATTTTTAATTAAAGCTGCAGTTATCGGGTTGTTCTACCTCGGCCCTGATCTGCCTCATTGAGTCGCGGTCTCTCAGTGTAGCTGTGTGAGGCGTCTTGTTCACAGTGTCGAAGTCAATGGTGATGCCAAACGCCACTCCGATCTCGTCGGACCGGGCGTAACGTCTCCCGATGGATCCTGATGAGTCGTCCACTTTGTGGGACACACTGTTTTTCATCATGGCCTCAGCTTAAAGGAGAAAGAAGACAGAGATCAGTCATCAGTTTGCAAATCATGGTTATGTTACATTGTACGTTATAATGTAGCAGATAAGTCAAAACTTTATGTTTCAACAATGCTAGGGTTAACGTGGTTATGTTTAGGAACAAAAACCACCTGGTTAAGGTTAGGAAAACATCCTGTTTTGGCTTAAAATACCCAATGGTGGAAGAATCACAATGGCACAATCGCAGCTGGAAAAGCTGCCGATATCTCTGTAAAAAAAAAAACGCTTTTCCTGGCACTGACCCAGCAGGAAACGCAGCAAATTTTTGGTAAAAAACAAACGCTTTTCGTGGCACTATCCTGGCTGTAAAAAACAATTGCTTTTTGTGAAACTAGCCTGGCTTGAAATACAGTGATGTCTTGGTAAAAAACAACTGCTTTTTGTAGCACAGACCCAGCGGAAACACAGCAAATTTTTTGTAAAAAAAACAAAAAAAAACAACCGCTTTTAATGGCGCTATCCTGGCTGGAAATTCAGCGATGTCTTGGTAAAAAAACAGCTGCATTTTGTGGCACTGTCATGGCTGGAAATACAGTGATGTCTCGATAAAAAACGGCCACTTTTCGTAGAAGTGACCCAGCAGGAAATGCAGCAATATTTTGGTAAAAACCAATTACTTTTCCTGTCACTATCGCTGGTGGAAAAACAGTGACATTTTGCCAAAAAACACTGCACATTAACTAGCTAAAAATGTGTTGAAAGTGCAGCAATTACTTACCAAAAATACACGTTTTGTTGTTTTTTTTCTCAAACAGAGGTCTGCAGCTTGGCGGCCATCTTGCCTAAGTGCCATGCCATTGAAAATCCCCTACACTTCCCCATGACAAGTCAGCTCATTCACCATATCACCATCCTTAAATCATACCATCTCCATGGGGTCTAATCATCAGTGACCTTTCACATTTTTCATTTATATGTGCACGTTAATAAATATTTCTTTAACTATAAAAAACTGGTCTCCCCTGATGTCCTGATTGAATTATGCTTATTTGATTTAGATGAGAAGATCAACACCACTCTTGTTAAATATTCCTTAAATGTGAGGCTACAGGCTGCAGCCAGTTAGCTCAGCTTAGCTTAGCATAAAAACTGGAGCCTTGAAGAAGTTACTGCACCTCGTCAGGAATAGTCCGGCACATAATCCAGCTTCATATTTCCATCAGAGTGGTGTTGATCTTCTCATCTAACTCTTGACATGAAAGCAAAATGAGAGTATTTCCCAAAATGCCAAACAGTTTCTTTGAACTTCATAATACTGTATTGAAATCTTAAAGTTAGTATGACACTCACATAGCTGTTGGACAAATGGCATAAACTCCTGGTTTTGGCTCAGAGGCAGGATGGAGCATTTGTACGGAGCCACAGTGGCAGGGAAGCTGAAATACTGTAGAAAAAAAGTCACTTAAATGAAGCAATCACATGTTCCTCACTCAGATCTCATTCCTTGTTTTGAAGCATTCTTACCGTCCTCTGTTCATCCCCCTGCCGGATACGGAACGAGTGCTCGAAGATGGAGTACATGATTCTGCCGATGCCAAAGGACGGCTCGATTACATTGGGAACAATCTCCTCCACTGTGGGAAAATAGAGACGGTTGTTTTCCCACATGAACAAACTCACTGTTCTGCTCTGAAGGCAGGTTCGGTGTCACTTCTTACCATGCAGAGTTTTCTGGAACCTCTTCACACTGACCATGTCTTTGGTCAGTTTAAATGTCTTGTTGTTTGTCTCGACACTGAACTCCCTAAACACATAAACATCACCAAATTAACATGCAATATAAACATGCACACATTCACAAATAAACCTAACAGACTTTTCTGCATTCATTAATTACCCCTTCTCATTGAGAATCTTCTCCTGATCAGTGATGTAGCATTCGTCACAGGCAGCCAGGTACTCCAGGACAGACTTGGCATCTTTCTTGTAGGCTGTTCCTATGGCTCCCTTATTGGGCTCAAACTGGACAACATTTACCACTTTGTGTGATGAAGTCAAGGAGTAAAACAGGAGTCCAGTTTGCACGTAGAAGACAGAAATTAGGGTCAATTAGCTTAAGAAGGCAGATAGGAACTCCAGATAAAGACTGTAAGTGAACTTAAAGGGACAGTTCAACCCAAAATCAAAAATACATATTTTTCCTATTAACTCTAAGTCCATTAATTTATCTAGATTGGTTTGGTGTGTATTGGTCTGCCTACTCTCTAATGTACTAGAACAAGATGGCACTCAGCTTGTGATGCTCAACGTGACAAAAGAAATACATTTGAAAAACTCAACAGTAATGTCTCTTTCCAGAAATCATGACCCAGTTACTCAAGATAATCCACAGACCTTGATGCAAGCAGTTTCATGTAGGGACTATTTTCTTTCTACTGAACTACCCATAAACCCTATCATCGCACAGAAGGAATCGTGCATCTACTCATGGATGAGAAGTTCGTACTCATGCAGCAGTAGGTGCACGCTTACTTCTTCCTGTGGGTGTTACCTGTACATTTTTGGACACCTATTTGAAAAGCACAAGTAAGAATGTTGTTAAAAATGTATTATTCAAGGATCCCCTGCAGAAATACTTAAAAATACATAAAAATATCAAATAAATCATTTTAATTTCAATAATTAAATATTAAATAATTTTTATTTCAAAAGTTAAACTTTTTCTTTTCAGCAGAGGACTGTGAAAACAGCCTTTTAGTGTCAAAATCTGCACATATATAACCCTCTGAACAGTGAGGCTCAGACATCCAAATGTCATTACAATAAGCAAAGCAAATTTTTAAGTGATGGGGCACTTTAAAGATCCATTGCTGACTACATTACTTTGCTGACCCCTGCTGTTAGTATTGGAAAAGACACTGGAGTAAAATATGTAACATGGCCCGCAAGAGTGCTTGTACTGTAGCATGCTAAAATATACATTTTGAAGCATACTACATACTGAAAAATTCCCCTTATCTTCACAAGGAGACACCATGCTGTGGTTCAGTATACTTGAGGCAGTGCCTACATCTTTATAAGTAAAGGACCTGGATAAGAAATCCCTCCTATTTGTCTCCGAACACCCTCACCTTGATGGTTTGTAAGTGTTTGCTGTGTGTGTTTTTGATGAAGTACACGTTTGGCTAATCATTATTTGAAATATTTGTGGTACATTAATGTGCAAATATTTAACACAGTTTTAAGGCTGGATTTGTTTGGGGGAAATATTGTACTTAACACACATCATTCTCTGAATAGATAAACTGGACTGGTTGCAACCTTTGTTTCCTGGTGGTTTGTGGCTCCAGTTCCAACGTTAAATCCAGAACATAAATTACAGTGAGGTTGCTGGACTGCGAGAACAGAAGGATATGGGTTCTTTCAGGGGCTTCTCAGCCACTAGAGGGACCTTGGTGGCTCTGGAGTGACACGAGAGGTCATAGCAGGAGCGGTCAGCACATCCTACGATCTCAATCCAGCCCTGAGAGAGGAAAATTTGTTTTAACTTCAGCATCCACAAAATTCTTAACGTATATACGTGTGAATAAAAGAAAAAGTATTTACATAGGAGGTTTTGGACTCAGCGTCCCAGCAGTCGCAGGCGTAGTGAGCCATCTCATTCTCCATGTGCTGACGGAAGCGTACTTTATCTTTGGACAGTCCTACTTTGGTCAGATAGAGGTAGATTCTTCCAATGAAGTAACCCAACACTGAGTTGTTGATCACGCCCTGCAGCAGACACAAAGATATTTGAATGATGGCAGTCATTAAAATAAAAAAAAAAGCATGTGCTAAAGATAATAGGTTCTAAAATTTGGTCCTTGAAAAGATAAAATAAAGTAAAATTGTAAAAAAAATTACTATATTTTCATTACATAAAAAAATCATGTTAAACAATTATTACAATTTTTCAGCACCCTTTCCAGGTAATGTATAATGATAGTTTAAAGATTCCCACCTGCTCCACAGCATCCCCCAGCCTCATGATCTGTGCAGACTGTCCGCTGGTCTGAGCCTTGGAGGAGAACAACAGGATCTCCAGGTCGGCCACGTTGGAGAATTTAGGGTGAACCTTGTCATTTGGGTCCACAAAGTGCTCGATCTCAGCCATGGTGAACTCTCTGCAAGCAGGAGAAGTTAACGTCTCACTGTATGGTCATTATAATTTGCAGTTGGGTGATGATGAGTTTCTGACTACCTGACACGAATGAGTCCAGAGCGAGGCGAGATCTCGTTCCGGAAAGAGTTTCCGATCTGAGCAGCACCAAACGGCAGCTTTCCCTGGTTGAACTCCAGCAAGCGTTTGAAGTTGAGGAACATTCCCTGAGCTGTTTCAGGCCTCAGGTAGCTGCAAGATATTGAACACAAGTTTAATACAGGAGGCAAACGTTTTTATCACTTGAGACAGGATGATGTGATTTACTGATCAGTACCCGGGCATGTTCCCCCCTGGTCCAATGGACGTCTGAAACATCAGGTTGAAGGAGACGGGGGGTGTGAGGTCATTTCCTGTGGAGGGAGACTTGACGTTGTACTTCACAAAGAGGTCGGCCAGCTCCTGCTGAGTGTAGTTATCCATCTGGAACAGAGAGGGTTATTTTCCCAACCAGCAGATGTCAGTATATCCAGCAACATCAGACTGTGTGTGTGTCTGTGTACAAAATGTGTTTGCCAAGTACCCACCTGAGTGATTACGTCCTCCATCTCGGTCACCTTCTCTGCAGAACATTTCTCATCGGACATCAGTTTTTTTAAGTGAGCTGTGAGAAAATAAAACGCCTCATTTAGCAGCTGGTAGTTATTCAGTCAAACACAGACTATAACAGAAGTTAACACACATTTTATCACTCAAGTCTTAAGTATTATATTAGTCTGCGGGCCAGCAGCTTGGCTTTGTGTTTCTGTTTTTGTTTTCTGACACAAGGCTCATATGGACAGGAAGCTCCCTGCTTGCAGAAACTGAAATAAAGTTTTGAATTCTTTTAATTTATTTTTGTCTTTATCACATTTTAAACTGTCTTCAGCCACTCAGCTATAAGTTTTAATTATCTTTTGGTCAATTTAACAAAATAAAGTATAAAGGTGCCAAAAAGCTAAAATATTACATGATGACACAGGTATTTTTTAAAATTTGCAAAAAATAATCAGTCAAACTGCTGCTAAAGAGCAGTTCAAGGTTGTAATACTGTTTTGCCTTTAAAGGTCCAGTGTAAGAGATTTAGGGGCATCTATCGGTGAGGTTGCAGAACTAAAACTACAACTTGATGGGTGCAGAACACCAGCCTACAGGACGTGAACGCGGGTGCAGTTAGTTGCTCGGTCCCTGCTGCGTTGTTCTCTGTTTTTTAACTGATCTTCACTGACTCCTGAAATCAGTTTGTGTCAGTTTATAATCTCCAGATGGACCTCTGAATATTTATTTGTTGTTTTCTGAATATTTATTTGTTGTTATGTGATTATTATTTTATTATTTAGTTATTTATTTTATGTTGCTTTGGTCCTTATCTCGTCGGCTTTTTTAATCTGCTGTTATTTTCTTTATCTTTGCCTGTAAGGTGACCTTGAGTGTCCTGAAAGGTGCCTACAAATAAAATGTATTTTTGTTATTATTGTTATTAATATTATTAACTACGGTGACCGACATTAAAAAGCAAATGGCCCTATCTAGAGCCAGTGTTTGATTTATCTGTTCTGGGCTACTGTAGAAACAACATGGCTGACTCTGTGGAGGAGGACCTGCTCCGTATGTAGATATAAACGGCTCATTCTAAGGTAACAAAAACACAACGATTCTTATATCTTATAGTTTCAGGTGATTATTAACTAATAGAAAAATAGTAATGAATGTTATATTCCATTTCTGCCAATAGATGGCCCTAAATCCTACACACTGGACCTTTAACACGCACAATTACAGCCAAAAAATCGAAGAAATAAAACTATATTACAGTCTGTTTACTTCAAAAGTGATTTATCCTAATTTGTTTTTGTGCCATTTTAATTAAGAGTCACTGTTTGTATGTCTTTAACATTTTAAATATGTCATAACAAATTGTGTGAAAGCCCCACATCAGCACTCTCAGCTGGTTTTCTCAGCCTGTCTCTACATGATGTCTGAATAAAGTCACTATGAGTAAATCATGTTCAGTGTGTTCATGGATGAATAGATCGACTCCAGATTGAGGAACACCTGAAAAACCAGTCACTTAGGACATATGAACTCCAGCTCCCCTCTGCCTACACCTGCCCTCAGGGTATTTAACCCAGTAAGGCAGGTCACAACGTGTTCCTGTGGGAGATCTAAAACTTAACCTGCAAAGAATTCAAAATAATCATGAGGATCTAAAGGCAGGTTGGTTATTACTATATATTCTGACCATCAGTAGTTATTCTAATTTGAAGCATGGAAGTTTCAGATGTATACAGAGACGATGTTTGTCCTGCAGGTTATCCTTGTCTTTAGGGATGAAATCTGACACCTTGTTTTGCAAGGAAATGTAGGAAAGCTGAGGGAGGACTGGGCTAGGTGAGGCTCTTTTGAATCCTAAGAATGATGCAGTGGTGGTCCAACAAAGTCACCTTTAAGGAGGTGATCAGCGCGGTAGCATTCTCCTGTCTTGGCATCTTTCACCATGTAGTCAGCAAATTTATCCACATGCCCGGACGTCCTGCAAAGAGCCAACGTTTAAGGACAAATCAGATGCAAAGTTTGCACATTCTCAGTCAAGACAAGTTGGAATACTTCTGCTTTGTGCATGTTTCAGAGTTTGTTGGCACCCACTTGAGGACAGGCTCTGGGGTCAGCATGGTGCAGTCGATCTCCAGGATCTGCTCCTCCTGGATGAAGTGCTGCCTCCACACCTGCAGGATGTTGTTCTTCAGTGCACAGCCCACGGGGCCGAAGTCATACAGGCCGCTCACACCTAAGACGCACAAACAAGCACACAAACTCACACCTAGGTTTGGTTTTCCTTTCAATTTTAACAATCAGTCTAGTATTTTACCTCCATATATGGCAAAGGCCTGGTCGTAGAAGAATCTCCTCTTTAAGGTGTCCTCCATCTTCACTCTGTCCACTGTGTCATCTTTGGGCTGCAAAGCTAACTCCTACAAGTCAATACAATAAAGATGCAGTGAATATCACTGAAATAGAAAGTTGAAAGATTAACCAGCAGCTGTGAGACTCTGACCTTTGCTTCAAGAATCTTCTTCTTGGCTTTCAGCTCTGCGACAGCTTTGCTCAGCTCCTGGTCGGAGGCACCTTTTTCCTTCAGCTGATGTACCAGGTCACCCTGCAGAAAAATATCAAAGCTTTTACCAAAACGGTCACACAAAACCTCAGAGAAAAACATTTACCTTGTAACTGTTTTCTATTTGCATTGGTTCTTTCTGTGACTATAGTTTATAAAAATCTAATCATTCATTCATACACATGGCCTGCATATTTCTAAAAATTGTGTTATAGGAGACCAGTTTGCTTCTTTAAAATCTCTATTATACATATATTATAAAGTGTGTAAACACCTGTTTGGAGCAGCAGCAGCCTTTTAGAGTTTCACTTTAGTTTTCACTTCATCAGGCTCTGTATAATTTCTACTGACTGACAAACATTCAGTGTGAAACTTGTTGCAACAATGCAGCCAAACACTGTGTAAAATGAGCATTAAACTTGTTTTAAATCTGTTTTCCCTCTGATATAGACAGAGACATTGAAACTGTGTGCAGCCTGTTAATGCTGCTTAGATGCAACAATTAAAATCACATCTTATTTCTGCACATAAAATCATCATTTCATGAGCCAAACACAGAAATAATCCAGAAGCATTAACAACTCTCCAATCAACACTTGTCCATTACATTGCCAGTAGTTGCAGCATGTTTGTAATTGGACAGTGTTTGGTTAGGGTTTTGCAGGTGTAGAAGCAGGCAGAATATCTCACCTGTTCCCTCACAGCCTCCCTTAAAGGCGCCAATACTTCTTCCATCTTGACACGTATATTAAATGTCCCCGCAGCACAGCGCGCTCCTCCCGCAGCCAGCTGTGGACTCAACTGTTTTCACTCTTCCCTTCAGGGCTCCTTCAAGCTGACTGAAGACAGGGGGAGGTGCTTGTTTCTTTACAGTCCGACTGGTAAGTTGTGTTGTCTGAAACCAGGGCTTTCTGTTGCATCATCCAGGAAGCTCAGACAAAACACATGTTCTGCTGTGAAGACTGAAGTGAGTAAACAACACCTGTCCAACCTTTCAGTGGAGCCTAGATTCCTGATTGTGCATCTGGCATGGCCGAATTAAACCAATGGGTGGCCCCAGAGCACAGTATCATTGTTGGGACCCTTCTGACCCCCCCCCCAAAAAAACAGATAACATATGGCAGATTGTTGTCATGACTAAACACCCAATAATGTGATTATTTGATTGAACACAAATGCACATGGCAACATGCAACATGTGAGCACATTACAAACTGAAACAGTGAAGATATTGAAACTACATCTGACATCAGGCCCTCATACAGTATTTGTAAATTATGCAAACACTACTTGAGGAGAGTGCTCCCTGGGCACATGGGTTAAGACTAATAAAAGCTTAAAATGCACCCAGCAGCCTATAAATATGCAATATATGACCATACACTCACTAAACACATTTGCATAGTTGCCCTGTTCAGCCTTGGCATTAGACTAAAAGTCCAAATTTCCACATTTAGTCACTGGCTGTCCACCTGCAGTGATGAGTGAAGAAAAAAAGGCTGCACTGATTTAATTCGGTGACCTTGCTCCCTGCAGCAGGACTCTGATACTGACTGTTTCAGCATGAGGAGGTGGTTTTGACTTGTCCCTGTGCCAAAGGCCTCCTTAAAGGCTCCCCAGTAATGATGAACCATGTGGCGCCACCTAGTGGTCAAAACTAATAATCAACATTACAGGGCTGCTGCTGTGTTTTAAAACTACCTTTAAATCTCAACCAACACTGAGCAAGATTGGATTATTTATAGTAAATAAGAGGGATAAATGTCCCTTTCTGTTGAAAGCTACAGCATAATTCAACACACAAGGTTTCTCAAAAATTTAATAAGAGTTCCATGAAACATTTTTATTAAGTAAAAGTCCTGTAAATGTGTATAAAATGTGTTTGCTGTGAAAGGGACAGACACCTGAATCACATTTAATATGAAGCTTGATTGCAGATAAATAGCTATCATATATAAATGCTATACATGATTTTAAAAAACAATTAGACAATTTTATAATAAAATTTAACATAATACAATAAAACACAAAATTGTTACACACATTACCACCTTAAAAATAAAATGCATATTAAATATGATTATAATGACTTCAACATATTATCAAGCAGATAAACAACAGGTTTGAGTACTTTTATTATGCAAAAGTTTTGTACAGTCTTGCAGGATCAATGAATTTGTCCAAATCACAGAAATGAATACGTCACAATCACATTCTAACATACAGGAACACCACAAATATAACATCAAAAGACGAGCTGTATTAACATTTCCGTTTCCTGTCACTTAAAGCCTAAACTGTTTGTGTACAGAAGCCCATTTCTACCTGCAAAATAAATAAATAAATAAATAAAAGTTAGGAATGATAAAATTAGAAACTGAGTCCACCTCAAAATTTTAAAATAATAGGTAAAATAATAAAAATAATAGAATAATAAAAAACTAAAATTAATTCAAAATAATAAATAAAATAAATTATTGTATAAAATAAAATGGTACAATTAGTAAATAAAAGTAAAAATAATAAAAAAGTAGAATAGGTAAAATGTTTATAAGATACAAAATAAAAAGTGTGGCTTAGTGAAATGGATGTGATACTGAATCAGAATTAAAAGGAGCCCCAAAAGTTCATGATGGGAATTCTTTTTTTTTTTTTTTTTTTAATATTTTTGTGTTCCTTTGCAATAACATTTAATTCCCCTTGCAAAACCATAATCATGACTTTTACGGGGCTCTGTAGAATAATGGGATAATATATAAATTTATATTTGGATTTTTTTTTTTTGTCAAAATTATGAGAAACCAAATCAGAATTTAAGGTGTATAAATCTAAATTATATGATAATGAGTCATAATTTTGAATAATGAGATGATTAGTCAATTTTGACTTGTGTAGCAGGCCTTAGCCACGACTACAGCAATGGGCATATTTATTTTTGTAATTCCTAATATTTTAGTTATTTATTTTTTGTACTTAAATAATTCATACATTTCGTCTATGATTAATATTATTATTATTATTATTATTATTATCATCATTATTATTACAGTTAGAAATCTGCTTAATAATGTTAATGTTTATGTTGATGTTAATGTGAAAGTAATGATGTGCCATAAGAATAAAAATAATTATTTTATTTTATTTTATTTTGTTTTATTTTGTTTTTACCGTGTTTGACGAATCTGCCGCTACGTCACCAGTGCCTGTGCCGGTTGTGATGAAAGTGCTGATCCGGAGCGGAAGCTGCGTTTACTTATTTCCAGAGATTTCATCATTCTCTTCTCGCATTACGGCGGTCCATGCTTCGGAGCGCAGCATCAGCACTGCTGAGGACCAGCACTGAGATTTCCGCCTTGTGTCCGGTGTCTACGGTCCGGTTCGTTCGGCAGTCGCTCCGCTACCCGCCCCAAAACCGGCCGTTTTCAACCTCGGTCTGCTTGTGTAAGAAGAAAAAGACAAGCCTGTGGCTGCAGCTGGCGGAAGGACAAACCATGGACGGCAACATTGAGGAGATTCTCGCCCCTTTGAGGCTTGCAGTCAAAGAGCAGGTAACACTTGTTATCTCATTATCTCCACTGATATGAGCCACGTCGGTTTGTTTAGGCCTAGATATATTTTTATTTCCTCTGACTGGGTCACAGTCAGCATGCTAGCTTGTCAGGCTAACCGGCTAGCTTAACCGGCTGCTCACTAAGCTGTCAATGAAAGACAGCCATTGCTTGCTAGCTAACGTTAGCTGGCAGTCATGTCTGCGCCCTTTGCCACGTTTCAATGTGCTGCTGCTGCTGTTGCAGACATTTGTGAGCAGGGTGGGGTTAACAGAAGAGACATGATAATGCTGCTACCAAAAACAACCCTATAATTAGCCGATTGCTTTGTAAAAATGCCCAGACTGTAGCTTAAGTGTAGTTGTGGCTGGATCTGGGGTTTTCTTCATGCCAGTCATAAGCAACCTCTGTGTTTTAGGGGGACCTTGTGCGCCAGATGAAGCAGGATGGAGCTCCTGATGTGGATGTCACTAAAGCTGTGGCTGAGCTGAAAGCAAGAAAGAGAACTCTGGAGGCCAAGGTGAGTGCAGCTCAACTGTGAAGGCATTCAATGAAAACTGGTTGAGTCTGTTCAGTGAATCACAAACCATTTAAATACTCTGCCAAGCCCATAATCTGATGTGGAAAACATACAAGAGAAATATGATTACAGATGCATATTCACCACCACAGTTTTCATCTCCCTGGCTGTACAGCACATATTGATGTACTTTCATTATGATACAGGGAGCTTGCCAACACTCATTTGTATCAATCCACCATGTTGACAAGCACACTGGGAAATGGGAGCTGGCTCGAAATGCAGGATTTTGACACCATTGCTGATTTGATTAGAGCAGTGGTTCTCAACCAGGAGTCCATGAGGGAGTTCCAGGGGGTTCCCGAGAAATGGGGAACCGTCTATTTTCACTGTGTAATTGATCATAGACAGGAGCCCAACATGAGGAGGAGTCATAGCGTGACTATTCTGATCACAGGTTTCACTTCCTCCATGATTATCTCCTCAACTGTAATTGATAGAATTCTGGACTTAATCATATCTAACAACAAAATTTTTTTAGATGCAGGTCCCTGAAGGAAAGTCGTATCAAATGGAGGTCTGTGACAGTTAAGGTGCCCTTAACATGTTAAAGGTTGGATGTAACACATCTGATATCAAACATGGAACTCATTCAAGAATTATATGTAACATAATGTTATTATTTTTATGTTATTATTGCACTTTAAGCCCAAAGGTCCACTCACTAGCACTCAGAGCTTGCAACTACATCTCACACTCTTCCAACCCCTTCACAGAGGTTACTGTTACACCCTGTAAGACCACTTGGTATCGTGTGACCGAACACAGGTCACATAATGAGACCTGAGCCAGCTCCATTTGCCAAATGAAGCCTGTGAGATGTAATTTAAAGTGCCAGAATCTTGAAAGTCTTTTATAAGATTGTTCCCAAAGATCAAGAATGCATTTCTGTGCTCAGATATTCCAAAATGTATCCTCGAACTCAACTCTATCTCACACTTTAACAGCGGTATGACCTATGTGAGCTTGTCCTCGAGGAGGTTCCCTGGAGTGCTTTTGTTTGCTGATACAAATGTGTTTATGTCATCATAAGATGTGTAAGAATTAAATCAAAACTCATTACATATGATATCATGTCTTACCTGGGTGTTGAAACAATTCCTTGTAATCGTTAATGTATATTTAATTGAGGATAATTTTATGAAACTGCTGCCTGGTGCTTCTCACGGTCAGGTTTTTGTAAACAGGTACATAATTATTCCTCAGTTTTGTGCATTTAAGCTGCCACTATAGCAGCCTTTTATAGCCCGGTTGTTTGGGGAGAAAATTCAACATTTAAAGGACATTTTTTCCCAGGATGTCAAAATATCTGAGGACCTAGTCTAAGATGTCACTGATGATGTAAATATAATTTCCATTGCAGGAACTGTCACTACAACCCAAAGATGACATTGTTGACAGAACCAAGATGGAGGATACCCTCAAGAGGCGATTCTTTTACGACCAGGCCTTTGCCATCTATGGAGGTGAGACTTGGAAAGCTAACGTTCCTAAAATAAAGCTTTCGGGTGGTGCGTAAAAATCACCGTACACGTAGTCTTTAAGCATTTTGATACCATGCAGTAATGCTCCTCAGGTGTGAGCGGCCTGTACGACTTCGGCCCCGTGGGCTGTGCCCTGAAGAACAACATCCTGCAGGCCTGGAGGCAGCACTTCATCCAGGAGGAGCAGATCCTGGAGATCGACTGCACCATGCTGACCCCCGAGCCTGTCCTCAAGTGGGTGTCCCTTAATGCTTTGTCCGCTGGTTCAAATGTGTTTGATATTTCTGTATCTTGTCTCCTGTGTGTTTATAACAATGTTTTGTTTTGAATGTTTAATGATAATGTTCCAAACTGCTGAACAGAGTGCCTCGTGGTTCCTAGAGTCAGCTCCAATGTGCTGATCTGTGGGTTTTTTAAACAGGCACATATTGATTCTGCGATTTTATGCATGGAAGCTGCCGCTGTAGCAGCCTTCCATAGCCCGGTTGCAGATACATGAATTGAATGGAATTAAACATTAATATATTTTCTTTTAACAAATCTTCATAATTCAGGTGTTTCCTTTGTTCCCTTATTCAGGACGTCAGGACATGTGGATAAATTTGCTGACTACATGGTGAAAGATGTCAAGAATGGCGAGTGCTTCAGGGCTGACCACCTCCTCAAAGGTAAGCCTTTTGCACATCCGCCTCTGCGTCTGAGTATATTTAGAGACTTGGCTCCCACCATAGTGCAAACCAAAGATTAGTCATACTTGAAACAACCCCGGCAGATCTTCGCAAGTTTTCCCTGCATATTATTCATGGGATTCTGCAGAGGGTGGGATGGACGCCGTCCAAACTTGTGTTGTCAGTGGCGGCTGCTGGTTGGCCAAGCTCTGAGTATCACTGTTGTGCCTGAGGGAGAGTGGAAGTGGCTGGACCAGCAGAAATCACACAGGGCTTTCATCGCAGTGTGAGCCACTAGGATGACACACACTGGAGCTGAGCCAAAAGGCCAGCGGAGAAAAAATGAAATATAGGGAGAACATGTTCGTTCCTGGAAGACTCGGAGGCTAATTGGCTCAGCTGCCAAAAAGAAATGACATAATGAAACTTGAAAATGTTATGTAATGAAAATATGTCAAGTCATTATGTATTTTCGAAGATATCTCAAACCTACTCTCAAACAGCGTGCGCATCTTCCTGCTGATAAGTTTTGAGCTCATGTTCAAACTGTAGGTAGAATAAAATTAATGAAAATCAAGATTCATTTTTTAATTGTTTCTGTTGAAGGGAAACTTTTGTATTTTTCAATCTGTGCTGTATTTTTTATGTTTTTGTGTCTACATGACTAATGGGAACAACAATTTTTGAAACTGGTCCAGTATTAAGCGAGAGGCCAGCAGCCACGAAACAGACTGCAGTGTAATCCTTCAGAGCATAATCCACCCTCAGTTTACATCCACTAAAAGTGCTTGTTGTTGCCTACTGTTGTCACGGCACTGGAGTTTCTAACTGCTGTACTGTACCTTGAAAAATATTTATAGTCAATACCATTGTTGATACCACAGAGAACAATTTACATTGAGGGCATATTAAATTTGTCATTAAAAGATAAAGATAGCAAGGCTTTAACATGACAACAACGACTTTTCTTGGTTGGCAGAGAACAGCAGGACGACTGTAGTTAACATTAACAATTAAAACTTTTTATATAAAAAAAACCAATATTCTTCCGGTGGCAGTGCGCACGTTTAGAAGCCTCCGAGACTGTATCACATTTAAATGCAATTAAGTGTAAGTCAAAAACAAAACTGTGCTGCAAAAGCCTGTGTGCAACCGGAGCGAATGAGATGAGTGACAAGAAGACAGCACTGTGGGTGAGTGACAGGAGGCGGAGTTACGGAGCCACTGCAGCAGTGTGTGTGTCAGTTCACTCAGTACGTTTACATGCAGCTTGAGAAAATCGAATTATTGGCTTAGTCCGACTGAAACCAGACTTTTAAATGCATGTAAACAGCTTACTCCGACTGAAATTGGACTATCCGTGGCTCGACTAACACACCTAGATAATTCGATTGAAAATCAAACTATTGCAGCATGTATCCACTTAGTCTGACTGGAGTCGGACTCAGCGTTCTGCATATGCACCATTTTTTCTTTAGCGGGCTTTCACCTCTAAGAAGAAGGAGATGACGTAGCAGCAACTCCCGGAAAAACAAACACCATGGCAACCGACAAGCAGAATGTGCACTTCTGGACGGACGAGGAAACTACATCCTTCTCCACCATTTTCATTCTTTGTTAGCTTCCTCTTCGGGTCAACCGGAACTAGTTCAATATGCGCTATATTAAAAAGGACACAGCACCGCCTATCGAGGCGGAGTCAGATGTACTTGGTCAGAAATTCAATTTTCTCTTCTGCATGTATACTCAGACAAGACGAGAAGTCTGACTTGACTGAGTAGCTGAGCTGTGAGCTTAGCTCGACTACTGCGTGCATGTAAACGTACTGACTGTTGGAGGAGAGAGGGAGCAAGAAAGTAGCATCAGTACTGCGGAAAATGAGTATTGAAAACATGTCAAATATACAGAATCGATATGCATCGATAAATCGATACTTTAGAAAACAGTATTTGCCAATAAAAGGCTCAGATTGTTGTTATAAGGGTCTGACAAAGAAATGAAACTTTTTTTCTTACCTGCTTCCTAAATCTGCCAAGAGGTGACGTGTTGCTGAAAGACAATGGTGGACATGTGAATCAGAGAGGAGTGCCAAGGAGAGTTTGTTGTGTTGGAGTAAGAGCTAGCTTAGTGTTATCTAAAAGATTTACAGTGTCATGGTTGAATATTTAGTGTGGAGGCCTTTGGATTCAATGGCTGCCCCGAGACTTTTCCTTGAGCGAAACTTGGTTAGACATAATAACATAGAAACCAGATCAAGTGAAAGATAAAGGAGAACGTTTTAATTCTCTGCAGTGTCTTTTGTTATCAGGAGCTTACAATAACAATTTCAGCCTGTCAGTGGCAAAAACAAGCACTCTAAGTGGATGTAAATTGACGGTCCACAATTGCCCCAAAGGATAACATTGCAACCTATTTTGCTGCTGCCAGATATTTCCGAATTTTTTGTCCCTGCTAGTCACTTTGATACAAAAACATGGGGAAATAGGGTCCATGTTGAAAAGTACTGACGTTTCCCTTTAAGTGTTACCACGTCTGTTCGGGGAAGCATTGTCTTCACTTTTCTCTGTCCTACAGCTCACCTCCAGAAGCTGATGTCTGATAAGAAGTGTACAGCAGAGAAGAAGGCTGAGATGGAGGACGTCATTGTGCGGGTGAGTGTTTGGGACAGAGACAAAATGCTCTGAGTGCTGCAAGTGGTTTGAAATAATTCCCTGACTCGAATGTTGTTTTCAGTTGGACAACTACACCCAGCAAGAGCTGACCGATCTGTTTGTGAAGTACAACGTGAAGTCCCCCACCACAGGAAATGACCTCACACCTCCCATCTCCTTCAACCTGATGTTTCAGACGTCCATCGGACCAGGGGGGAACATGCCGGGGTAAAATGAAACACAATACTGCAGAGAATTTTCCTTAATGTCGCACTTGTGTCATCATTGAGTGATTGATTTCATTTAAACTTGCAGCTATCTGAGGCCTGAAACCGCTCAGGGAATCTTCCTCAACTTCAAGCGTCTATTGGAGTTCAACCAGGGAAAACTGCCCTTTGCTGCTGCTCAAATAGGAAACTCCTTCAGGAACGAAATCTCTCCTCGCTCTGGACTCATTCGTGTTAGGTAAGCACACTTATTGTTCTCCCCTGTATTTCTGTGTCTGTATTTGTTGAGATGTGACTCATGACATTAATCAGGATCATAATCACTCCACATTTCCACGCAGAGAGTTCACCATGGCTGAGATTGAGCACTTTGTGGATCCAAATGAGAAGGTTCACCCTAAATTCTCCAATGTAGCCGACCTGGACATCACGTTATACTCCTCCAAGGCCCAGACGAGTGGCCAGTCTGCACAAATTATGAGGCTGGGTGACGCTGTGGAGCAGGTGGGAATCCCTATATTAGAATACTACATTTTAAAAATGACTATTTGTGCTTTCAGAAAGTATTTACACAGGAAACTTTTGAAAAATATTTTCTGGAATAATATGAAAACGTCACCAAGCATATACAGGTGTTCATTAGTTCCTGATTCAGACCATAGCAAGCAAACTCTAGGTCTGAGAGCACCCTTACTGGACCATGTGTCAAGATTACTTTTGTCAAACTACTGTTTAAAGGACAAGAATGAATTTTCACACGCTCTGATTTTTCTGTCTCATTTAAGGGAGTGATCAATAACTCCGTCCTGGGATATTTCATTGGGAGGATCTACCTCTACCTTACTAAAGTTGGTATTGCCAAAGACAAGCTGCGTTTCCGACAGCACATGGACAACGAGATGGCTCACTACGCCTGTGACTGCTGGGACGCTGAAGCCAAAACCTCCTATGTACGTTTCACCGCAGTGTTTCCTTACAGCTCATCAGGGAGTGCACGCACTTTTGCTCAAAGTAAATGTTTGTCCCTTGCAGGGTTGGATTGAAATCGTGGGGTGTGCAGACCGGTCCTGTTTTGATCTGCAGTGCCATGCGCGAGCCACAAAGGTCCCTCTGGTCGCTGAAAAGCCTCTGAAAGAGCCCATATCCTTAAACTGCAGCAGCACAAAACACTGCAAAGAAAATATTTGCTCCATCAAACAACAGAGAACGTTTTAAGCACACGGATGCTTTGTTATTCTCTTTAACTTCTCCACACAAAGTTGTAAATGTCGTCCAGTTCGAGCCCAACAAAGGAGCCATTGGGAAGGCATATAAGAAGGATGCTAAGATAGTCATGGAGTATCTGGCTGTGTGTGACGAGTGCTTCATTACAGACCAGGAGCAGCTGCTCAATGACGCTGGGTGAGTGCAGTCACACAGTTCATATGGCTGCCTGATGAAAGGTTGTGGTTTTGTCACTTGCAGCTCAGTCAGTGTTTTTATTTTGACTCCACAGAGAGTTCACCATTGAGTCAGAAGGCAAGTCCTTTAAACTCACAAAGGACATGGTCGGTGTGAAGCGATTCCAGAAGACTCTGCATGGTAAGACTGATTTATTTCACTGTGAAGTTTTATGTTGCATCCCTTGTGCTCTGTCTTTTTACTTCTTGGGACCATGTCGGAAATAAATCATATCATAGAAATATTATGTTGGGATACTTGGAGTGAAGATTTCTGTAAGTAGAGCTGTACTAAATGTCTTTTTTTTTAACATTTGATGCTGCTATTGAGGTTGTGTCTGAAGCTTCAGATGTCTGTCGTCATATTTTGTAACATCATCACCCAGCTGTAATAGAAATACCGACTGTAAACAGCATAGTAATACATTTTCTGTCTGTCTTTGTCGCCCACAGTGGAGGAAGTTGTTCCCAATGTAATTGAACCCTCCTTTGGCATCGGTAGGATCATGTACACCATCTTTGAGCACACATTCCAAGTCAGAGAAGGTGATGAACAAAGAACGGTGAGTTTGGATCAACAACATGGGTCATTTTATCTTTAAAACAACACACAATTTCTGTTTAGCATTGTTGATCTAGCATTGTTGAATATGCTGTCCAGGGTGTCTTAAATTTGAATTTGTGATGTATTAACTGCCACTAAAATTTTTTTATTGTATTTATTATTTTGTTTTTTGTGATTGATTTCCATTTAGTCATTTGTCTCCTTCATTATTACAATGTTTGTTTTCCTCTTCCACAGTACTTTAGCTTCCCTGCGACCGTAGCTCCTTACAAATGTTCCGTCCTGCCTCTGAGTCAAAACCAGGAATTCATGCCCTTCGTGAGGGAACTATGTAAGTGCCTACATGATAATGATAATGTATATGCTCTATTTCTGTCTGTGAGGTCTGCTGACCTGGTTAACTTTTCTTTCCTCTTTTTCCCTCTTAGCTGACGCACTGACCAAGAACGGTGTGTCTCACAAGGTGGACGACTCTGCAGGATCCATCGGGAGGCGTTACGCCAGGACAGACGAGATCGGAGTGGCGTTTGGCATCACCATCGACTTCGACACCGTGAACAAGACACCGCACACAGCCACGCTGAGAGACCGTGACTCGATGAGGCAGATCAGGGCCGAGGTACAGCACGATTCCCTTGTTTTTTATGTGTTCTGATCTTTCTACATCAGATACTCTTTCCAAAATGGATTGTTCTTAGTAGCTCTTTGCATGTGTAGAGAGCGCTCTGCATTTAAAGGGAGGATATGATTAAACCACTCTGATGCCACTCTTCATCAGCTGTGGGGTTAAAGTGTTGCTGCCCTGTAAATGCAAAATGATTGACCACGTGATATAAGACTACTCTTTTTTCCTAGTTGATGTGCGTAAAGCTGACTGTAGCCACAGGACAAGTGAATGTTACAAAGGTTTATTGTGTGTGCACGATTGTTCCTCCATCTCAAATAACACAAACCCTTTAAAGGGGTCACAAACGTGGGATTGAAAAGTCAAGGGGATATTGTTAGAATGAGACTGGTTTTAACACCATTGTTTACACAGGACGCATTTCAGCTGTGTTTTGCAGCACTTCATTTTTCACACATCTGATGGCACAGATGTACTTATATCAATAGAGCTGTTTACACAGGAAGCAGAACTGCTCATGTTTCACTCTATGCACATAACCACAGCCTGAAGCCTCCTTTTAGGTTTTAAATTTCTTTCGATTTTCACGTCTAACCACAGTGATTGTGTTTTGGGGTGGCTGCTTGTGTGCATCTTTATGTTGTACATCAAGTGTAGACAAGATGTACTGTGCCCATGTTTTTTTCCCCTAATTTATTTTTTTTAAACTCAGCAGCAATGTCTCTTTCCAGAAATCATGACGTGGTCACTCAAGATAATCCACAGATCTTGTTGTGAGCCCTGTGGGAACTATTTTCTTTCTCCAGAACTACATCTGCCAACTGTATCATGGTGCAGAAGGAAATGTGCATCTGCTGCTAGCTCACCTCTGAGCTAGCTAACGTTACAGCTCCGCCAAGGTGGAGGCTAGGCTTCGGTGGTATCTAATATTTCATACCTTCCTGAAATTTCATCAGGGTATACAGTATATGACGGTATGAGCGTGTGGCACTACAAGACCCCCAACCCCCCTGACCGACTAGCTCTCTTAGGTTTTTTAAACTAAAAATTACACCCCACAAACTTACAAAATATTCATAAAAGTAATATTCTCACATCTGTTTTCCTTATTAAACAGAGAAATACAACTGTACACCTTCTGAATTCTCGTTTCGCTCAGTGACTGGACTGAGACTTAATTGCCTCGTTAACTCACACTGCGTTCAAACTCAACAGAAACACAATAAAAGTCACACAGTCTCTCTTGGTCGTTGCTGGTTGTTTACGGTCCTGTGTGCCGGCTGGGCGCCAAAAAAAACACCAAACAAGAAGTGCTGTGATTCATTAAACACAGCAGCATTTCAGCTGTACTTACACACACCATTTAAGACAATCAATGAAACCTCTGTGTCTCTCCTCAGGTCAGCGAGTTGCCTGTGATTATTCGGGACATGGCTAACGGCACATTGACCTGGGCAGAAGTGGAGACCAAGTTCCCCATCTTTGAAGGACAGGAGACCAGCAAGAAGGACACGGTTGAAGAGTAAAACTCACTCGTCTGCCAGTCACTCCATGAAAATCCACGGACTTGTTGCATATGCATCACCAGGAAGAATATTGCAACTGTATTGTGATAAGCTACAGTGGTGCACCGAGCCCTCCTCGTGCTCCACGCCACTGCAATCACTAAATTGTCTTGTATTCATCATATCTAACAGTTGTGGAAAGCTTGCACAGGACTGTTGTTTCTCCGATGAGCAACATTTCATCCATGTATGACCACGTCAATATGTTTTAAAAGGGAGGAAATGTAATCAGGTTGTTGTCGTCAGTGGAAGGAGGCTTCCACCATTCCAGTTTTCAGGCAGATTGGATTGAGATATTTAACAATTTCAATAAAAACAACCAGCACTTACTGGACACGGGCGTACAGCTGTAATGTTGTCTGTCAAGTTTTTAAAGCGTCAATGACGTAATGTCTTGAGGTCCCTAAAACAGTGATCACCACGGTAATGAGAGTTCACACACACAGCTAAGGTTAAGGATGGAACAAAGTGATGGGATTAGGGGCTTTGAAACATCACGTAAGAGTAAGTTAGACTGTAAGGTTTGGGACGTGGATGCAGCTTCATGGACATCGGTGAAGTTGTACTTCTACACTTCGATCGTTAAAATAATACATGTTTTCTAACCTTCTATCAGCTGTATTTTAACAGTCACTCTGCATTGATCGGATCGATTTTGCTATAGTTTGATATTCTTTATCAAAGCAGCTCCAGCTCAGAGAACTCTGTAGTAGCCTTGTTCAGCTTCCTCCAAACATTCGTCTTAAGTAGCTCCTCTAACTCTGGTGAGGAATAAAAGATGACGTGCATTTGCTCAGATCCTCTTTGTTCCTCCAGAGTCATGGGATCGTGGATTTGAAGGAGAACACGAGAGAGCAGGAAAGCAGATTTAATACAAACGTCACGTAAACCCTCAGATATCGCTGAATCCCCACCAAATAATCTGTCCTGTGGTATCTGCGCCGCCTGACTCCTTCACCAGAACTGCCTCTTTGTAAAGACAAGGAGTCGATCATTCCTCCCACGAGATAAATCCCAGACGCTCGGCGTATCCCCAGGGCTCAAATCTCATCATCTCAGCCTTATTAAAAGCTGTCCTGATTATTCAGACAAATGACTTGATGTGACCTTTACTGTTTCAGTCATTCCTAATACTGCTCATTGATAGAAAGATTTCCTGACATTTGATTTATGATGGCCGGTTTCTCAAGGTCTTGTCAGACGGCTCTTGCTCTGCAAAAATGAGCATGTCAGAGTCTGTTTGTATGCTGCTCGACAGTCAACGGCTTTGAGCTCAGGGGTCAGGTTGGAGCGTTGACTCGATCGGTTTCACTCGTGGCAAATTCCATTGATCCAATAGGCCTTTTTCACAGCAGACATTTTAACTTGTCACGGCAGGAAAAACACAGGTGTTACTAATAACATTAACAATGGCTCCGTCATACTCAAGTGTCCCAGTAAGTGTTGCACAATAACTGAGGCAGCTAAATGCAATTCTGGCATCATTCATTTTTATTATTCGCACTGGGGACATGTCCCTACCACTTTCTAAAATGGCTGATAATCTCTAAAATGTTCAGACAGATAGCTTGCACTAAGAAATGTTGACTAACAAAGGGAACATTTTGAGAAAGTTGCACAACAGAGAAAAAAACAGTGCAAAGTAAATACAGAAGAAATAAATGTGCGCTGTCCAAAAGTAGAAACATAAGCTTGAAAAAAAAAAAAATGCCTTAGGCTACTGATTTCAAAATGACCCAAAAACATGCACTGATCAGTAACTTTAACAATCTTGACACAGTTTCATCTTGTCAAAGTTTCCAAGATTCTGTTCTCTCTCTCTGTGAGCATGGCAACACAAACGAGCTATTAAAGTCCACTGAACGTTTAAAGAGGTTACTTCCCCAAACAAAAGAGGACGGAAGAGTAACTCATGCCTACATGTGTGCTGACTCAGCAGAGATAACATTACATAAGAAAAGTTGAAGAATGCCTGACAGCTCTGTCACCTGCCACCTGAATTTTGTGTTTTCCTCTACATAAATTAAGACATTTTCACCAGAAATTGATGCATTAAAAAATCACCAAATTTCAGGAAATGAAGTGCTGCATCAAAGTTTCTTGGGGAGGACCTCCCCTCTCCCAATTGTTAAAACTACCTGTGCGTTCCAATACCCATACTACCATACTATATACTATGCCAGAAAAAGATTTAGTGTGTCCTAATCCATAGTATGTCAAATGCAGTGTGCCAAAAATACCTTATTCTTATTTTGCAGTATGCAAGCCGGCATGCTTTTCTGGCTATTCTGACCCACAATCCTCTGCGCTCTCAGAAGTCGCTCTCAGAAGTCGCAATGACAGATAACAGCGCATTCAAGTAACTGATGACCAGTCAAATAGTAATAATAGGAACATTTATTGTTTAAGTAAACAAAATAATCTTAAATATTAAAAATAACAATGACAGAGCTGCAGATGTAATTTCACTGTCACAAATATGATATATTAGAATCTACAGTATGTATGAGGCAGTAGTATGTCCTGACTGAGTGCATACTGCATGCAACAGTACGTACTTTTTAAGGGCAGCTGCAGTACATACTAAAAGTAAAAACAAAAAGTATGTTATTCAGAACGCACCCTAAACCTGCTACACCCTTGATAGCAGCTTAGGCTCATGGATGGATTACTGAATTGGCCTTACGGGCACAGGCCCACGAGCCGAAAACATCAGGGGCCCCCTGGCCCTTGCGTGGAAACTGTCTCTCAAATTAACATACCAACCAGGAGAAAAGACTCAAAGTGACCACAAAGAGACACAAAATGTCTTCATGCGGAGAGACACAGATGCAGAACAACAGGAAAAGAGGCACAACCACCACAAAGTCTGTGTGTCTCGCTCCTATGTAGTAAAGGTGGAGGGGCCCTTTGCATATTTGTCCCCAGGGGCCCATAATCTGCACATGCATGCCCTTTTGATGTGCCATTTTGGACCTGCTGCAATTACCTACTCCGACCTCATGCCAATCCTCTCATTACATCGCCCAAAACTGTACACGGTGAAGACTGTTTTTGTCATCTGAGCCATATGTACCCACCACTTTTCAACAGAAAGCGTCTGTCCGACTGTAACATGTCAAAATGTCCAAAATCTGGTTAAGCATGCATATTTCCTGATCGTTTATTTTATAGTAAAGGTCCCTGGATTATGCTCTTTGCCATGACCAGCCAAAAACAGATCACCGGTCGGCCTGAAGAAAGTTTGAAGACACACTACACGTATTATGATTCTGTGTGGTCTGTTTACATCTAAAGAATCTTTGTAATCACATTCAAATAAAAGAGAATTTAAATAATTGGTGGAAGCAAAAGAAGCATCTATGACATAAAAATCCTGTTTAAACTTCAAATATAAAATGCCTGTAAGAGGACATCTCACAGCGTCACGGTGACGACACTAGGAGCTGAATTTGAATATATTTCATTGTGATTATGAAGGCATATATTGAGAAAGGGATTTAATATGCAGCATATATTACATAACCTTTTTAAAAGCATCCATGATACAAAGAACGTTCAAAATAGCTTCACAGCATTTCTTCCACAAGGTGGCACTACAGGCAAACTAATGTCTGATAACTTAATGTTTATACAGATGCAAATCCTACAGCCACAAACATCCAGTTACAGCATTTTATTGATCATTTTGCACATCTTTGTTTGTTATTTTGAATATATTGTGACAGTAAATGCATGGTTGGGCACATGTGTTTAATCTGTAAAGAATCTAAGGTGTATTAGGAGGTATGCACCATCAAGTATCAGCCTACTGAGGAGGAAAAATAAGTTAATTTAAGCATATATTTTGTCTTTTTTTTAATAATATTTTATTGTTTTTGCCTTGTAATTTGTGGCCAAGCCTCTTAAAGTATGATTCCAGTGCGATCATGTAACAGTTCCTGGTTTTGACATAGTCTATAGTCTTAACAACAAATCATGTAATCACAAAATAGTATTTTTTTGCTGAAAACACACACACAAGGCTTTTATTACACTGTATTGCTTCACACTGAAAGATGTCTGGACTGCAGACTGTCTTCCATTCCTGCACTGAGCTTGTTTCCCTGTACAAGATTCACCATGTCATTGTTTATGTGGGGTGGACCTCGAAGGCTCGACATCTTGACGAAACAACGTGAAAAGAGGCCCATGCAGAGAGGGGATTATGCGACTCCAATTCCTTGCTGAACTACACCCACATTCATAAAACATTCAAGGACCCCGCAGTCTGACAGCACACCAGATGTAGTTGAAGGCGGTGAAAAAGATCATCTGTGTCCTATCAAAGTTAATATCAAGACCACATTCGTTTTAATTATTCATCAACAGAAATATGTCGTTCGAGGGAAAGAGAAATGTCAGAGGCCAACAATGTTTGATGTCAGTGATCAAGAAGTGAGAACTCCAGTGTTTAGCCTCATATCTTCATGGTTGTATTGGTTCGTTATGTGTGGGTTTTTCTTCATCCCTTTGACACTCACCACTCCCTTTACCAACAAGAGGGTGAGGAAGTGTTTGTGCCCTGCAGCTGTGATTTTTCAAAGAGCGATTATCTGTGTCCCCAATAAGCTCTTAAGTGCTGTGCTCAGTCTAACATCCAGATGACAACCACACAGACTGCTCATTCTGAACTGTTGTTGCCTTCCACTTCAGGGGTTCATTAAACTGGATTTTTGAAATATATAATAAAGCCTGATACAACATTTTGCATGCAAGAGATCAACCAACTGAGAAAATGAGCAGCTTCATTGAATATTTATACGATGAACCAGAAAGCAGAATAAACTCATTGTGCTAAAATGTAATAATGCATTAAGCTTTATTAAGGACTGTAACCATAGACTGTATTAATTCATATCCCTGTGCTTTATAGATCAGTTATAAGCCATAAACGTTTGGGTTTCCAGGTTGTAAAAAATTAATGTGACAGGACACTTCTCTTTTCATCTTTTAAACATACAGTTATTCATTTTAGCCACAAGGGGGCAGTGAAAACAAGCTGTCAACAATAAGCTGACATATTAACGTTTATATTGACATGGCTAACTTGGGCGGCACAGTTTTCCTGGTTCAATCCCAGGAGGCAGCCCTCTGTACAGAGTTTGCATGTTCTCCCCGTGTCAGCGTGGGTTTTCTATGGGTACTCCGGTTTCCTCCCACAGTCCAAAGACATGCAGGTTAATTGGTGACTCTAAATTGTCCGTAGGTGTGAATGTGAGTGTGAATGGTTGTCTGTCTCTATGTGTCAGCCCTGTGATAGTCTGGTGACCTGTCCAGGGTGTACCCTGCCTCTCGCCCAATGTCAGCTGGGATAGGCTCCAGCGACCCCGCGACCCTCAACAGGATAAGCGGTTATGAAAACGGATGGATGGATGATATGGCTAGCTTGTTAGCAAACAGTTAGCTACATTTAACAGACATGAAACAACATTAGCATTTATTTGGAGTTGTGATTGTGGCCATCTGATGAACGTTAAGTCCAATACTCACCTTCCTGTTAGATCTGTTTTGGTCTCCTCCATCTACAGAAGGAAATATCCGACTCTTTAGCACCTTAATGCTTCACCATGGTCACCAGATAGTAGCAAACTTTGTGTGGCATTTGTTTTGTTTGTAGCATTTGCTGGAGCTTATCCCAACTTCATCAATCAAGAACTAAAGTCGGAGGTTCAAAGACGATCAGATACCATTGTAGTTCAAACCGTAAACCATGCCAATTAGCAATTCGGCAGCGTTACTCCCATGACCCACCGGGCAGCGTCCAGGAAATCAATGTCTTTGGGTGGAGTATGGTTGCAAAGCTAATGGAAGGGCACCACCAGGAGTGGAGCCTGCGACTTGATTTGACTCAACACGGGAAACCTCACCTGGCCCAGACACGGAAAGGATTGACAGATTGATAGCTCGTTCCCATTGGTGTAGCGGTTTGTCTGGTTGATTCTGATAATTCCAACAGTGTCATAAAAACAAAAGATCTTGTAAGTCATAATAAACTTTCTCAGAGTAATGACTCATCTCTAACGATGACTTAGTTTGTTACAATAATGACTTACTTATCTCAAAATAATAGGAAACTTTCTCAAAATAATGACTTGGTATTGTTCTCATTAGCTTAAGCAATATTTTGAGAAAGCTCTCGTTATTTTGAGATTTTAAATCATTTTGACATATTGAGTCATTATTTTGAGAAACTTCAGTCTCATTATAATGACTTACAGGATTTTACAGGATGGCACAGTGCTAAAACACTTAAAGTAAGATTAAGTGCCAGAAATCTAAAACAATGAGTTGAAAGATGCATAAAAAAGCTCCAGAGTCAGGTGATATTTCTCTGTTGGGTTGTTACTATGAACAACACCCTTTACATACAAATTGTTAACAGAAAAATATTGTCTGTAGGCTATAGCAGCTTTAAAGGTCCAGTGTGTAGGATGTAGGGGCGTCTATTAGCAGAAACGGTATAATTAATTCATAATGTAATGTAATTTTTATTAGTTAATAATTGCCTGAAAACAAGAATTGTTCTGTTTTTTGTTTGGGGTTAGGGTTAGTATCTCTATACAGAGCGGGGTCTTTTCAATGGAGTCTGCCATGTTGTTTCTACAGTAGCCCAGACTGGACAAACCAAACACTGGCTCTAGACAGGGCCATTCATGTTTACACATCGGCTTCACATGCTTGGCACAGGGGGAAGCTGCAGTTCTGCAGCCTCACCACTAGATGCCACTAAACCCTACACACTGGACCTTTAAATTCATCAAGAAGAGACTTAGCATCTGGAGAAAATGGCAGAGAATGTGAAAAGAAATCCATTTATAAACAACTTAGAGCAGGCATAAGTACACACTTGGAGGATATATAGTGGAATATCAACATTTATTATTGCAAAATAGAAAGGTTATTGATGACGTTAAACCTCCAACATTTACCAGTGCACATGCATTGATCAGTCATTCCCTGGTGCACATAATCGTCACACGCACTGACACAGAAATGTTTGCTATAAAGCTCTGAATTTAAGTCTTCAATCTCATTTCTTTTTTAGGAATAAATAATTAAATCTATTTTAAGTAACCAAGCTTACATACAGGCTCGCTGTCATCAGATTTCAAGTGGCCATGCAGTCTTGACAGACACAGTAACCTGAGACTGACTGTCAAGTGCTGAAAGTGATTGTGCAAAGTGGCTCAGAGACCTGTGTCGTGGTGTCAGTTGTACCCATGCATTATTGTAAACATCAGGACGGAGGCACTGACCCACACTGAGAGCATCCTGTCAGCTGGGAGATTACATACTAATTATAAGCAGCATCAACAGATGACAGCCTGCACTTACGGCTGTTTTCCTCCTGTCCATATGCCATCATACATACACTTGTCTCTCAGGTGGGGTCATTTAGGGCCATTTGAGCCTCAGCTACATTAAAGTGACAGCGAAGGTGAAGAGGGACAAACGCTCGGACGCGTCACTGCTGGCAACGCACCAGAAAACCACTTTATCTCCCTTGTTGTTATTCTACGGTCCACTGATGCCGAAATAGCGTGAATAATGTTTGTTTATCAGTGTGTGTGGAGGAGGTCGGTCTATGGTGCACAGGTGGATATCAGTTCAAGAGACGGGGAACAGGCTGCACGGTGTAAGCAATAGATTGAAGGGGCAATTCACTGATTTTACTGTAGAGGTCGGGTTGTTTATGGGAATAACTTCTCAGCCTGTGATAACAGCTGTATAATGTCTCTCTGGAGGAACTTTGTGCAGTCTGAGAAAATAACCCAGATGATGTCATAATGATGTCATCAGGGTTGTCTCAGTTTAGGCGACAAGAATATTTATTTTTAGCTAAACACCTGCGTAATGGAGTTTGAAAGACATTTATGGGAAATATAGGATCAATATTAATGTAGGATTCATATTATTGCTCTATTGATGAAGTGTTGGTAATCCATTTATTAACATTTAATACAGTCATGAGTTACAACTTTGGCATCTTATTAGAAAGTGATACCCATTAGTTTCTTGTGAGCCCAGTGTTATGGAAATGCAATAATTCACAGGAGTGCCTCTTTAAAGATGTTACTGTTCTTTAGCATCTCAACAATTAGTTTATTTATCAATAAATAATGTCTGATAAACAAAATAGAGATAGTTAATGTATTCACAGTATCGTTAAAGACGTGTTTTTATCTATAGAAATTGTGCAGTCGTATGTTTATACATCAACCTTGGGCTGCACAACATGCAAAAAAATTATCTTGGGATTATTTTGAAAGATATTGCGTTTTAAGTGGGACTAGTCCTTTCCTATTTTTTTTTTGATTTTTTTTTGGATGATAACGTGATTTTTGCTGAGGTCTGTGCCCAACAAGCATGTTTCCTAGCGTCAGTGGTAGGCCTGGGTGGTATAAAGGTACAACGGTATACTGGAGTATTGAGAAATCCCAAAGGTATGATTTTCAGTACTGTCAAAAATATCCTCTGAACTTTTGTTTGGTATGCATTTTTATTTTCTACTAGCTATGTGGGATCAGTAGGACCTGATAAAAAGTATAAAAACTAAACATTGTCAAAGATAACGAAGTCCCAATGTCCTCAAACAAGACAACAATAAAGTCCCAATGTCCTCAAATGAGTACTTCCCAATTAACAGTGTCTTCGCTTGTTACTGTTGCTAAAATTGGTCAAATTTGTTGCCATAGCTAACTAAATATCATAAATAAACAAGTTTCGGCCATAAAATGTGATCAGGTTTTGGACCTCGTCCACTACTGTGTTGGGATTGGCTGCAGACTGACTTGGCAGAGATGGCTGCCATCTTGTTTTTACTTGGATTACTGTACAATAATAATACATTGGATTTATATAGAGCTTATATAGAGGAAGTCGGGAGGAAAATAGACCAGAAAGGGCAAAGTACACTGATTTAGTGGTTGTAGGCAGTTTTGAGCAGATGTGTGTATTGTGCTCTTACTACCACTAGATGGCACAAAAAAGTGTCCACAAATGAGGACAACAGGTCTAAGTTGAGTAGAATTAAGTATAAGGTCAAGTAAACCCAAATTGTGATGTCCTCATGTAAGGACGCAGGGCCTCAGGAGGACAGATGCTCCTCTTTCTATTAAACTGATGCTGTATTGAGGCCCTGTACTGTATTGTAGTGCACAGCACACGCCACCAGAGGTCAGTGTCTACTGGTGGAAGAGGCAGCTGAGCTAAAAAAAGCTGCTGACTGCGAGTGGAGGGGATATTGTTACAGAACTAGAAAAAAGAAAAAAGCCTCTGCTGCTGTTTGGGAGTATTGCCTTATATAACTTTATGTTGGGATGCATTCTTCAAACTACAAAACAGTTTAGTAGCCGCATTATTTTTTTCAACATATCATCCCTGTTTAGCCCCCTGGGTCAGTCCAGTGTGTCGGTATTTGCCACAGCAACAAGTGTTGTTGGGTTGTCTCTCAAGAAGGATGCTTATTTCCTTTCAGTTCCTTATTCTGTAGACCGCAAGTGTATATTAGGAACACAGCATAGTGGGCTGGACAATGACTTTTATCACAAGTAGCTCTGCCTTTACCTTTTTAAAAGTCTTCTTACACAAATACCACCATATACCACACAGTATACCCCAGTGAAGCTAAAGCTAAATACTCCCCAAGCCTCATCACTGGCCCCTAAACTGTGGGACGGGCCCTCCTGGGGGCGCACAGGGTCACTGCAGTGGATGACCAGGGGAAAATATGGAGTGAAACAAGTTTAATTAACATGATTTATGTCGCGAAAATAAACTAACAGGAGTCTGCTGATGCTGCCAAGCTGACCTTTATTTGGCCATAATTCAACATGGATAATTTTTTATTAGACGCTTCCTCCATCATTGTTAGTGATTAATACAAATTGTGGGATGGGAGAAGGGGAGCATTACAGAAAAAGTTTGAGAACCACAGCATAAATATGAAATATGATTTGTATGCCAGGGCACCTCTGAAGCCCCACAGTACTTTTTTTTTTATAATGGCATGTTGGACACGTTTTACCTTTCACAGTTCCATATGGTGGTTTTGATAATATTTCAATTACTTGTGAAGCACTACATAGACCTGCTTTTAGATGTGATGCACAAGCCGTTGTATGGTGGCCCTGAAGGGTCAAGACACACAGACATTTCAGAAAACACAACATTTCACAAAACACTCCAATGTCATTGTGTTTTGTGAAGTGTTGTTGTTTTCTGAAATTTTGTTTTTCTAAAATGTTGTTGTGTTTTCTGAAAAGTTTTGTTTTCTAAATATTGTTTTTTAAAATGTTGTTTTCCTGAAATATTGTTGTCTTTTCTAAATTGTTGTTGTGTTTTCTGGAATGTAATTTTTCTGAAATACTGTTCTCTGAAATGTTGATTTTCTAAAATAATGTTTTCTTTTCTAAATTGTTGTGTTTTCTGAATTGTTGTTTTTCTGAAATATTGTTCTCTGAAACATTGTTTTTCTAAAATGTTGTTGTGTTTTCTGAGATGTATTTTTGTAATATTGTTTTCTGAAATTTAGTTTTTCTAAAATGTTTTGTTTTCTGAATTGTTGTGTTTTCTGAAATGTTCTTTTCTGAATTTTGTTACATTTTCCAAAATGTTGTTGTGTTGTTATGTTTTCTGATAATTTTTTTTTACAGAAATGTTGTGTTTTCTAAAATGTTGTGGTTTTTTTTATGTGTTTTTCTGATATTTTGTTATGTTGTTGTGTTTTGACCCTCAGGGCCACCATACTATAGCCACCATTAAGGACACCAAGGTCATGTCCTCTCTATTTTTTATATTTTTTAAGTCAGATTCAGATATTTTGAGTCATCAAAATTAAAAGAACAGTTAAGGTTTAAGGCGTCTCAGACCAGAAATGTTTTTGTATTCATTTTTTATTTATGGGAGAGGCTTTGAAACAGCATTGAATCAACCATACAGAGAAATTAATTTACCAAAATAAAGAAAGAAAAATCTGTTTTTTATGGTGGGTGGGGTTGGTGGACTCTTGACCTCAGTGTTTTGGTTGATTTTGTACGTTTGGGAGCATCTGTAAAAAATATTCTCATGTAAATGTGAAATCATTTCCTGTAAATGTGAGCTGAGCCTACAAAGCTTTATTGATGAGCGCACTAACAAACAGTGAGCGGTGGGCGGACTGAGAGGCTTTCTTCAGCCTGGGCTGAGCAGGATCATAGAAATATTGAAGGCGTGTTGTTGTTGTAGTGAGCTTGCATGGCCCTGTGGCAGGAGGACGGTCGCCATCTCTGGGTAAACACTGTAACCGTATCACGCAGTTGATATTGTAGTGTGTGGACTGAAGCCGGAGCGTACAGTAGCAGCAGCAGCAGCAGCAGCAGCAGGCGGGGTGCTATGCTGCCTGCAACAGCGGACACACACGACTTCAATGCAGGACTGACGCTTTGTTTGTCTCATGCACATCATCGGACTGTCACCTCAGATGTTCGGACGCTTCCTCTCACTAATTTCCGTCTTGTTTGTAAGCTCCGGGGGAATGGGACTGCATGCTTCGAGTAAAATGGGATTTTAATGCTGCAAACAGCGGACGCTTTAGCCCGTGCACAGCCAGGGGACTGTAGTGCGCTTGGTAATGTTTGCCAAGGAATAAAACGGTGTAGCCGAAGGTGCATAACATCTCGTTTCCATGGACAACACGTCCATAATAACACAGGTTGCAAATCCCAAAGAGGAGGAGAGCATTTCTTCGAGTCAAGATAAAGGTAAGGCGCGTACACAGCGTGCACAAAATGTCACACACGATTTTAATTTGCCCGGATTTTGATTTCCTGCCGTAGATTATTTACGTTGCTCGGTTGCCAAATCTGATCTGCAGCCCTCGGTGCAGACTGGGCTCAACAGCAAAGCCGGAGAGTATCGACGGAAAACCTCCATTGTTCAGGAGAAGCAGAGAAACATTTGGAGGCAGAGCCCTCAGCCAGCCTGTCAATATATATCATGTTGTAACTTTACTGCTGGGGGCTTTATTGCAGCTAAACCAGACCTCATTTGAAATCTTCACCATTTTGCTACTTGATATTTGCAGAGTGAGCTGGGTTTACTACAGGGGGCGGGTACTCGTTTTCCCTTACACTGGCGACATCCCTGTATGCATCACTGGCACTGTATAATGCCTGCTATACTACCACAACACCAACCATCAGGGGTCAGATCAACAGAAAATAAGAAGAAATGCACCATTTTTGTGCAATTTTGCACTTGCAGAAGGTGTGTTTACACATTTAATACACCAAAAGCCAGAATAATATCCAGCACACACATATTCTGCCTCCTCACTGAAGCAGCAAACATGGTGAAAGGTTTTTCTTCTGCTGTAAAACCCCATGTTGTTTATCAGTGTCTCCCCCTGCACAGTGCCAGGTGATAATAAAAACAATCATCATATAACCGCCGACGTATGTTTACATGGTCAGAAATGTCCACCTCCAGATGTGTAAAAAAAAAAGTGCCTGAAAACAGCTCAACAGCTGCTCTACAGATTACAGAGGCTGAACGAAAACACATTTTCTCTCTGTTGTTTTGCACAAGAGTCGCCGCTTCAGCATGTGGTGATGACATCAACGACGACAAATCCCCCCCCCTCGTGAGTCAGGAGCTTTCCAGTTTTCATTAACTTTGAGATAGGGGGGGGTGGTTTTGCTTGTCACACTTTTTTGATTTGAGTCCAGCACAAGAATAAAGAAAAAAAACAGCTGTAGAGTGCTGTGTACACACACACGTGGGATACACAGGTGTCCAAGGGAGATCGCAGCAGGAGGGCATGGTTGATTGGAGCTCGGGGGCTCTGACATTCATCCCACTTGCACCCATACCGCTGAGCCACAGGGTGCCTGGAGGCCGGAGGGACCACGACTTCCTGCTACACCCAGTGCTCTGTTAAAGGAAAGGTCACCTTCCTGTATCACCCTCTGCTGAGCAGCACCAAGACATGAAGTGACTTACTGACCTCCCGGCTGGTGATCGAGAAATGAAGATAAGGACTTGTTTGCTTTAAACTTCTCCAGGACTGACCTGCGTGATCATGGCGCCCAGATCAAGTGTGATTTATGCACCACTGCATGTTTCTTTTCCTCATCAGCTCCCTCTAATCTCATGGTGCCGCCTTGATAATTAAAACCATCATAAACAAATCAATGTAAACAATCACAAACATTCGGCCTCATCGCCGACTGAAATCATCCAGGAAATTTGTTGAAAGAAACAAAACTGTTGCTTTTAGCACGTTTTTAATCTCACACAGAATTCCCACACTTTCTCGTCTGCAACATCCTGCTTGTCTTGAACAGTAAATCCCAGATGACATGTGGAATCCGACAATTAATCTGGCGGGATAAAATCCAGGGTCAGTCGCCGACCAGAGAGGAGGACACAACGCACACTCAAACGGCTGCTGTGACACACACACAGTATCACCAGGGAGCTTCCTGAATGGAGTCCCTGCCCTTCACTACTGGCTCTGTCAAAGCAGACAACAAACAGCGCTTGTTGTCCAGGACAGTTACTCTGTGACCTGCTCGGGCTGCACCGAAGCCACAAACGATTACACACACACACACACACAGAGGCTCACACACGCTCACATGCTGAATATTTCAGAGCACGGGCAGGCTATTTTCAGAGTCCTATCAGTTTCATTCCAAGCAAAGACGTAGTAACTCATTAGAGCTGAGTTTTTTTAGACATTTGGTCAGGTGGAGATTATATCTTTATGCATTATGGATTATGTTAAATGAGGTGAGGGTTGGAATCATAATGTGGGTGGTTTCTTTCCTCAGACGGAGCGCATGTATCAGTACAAAGTCAGCCGTGTCAGGAGGATATATAAGGCTATTTTTTGCACTGAGAATCCTGTGTTGGATGTGAGCTTCATCAAATAGACATCTTTTTGTATCATAGTGTAGATTATACTCAGACAGAACAGCAGTGTTGTGCTAATTTGAGGCCAGATATTTCACATGAACCAGCAGCACACGAGCACAGAAAAAGGCTGAGAAAACAGCGTTCCTTTTCTCCAAACCCAAATGAGGCTTTTCATTTGGCAGACGTTTACTTTTCAGGATCTGATGCAATGAAATGTAATGACTGGACTAACAAAGCACAGGGCGGCCAGCCTCTGTCTCACTCCGCAAATCCTTGAGGCTTTGCTCTGATAACTTCAGTCCGACAGGTATCAATGGACGAGCTGTTTACCTTAATCAGATTAGGTCAAATCTGAGTTTAGCTCTTCGCTGCTGCAGTGTGACTGATATTAGACACTTGACTGAAACTGATTATGTGTTTAACTGCTTGAGTTCCCGGTCGACGCCTCATTAATTTTTGTGATAATTAGGCTGCTCATGCTCTCACATACAAATTGTTTATAGGCAGCTGGTGCTAGCAACGACATACATTTTACTTTATGTTTTTGAGAATTCCCAGCAAAATTTGGACTTTATTACTGAAAATACAAATTTCAGTAAAAAAAAACTAGATGACTCATATTCATTAAGACAGTCATCAAAGGTGCAGTATGCAACCAGCCCCTCTTAAGTCCCGCCCCTTTTTGCTCCGTGCTCCAATAACAGTTGAGAAAGCTAGGAACGCAGCAGAACCTTCGGTCAACTTTCCCTTTTCCTGTTGTCCTTTGATAAGCTATGTGCCAAGCTCAAAGAAAATCAGATTTTGAAGACGTTAAAGGTGTGGCTCGGGGACCGCCACAATCTTCACAGACACATTACATTGTATTTAGTCACATCTTGAGCGGGATTTATACCTCAGTGTCGAATCGACGCCGTACCCTACACCTTGGCCTGATGTGCACCTCCCTAAAAATGTAACGACACCTCACAGCGATGCAGATCTCCTGTCTACTTTTGTAAGCTGAAACCATTTCCCTCAGTGGAAACAAAGCTTTTATATACTCTAATTTCAAATCGTGAAGACAATAAAGCCTCCACAAAATAATATTTTAAGTCTTGTGTGCAATTTATCCTGGCTTCATATGAGTGGAGGAAATCTCTGCTAGTCGCTAGGCTAATTTATTCAATGTAAAATGCCATAGGCTTGTGCTAATAATGTTAGCATGTTATATTTGTGGGGAAAAGATATTTAGTAGAAGATAGTTGACTTGTTGGTGAACCTTGTGAGTTGTAATGGAGCCGGATTTTGTTAAATGTTGCTGTTGTCGCTGGCTTCATATGAGTAGAGGAAAAGTCCACTAGCTGCTAGGCTAATTTATACAATGTAAAATGCCATAGGCTTGTGCTAAAAACATTAGCATGTTGTATTTGTGGGGAAAATGTGTCCAGATAAAGACAAGTGTTTGTCTGTGAATGCTGCGAGTTATAGTGAAGCTGATTTGTGTACTTGTGTTTGAAACTGTTTAATGTATGTTTTGGATGTGTTTTGAATCAACTCAACTTTACAGCACTAAACAGAAATCCCGTCGCCAACAAGTGTTTTGGAGATGTAACTGCAGAGTGACACGGACACCAGCGCACAAGTATAGATGCTCACTACGCCACGTGTGAAGGCTACAGCGTAGGCTCTGCACAGAGCACGTTGGCGTCTCATTTATAAAACAATGCGTAGGAGCCATACAATAAATTTACGTATGAACAAAATCTAAACATGGTGCGCTCCAAAAATTAGCAAAGATTACTCAGGTAAGAGGAAATTGTGAATTTGTTATGGGACTATTTTCAGCTGCGGATTTATACCCATTTGTTAATCTGGTGAGTTAGTGTTAACAGCATTGGGGCACGGTCACACATGAGCGAATTTAACACGAATACTTGACTTTTATTCACTTCCATTCACTGCGAGCAGAGGGACAAATAAAACATTTGCTTCTGGTAACAACGCAAACTTTGTTATTTGCATGTCGTGCCTCAACCAATAGCAAAGAAGTGTGTGTGGAGGAGACTTTGATATTGGCGATGAAAAATACAAACTGAAAAATACAAACCTATATGAGAGATGCTGCCTGGCTAGCAGTGGTTTAGGGGAAAAAATGGAAAACGTACCAACACATCATATTTTGCAGTGTTTATTAGCAAGCTAGCTTTGGTGCGCGTCACAGCCAGTACTGCCTGCATTCTGCACGAATATCGCGATGGTTACCCACCTGCATTCGCTCATGTGTGACCATATCCTTAGGTTGGTGTATGTAAATTAAACCAAAATAAACTACAGTCCCCATATTCATGATAATAAATTAAGATACCCAGTTCAATGGAGCTCTGTGGCACAGAGGAAAAAGATATCACACTTTGGGTACACAGACAACACTTGTTCTGGTCTTTTCATGGGATTTGTTTACAATGAGAAAAATATAGAATATCACCACACTTATTCTTTAAATGTGCTTTAGTGCTGCAATGTGTTTGCCAGTTTTGCTTCTTTCACACAGCTTAATAGGTCTGTAGAAATCACCCTGGAGTCGTTGTAAAAGCTGTTTGCTTTTTTTGAAATCACTTAACTGGAGACAAACAACAAACACTAGCTATATTTTTTTTCGATTGCGCACGCGGTTTTCCTGGCTGAGCCTGAGTAATATGCATTCTCCTGAAGAGACATAATGTCGTTCCCCTCCCGTCATTACACCAGTGGCAGCTCAAGGCTGCAACAAGACTGTGTCAGAGAGCCCATTAACCTGCAGCCTTTTAAGAACTCTGTGGTCAAGGTACTCGTCTGTCCTACAACATGTGAACGTCTTTTATGCTGATGAAATATAGCCTGTGATTTCAGTAGGAGCACAGACAAGGAGGAGCAGCAGGCACTGGGATTTATGTATATTAATGGCATGTTGAAATGTTTCCCTCAAAGGCTTGTTGGTTAGAAAATCTTAGTGTTGCCAGAAAGAAAATGAGGAAAAAATACAGAAGCTGTAATTATATATTAATCTGAAGAAAGGCCTGTGATTTCATGCACACTTGGCTTTTGAGGTTATTCCTGGAACACGCCGCTGTACATTAATAAAGTGTTTATGATGTGTGGACCACACCTGCAGGGGTGTGTGCAGCACAGTTAGCGAGGGGAGCTACTGTGAGTTTTGGCCGGCCTGGAGTCCCTGGCACAACCTGCCACTCTGCTGTGTACAGCACTTTGCTGTCATGACCGCACTCCACTGGTGGGTGGAGGAGGATTACGATCTTTTACTCGGCCATAGGTGGCGTCGATTTCTTCTTATATATTTTTAGCATACGGTATGTCATTCACAGGCCTTCCACCTCTCTTGAGAAACACATTGGGTTGCTATGTGCGTACGGTGAAGTCAATATTCAGAGCACCATTTTGATGGAGAGGAGGAGGAAGAGAAAAGCCGGGCTGTGAAGCGCAGGTCCTTATTACAGATTTATGAGCCTATTTCAGCCAATGCTGCTCAGAAAAGCTGATTATCTGCACCTCCAGGGAAGTGTTGGAGTATTGGACACATCTTCATTACTTTGGTCCAATACCATACTGGGCAGCTGATTGGGAAAAGTTGAATGTTTTTCTTCCGAGCCCCAAGCCCCCTGACTGATAAGCTTGTTAACTGTATGTGTGGGACCAGCCTCAGTGTGTGGATGAACACGCGTGAAGTGGAAGTTGTATTAATTTATGTCTTTGACAATCATTCAGTCCCACACCAAGAGGCGATGAAATGTTTTTAAGTAGCAAATAAGTGTATTGTTGTAGTAACTCAGTGATGTTGTTGCTCTGCACAGAGCTTGTCTGGCGTTGAAAGTAACCACAGCAGACTCACCAGCACTGAATTTCACATTATGTATGAGCTCATAGACAGTCAATCATCAGTAGTGGCTCCCTCAGGTGTTTGTTGGTGTATCAATCTCTTGTTTTAACTTGGAAATGATGCCGTAAGAAATCATTGTTCATGTTCATACCTCCCTGATGATGTCATTGTTGTGACAGTGGTTCCATTTATACGGAAAAGGTGTTAGCTGCATTTTTTAAGCACTGTCAGGAGAAACAGCCATCATGCTAATGTTTTTACGAGCTTCATTTCTATAATTAAAGGGAAATTAAATTAATAGTTTGACAGTTTGGGAAATACCTTAATTTGCTTTCTTGCCAAGAGTTAGTTGAGAAAGTTGTTGGCACTCATATCTGTTAAACTGTACAAGTACTTTTTTTAAAAATGAAAATGATAAATTAAGACTGATGTTCGGTCAGTCTTGAATGTTACCTAATTTTAAAGATTCAAAATATTTTCTAGGCCTGCCCCCGACTAAGAATTTTCTTAGTCGACCCATAGTCGGCCTTTAGTCAACTAGTCGCCCTCATGTTTACTATATTAATTTAATTATTAAATTATATATTTTGGGCGGGGCAACACAATGGTTTGAGTTGAAGGTGTGAGAAAGAATAGTATCGGTAACATTGTTAACACTGTGCTACATTACAGAGAAATACAAAACCGTACTAATGAACCTTCATTAATATAGGCCTATATTTTATCTACAAGTGCACGTCACACACTGAGCGAGCTGCCTGTTAATGACGCTGTCGGCTAATGGGCATGTAGATACTTCCATGTTTCAGATGATACGTCATGTTTGTAGTCGACGATTGAGTTTACATATCACCTTGGGTTGGTCCTTCACCTTCTCAAAATGATCCCACACTTTGGATTTCCTGCCCGACATGTTATTAACTAGCCTGTGGAATAACCGCAGGTACCAGCCCTGGAAATTAGAGGCAGTACACATGCCGCGTCTTTATCCGCCAGGAAAACGTGAGGTTTTTTTTTGCCTTTTCTTTGCAAGCTTTCATTAGCATGGCGGCAGGTTGTATTTGAGGTTGCTTAGCAACCATAACAAGCACCATATCATGACCTCTTTACCTGAAATCCTGAGCGCAGAGCTGATCTTCTTTCGGATGCTGTTTATAAGTGTGTAGGCCTATCGTCCGTGGGACAGATGTAAAGCTCTGGGTAGCCCTGCACCAAAATGATCAACTTTTCCGTATTGATCAGACTGAATATTTACAGAAGAAGGGAGAGATATCTGTCGGCTGTGATTGGTTTGTAACGTGACTCCTGTCTGACTGCTGAGCGTGGCCACTTCCTGTGTCTGTCCTTTGAAATTAAATTCCCACATGGTCCAGTCACATAGGTTTTGATTTATTTTGACAATGCACAGCTCCTAATAGAGTTTCACTTGTTTTGTTTTGTTTTTTGGCACAGAGCAACCAATGAAATCTTGCCGACCAATGACCTTTTTGGTTGACTAACGTTTGGTCGACTATTGGGTGGTAGCCCTAATATTTTCAAAAGAAGACCAGAATTAGGATATCTTGAAGCTCAGCCTGGGCTCACTCCCAGGGAGTCAAAATACCGCGCTTAGGGCGGGACACTGCTTAGCATCTGTGGGTCTGCAACATTACCACACCAGTATATGCCTGTAGTGTGCAGAGTGGGCGGAGTCTGCACCAGAGGTTGCTTTAGACTTTGTCTGTCATGGTGATGGACAGGTCTGTAAAAAATCTGTCATAATCGATTATTACCCATCATTGTAATTTAATTTTTTTAAACAATAAGGCATATTTACTAGCATTTAATTGTCATTATTTAATTTTCTAATAATATATATATTTTTTTACCACAAAAATCCCTCTTGGTCACCTTGTACATCAACACCATCACTAAAACATTTTGAACACTCCACTGCCATGACATTTTGCAATGGTATGAAGCAAGGTAGTCTTTCATTGCGATGGCTAAAGCCAGCTCATGAGATCAAGATGAAAAAAATTCAGTCAAAGACAGAAAGTATTTAGTTAATACGACCTCTGGTTGTGTCTCAGCTGGTACATATGCCTTATGTCCTACTCAATTCATGCAGCGACAGCAACATGTACGCCTACCTCGACTGCAGACACATCAATCATTAAATATTGTGATTACAGTCTTAGCCTTAAATAGAGAAGCACAGTATATTATGCTCTTATTAAGCTGTGTTATTATGCTGTAGGAAAAGGAGCCATCCTTGTGTGAGATGCTCCAATGTAAACTCATTTGCATCATTATTAGATACTCAGAGCAAAGGACGTAGTTTAAAGAGGGTGAAAGTCCTCTCAGGGAGGGTGCCAATAAACACCAGACTTTGACCCAGGAGACAAACAAATAACATCAGCAGTTGCTGCGTTTGTGCCACTCACAGCTGCAATCTTTTCCCAGCCATCACCAAGCAATGTTGTTGCCAAAACCAGCAACAACGGCCGCCCCCTTTTGCGTCAAGACGCCATGCAAAAGGCTGCTTCTGTCCAAGCGGCAGAATATGATGAGCAGGGATGAGATCTTTAAGACCTTCAGGCTTCTGCCTCTCTTGTGTGTTTCCTCAGTGGTGGACTTTGATCTTGACAACATATTATAAAAATGTCAGTTGTCTTTTGATAAAGTATTACAATGGCTGGCAGAGTTTTTTTTTCCACAGTCAATGAGGGTTATCTCCTGAGACACAGAATACATTAGTAAGATTTATGTCAGATTTTCACATCCGCTGACAATAAAGATTCAAGTTAAAAAATCAGCAAAGTGGCCCTTAATTACCAGGCAGCCTGTAAAGATCTATGGATTGTGAGACACAGTGAAGGAGATGCAATCGCGCTGCAATCCGTCCCCAGAGAGGCCACGGGGGAAAATAGTGTGGGTTGACTCTTTCTTCACTCCCACTGGCTGACTCTGAATACTTAAACCATCACTCAGAATGCAGTTTTAACTGGGAAAAAAAGAGAGGAGAGTTCACATCACCACTGCTGTGAAGTGTTGGCTTCCAGTCTAAAATAGAGCTTTAACATCCTTTCACTTGTTTAGAAATCTTGTCCTAACCTGTACTGTTGATATACTGACAGTTAATGTGTCCAGTATTGAGACCTCAGACCCACAGGACTCCGGTCCAGCACTATTGTTGTCCAGAAACTATTGAAACCACATCAGTAAACATAGTGACATGTTTCTTCATAATGATGAACATGACCAGTAGTTCATTTAAAGTCAGCACCACACTGCTGCTAATTAACCCACTGAAAATGGTCCCAAGCTAATGCACCATTTACTTCTGTTTGAGTAATGTTTACTAAAAACTTCAGTTTTGCTACAAAACGAAATTGAAAACCAGTGGGCTTTGGGCACAGACAGGGTTAAGGTGAATGTAGTGAAAGATGGCCCAAAATGTTGTTGGTCCTGATCTTTTCAAGGGATTCGTGGAAGGAAGAGAACAAGTACCCTTGTCCTTTAAAGGTGCTCTCACGTCTGCCCTGTTTGGTTTGGTTTGGTTTAGTCGAACATAAGTTTATTTGCCCCCTAAGTGTGGTTCGTTTGGGCAGGTGTGAACACAGCAATTGCACTCGGGTGCACACCAAAACAACCGGACCGAGACCTTCTTGGAGAGGTGGTCTCAGTCCAGTATGGTTTGACTCAAATGAACAATGACAGCAATATAGTCCACGATGAGCAGCGCTAAAATCAACCTGCGTAGTTGTCCCTCCATTGTGACATTAGAAAGTGTCACATTTATCTTGCAAGTGTACTCTTCTTCAATGTTTTGTTTACTTCCTGGATTTTTCCCACATGGAAATTCTGACCAATCAAGAGCAGCTTTCTCACACAAGGCATTTGATCTGATCTGCTTGTAAATGCTGCCGTGAGAACATGAACCAACTCTAGGCAATTATACAACTTTGTGACAAAATCAATCCTTGATTCGGACCAAAGCAAACGAACTCTAGGTCTGTAAGCACCCTGAGTAAAGAAAAACCCTGTTTCACCCCGCAGCCTGCACTCACCAAAAATTATATAGGGCAGGCGGAAGGGATGGTGGATGGGTTAAACAAGCACAGGACTTTAACCCAGAAGACTGGTGTTCACATCCCGAGGTAAACATTGATTCCTTTTAATAACAATAAAGCATAGTATGCTAGTATTTTAAACACACTACACCAGTGATGTCTGTTATGTGACTTACTTAATGATATGTTTGTTACAGACGTAAAGCCAACCTAACCACCTAGTTCTGTCACCTAAACCTAACTACAAAGTTTTATAGTGTGACCGTGACATTTCAAAACATTAAGGGTGTGTTAAAACTGCGACTTTTATGTTGTGCATTTCAATAAGAAAGCAGCATAAAATGAAACTATTTAGGTAGAGAACATGTACCTAAAAATGTATGTAAAAATCCTAGAAGAAAAATGTTATGTGTCCTGATTTATCATCTCGTTTGTATCATTCAGTTTCCTTATGTTGCAAGTACATGTAGCTCCTCAAAGTCACATGAGCACATGTTCCTGTTTCTGTTCCTGTTCACACCAATAGTTTTATTCCTGTGTTGATGATTGATTTATGTGTCAGAGTTGACAAAGTATCTCATAAGAGTAATGCTTTGATTCTGCACTGGGTTACTGTAAATGAATATGCATTTTAAATTAGTGAATTGTTTGTCTAAGCTAATGCATGTTGAGCTGTAGTTTATTTAGCAAAGGTGCTGTTTGACTTTAAGCTTATATTCCTGTTCTTATGTAATGCCTTGTGATTGGCTGGTTTTGAGGAATGTATGTACTGCTGCATATCAGAAACTCAACATTTCTCTGCTCCCAGTGAAGTATTTTGTTATTCCGTTAGTTGGTTCTGCTGCGCAGCATGGTTTGGGTTTTTCTGGGCCTCTTTTTATGTCTGTGTGCTTTGGACTGTATGTTTGACGGCATTGTGGGAAAGTTTTATGTTCGAATGTTGCCTCAAGTGTAGCTCATATGCTGTGGTTGCTTGTTTTGGAGCAAACTCTACTTCAAAATGTCCGGCATGGGCCTGAAGAGACTATCACAGTGTGATTGCGAGTAGATTCTTTATGAAATGACATTCTGCCCGGTCGACCTCCATCATAATTTTATTTATATGGACTTGAGTGAGAAAATATACATTTTAGCGCAGCGTACGAGAAGAACTCCATTCATAATAAGCGTCTTGTGTCCATTTTCAGCTTTTAGCCTAATTGACTGCAGCTGTCAGTGACTTTCAACTCCTCAAACTTCGCCTAATTGAGTACAGAAGACAAACGACTGACGCTCTTCTGGTGCATGCTTGTCATGCTTCGATTTAAACGTGCAGCATTGTTGCGGGATTACATCACTCAGGCCTTTCCTGTATATCTCGACACATCGGCATTCAGCGTCCGTGAATGAGTGAAGGCCATTATTAATGCTCCAAAAGCCACAATCCCTTCGGAGCGAGAGGACTGCCTGCCACACGGCCGCTGCAGCCTGGACGCTGCTGCTCTAAAGCCTGTCTCTAACGGGGCTGCTGAGCGTGCACTCGGACAGGCCACAAGCTAGGATTAATTGAGCATCCATCCAGCCAAACGGACGTTGTCAAAACAGATCAATACAATCAGAGGAAGGTAGGGGTCAAGGAGGAAAGAGTGGAGGTGTGTGTGTGTCAAGACGAGAGGGCAGGAGAAAGTGCTCAAATAGCATCTGTGTGTCTCTTGGGTTGCAGGCAGGTACCCAGCCGGGCTCTGACAAGGGTGGCCTTTCTGCATATTTTGCCCTCTTCTGGCTGGCATTCATCACTAGTAATTGGCTATCTAAAAGGGAGATCATGTTTTGTCTGTAATGATTTTCTGTCACCCTTCCTGAATTATGCTGCGTGCCTGTTTGTCAGATGTTTGACAGAACAGCATAAAAGGTTTATGCATTTTTAAATAGATGCGCAAGGAATAAGCAAATACACGAACATGGAGGCTGTAAAGGAGAGAAAGAGTCATTTTCTCTGCCTCTCCAGGGGTAAAGGTGAATACTGTTTAGCTGTGAATCTCAAGGGGCACTAAGTAGGACATGCTGTGTGTGGAAATGTGGAGTTGAACGCCTCTCAGAGAGCAGAGGCATGGGAAACTGTAGCAGCCATACACACCAACACACACACACAAAAATACATGACCTACTTGTTAACTTTCTTTCCATTCATAGCAAGCAGCATTTTAATGAATCTGACTTAATGAAAAACAATTTGTTGTTTTGACGTCTCATACGTTTATGGGCGCCTTCGTAAATGAGAACAAAACTTAAAGGGATAGTTTGGGGTTGCGTGAGGTACTTATCCACAGTCAGTGTATTACGTACAGCAGCCGGTGGTTGGCATGCCCTCAGTTTGGAGAAGCAGACAGGAGTATAGCTAAGCGATGTACTGCTGTGGACGGGGATAGCATCAAAATGTGTTTCAGCCACTTAAGAAAAGAAAATCAGTATCAGGTTAAGTGTACGCTACTTAGAGAATATTTTCAAAGCCTTACTAAACTTAAACTTAGCTATGTTTTCTTCAAAGCCACCAGTAATTTTACTGTAGGACAAAGGAGGAGCTGGTCTACTGCTGCCTCCATCAGTAGTTTGTTTGTGTTATTTTGCGACTTTGGTGAATCCAAAATAAACCAAGCTAAACTGTTTTTTAATTAACACACCACATTGGGTTTACTCACATAGGAAGTGCTATTCAGCCTGTGAAAACAGTTGTGTAATGTCTACTCATGCTGTGAAGGAGTCACGTCTAAAAAAACAACCCTGATGATGATGATGTCATCAAGGTTTTCTTAGTTTGTTTTTACACAAAGTATTACAGACTGGAGAGATTGAAAGAGGTGGTAACTTAACAGACGAGGAGAGTTCAATGAAAAGATGCTGTTGTTTGCATTGTGGGAAATTTAGTATGTAGTGTTTTTTTTATTTTATTTAATTTGATTATTTAGTTTTTAATTAAGATACTTTATTTAATATTCAGTGTTTTACTTTAGTATCAATTAAGTTATTATTTAATTTTTTAAATCTAATTATTTTATTTATTTTTTATTCATGATTATTTTTTTCAAATTTATTTTATGTAGTAGTTAGTGTTTTTTTTAGTGCTTGACCTTCAGTATGTTTGGGCTCTCTTGCTTTGATTTTCACCGTTTAATTTTATGTTAAGTTCCTGAATTCTGTAGCCTGGAAACCAGACAAATCTGTGAGCTCATCTTTTTATTTGCTCTTGCAGGTGCATCTGATCCCCTCTCCCGTTTAGACAGATTTCTTGCCGACCTGGCTTGTTTTAGACCAGTTACAACCATTTATCTGGCATGGGTCAGGTTTGATACGATGGCTGACTGCTTGCTGAGTCTTCACGCTCAATGCAGAATACGTGATGACGTCATTCTTGGCTTGCGCATCCTTGCGCCGGGGACACCACAGCGAGCATAAACCTAGCTTAGTAAAGAGGAGCACCATAAAGGCATTTTCAAAAACAACCAAGATGGACGCAGCTAATGTGGAACTTACTGTTGAAGTACTATTTCCAGTTTCTGATGGCAACAAGGTCAACACTTATTCGTAGGCATCTTGGTGCTACGCTATCACATCTCATCTCTGTACGCTGCATTTGTCCATCACTCACTGCTACGTCGCATGCTTCGTTGCTCTGATTGGTTGTGGTGCCATCCAGTTGTGTCTGGGGGCATTTTCAGCTACGGCTACTGATAACACCCCTTGGAAACTGAAAATAAACTGAGAGGTTCCAGGCTATGGATTTAATGGAAGATCAATACTAAAATGTTGGCGTTCCCCTTTAAATTACACACTAACTGCTCACCGCATCAACTTTCAGGATCAATTTTACAGCTGCATGGACAGCATCTCTGAGGTCACGCTGTTTACGAGCATGTCCATACTCAAGAGAAGCCTAAAGCCAGGCCCTTAATTTCATCTGACATTAAATATTCTAACGTTTTTTTAACTAACAGACAGGCAAGGAGGATTTCCCATCAGTCACTGAGCCTCTGGCATTGAGCGCACAGTTGTAGATGATAATATAAAAAGATATATAAATAATAAACTGCCGCAGCCTCAAACAACGTGGGCCGTGTTGCTGCCGGTTGCGTAACTCCGGCAGAACAGTCAGATCTCCCTCATTATTTCTCCCTGAGCTCTCAGTGGGTTAATTCCCCCGCGCTTGTCATCTCCTTCATTACGCGGAGCGCTCAAGAAGCAGCAGCCCTCGTCCCCCTCCCCGGGGGTTGCAGGCAGGCTGGCACTGCCACCAAAGCGCCCACGCCGCTGTGCGACCGAGGCAGGAAAGCAGGGGCAGACCCGCCCACATCTCTGTGTCAGGGTTCACAGCAGCAGCGGGGACAATTAGTACCCTGCAGTACGACACGGGTGCCAGTCGAGTGGTTTAAATCAGCAAACCGTGTCTTGACTTCAAATGTAACTGGGTTATTGAGTGAATGTCAGTTACATAAGGTCATGTAGGATGCTTATATATACATATAAATCCTCCTGGATAAGTAGGGAAATAAAGCCAGAGGGGCAGCTGAGGGTCAGTCAGTATGACTAAAGGCATCTGCTGTAACTGAGTGTACAGTCCCCCCCACAGCCTGTAATTTTCACCCCGGCCTCAGCTGTCTGTGTGGTGAAGTAAGGAGGCTTAATGGAGTTTATTTTATCATACTGTGCTATTATTGCCTTGATGGCCTCACACACAACCCACCACGGACCTCAGCACAGTGAGAACACACACTGGCTGAAGTGTCAGCTCATCTGATACTACCTAACTCCACTCAGCTGTTTGGATCTGCTCTGTGTGTGTGTGTGTGTGTGTGTGTGTGTGTGTGTGTGTGTGTGTGTGTGTGTGTGTGTGTGTGTGTGAGCCGACACATGTTCAAGTGTATTGTGAAGCAGATGCTCTTTGGTGTAAATATTGTTTTGGAAGCCGATCTGTTGTAATTATCATCGGCCCTCTTTGTGGGATTTTCTGGTGTGTGGAAACATAATAATCTGTTTTGGATGAACGAGGGCAGAATGATGAAAGCGCCTGATGAAAAGTCAGGGGATCACCGAAGTTACAATCCATCATGAGAGACACATGACTGTCTGCACTGAATTTCACGGCAATTCATCCAATAGTTGTTGAGGTATTTCAGCTAAGAGCTGAAGTGTTGAACCACTTTACTCACATTTTCATGCTGCTAGCACGACCAATAAAAAGCCAACTATTTGCATCAGCTGCTCTAATGTGAAGATTACTGCTGTCTTTTGTTTTATGTAATTGTGATTTGAATGTCTTTTAGTTTGCTGATCAAACAGAACAAGCACTTTGAAGATGACACCTTGTGCTCTAAAAAACAATGAAGGGATAATTAAAAAACAGTCAAGAGACGAGCGAATGTAGTCGCAGTCCCTGTCTAAACTTAACAATAAGATAAAAGTGTTTCCTTTCTCGGCGCCATCCCAGTTGGAGGTATATAGTGTATTACTGCAGGGATTCCTTGCACTGTGTTATTCTGCTGACACAGTGCACAACAAGGAGTTCCCCCTTGCTGCTTGTCTGTTGCTGTTAGTGATAGCCAGGGACAGAAACAGCTTCTTCTTCAGGTGCTCACTCTGCCTCTGAGTGCAACTCAAGACTTTTAGATCCCAGGCTCCAGGCTTATAGTGGATTACCTGTTGGTGTGTGTGTGTAGAGTACTGTTTTTCATTTTGGCTGTAGCCGAATAAGTATTTTATCTCACATGGTGTTATATAAGCCGTAGCAACCTGTTCTTATTCCCAGCTCATCAAATACAGACGGTTGGTTAGTGGCCCTCAGCGTCTGACACCAATACTTTCATTATTAGAACTTGTGTAGTATAAAGTGTGAAGAAGTCCACTCAGGGAAGAAGAAGGGTTGTTAAAACTTTGTACTTTCACCCAGTGGACTGCTGTTCGTGTCACATGTAAAACCATAAGTCAGTGTTATGTTATCTTGACTACCAAATGTGTTATGTAACATGATGTTTGTGACGTTACGTCAAAAGCCAAAGCCAAATGAAGTAAACCTAAAAACTAAAGCGAGGCATATTCTGTATCATTTGAGCCCATTTTGGAAATCTTTTTGTTTAATTCCAACTCATACTGTACAAATAAAATGTTTATGATGTAATGCCAGTTGTTCTGCACTGCACCGTCGTGGTGAAGAGAGAGCCAGAAGGCGAAGCTTTCGATTTACTGGTCCATCTTCATCCAAACCCTCACCTATGGTCATGAGCTCTGGGTCGTGATCGAAAGAATGAGATCGCTGATACAAGCAGCCAAAATGAGTTTCCTCCATGGAGTGGCTGGGCTCAGCCTTAGAGATAGGGTAAGGAGCTCAGACACCTGGAGTGAGCTCGGAGTAGAGCCGCTGCTCTTTCGCGTCGAAAGGGGTCAGTTGAGGTGGTTCGGGCATCTGATCAGGATGCTCTTGGACGCCTCCCGCTGGAGGTGTTTCGGTCACGTCCCACTGGTAGGAGACCCTGGGGCAGACCCAGAACACGCTGGAGGGATTACATATCTCATCTGGCCTGGGAACGCCTTGGGGTCCCTCAGAAGAAGCTGGAAAATGTTGCGGGGGAGAGGGATGCCTTGGGTGCTTTGCTTGGCCTGCTGCCCCCGCAACCTGGCCCCAGATATATGGATGAAAATGGATGGATGGATCGATACCGAACAATCTGATCATCAAGCCACAACCTTATCCCTTAAACTGTAGATGTAAAATAGAAAATAAAACGGCCCGTCAGCCCCTTTAGAATGTTCTGGCTATTGACAGTTGTCAAGATTTGTTTGAAATCTCTGGGCAGGTTGAAGTTTGCTTGCTAGCAGAGGTCTGTAACGGTTCACAACATTTTCCAATATTTCTCTTGTTCGCATCTCATCGTGATAGAAGAAAAAAACATCGAAGAGGCACGTATGCTGTTGGCAGAGCTTGAACCAACTTTACTTCTGTGTTTTCCGTTTACATGACATGTTGTGTCACCATGGCGCTTTTAGATACTTTGTTTGCCATTTCGTACTGACAGAACAAAAGGCGCTTATCTGAGGAATCAATTTCGTACATATCCTAAATTTATGTGAATGTCTGATAGCTGGTCCGGAGCAGTTGATCAGGCCATGATGGGTTCTCGTCGCACTGTGTACACTGCACAGGAAACAACGCCCATCAAAGCTGAAATTGACTCTAAAAGAAGTCGTGCAGCTCAACAATCAGGTCAGAAACATTCAAATCGCACAGCATATGTCCAGCTCAACCCTTTGAAACCTGGAGCGACATCAATGTTCTTATGCTGCTTCCTGATGCCTTTTGCTAGTATTTAATCAAACCTATTTTGGAAGTTTATCTTGAGAAGAAACTGTACATTTCCTGCGTAAAGGAAGTTTAGTCTGAAAAGAAACAATGCTTGTAACAAGCAGAAACTGATAACCATCCCTGATCCATCAAAACTTGCACTAGAGATGTAGCTGCAGTAGAACGTCATGGTTTGACATGTAGGGCCACTGACCGGGAGTCTTTATTTAAAGAGCTGGGAGTAAGAATGTCAGAGCCACAGACAGCTGGTTCCACTTTTAATGCAAACACCCCACACTCAGTGAGAGGAGGTAGGAAATAATCTGGAAAGTCATGCCCACACTGCTTGAGGCGATGGTGGGAGTCATTTTTGGCTGTTGATGTCTCCTTGCCCATGATGTCAAGTTATCAGTGTGTCAGGAAGGCTTGTTTTTCTGTCATACAGTAGCTTTGTGTAGCAGAGACAGCGTGAAAATCCCTGTGGCTCCTGGCTGTTTATTTTGGTGTATGTTAAGTACCCGGCTGTGCCATTTAAACCCGGCCTGTTTTCCATCTGAATTATTTAAGAAGCACCTTCACACGGACTGTTCTCACATTCACCTTCATGCCCCCCAGGTACTGCACACTTTACCTGCCTGGTTGGACAACTAACTGCTGCTAGAGTGCAGTTTATGCTCTGTCACACAGGCACTGCCAATGCCAGTGTGTTATAGAATATATTATTGTACACACAGGGATTGTTGCTGACATTCAGGTGCTCTCACATTTGAACCAAATTAAGTGGTTTAGATCAGAGGTTCCCTGCTTTTTTTTTTTTTTAATGGTGCTCCTCTTTTTGTATGTTGATAATTTTGTTTCAGACCAACCAACTAGGAGTAAAATGCAGCACAGAATGCACCAAGTTCAATGTAGTCTCTGCAAAATACCCTAAAAAAACGTTGGTATTTTTCAACCTGGGCTCTTTTTTCCTATGTTTTTGTGTCCAAGTGACCAATGGGAATAACATTTTTTTAAATTAATCCAGTATTTGAACAAAAGGGCGGCAAGCAGGCTTCATGTAACCACTCAGGGCATTTGTACCCTAAATGTACGTCCACTGAAAGTGCTTGTTTTTGCCACTGACAGGCTCAGATTGTTATTGTAAGCGTCTGGCAACATAATGTGAAGGATCCCTACTGAAATAGACCTTTTTGTTAAAGAGTGAGATCATTTTTTTAACCAGAAACAGCCCTGAAATCACCATCGCCAAACCCACCAGACTCCATTTAAATTAACAGTAATTTTAGCGTGCATAAAGCCAGCATATTTTCACACCTAATTTACTGAATTAAGGCTTATTTCAACCAAAACAGAGCTGGTGATTGTTGGAACAGTGGAAAGACAAACTAAGACAGTATTTGTGAGTTTTAATTTGTTTCTGTGGACTTTAAATGAAATGTGTTTAACAGTGATAAAATTGGTGTTTATTTGAATGGAGTCTGGTCTGGCTGTCGCTAGTTAAACAAAAAGGATCTTACTTTCTTAAAATAAGGTCTTTCTCTGTAGGAATACAGTTAAAACAATTGAATAATAATGTGAGCCTGTCAGTGGCAAAAACAAGCACTTGTAGTGGACATAAACAATGATGAATACTGCCTGTTTGTGGCTGCTGGCTGCAGAGCTCTCATTCAATATTGGACCAGTTTCATAAACTGTTGTTCCCATTAGTCACTTGGACACATAAACATGGGAAAATGGGGTCCAGGGTTGGAAAAATACCAAAGTTACCATTTAATAGCCTATAAAGTTATGATTATTAATCAGCTTTTTCTTGCCAAATCTTATGATTTACTCGCTGCCTGGTAGAAATGTTACGAGGTCCACGATCTGGGGGTTGTTTAAAACCTGTGTGATCATCTGACCGCTAGACCAGGGTTGTTATGTTCCCAGATCTCAGCAATCGTTTATAACTATTAGAAATTATGTCCATATGAATATGAGACCCAAGCTGTAATAAACCCGATTTAACCTTTACTTGTTTGCCCTCTCAGAGGCATTTGACCCAACAGTGATGAATGACCCTTTGAGACTTTATTCAGCTAAACTTAAACCCACTGTCGTATTTTAAATGCGGCATGTTGTGTTTTGGCTGCGTGCGTACTTTTATGTGCTTTTAAAGCTACAGCAAAGGAGGCCACCTCAAAAGTCTTGAGCTAAGCCGGGGATCATATTCCCCTCTCGGAGCTTGGCATTATTCCACGCTGTGGGTCACGGGGTGATTATCTCTTCCTGTCAGGAATGCTGAGAATTTCCTGCGTTTTCTCCCTCTTCCGGCCTTGTTAGTGGTTGTGCCTGAACATGTGACAGAGAGCCTGGGCCCCGGCTGGCTCTGATTGACGAGAGAGCCTTCTATCCCTGTTACCTAACGTTGAGAAGGAGCACTGACACAGGCACTGCCATAAAGGGACGTTTTTTACAGCTCTCACTTCAAGGGAATATGCTGATCGAATGAAGTGTATTCAGTGGGTAAATAACTCTGCACCTGCTCTGAGGAGGCTGCAGCTTTGGCCTCATATCTCTGTCTCTCTCCAGGGAGCTTTTGTTGGATAAAACCACTCGCATGCACCACCCTTTTCTGAGATTTTAGTGAGGTGGATCTCTTATTAGCCGACCCGCAGACTGTCAGCTAATTCCTGCACTGCTTTAGTGTCTCATTTGACTGATTCCACTTGTGTTTGTGCAGGTCGAGCCTCCTGTTTCCTTAATGGCAAATGTTGCACTTTAACCTTTTGCTGTTATTCTCAGAGCATTACTATGCAAGGCGAGCCGACTCCAGTCACATTCCTGAGCAAGGACATTGAAAGAAAAAAAGTTTGCGTCAGTCTGTGAAGTATGCTGTTTGTTGATCACTGTACACGTGGCCCTTTGCCTAAACATGTGAACATATGCTGCATGCGTGTGTGTGTTTGCTCGGTCTCCGGCAGCAGTCAACTCTCAGCTATGTTGTTTGTGTCAAAGGGAGAAAGGAAAGCTCTGTTTGTGTAGGGTGGTGGTGCAGGAGGGGGTGGAGTAAGAATCAGACCCAAGTATAGGCTGTCTCGCCACAGTAACTCTCCCCACCCATTCTACGCCCTTTTCTCCTCGTCCGAGCTCCCTCTCCTTTCTCTCTCCAAGCTCTCGAACTCCCACCTGCTTTTTCAGGGCGGTTTCGGGGGCAGCGGACCAGGGCGGGAAAATGTCTCAAAATGGAGGAGCGAAGAATGACATCAAAGTGTTTGAGGCCAACTTTAAGGAAAGTGAGGGAAGTCCCTCCAAACTGAAAGCGTATGGTCCAGTCACTCAAATTACAATTACTAACGGATAGTTTTGGTTTTATCTGCTCAGGATTTTACTCCCGACTCTCTGAGATGTCTGTTGCCACCCCCACTGCAATGGAAGTGAATGCAGTTTGGTTTTTGGAGCTCACACCATCAAATATGACATTTTAAAAATTAATTAAAACGTTTTTTAAAAATTGTTTCAGGACATTGGCCGACACGTTATTAATAGTAAAGTCAAAATAAAATATATATTTGTAAAACAATCTTTTGTATCGAGTTTTTAAACATTAAACATGAACATTAACATTTCAACAAAGGAAATAGGTATAATATCCCTAACCCTGGCAAGAAAAAATTACTTGATAAAATAAAATAAAATAAAATAAAATAAAATAAAGTAAAGTAAAATAAGATGAAATAAAAAAGGTAATTTAAATAATGAAAATAATAATAATAAAAGTATATAAATAAATAAAAAGAAAAATTAAGTCCAAAGCTAGACAGGCTGTCAATTCATAATAAGATAATTAATAAAGGATCAAAAGCTTGACTCTCTTAAATGCCACCAGGCCTTTTGTTATAAAAATTAGTAACTAATTAATAAAGAAAAGTAAACTATCAAGTGTGCAGTTGTAATTGTTTTTAAGTCATTAATCAGCATAATAAACAAAAAGTCTGCAGTTATAAATGTGAAGAAGTCATTAGGGTCACACTTTTTTCACTTTCTAATAAGCCAACAGCAAGTGTTAAATTATCTGCAATTATAAATGTTAATTTATTTCTAAATGGAAACAAAATCAAAGTTAGGGTGGATTTGCAGGGAGGGTTGATGGTTCACTTTGGAGGGAGGACATTTGGAGTTGCAATGGGGTCGAGTAGGTTATATAATGCAATTTGTTTTTATGTATTTTTTGTTGTTTTCATTTAGGACCACTTTGGAAGTAAGTGTTTTCACTTATGCTCTAAAGTGCCATCCTCAGGTATTTTTGTGTCATGACACTCCTTTGAGTCGTTTTGCTTTAAAATTCAGAGTTAAAAAATCAAATCAAGTCAAATGTCCAGATTCGTTACAGCAGAGGTCAAACAGTGGTTTACTTGATGACTAGAAAACTAAAATCAAAAAGCAACAAAGGCTGCTGCAAATACTATTGGTTAATAATTTTACCCTTTAGTCTATAAAATTTCAGAAACATCATGAAGAATGCCTCTAACAATTAACAATTAATAATCCCGTTTTGAAGCCTCATGTGAGACATTTAGGCCGTCACCATCTTGGTTTTTTCAGAGCCAGAAGTTACCATATTTAGACAAGAGAGTGGAGCTGTAGAGGAGCATGGGGTGGATGGGAGTCATAGTCTATAGCGACGCCTCACAAACAGCCTGTCACTCAAAGCGGCCCGCCCTTAAATATGTGTAACTTAAGGCCTTGATAAAATGTAAACGGACAGTCGTCATGAAGGAGGAAATAAGCTATAAAGACTAAAACCGTTCCTGTGGCAGGTTGTAAACATGTTTATTCCTGCTGTAAAGCTGGGCATTGTAACACGGGTGTCGATGGGTTATGACTTACTCTTGGAGCCAGCCTCAAGTGGTCATTAGAGGAACTGCAGTTTTTCGTACTTTGGCGTTGGCGTCTTTTTTCAATTGTGTTTTGTCCAGTCAATAATCTAAAGCCCAGAGATATTTAATTTCCAATTATATAATAAAAATAACAGCAGAAAATTGTCACCAATCACGTAAGAATCTGAAACCATTCTTTGACATTTTTTGCTTGATAATTGACAATAAATTGATTTTCAAAATTGTAGCTGCTTGATAAATTGTCGCAAATCAACTGTGCTTTGAGGAGGACGAAAACCAATAAGCGACCCAATAAGTGCTCATTTCAATGGATCATAATTGATCTATAAATCATTAGTACATCAGTTATAATAACACCATTGGCTGCAGCTTATAAACCTTAATAAAGTGCCCATTAGCCAGTGCTGTGAGCACCACAGAGGAAATTCCACTCACCTAAAATTACACCAAATCTGCTGTCAAGCTCACACTGTATTTGGGAGGATCAACCCTTTATATTTCATCATAAATGTTCTTCAAAGGTCATGCCTCAATTTGAAGTTTGGTGTATGTATTTAATTTGACCACATTAAGTCTCTGCAACTTAATGAGACTTCCTCCGCTGTGTGTGTGTGTGATTGGTGACCTTGCTGTTATAGGGTTAATGCTTTCAGTGTGTGTTGTTTTTCCTTTTATCAGATGAAACCATTAATGCCTCTCTTTTTATAACAGTAAACATTCAAGTCTACTTTCAAATCCCCAGACGGAGAGAAATATAGAGTGTTTACTTCTAGTCCGTGTACTTTTATCAGCTCTCTGTACCAGCAGTGAGTCTACAAGGGCAGAACATCTCCTTCAATCACCACGCAGGTTATAGTAACACAGCATGTTGCCTTCCTGTTCCAACTGTATGGCTGTGTTTGTTTACCGAAGTGTTGCTTCTCGGGAACATCTATCGGAGAAGAGGAAGAGCCACGGCGAGCTTTGGACTACAAAGACGGGAGAGAACAAAGAAGACGAACTGCCCGCAGCCTGTCAGATCCAGTCGGAGCAACCCAAGGATAGTTCCAGGCGTCAATCTGAAGGCTCTCAGAACACGGGCAGGCTGCAAACAGCCTCAGCATGCATGGCTAACTGGGCTGCCTGTGTCACACGGCTGTATGAACACGTTAACAAGACGGCGGCAAACAGGGACGCTGTGTGATGGCCGCTCCGAGGCAGGAAAATGATGATTCCAGCTAAAGTCAGCCCGTGGACACTTCAAAGTCCTGAACAGATTTGGGATTTCCATGCCTAGAAATTACCTTTGAAGCAATTAAACTGGCAGAATTTCTACTTCAGGAACACCTCGGGATAATTGCGCTGTCAGATTTTAGCCTTTGTACTGGAGCTGCCCAAATTTCTATTTTTATCCACTTGTCCTCACCGACAGAAAATATAAAAATCATAATCCGTGATAGAACATTTATAGAGGCCTACAGACCACTGGAGCCTGCTTGTTTCTCCTCTGTCAGTGTGAAAGTAGGCCATCGGCTTCAGAGACAGTGAAGGAGGAATGATGTAACCAGGGACCTATATGTGTATGTTGTTTTCTCCCTGGAGCTTTGCAGCACTCTGCCACTGATCAACTCGTCTTCTCAAGCATGTGAATCTAGTTTCAGCTATACATAGTCAATAATAAATATGTTTTGCATTCAAGCTGTTTAAAATATCAAATCTACTGTATGTGTGCAGTGATTTTCAGTCTTTACTGCACAAGGCTTTATTTATTTATTGTCATATTTTCTGCCGTTTTCTCCCACATATATGATATTAATCCGTCTGTCTCGCTCTTTCCTTCTTTCTTGATGTTAATTAACTGGACTACCTTCCCAGAGGGCACTCTGACGATGGCTATTTTTGTCCCTGTGCTCCCTCGCTGTGCTGTACAACATACATCTCAGCCCCCTTTTGTCACGATAATGAGATGATGCATGTAAAACACAGTCTGTCTGCAACTCCGAGCATCACTTCTGTCTTTTTTTTTTCTTGCAGAGGATGCTTTTCGTTAGCATGAAGGCTTTTAAACATTCTGTATACTGACTCTTAACGGGTGACACTGCTGTGAAATGGCACTAAAACAGCACTCGATTCAAAGTCAAGAGAGGCGATGTGATGTCTCACAGTGGTGTTTGTTGGTGTAAACACATTAACGCCATCTATGTACTTCAGTATAAGTTTGAGCTTTGTAATTTACTTTAGGAAAAATATTTCCATTTTTCTCCACTAAATTTCAGATGAAAACATTTTATATCTATAATATATATTTTATTTCACAGCTATAATTAATAGCCACTTAACAAATTAAGTTTTTACAAACAAAATATATTATAAGCTTGTTATTTATTTTCTACACAAAATTTTAAAAGAATGCATTTTGAGACTTAAAAGGATTTTTTTTTTAAATAAAACTACCACATGGTTACACATTGTTACCTTGTGTACATGTTGCTGATACTGTCACAAGTGTTAGATGAGAAGATTTGCACTACTTTCAGATCTGTCTGAATTACAATGCTGCAGTCAGGAGACAGTTAGCTTAGCATAGCTTAGCGTAGCTTAGCACAAAGACTAGAAACCATGGATGTGTAAAGAGACATGGATACAGCGCCAGAGACAGGGCCCCAGATGTCTTTTTCACAATAGCCCCTTTTCCACCGCAGGAACTTTGATCATTTACCTGGGATGCTGAAAAACCGCAGTGCATTTCCTCCGAAATTACCCGGGGAAAAAACTTTCCCTCAACCCCAAACTTACCCTGAAAAAGTACCTAGTAGGAGGGTAGGACTTTTCAGATTACCCAGAATTCTTGAGGGGCGGGGCTGTGTGCTGACGAAAGCTGATTGGTGGAACACACACTTGCAGCGCTCTGCACTTCCGTGCCAGTGTGGCTGCAAACTTTATTTCATTTCTACAAGCTTCACTCCGTTTGTGTTTTGATCATTTGGAGCAAAAGAAGAGAAGCTACGAGAAGTGGACGGATGATGAGGTCCAGGCTCTTTTGAGCATATTTGCTGAGGAAGAAATTTAGCTTCGGCGACTCGAAATGACCCAGTCTATGGAAGAATAGCCGACAAGCTGGCGGAGCTAAATAAAGGGCACACGCCGAAACAAATTCATGAAAAGTTGAAGAAACCTAAGCAAGATTATAAGAAGCTGAAGGACCACAACAGTCGCAGTGGTTCCGACCGCCGTACTAACAAGTCATCAGCCTGATTTGAATACATTTTCCGAACTTTGAGGTGCGGTGGAAGCGCAAACCACACAGATTACCAGGAATTCTTTTACCCAGGTAAATAAATTCCTGGAGATAAAAGTTCCTGGAAATGTTGGTGGAAAAGGAGCTAATGTAAATCTATGGGAAAAAGTCTTGTTGGGCCCAATGGCATCACGTAATGGACCTTGAATTTGTTATTCCACAGTTTGGCCACTAAATTGGCTTCGAAGCCCGGCACTGATGGGGGCTTCCTGGAAACAGGAACACAGCTACTCTGCCTCTGTCCAGTGGTGATAAAATATACCTACCAGCAAAGATATCTTACAGTTTAACATTTTATCTTGTTTATTTTGTACTAAAACAAAGAAAGAAACGAAAAGTTGGGTGATCGATTACATGTAAATGCGACTTAGTGCAATGGAAACAGGTTCAGAGAATAAGTGATGACATAATGTGATGACGTATCATCATAGCGTAGGCTGCTCCAGGCTCTCTTCGTCGACTCTGGTTGGCTTTTAACACACTTATTTATAAACATTGTGTACGCACAAAACGAGGCCTGACAAAGGCGTACGCCACTTTCCATGCAAGAGTTGTGATCTATAAAAACAGACTTGGTGAGAGAAACTTTGACCCATGCTTGAACATTTTGGAGATGGGATATTGGCGACACAGAAGGTGTGGTGGAAGCATGATTGTAGAAATTATTTTTTGGCGCACGCCATTTTTGGCTTTTGTCCGTTTGTACATTTTTAGTATGGATTTCACGTACTGTTTTATAAATGAGACCCCAGAACTCTTCTAAGAGCACATAATAACTGTGATATTAGTTGTTTAAAACTCTGTTTTCATAGTTCGATGTGCTCTCTGTTGTTATACATCCATTATTTTCCTTTGTTTGAGGTTTGACGATAGCGCTTTTGTCATCTTGTTACGCCCTTTTCTTCTGCAGTAATATAAAGGCACCTAACTGGAAAATTAGCACCACCGACTGCTTGTCTTAATAAACCAGTTTCCAATATTGGCTCAACAGCAGATGAAAAGGTGCATCAATTCACAGTTGCTTTTGCCAAGTTTCTGAAAATGTCATTATCTGCACGATGGAAGTATTGTCTGGAGCCGTTCCAGACTTTATACTTAATGGCATCACAAATTTGACTTTTAGAGTTGTAGATTTTGGATTTGGGAGAGTTGTTTGTGTTTATTGACATTGCTGAACTGTCTTGGAGTATATGAATAACATGTATGAATGTTTAAAAGTTCTCCTCCAGCGCAGGACTTTCACATGTAACAGAGTGTTTTTACAGTGTGCTATCGCTTGGATACGTGCTCCACCGCTGGCTGGCACATGCAAATAACCTCCCCTTTTCTTTCATTATCTCTTCCAGTCTCCCAGTCCAACAGCAGCCTAAAGAAGCATCGCAGCCGGAGCATTTTCAGCCCCTTCTTCTGCTGCTTCCGCAACTACAATGACTACCACGTGGAGCCACCACCCGCCAACAACAAGACACTCTCTCTGCCCCCGCCGCCAGAGGAGAATGGCAGTCCTCCCAAGGTGAAGCTCATTTCTCTCTCACATCATTCTTGGCCAGGCTCCAAATTACATACCATTTGCATCCACATGACTAGAAAGAAAACCTTGCGGGAATTAGTTGACGCTTTATGACAGGAATCCTAGTTTGACTCGAGAGATCCAGTAACGAGTAACATTTGTTTGGTTTTGTTACAGGGAGCTTGTTAGGGTTTGCCTTTTCCTGCAGAGAGCCGAGGCTGAGGCGCTGTGCAGCCTCACTGAGCTCCCTCCACAAATTTTTCCAGCTGCTTCAAACCCGCTGAACCCAGAGGTTGTTTACCATCCACTGCTTGAAAATACGGGCTCACTTCCCATCTCGCATTCTTCGATATCTGCCTACGCACACAACCGCGCACACAAAATAACACACAGAGCACGCTGAGGAGCTCAAAAGAAACTCACACACACACACACACATGCTCGCTCATGACAACACATGTACGCACACATGCACACACACTGCTTTAATCCCCATAAAGTGGGCCTTGTGTGTGTCCGGTGTGATGGATTGCCTGGCACCCACGCCTCCCCCTCTCCTCACACACACTCTGACCAGTGTAGTGAGGATGTGTGAAGCGAACGTTCTGGCCGCGGGAAAAGGCGCCAAACCCCCCGAGCTCCTCCGCAAACACGGTGTTCGGCTGCCAAGGCAGGTACACCGGGCTATAAATGGAGCAAAGTCATATCACATTTCCACTCCTGTTTACCTGTAAATGTCTCTCATTCAGGGGAGGAATGTGTGGCCCTTTACAGACACTATACATGTGGTCAGCGCTGACCCGCTCCGGACCCCCTCCTTAACAAATGAGTTCCCATTAATTTAGAGTGAACCTAGCGAACCTCGCCATAAAAAGCCTTGTTATAGAGCGGGGCTGATTTTGGAGTCCCTCCCAGCAGTGTACTGTTGCTGGATTTCTGGCCAGCCGTGTTTGTTACTATGGCAGCTCTGTTTGTTTTTCAGCAAGTTGTTCTCACTTTCTATCACAGCGTGTACTATACGTCCCTTCTCTCTGTCCCTCTCCTTCTCTTTCCCCCCGCGCTTTGTTGATTACGATATAGATGTTGTCGATTTCTTCCTGGCAAAGATTTTTCCACTGTTTTGCTTTTTCTGTTTTACAACCCTGTCTCTCTCAATCTCTTTCTTCTTTTCTCTTTCTTCTCTCTGTTTATTTTCTCCAGTGTGACCAGGTCCAGGTCATCCCCATCCCCAGTGTATGTATTATTATCTTTCATTTTTCTTCATCTCCCTCCATCGCTGTAACCTCTTCCCCCTGCTGTGCTGTGCTTCATCATTCTAGCTGCATGTTGATGTTGACATAAAGGTGATTTTTTTTCTGTTGCATTCTGATAATCATACCACTTTTAAGGCTTGTGCTGCTTACCCTCTAATGATAGAAGGAATAATCCAAATCCATTTATTATGCTATGATTTATTCTTGGCTTTGGACCTTTTGTCCATTTCTTCCATGTTCCTCCGATCACTGGAGCAGCACATGATTGATTTCCTTATTAGATCAAATTCATTGAGTCTTACGCTGGACCTTTACAGCTGCAGCTTGGATCAACAAATGGATGACTTAAACACTTGATTAAATTAGTCTGTACTGAGCAAAATTACATTGTAATTACGCACTCAATGAACTTCTATCTGTCCATTAGACGGGGGGCTTGGTTTTAATGATTTGTACCTCATCAGACGTCCACTTGATTTGTTTGTGCTGAAGCGGCAATTCATTTAGCTATTTTGGAATCTACGCGGTGCCTGTGGTTTACTGTAATTTAGGATATTCACACTCACAGCATCCCACATGGCAGCCAAGCTTTAAACTACACCACCCAGCAGACTCCTCCCTTCGATGACAGGACGTGCATGTGGCGAGGAGATCTGCTGTTTGTATTCCCAGCAGGGTCCAAGGCGAGGCGACTTAAATAGCTCAAGCTGACCTGGACAGGTTGACGTCTGAGTTTACGTCTTTACTGTGACGCAGTGTTAAAAGCAACATCGGGATGTAGACAAACAAGACATGGCTGCAGCTTGTTTGGTTGTCTTGCAGAAATAGCAAAACACCAAGTTTATGGTCACAACAGCACGCCAGAAAGCTCTGAAGACACCAAAAACTCATCACAAACATGTAAAAACACACAGACATACAAATAAGCAGTTTAGTTTTGTTGAGTTGAGTTGCACATACATGTATAGAAAATACAAGAAAAAAGAAATTAAAAGTTAAAACAGGTGCAGGAGAGGTTAGAAGCCAAAAATGGTTTATTAGGATATCTATGACAACAATTATACACAAAAAGAAAAGGATAGAAATTCCTATTTCCCTAATTCCAAGGATTGAATAATTGGATAAGAGTTTCAGACTAAGTATTATAAAATTGTTAAAGATGGACAATTTACAAGGCTGTTCCAAAAAGATGGTCCCCTGTATTTCAGTTGTATATTCAGAGCAACCAGTTGTCTCTCTCTTTTTCGGGATATAAATATAGTTTACACCAATCAGCCGAAACATTAAAATCACTGACAGGTGACGTGAACAACACTGATCATCTTGTTACAGTGCAATGTTCTGTTGCCACCTGACATGCTCCACCCACTTAAACACCAGTGCAGACCAGGCACCCCCCATTATGGCAGCGGCACTCCCCAGTAGCTGTGGCCCCCCAGCAGGACAATGCGCCATGCGACACCACAAAAACTGCTCAGGAATGGTCCGAGGAACATGACACAGAGTTCAAGGCATCAGCCTGGCCTCCAAATTCCCCAGATCGTCATCTGATCAAACATCTGTGGGATGTGCTGGTACCCCACATCACAAGATCTGAAGCTAACGCCCTGGTGCCAGACACTATAGGACACCCTCCAGAGGTCCTGCGTCCATGCCTTAACAGGTCAGAGCCAAGTCTGGTCCAAGGAGCACCCACCATGGACCGTGGGTACCTCTGGGGTACCAGCATGTCCCTCAAATGTTCGATCAGGTTGGGATCTAGGGTATGTGGAGGTCAAGTCGACGCCCTGAGCTCTTTGTCTCATTCCTTGGGTCATGCCTGAGCAGTTTGCATTGTCCTGCTGGGGGGGGGGGGCACTGCCATTGACAGTGTGCCATGGGGGGTTTATTTTGTCTTCAACGGTGTTCGGGTGGGTGGAGCATGTCAAGTAGCATCCACATGAATGCCAGGACCCAAGGTTTCCCAGCAGAACATAGCACTGTAACAAGATGATCAATGTTACTCACTTCACCCACCACTGGTTTTAATGTTGTGGCTGATTGGTGTATATATCTAATTTTGATAACAAAAAAAAACATGAAACAAACTGTCATTAAAATTTACTTACCACTCACTTTTGTCATTAATGTTTTCAAATAATAGAAATATTGTAGTAATTTAAGCTACCTTCTGATGTTAACACAAACTAGATTCTTACAGGAAGCACACATATAGTGAGGAGTATAACATTTTAATTAATTTGTATTATTTTGTCAGCCTATATTGCGCAAGGTGACACACTTACACTCACACTTCAAACAGACTTGTTTTTCAGCATCTCTTTGTTACATCAGTCTACTTCACAGTGATTAACTAAACTGACTTCCTATCAGTGAGCGTGCTGCGCTGTGGTTGAGCATTATCAGTTTGGGATAGCGCCCCCTGGCTGTGGCGTCAGATGGAGGGTGTCTTTATCGCGGTGCAGCCCTCTGGTGAAAATATCAAGGTCCCAGTCAATCGTCCTTTCTTTGCTCAACCTGCATGTGTAGATCACATTCATCACGGCCTGACAGGATGTCATTCAGTGTCCTTGCTCTCAGGGAATTCTTCCCATGATACATCAGCATGCAGTCCGGAGATAAGACATGATAAATACAGTCAGCGCGGCCTAAACACACGTGAAAACACTGAGACATGCAGAAAATGGCTGGCATACTGAGCAGCAGCACACTACAGTGTGTGTGTGTGTGTGTAAGATTGACAGAGTCCTTGCTCCTCACCTCTATATAGATTCATGTGTGTATGTGTGTGTGCATGAATGCATTTATGTACGTGTGTTTGTGAGTGTGTGTTAGTGTGAGTGTGTTTGCCCCCTATGGCCGCACCATCTGCCCCGTGCCTGTCTGTAACCCCAGGCCTGCTTGGCAGAGGACACAAGTGTTTCTCCTTTTTCCCCCTGACCCTGAAGGCAGCACAGTCACAGAGCTCAGTCAACATGAGGTAATACAGAAAATATCAGCAGGGAGTCGTACAGTCAAACCACACGTAGAGGCACAGATTAGTTTGAATATTAGCAGCAGTAGTAACAACTAGATGATGTCATTGCCAAGGAAAAACATTCACTTCTTCCAACTTCTCACACGTGAGGAGTGTTTGTTTTCCTCGAATTAAATCTGTTCAGGTTTGTCTGAGAGTTTGTGATGAACCCTTTTCATTTATTTTTTTGTTTTATTGACTAAATATCTCACCAAGAGAAAAGATTACAGTGCTTCCCTTAATGACCTTCAGCACCTGTATGAAGTTGAGGCCATCTCAAAGGCACAGATTGTTGTTTTGGACCCTCAGCATCCTTTACATGCTGAGTTCCAGATGCTTCCATCAGGGTGGAGGTTTAGTCTCCCTAATGGTAGCACTAATAGATACAGATTGTCCTTTGTTCCATCTGCTGTTGGTTTTTTAAACAAACTAACTGCGGATCTCATGTCATTGTGTCTTCTTTTTACTTTCCCATGATTCCTGGTGACAGTGAGGGAGATATAGATGGTGTGCTGTGTTGTGTCTGGTGTATGTATTTGTGTTGGACTGCTGTCTGTAAACAAATTGGCCCCTTGGGGATGTTTAAGTTTTTTAATCTTAGATCTGAATTGAAGATTTCAGTAGATAATGAAATGGTTTATAGCTGCAACCATGATGCTGTTGCCACAGTAGGTCCCTGTAGACCAGGGGTGTCAAACATACGGCCTGTGAGCCAGAACCGGCCCGCCAAAGGGTCCAATCCAGCCCACTAGATGACTAGACTGAGAGGTGCCAGGTTATGCAACAATGTGTTGCCTAATTCATGTAAAATTCTGCTTCAGAGGCTTTCCCACCCCGACCAGAATACAGCTCTCTGATAGAACAATGAATGCAAAATATTGTCAACCAGCAGCTTCAGTTTTAAAGAATCAGGAAATGGATAAATGAACATGTAATGACAGTGAGAAGTAGACTGACTGAATTTGGAAAAACTGAGACATACTGTTGATATCGCACTTATTTTTTTTAAGACATCTCAGGCTGTTCATCTGTTGTGTTAAAGGATGAAGATCTACAAAATCTAACGTGTAATTCTTTACACAAAAAAAGGGGAAATATTGGCGTCGGTGGTTTTATTGGTCCGGCCCATCTGAGATCAAATTGGACTGTATGTGGCCTATGAACTAAAATGAGTTTGACACCCCTGCTGTAGACAGACATTTTTCATTTTGGTCATATAAAATTACTCACCCTAACTAATTCATCTTACAGCTGAGCAATAACACAACAATTAAGTGGAATCATATTGTAACAAGATTCATGATTAATTTATTTGTAGTGTAGTTTAACTTGTATAAAAGGTTTTGTTCTTATATAATGCACAACAATGGCATTAACATCAGTGTTATAATGATAATGATAATAACAATAATGATAAACTTTATTTATATAGCACCAGTTACTGCTAAACACAATTAAAACACAAAGAGAATAAAACAAATAACATGTCATAAAATGTCATCCAGTAAAAGATAAAATAAGGATGACCAAAGCTAAAATCAAGATAATAAATGGGCATTAAAATCAGTAAGATCAGCAATAAAATAGACAGCTCAGATAAAGTCAGGATATGTTATCCAATAGAATTATGTTTTTAGGAGAGACTTAAACGAAGACAGTGACTCAGACTTCTCGGGCAGGTCCTTCCAGCGTCTCGAGGCTCTGATTGCAAAAGCTCTGGGACAAGCAGAGGACCTCTGCTTGAGGATCTCAAACTACGCATCAATATCTTATCAGTATTGTGGCACTGGTTTCAGCCCCAGTCCTATTTTAGCTTTTAGCTAACATTAGCTTTTAGCAGGGCTGTGACAAACGGTTATTTTTGTCATCAGTTTATCTGGTGTAAAATAATCATCCCTGCTCAGCAAATTCTCAGAATTGAAAAGCTGGAATTTGGGAAACTTTTGGAACTTTACATAATAAAATATTCAGTGATTAATTAGTTATCAAAATAGTTGCAGATTAATTTTCTGTTGATTGACACTCTGATAAATTAGTCAGCTCTAAAGAATAGAAAAGACGGCTATTTTGCAATATTACAGCTTAGGGATGAGACGATATATGATTTTATCACAGATCGCAATCATGGTGAATTTGCTTTATCAAGATAATCAGGAAGATGATGAGAGAGACTGCGGAGCAACCGACCATAAAAGAGGCTCTGCAAACACACGCTTAATGTGAGCCAACTTCAAAAACTGCAAAATATCTCAATCAAGCATTGGCATATTTCATATTGAAAGATATGATGCCATTTAAAAGAAGCCTCGCTTTTCAAAATGGTTTGATTTTTTTTAATTGTTTTGCTTTGTTGGTTTGTTTTTCACTTATAAGTATATTTACTAAAAAAATGTTGTACCTGTGTTGCAATAAAAATATTTGTTTCTAAACAAAAAGTAAGGTGAAGTGGTTCCAATATGTTTTGTGCTGTTTTTTTATATTATCAGGTTTTTAACCCTGAATTGTTGTTATTTTGGCCGGATAATTGTGATATAAATTTTTCACATCGTCTCACGCCTATTACAACGACAAATACTTTAGACAAGTATCAGAAAGCCACGTGAAACCTCCTGGCAGGTCATTTATGCTGTCAAGTACTGCTTAAGAGTCTTCCAAAGTGGACAAGTAATCATCTCCAACACTATAACGAGCCATCATCACACCCTCAGCGTGAGTGTGTTTGTGTGAGTGTGCTCCTCAGGCTGTTCCCTCCAGTGAACCTCTGTGTATGTATTGTAAAGCGTGTGTATTGTCTCTGCAGCCTCCGGCCAAGTTCCTCCTGCCAGAGGTCAGTATAGCTGACTACAGCAAGAACTGCGTGGTGATCGACCTGGACGAAACCCTGGTACACAGCTCCTTCAAGGTATTTATCCACACACAGACACACAGTACACATTTAAATATACAGTCACTCATGGTTTCATTTGTGTCATGCTGTTATTCAACAGCCTGAGAGGGATAATAGGATTATACAGAAATAAATCCTGAAGATGCCATTCTTTGCTGTGAATATGGGAGCGATGGCAGGATGACAATTAGCATGAGGTGCCACTGAGCTGGTACACATAATCACAGGAAAATATGTCCGTTAGGGTATTATGGCTTTTATACACCAGTTAGAATGGGAGAAGGCAAAAAGGAGGCCTAACTGTGACTTTAACAAGGTGTTGGCATGGCAACCAGAGCATCCTCTGTAACTGTGCATCATGCAGTTCATCAGCATGACCAGTTGTTTGGCAGAAGTGCCTACAATATCATCTCTGTCTTGTGAAAACCATGTATGGCTTCAGCCCCTCACCAACAACTCCTTCCCTAAGAGTCATGTACCAACAATATAAAACATATTTTGTTTGTTAGACTCCTCCAACTCATTTGGACATGACGTTTCAAGAATATATGACACTGTGACATCACGAGAAAGTTTTGAGGCCAGTGGGATACCACGTTATTTAGGTTTCAGTAGTGTACACTAAAGTGTGGGTGGATGGGCGGAGCTGCGTTCAGACAGATATTTATAAATGATGTTCAGGTAAGGTACAGAGTCCTTGGCATGGTGCTGCACGCTTGCTTCACAGTTAATGTCAGCTTATCACCCCTTAGGTTTTGGTGTCAAAGTGACACAAGAAAATGGATGCAGCAGTGTGAGGGGGCTCACCTGCGTGTTTCAGCGCAGCACCGGAGCAAAGTGTTTTCCTTACAGTAACTGCATCAGGCTCAGGTCAGGTTGGGACATCAAAATCACAATGCCTGTGTGGTCAGGTCAGGCTCGGTTACAACTCTCTAGGGCCCCTTTCCCACTGCACAAAAAACCCACTAACAACTGTGTTAAAAGACTCTGCAGTAGTCACGGGTATTAATCAGCTCCGGCTCTGCTTAACATTGATGGAAATATGACACCAGGGTCAGCATGCTAATATTAGCCCCTTTACCGGTGAGATGCAGTGATGCACCGCCAAAAAAATAGTGTCTGTCCCTGTACAGGCAGCACTCAGACATTGTTAGTCTGCTCCAAGTTTGAAAGAGAGACTAAATAAGTAGTAGTAAGTAATGACAGTAGCTAGTTCACTGGCCTCCATGCTGCTTTATACTGTTTACTAACCTGTTTTCTGGTCTGTTTGTGATGTTGAACATGACACACCAGTAAAAAAAAAAGGCATGTATATCTGCTGCAGAGATGTGTGCGGGCTCAAGTCTTCTGTTAATGGAAACTGAGTCTTTGGTCTATTTTTGGCCTCTCTCTGATGCGCTGTCTGTCGGAGCTAGATCAACTGAATGATTCAAAATCAGTATATTATCTGAAGCCTAATTTTCACACAAGTTATATTCATACTGGTTTGAACAAATGATTTGATTGTGTTTCCTGATCTTTGCTGAGCAACAGTTTTGTGTGAAAGGAATTAAAGGCCTGTCCCAAATATAAGCCTGTTGATTTTAGTGATTTAAGCTACTAATAGCCCGGGCTACAAATTGAAGTTTTACAGTAAGTAGGTTTTCCATTGTTTATAATCACCTGAAAATAAGAATCGTTGTGTTTCCGTTACTTAATAATGAGCTGTTTATATCTACATATGGAGTGGGAGAACTGACGGAACAGAAAAACCAAACTGGCTGTAGATAGGGCCATTTTCATTTTCACGTCAGCCACCACAGTTCTCCTACACATGTGGCACATGAGAGAAGTTTCGGTTCTGCAGCCTCACCTCTAGATACCACTAAATCTTACACACTGTTCCTTTAAAGCTTAAAGGAGAAGTCCAGTATTTTGCACTTTGAGCCCCATTCCTGGTTGTTTATGATGAAATAGATTGGTTAAGACCAAAATCTTGACGATTGCTCCTTCTCTGAGAATTTGAGAGAATTTGGCTTTCCCCTGCCTGGCTTAACAATGCTGTCTATGGCCATGTGTAAATCTGTCCTAAAACCACCTTAAACGTTCGTTTTCAAAGCCATGAAACTCACTGAGTGGTCAGTGGTGTTCCTTGATGTTCCCACATAAAAAACCATTAGAAAACCAGGAATGGGGCTCAAAGTGCAAAATACTAGACTTCTCCTTTAACAAGACGTAGAGTCTGCAGCCGCGCCAGAAGTCCTTTTAGTTGCGAATGTCAGCACACTAACATGCACACAGTGGCAATGTAGCCTAAACATGTTGTGGTAGTGAACCAACAGGACGACAATGCCATCTCCAGAGCTACGCTGCTAGCATGCTAAAAATTTGTGGATACATGACTTTGACTTGACACCACTTTAACAATACATTTATTTATTTGTATAGCGCTTTTATATCCACTCAAAGGCACTTTACACGGTAATAAAGACGAACAGTAACAGTAAACGCAGTAACAGTACAAAGAAACCTATGCAAAGTAATGTTTGCCTGCTTGTTTTTATGGCACCGCTGCTTCATTTACCAGTGTAATGTACTGTAGAGGGTAACTGAAGGTCATGATTCTATTTCAAACCCATGATATTTCAAGAAGGGCACATGCTGTACATTTTACTGTACAGTATGTACTTTAGCCTTCTCATAATGAACCATAAATCCTCAGTTGTCCCATGAGACTGTAAAATATGATTATGTTTATCATGTTGGTTAAATACCTCATGTGAACTGACAGTTATTTTCAGCCGTTCCGGGAGCGCTCGTGATACGATAAAGGCCGATAGACTCCTCGCCATCAAAGGTTCCCTCTACTGACACACCTGGCACACCTAGTGACCCACTTCAGCTCTGCGCTGCCTCGGCCCCAGCTGATCTTGTTACATCTGTGTGTGCGCTGTATCTGTGCCTGTGTGCCTTTTGTCCTCAGCATGAGAAAGCCTGGGAGGCGCGCAACAAAATAGCTCAAGGTGAAGCCGAGGAATCTTTTGTGTTCGCTCTGGTTTTACACAGCTGCGAAAGGAAACCATTTGTTCATTAAAATAACTGCAGAGAAAACAACTTTAAGTACATTTTCATATGACTGGGAATTAATTCCTCGTTTGCTGTGGAAAGTCAAAGGGAGAGAAAAATGTACACACACTGTGCCGGACCCACCCATTACAGTCACAAGCCAGCAGTACGGGGCCACACACACGTACATGCTCACCCACACACAAGGGTGTGTCCACTACAGTGTACGGTTGCCTTGAATGACTGCGGGATGAATTTCGCAGAAATTCTGAGTCTGTTCTAATAGTCTGGAGGGTTTTATTTTCCCCTGACAAAACAAGTCAGAAATTCACAGGAACTCCTCTTTCTTTTTTCTCCTTTTGATGGAACACACCGTATACTCAGGCCGTCAAAACGCATTTAGCTCAGAGATCAGTATGCAGTATGAAATGGATTCAGGCAATGCAATAAATGAAAATCAGTTGGGAGAGGAAGAGAGTGAAACAGAACGTGACACACACGGAGCGCTCTCAGTTCCGTTCAGAAGCCTGCAGGATTTCCTGTCAATTATTTTTTTTCTAGAAGTGAAGAAATTTTGGATAAACATGTTGAGCACTTTCATTTTAAAACATACAAGTCACCATTAGACTCAGAAAATTAGACCACAACTGACAGCGGACAGTTCTCAGACTGCACAGATGGACGCAGACTAAAAAAAGGCATGTTACGTAACACATCACATACTGTATGCTTTATCCTGCATCTTATGGATGAAAAGATAATTCCTGAGTCTGCGCCAGGATTAGATCCAGTGTGTGCTGGCTGCGTAAAAATGTCTGACAGTGTACACTGTATATGATAATAATAGTTGAGCTTATTTATGTAACCGTTCTCTCTGTACTTTACACGAAAAAATAAAATAAAAAATAGGAGATAAATTTAAAAATTGGTCAGAACACAGTTTATGGCCAAAAGTATGTGGAAACCCAAACTTAGAACATCTCAGTCCAAAACAATGAGCATTAATCTGCTGCTACAACTACAGCTAGCCCTTCACTTTTCTGCAGAGGCTGTCCTCAAGATTTTGGGACCTGGCTGCACAGATTTTATCCCATTCAGCTTCAAGAGCACGAGTGAGGTCAGGCACTGATGTGGGCGATAAGGCCCGGCTCACAGTCGGCGTTCCACTTCGTCTTAAATGTGTTGGATGGGGTTGAGGTCGAGCTCTGTGCAGGCCAGTCAAGTTCCTCCACACCAAAGAGAAAAAAACAGCATTAAGATTTATGGAAACTGAAATCAAGAGGCCAAATCATGAAAAACAAAGCACAATAAGTACATGGACAGAATTAAGTGTCCTTATGAGGTGGCAACCAGTTTTAAACCAATATGTCTGACTACATAAAGACATTAGAGCTGATTAGCAGATTACCTGATTGGCCTCTTGAGTTGTGAAATTTGCCTGTAGTCTTTTATGTAAGTAAGAAAAAAGTGAATATCTTTGGATTTTCTAGTGATGATTAAACAAGAATAGACGTTCAAAGATAAAAACTCGGCCTCTGAAAACATTCTTGCTATTTTCTTATTGTTTGGGTCCAGACCTCTGAATCCACCCACTCCACAGAGTTTTTGAGTTGACTGGTTCGTCTGGCATTTTGACATGAACCAGAAGTTTCTCAGTTAAAATAAGAAGCGACCAATGAACACAGCGAGCAGGTCTAATACTGTTGTCAAGCTGTTGTCAAGCTGTTGTCAAGCAGTGTGCTGGAACCAGTGAGGAGTAATAACAACAATGACAAGTGCCATAGACAAGATCAAGGCTGGGCTAAATCAATATCACCTGAAACCTGTTGTAGTTTGTTTTACTTCGCTCAGCTCCACTCGTAAAACCCCAGCAAAACCAGTATGTTGGCATAGCGGCGTATCAGTGTGGACTTGAAATGAACGTTAGAGTCAGGCACATACATCGGTCTCTAGTGATTGGGTTAGAGAAAGCTCCTCCGCCGGGAAATTGGTGAGAAAAAAAAATTCAAATAATCAATTAATTAAGAAAATAATCTGCATTTTAGTCAGTAATTGCAGTTGTAAAAGACTTTCAATACGTCTTTTCTCCTTTCTCTGCTTAGGAGTACCTGTACAGTGTCTTTTTTTTTGACCACATACTTGCAACCATATAAAAATCAAAGATTCAAAGCAGGTATGAGAAAAATACGCGATACGTGATAACGCTGAATATCGCAAATTTAATATTACTTGCAATAAATGAACAGATATAAAAGTGTACTGCAGTTTCATCTGCTTTTAGTATGCTGCTAAAATACAACAAATTACTTGTTAAATAAAAAAAAAATGAAAGGGAATCATTTCCAACATTCTTTTATTGCATAAATTTAACATTGAACTGAACACAGATGGCACTTATTTAATAAAAAGAGTGATGACTTACATTTTAAAGTGCAGTTTTCTACTGATAGTCTCTTTAAACTAACTCACCTAATTAACTAAAAATATCATATAACATTGCAATACAATTTAAAATCATCAGGCAGGATCAGGCATGACACTTAAAATTATTAAATAAGCTGAAACTAAAAAAAAAAGCATTTTAAAAGAAGATGATTTGCTAAATTGAGCTCCTCGTGCAGGTGGTTTCAGATAAAGGCTAGTGTGTGTGTGTGGACGAGCCTGATGTAACGTGGTTTTCAGAGGCAGGTTCTGTCAATAATAGCACATGATTAAGTGCTGCAATATGTATCTATGTAAAGGAAACACTGGACCAAAGCCAGACTGCGCTCATCAGTTGAAACAACCCAGAAGTCGTTCCCTGCGTCAAATCTGTTGAGGTCAGCGCCGGTTCAGCAGAGATCCATAAAACAAACACTCTTCCTCCTCCCCGTTTACTTCATCCCTCTCCCTCCGTTTCTCTCACACATACATCCTCCTCCATTTCCCATATCTCTCGCCGTCTCCGATGCGGGCCCATTACAGAGCAGCGCGATGAGCAGCTGCTGTGTGTTCAGTCCTCAGATGATGGAGTGATTCAGCAGAAGAGCAATAGGCAGAGGCCAAGTCTGTCTCTGCATCTCTTCCTCCATCTGTGTCTCTCTCTTCTTTTTCTCTTTGTGAAAGTTGGACCGATGCCTGTCACTGGTTTGGCTCATTACTGGTTCTGTTTTTAGACAATCGGGGCTGCAGTCTTTACATTCTCTGGTGTAAACATTAACTGGAGTTGAATATATTTTAGTACTGATCCATAGAAGCGCTCACATCTGTCTGTCATATGTCTGAGATCTGGATCTTTGATTGTGCGTTGACTCACTCTTGCATCACAAAGAGAAAGCAAACATCTCTGGTACAATAGGTCTATTGTTCCACTGTCGCCACCATAATAGTCATAGTAGACAGATTAAACAGGTGACAAGAGGAAGGTCGGAGTCTTGTGTTCGGTATTCCTACAGCAAACACCCCCTCTGCTGGGTGGCATTGGACTGTACCTGCTAACTGTAGCATTAAAGCATTGAATGTACACATACAGTACAACCATCAGGGATTAAAGCAAGTTTATATTTAATCATGGCTGGTTTAGAGTTTATTAAAAAATCCATCCTGAAAAAATCCTGTCACACTTTACTTTACGTCCCCCTATTTAGCATTTATAAGCAGCACACACATGGTTTATTACACAGTAATGTAGTTGTATGCAGCCATAAAGACATATTGTAGTGCTAATTAATGTATATTATTACAACTGTGTCATACTTAATTGTCATTCATTATCTCTTTATACAGCAGCCTCCACTTATGGCTGCTCACAGCAGGAGTTATATCTACTTAAATCTACATTATAGTGTAAACAGAACTCCCTCTGCACAGCCAGACTCCAGGATCGGGTGCCAGACGAATCAGGAACTTCTCAGATAAACTCATGAACATAAATGCTTTATAACACACCATAATGTAGATAAAATCATAAACATAAACCACCGCACACTGACCTGAGTGACTTCTTGATTTATTAATAGGGAACAACATGTTTTGACCGTGGCTTCCTCAGGTTTGAATCATATCTAATGTGCGAACCTTAAAAAGCCACGGGCGAAACGTGTTGTTAGCTCTAAATAAAATCACAGTAATTCAGTTCAGTGTGCTGTGATTTATGTTTATGACTTTATCTACATTATAGTGTGTTATAAAGTGTTAAGTTAATGTTTTTATACTGCTGATGAATGTGTAATGGGAGGTCTCATGCTGCATTCACATGCTCCTGGTCCCATTTGTCAAGCTGGGAAATTGTTCTTCAAACTTTGGCGTGTTCATGAGCTTTAAGCTGTAATGTGGAAACAATACGTAAGCTACAAAGAAGATATATTGTATTTTATGTCATTTGTTGCTGCACCAGTTGGCAACATCCCTGAGAACTACCAAAAAATATTGCTTTACCGGACTAATGCTGATGAATGAGGTTTTTAACTAATCAAGGACAGACAGGAACTAACGTTTACAACCTAATACCACATTATAAATTATTTGTGAGTAAAAAAAAAAACTACATGTAATCATAAAAAGTTTATTACCATCCACTGAACATTTACTTTCATCCACTCTGCAGAAAATTTTCACCAACTTTTGAAGTTGTTGCTCTGACTTGAGGGGGCGTTTATGTGAATTTTCCCAGGCAGGAACTAATTTTTCTGATTATTCCGACACCACATGAATGCATGATTAAAGTGAAGTGTCACCAACACCCATTAATTAGACCATATATTTGGTCATAATGAAGTTAAGACAAGAATTGCTATGGCAATGTTTTGGCACACAAAAATTTTGCCATAGCATTAAGTATTTAAAAATAAACAGCATAAGGAATAAAAAACAGAGGTAGCTTTTTCACAGACCTTTTCACGCCTGTTTTTTGTAATTGAAAAATGATTTCAGGTGCTCCAACATCTGAGCAATTATAACTTGTTACACTGCATAAAGAAATCAGTTGCTAAATGTAATGATAACAAAGAAAAGCTAAAACCATAAGTGGCGCGCCCAGAAATTTTTCATAGGGGTGGCCACTGGGGCCACTGAAATTCTTGGGGTGACACCAAAACCAAAACTGAATTTCAGGAATTCTGTTATGTTGTTGTATCACATCAACTTGAAACATATGTCAATATTAAGAGATAAGGAATAGCTCACTGATACACTTTGGATTCTTATTTTAAAGTTAATACTGACTAACATCAGTATAGTATGAGAGCACACCAGTCCTGTCTTAGTGTGTTACTTACCGACATGTCAGGTGATTCATTGTACTACAGCTTTAAGACTCATGGGTTCCCGTAGAACCTAATTTCTATCTTCTATGTCTCGAGGTGAGAGTTCAAGGGACCCGTTTGAAAATGACCACGCCAGTTGTTCCCTCGTCAAAATTTAGGCTAGCTTCGGAGCGCTATTTACCCCCCTTCCTGACAAGCTTAAAAAATGAGCACACCACACACCAGCAATTGTATCAGGGTGGCCATAGCCCCCCTCAGCCTCCACCCTTGAACACTATATAAACAAGTCCTATTATATCTTGAGCACCTTGAGAACCACGTTTGATTTTATCTGACAATACCCTCTTTATCTTTTTGGTGAAATGAGGTTGAAATCATCTAAACTGTCTTTACTTCTTGTATAGCAGACTTTGTAAAGCATTGTAAATTAAAAAATAGATGATAACTCAGACAGTGAATAATTTTTACTGCAGATTTTCCTGCGTTCTTTAAACTTGAGTGGATGAATTACAGTCAATTCAGCTTATAAAATGATACTTCTGAATAATCCTCTCTTCTTTTCTGTGCCTACAACAAACTATCCAAACAGGTGACAGCTGGAAAAGCTTTCTTTGTGCCTCATGAAACTCGGAGAAACATTTTTTTTTTCTCTGCCTCTGTGTCACCTATTTTCTTTTTCTTCCTCTCCGAAATGACGCCGCTGTGCCTCCCACCTAATCCTTTCATCCTCATCTTTACGCCCTCCACTTGTCTTCCACCCACACCCCTCCGGCATCTATCTTCCTCCACCTACTGCACCTCTCCTCTCCCCTTTTCTTGCTTTTAAAGATGACACAAGTCGGCACTCCTGTCCGCATTCACGTCTGTCATCTTGCTCAGCTCCCAGGTTTCTCTCCGGAGTCTCACTTCTGGTTTTTATTTAACACTGAGACACAGAGTGCAGGAGCAGAGGGAACCACAGCATGCTTAAAGTCTTCCTAGTTTGCCTCCGGCGCCATACGAGTATTTTACCCTCCTTTAACCAAAACTGTGGCATGTGGTTTAGCTGCTTCCTTGTCAGATTGTGCTGCTTTGAGCAAAAAATGAAAAAACAAAACACCACATGTTTTGAATCCTTTCTGTTTCTTGTCCTCCTACAGCCCATCAGCAATGCAGACTTCATCGTTCCAGTGGAGATTGATGGGACTGTTCATCAGGTACTGAAGCGCTCATATGGTGGGCTTCCAAAAGTGGGCTTGAATAAAATAATATCTATTAACATATAAGATCTCTCTTGAAAGCTTTGGCTCCATTTTCTTCCCTTTAGTATTTATTATTCTCTATTATCTCACAGCTACGTCAAAAGTGGGACAGCTTGTGCTCTCCTCCCTGAATTTATTCTATTTTATTCTCTGTGTTTTTGCTCGCTGTAAAGATAGATGACGTGACTGTGTCACCCGGTAAACAAATGCCACAAAGCGTGTTGAAGATACTGTTGAGTGAGCAGCAGAGGAGATGCTTCACTGATTAGAAAAGTGTGTGTTGGAGGAAGACACAGAGGCACTGGTTACACCTGCATCGTGACTAGACTTGTTGTGCTTGTGTATAAAGGTTTATTTTCTGCGTCCTCTTTGAAGCAAAAGCAGTGAGATTGTAGCTGTGACCTGGTTCAAGTAATCCAGGATAGGCTGTCTGTGTCTGGTTTGGCCTATGCTTGATTACTTGCACTTGGGGGCAGCAACTAACCTCTGGAGACCTGCTGAAGAGGACAGAGACGAGCCGAAATGGCAGATATGATCACAGAGTGATGTTTGTTGTTGTGAAGAGATGGGTATTGTTTAAAATGTCCTCCAGGTCAGGGACTATTTTCTCAAATCAAAGCTGGGAGAAAAACAAGGGTGGTTAACTGCGGAAAACATGTAAGCAAACTAAGAATATAATACAATTTTATTAGTTTAATTTAGTAAATTTAACATTATAAACTTTTTGTTTTTAATGCTTTGTTGTTCTGGGTCAACATGGCCACCACAACAAGGCTGCAAGGACTAAAACTGTGCAATAATTAACTCAATTTAACCTTGGAGTGGGAATCACCTGAAGATCCACGATTTGATATTATCACGATACTTAAGTCACGATACGATACGATACGATACGATACGATACGATTGCGATATAATGCCATTTATTGCCTTTGTTCAACTGTAAATTATGTCACCAAAAGAAAACTTTGTCAACATCATTTTTATCTTATCAGATATAGTTTTCATTCTGTTTATGTCACCTCAGCATTTTTTTTGCAGCAAAATGTATCAAGTGGACTGAAAAACCAATCAATTATATTATTCTAGCAGGTTACCTAAAGTTTAATTTGTATTTGATTAAAAAAAAATCGATACTTGGCACTGTGTGACGATATGATATTGGCACACAAAAATATCGCGATACTATGCTGTATTGATTTATGTCCCCCAACCCTATTCTAACCCAAAGTCTCACTAAGTTTTTCCTTAGGTCACACCATGTATTAACCTTTGTGACGTCACAAGGGTCAAGACACACAGTAGAATTAGTTTTTAAACTACTTAACTATTCAATGAAGTCTTTACAGCCTCTTTCGTCCATTAAGTTTAGTGGGATCAGTGGTGTAGTGGACGGTATATGCAGGTATACGGGGTATATCCAACTCTTTTTCTGGCTGTTTACATTATACCCACCTATCAGCTGAAAAGCCATTGGAATATATAGGAGAGTATTCCCACTTCCTCCTCTGCAACCTACCCATCTATCTAGCTGAACACCCGCCTAATTGGTGGTGTGTTTATTATTTTTGCGTCTTTGTTTCAGGTGTACGTGCTGAAGAGGCCCCATGTGGACGAGTTCCTCCAGAAGATGGGGGAGCTCTTTGAATGCGTCCTCTTCACAGCGAGCTTAGCAAAGGTTTGTCCACATGCTTTTGTTTTCCACTGAAGGTGACAGTCACAGTGATGTTGCTTAATGCAGACTGTATTATACTTTTTTTTCATGGTTTGTTTAGTACGCTGACCCTGTGGCAGACCTGCTGGACCAGTGGGGGGTGTTTCGGGCCCGGCTCTTCAGGGAATCTTGTGTTTTCCACAGAGGAAACTACGTCAAAGACCTCAGCCGGCTGGGCCGAGAGCTCAGTAAAGTCATCATCATAGACAACTCACCTGCCTCCTACATCTTCCACCCTGAGAATGCAGTAAGTCAGACTGAAAACCTCCATTGTCCTGGTGGTCCAGATGCCATGGTGTTTTTGCACCTCACTTTATATAGGTGAGGGAATGCTTTAAAGGGTACCTTGGTGATGTCAACCAGCTTTGTATCAAAACAATGTGGGTATGGTCTAAATCAAACTGTGGTAACTTCCCTCCATCTAACCAGTGCCTAGATATCACTCCTCATCCCCTGGCGAAACTCCACCAGAAGACATAATTATCTCATCTGGCGGAGTTTCACTGGCTCTCAAGTTGTTGCTCGAGCTACAGGCTGGACTTCCGCATTTTCATATTGGCTGCCATTCATGCTTTTCTTACACTGTGAAAATGAAGACCGAAAAAACTGTTACCTATTTATATCTTCTAATGTTTTCAGAGACATGTTTCAGCTTACTGTTTAACTGTAAAAGATTGACATTGTTTTCTTACCGCTAGCTACCATTGTTGTAAATGGATGTGTTTGCATTATGTCACCACAAGAGGGAGTGTTTGTCGGTCTGGTGCGGCGCAGTGCATTCTGGTAGTTGTAGGTTTTCTCCTTCTTGAGCAAAAGCATCCTATGTCATCATAGTTTTATTAAAAAGCCATTTTTCCAGTGGTGAATTACCCCTTTAATGTTGTGTTTAGGTATCTGAAAAAATGCCATATGTTAGGGGTATCTAAGAGAGTCTTTTTGTGTTTGACCCAGAAATGTACCTACGTTTTTTCACACTTGAGTAGCTATCAAATCCTGTTTACATGGCCCCTGAACATGGAAGATTTCTGAATCATTTTTAATATAAATATCGACTACAATAAGATTTTATGTCTCAAAATCCCGACTAACTTGAGGTCAAAATACACTGGTGCCACAGAGAGAAGTTTGTAATAAAGTTACTGATGTTGGTAAATGATTATATCTGCGAGACGTTGTCAGTTTTAATCTGCGCTGTTGTTTTAAAAACAGTGTAGCGCCAGAGGCGGTGTTCCCAGCTTTATGAGATTTCTCTCCTCTGTGGAGAAGTTGCTCAGTAGAGCTGCTGCCACTCTTCATGCCTTTGATGCATTTCCCCCATTAATTATTTACACGAAACTCGCACAATCTCCTCACCTATAATGCAGCGCTTTAGCACCGACTGTCAGTTCAGGTTTCTCCCTTCAAATAAATAAAATCTCTCTGTTTCCTCTCTCCACAGGTCCCGGTGCAGTCCTGGTTTGACGACTTGACGGACACGGAGCTGCTGGACCTGATTCCTCTGTTCGAGGGCCTCAGTAAGGAGGAGGACGTTTACAGTCTACTACAGAGCCTGAGGAACAGGTAGCAGACGGCGGCTCCAGCTGGTCCTCCCTTCCTCGGCCCCGCTGCACAGAGGCCTCACCTCGCTGCCACGGCCCCGCAGCCCGGCTCCCGTCCTCCGAGCGGCGCTGGTAGTCCCAGCGTGGCTCCCAATCTGAGGACTTCAGGCAATTTGTTCTGGTCATAATGAAATCTAGAGACAACAACTGTAGGGATTCTTACCATCTCTGGATTCTTGGACTCTTTGTACAGGACTCCTACTGACAAAAGATTATATCACTGTATGTACATACTATATGTTTCTAAGCAAGACATACATAAAGTAATTTTTCTATCAGAGAGCGGAGGTTTTACTATTCTATCAAGTAATATTTTAGTTACCAAAAATAATCCAATAGACAGAACGAACTTTTCTTTTTTTTTTTGAATGGGTGACCTTTTTGTTTTTTGTGTTGAGCTGTGCTATGCAGGCTGTTGTATCTCGTCTGACCTTTCATTCAAACAACTGTGATTTATCTTCTCTTACAGAATGAAGTGCCTTCATTACTGTGCTGATTTTGTTGTGTCGGGTTATGGGGTGCACATTTTTATGCTGCATATTTACTCAAGTCTCCAAATGCATATTAACTAAATCCTTAAATTGAAGTCTGAAATGAGTCTTTGGTAATTGTGGTTTAATCTGAGGAAACAGGGCAGAATAATTTCTCGAGATGTATCCAGCCAGCCTGTCAGACCTGGATGATTCTTTGCTTTTGAGTTTGGTAACATTGAATTGTTAAATTTACCAAAGATTTCTTCAATTCAATGTGATTTGTGACTGAATGACATCATTTGATCCTTGACAGTGACTGTAAATTGATAATCCTTAAAGACACTGAAACCCCAATTTATTATTGAAAAAAAAAGAAACCTTTGTGATGACATCACCGTCCACCAATAAATGTTAAACTTTTGAGAAAGATATAATAATTAGCTTAGAGTACATGAAAATCTATTTATTGGGGAAAAGGGGTCGGGTGCATTGTAAAGACTGCTGTTGAAATCGTACTGTACAACATTATTAAAGTTGCAAGTTTGCACACTGTCAGTTTGTGCCATGGTGAAATGACTTTAACGGAACATAAAGCTGCTTCATGTGATCATTTTAATATTAACATACAATTTGATGACTATATGTGAAAGGGACAAACCCAAATCCATCCACTTTGATCCATTTATCCAGGGCCGTGGTGCAGGGGCAGCTGGCTGAGCAAGGTATTCTGGACGTCGTCTCCTCAGCAACATTTTCCAGCTCCTCCTGGGGGACCCTGAGGCGTTCCCAGGCCAGATGAGATATTTAATCCCTCCAGCGTGTTCTGGATCCACTCCGGGGCCTCATACCAGTTGGTCGCGCCCAGAAATCCTCAAACGGGAGGCGCCCAGGGGGCATCCTGATTAAATGCCTGAACCACCTCAATTGGCCCCTTTCAACCCAAAAGAGCAGCAGCTCTACTCTGAGCTCTCTCCGGATGTCTGAGCTCCTCGCCCTATCTCTGAGTTTGAGCCCAGCTGCCCTATGAGGGAAAGTCATTTCGGCTGCCTGTATCCACCGTCTCATTTTTTCAGTCACTACCCAGAGCTCATGACAGCAGGTGAGGGTCAGAACTTAGATGGACCGGTAAATCAAGAGCTTTGCTTTCTGGCTCAACGCCCTCTTCACCCTGACGGTCCGCCACAACACATGCATCACTGTTGACGCCGCAGTGACAAACCAGATAATTTATCATCTTGGTTTCCGGTAAAAAGCTCTAATAAACTGACTGTTTGCACCAGTTCAGCTCCAATTAGCTGGCGAACATAATGGAGTATGTAGCAGCTAAAGAGCAAGACATTTCCTAGGAGGTGGTAGAGACCAAAAACTGAGCTAAAAGAAAAGTATTGGACTTAAACTCAACAGGTGGTCAGAAGCACGACCCTAAATGAATGCTATTGTTGCTAGATAAATCTTGGATGCGTGAATAAGCAACTTTTTGCAAACAATTTCAACATATCAACATGTGTTCACAGCTTGTTTCTGCTGCCCCCTATTGGCTAGAAAGTCAATTGCGTGTTTAAGTGACATGAAGGGCTGACTTTTCACTTTAAGGCCTTGTCTAGGCGCGCACGGGTACATGTGGAAACGTAACGTGTGTGCTGTTATCTTCTCTGTGAGGTGTGACGAAAGACGCAACAGATGGTGCGATGGCAGACATGGCCAAAAAAGTGCTGGCTCTAATCTTGCTAACAGGACTTTCTGCATGTTTAAACATTAATATACAGTTACACAATATTAAGGAACAGGGGCATCAAGATCTGCTACGGGTCACTGCCAAGCCAACAGGAAGTGCGCTGGACTTTGAAGCCAATTTTGCCACTAGGCCTAAAAGTAGTTTCCCATAGACTCACATTGTGAAAGAAACATATGTAAATCAGTGGATACATTTTTCTGTGAGCATTACACCCCTTGCGAAATGGCTTGTTTCACTATCTGGACCTAATCAATTCAGTCTGAATACATTTTAGAAGTCTAGAAGAGTCGCATTATTAAATCATATTATACCCTTTGTAAGGTTAGCAAAGAGCTAAACCGTTAGCCACTCAGCCGGCAAAGTCTCCAATGCGCTTGCTCTATGGGCCCAGTGATGTGGAAGATCCAGGTAATTTTACACCCAAGGAGCTTCATGCGCCACTGAGCAACTTTCATGAAAGGGGCCCCACCTCCAACGCTGTATCCAGTTCTCTTTGTAAATCGAAGGTCACAGCTCCAGTTAGCCTTCCAGTAATAGCTTTTTTTTTAAAGGCTTTTCATTTGCCAACATCCTCTTCTTCTCAGGGTTAGGGTTATATCACTACCTGTTGGTTTGGCATGCACTTGACAGCTCTACAGTTGTGTTTTTGCAGCTTTATTTGGATGGTGTTTTCTTTTATAACAGTGCTTGTGTGGACAGGATTTTTTTTTTTGTACAAAAAGGGTAAAAGACAGTTTTCAAAAATACGTGTGTACATGTGCACTTGACCTAAATTGTCTCATTCCTGAGGTTTAGAGTTCAGTCCTGACTTTGGAAACAATCATTTACAAAGCAAATTCGCTCATGAGGTGCATTTAGTGGCTGTCTGGTAGCTTTCAATCATATCACATGATCTTTGTCATTAGGTCGAGTTTGCTCATTTGCCAAGGAATTGTTTTTTGTTTTTACACTAACCTGGGCAAGATATCCTTAAAGTGTTCAGGAAAACATTTGATTATGCAGTTCTTATATTTAACGTAATCTAAAATGTATTCATCAAATGCTAAATAACATTGTAAAATTTTAATGTGCTTTATTATACACATTGCATTTATAGCCATTTTATTCATGAATTGAGCACAAGAGGACAAAGGTTTGAGCGCTATTGTCTTCAAGGTTACATGATCTGCAGGTGCATTAATATTATGGATATAAACTGGTTAATGTGCAACCAAGAGGTGCTAAAGCTTCATGTGATATCTTGATGTGAACTTTTGGCTTCCGCTTACGTAGCAGTCACTTTAACTGCAGCCGTGGATTAGGCATTACAGAGCCTATTGTTACAGCCTGAAGAACTCTTGAGGAGGGTTTTCTTTTTCTCTTAATTTTCCACTGGTCTCTCAGATATGTGGAAACTGAAGTCCACCACAGTGTTGAAATGATCATATTTTCATAATGGAGTCCAGGATGGAATCTAAAAATGGAAAGCCGTGGTCAAAGGTAAGAAAATGTTCAGCCTGTTGACTTGAAGCTGTTGGTTAACAAGAAACCGGGTTAGTTACGTAACAATCTGTTTTTTCAGATTCCCTTGCAGGGATTGTGTGAACTATATAAGACAAAGACAAGCGTAATAGATGTATCTCTGTACAGAAAACATCAGCAGGGAACCTCATCCATGATTCATGCACTGACTGCAACATGCATCAGAAGAAGTTTACAGATTGTTCACACAGTTTGGAAATGTTTGGGATGACAGCAGAGGCAGGGTTTGATGCTTTTGGTAGAGAAATATCAGAGCCTTTATTTTTTGATCTGTCGGTTTCAAGGTTATCCTCAACTGTAAAAGCTACTCACCCACAATTTATTTCTCTTGTATCTTTACATAAAATTCAGTGTTTGACTGCGGATTAACATCCTCACTCTGCAAAGACTCCTCTTGTCTAATACTTAAAAAAAAAGTGTGCAAATCACTTTGGATACAGTGTGTTAATACATCTCCACATTTAGCAAACAAATGTAAACACAAGCTGCCAATGCCTCCTCTGTTGGGAGATCAAAGCCCAGAGCTGTAAACCTTCAATAATGTCAAGCGTTCCTCCTCGAGTGTCTGTGTGAGTAGGCACAGAATGAGAGACTTAGCCACAGAAAGCCTCTGATTCCTTTCCAATACCACTCGGCGCTCCTTGAGTCCAATTCCCCCATCTGCTAGTTGTAACAGTTGTGGAATGAATAATTGGTGTCAAGTGGCCCCTGTAATGCCCGCTGCGCTGCCGAGGGCTCAGCCGAACATAAACACAACTACGGCTGGCTACTTGAAGCACAATCAGAACCTCGAGTGAGGCTTGAGTCCATCTCAGCTCAGGTGGTTTTCTCAAGCTTCTTGACTTTGTGGTGCATTGTGCAGGTCTGGCTCCCTTCATTCATCCTCAAAGGTACAGTTTACCCTAAAACCAAAAATACACATTTTACTCTCTCAGTGAGTTGCCAAGTGTTTGAGAGATCGGCTGTAGAGATGTCTGCCTTTGCTAGAATACAATGGAACTAGATGGCACTCAGCTTGTGGTGCTCAAAGCCTCAAAAAATAAATATAAAAAACTCAACAGCAATGTCTCTCTCCAGAAATCATGACCCAGTTACTCAAGATAATCCACAGACCTTGTTGTGAGCAGTTTCATGTAGGAACTATTTTATTTCTACCAAACTATACCTGACAGCTATATCACCATGTAGAAGGAAGTGTGCATCTACTCATGGACGATATACATATTGTCGTAAAAGTTTACAAGCTTTCATGGCTGAGCTTTAATGTTAGCTAGCTCTGTGGCGCTCAGTGAGCTAGCAGTAGATACACATTTTTCTCCAGGTGGTGATTTGGTTGGCAGGTGTAGTTCAGTAGACAGAAAATAGTCCAATAGTAGTGCAATAATCCACAGACCTTGTTGTGAGCAGTTTCATGAAGGAACTATTTTCATCCTTCTGAACTATACCCCCCAATGCCATCAACACGCAGAAGGAAGTGTGCATCTACTCATGGGCGATAGCGTGATATGTAAACATTGATGGTTGAGCTGTAACAGTAGCTAGTGCTGTGATAAGCTAGCAGTAGATGCATGTTTCCCTCCGTGTGGTGATACGGTTGGGGGGTGTAATGGAAAGAAAACAGTCCAATAGTGGTGCAATAATCCACAGACCTTGTTGTGAGCAGCTTCATGTCGGAACTATTTTCTTTCTTTGGAACTACACCCGCCAACTATATCACTGCACAGAAGGAAGTGTGCATCTACTGCTAGCTCACCTAGCATCACTGAGCTAGCTAACGTTACAGCCCAGCGAAGGAGGACGCTATTATTGTTTACATCTCATGCATTCGGCCATAAACAGATGCACACTTACCACTGTGCAGTGATACAGTTGGCGGGTGTAGCTCATCAGAGAGAAAATAGTTCCTACATGAAACTGCTCACAACAAGGTCTGTGGATTATCTTTAGTAACCAGGTCATGATTTCTGGAAAGAGACATTGCTGTTGAGTTTTTTGATTTAATTTGATTTGTTTTTATTATTATTTATTTTTAGTGCTTTGAGCACCACAAGGCGAGTGCCATCTAGTTTCATTATATTCAACAGAAGGCAGACATCTCTACAGCCGATATCTGCAACACTCAGCAACTCACACCAAAACAATCTAGACTGATAAATAGCACTACAGGTAAGATGAAAAATATGTATTTTTTATTTCGGGGTGAACTGTGCCTTTAAAGCAGAATCTACACTTTCTCCACTTCACAACACCTTTTCTTAGAGAGGGCCAGGAAACAATGTAAAAAAAAAAGAGGCGTATTTAAGGTTGTTGTACTGTAAATATTGAGGCAGGAAATTGCAGGTGTGTTCAAACCTGGGAGTGGAGACAAATACACCCAGCCCTCTCTGCCACACACACTCCAGCTTGCACACAGGAGGGAGAGGAGCGATACTTTATTGCATATTTCACTAACCTATTTCTACACTTTGCAGGAGACAGCGAGGCCTTCTCTCCGCCAGACGCAACACAAGGTAAGATTCATGCTTTTATTTTGGTGACATATATCACTATATTATTTTCTTTTTTTTTAAACATCTATCCATCCATTTCTTTCATCTAAATCACTGCAGTTTGCAAAAACATCTTTATTATATTTGTTGCAAAAGAAAATCTTTAAAACAGACCTCATACTGTGTTTTTAAACCATGCCATAAAAGGAGGTGAACACATTAGTGTGTATGTAGAGCATTAACAAAGCTCATTGTCTGCGTTAAGTCAATGGACAGCGCAGTTTGATTGAAAGGAACCAGTCTTTCCTGTCAGTGCTGGCTTCAATTGATCTTTTCAGAAATTATTTGCTTTTCATATATTTTGAGCGGGATCAGGTTGCAATGGTTGTTTTCATTCACAACAGAGAGTTACCACGGCAGCCAAAATGTTGTACAACTGGCAATAAACAATGCCATTAGGTGAAGTAAATAAGTCAGTAATTTAAAATTTTTAGTTAAGGTTAAGTCTCCTACATCCAGAATTTATGTAGGAAATTGATTTAGATAAACTAAAATAATGGAAGTGGTTATTTCATGACAAATAAACTGTTCCTCACAATATATGCATAAAGAGGGAAACATTTTAGTTACAGATTAATATGTGGAGTGGTCATGGGTGTGGCGTCTCTTTTGCCCAGATACAAAAGCAAATGGTCAGTAGATGTTTGGGCCTGTGAATGGGGAATGTGATGATAAATGGTTCTTAGCAACAGGAAAAATTCCTCTCTGTTCACTTGACATAATTTAAAAAACATAATGTTTTCCAAGTTCGTTAGGTAATTGTTACCATTTTGATATTTATTTCATTTATCTGAGTCAGCACAAAGGAGGTCTGCATACTGTTAGGCTCCAAAGAAACAGTTTAATTTTCTTTTTCTGTGTTCAAGGCAACATTTCAATGTACTTGTAGATATAATGAGAAGAGGAATAAACTGAATACATAGTTTAGTTCTCCTTTTCTCTCTTTAGGCCAACATTTGATTCACTTGAAGATCAAAATGTTGCCCTGAAATGACAAAAAGATCATTTGTGCAGACCTTTTGTGTCCTCTTCTATTCATTTAAAGGGAGCCATGTGCAATATTAAATCATTATTTAATATATTGCGCCAGAGTTAGCTTGAAGCTAATTTTCATCAGCAGTGAGTTCATATGTCATAGTTAGTTGAGTCTTTGAACATAAATCCCACACACTGCTCCTTCAATTTATTAGTTACACTAACAGTTAGTGTTAATAATAAGTTGTGAAGCTGAGCCAGAGCTGTGTGCAGGATTTATGTTCAAAGACTCTAAAGAATCTGAGACAAATGGATGTGTGAATATCTCTATTTAAACATATGCCATAGTTAGAAAACACTGCGCTTAATTATACCACATGATTACCACAATACATGGCATGACACGTGTCAGCAATAACTGTTTGTTAGACAAATTAAAAGCAATGATGTTTGTACAGCCTACAAAGCAAATAGCTGGGCTGCTTTAAGCAGACTTTTCAATTTGGCTCTAAAGTAAGATTATGTAACTCTGAATGAAGCAATAACACAATCCTCCTCTTACAAATTAAAATTCATAACCAGCAAAATGCACCCTGGCTCAGTTTAGCAGGCTACACTCAGGAGTTAAGCTGCTGCAGCCACATTTGCATGACCATTAGCTCATGGTGGCTAATGTTAGCAAACTTGGCCACTGTTATACTGTTACAGTATTTTTTATAAGCAGGGTACCCACACATGGCACGGTGGTGCAGTGGTTAGCATTGTAACTGGTTCAAACTCAGGGTGGGGGAGCCCTTCTGTGTGGAGTTTGTATGTTCTCCCTGTGTCAGCGTGGGTTTCCTCCAGGTACTCCAGCTTCCTCCCACAATCCAAAGACATGCAGGTTAATTGGTGACTCTAAATTGGCCGTAGGTGTGAATGTGAGTGTGAATGGTTGTCTGTCTCTATGTGTCAGCCCTGTGATAGTCTGGCGACCTGTCCAGGGTGTACCCTGCCTCTCACCCAGTGTCAGCTGGGATAGACTCCAGCCCCCTCACAACCCCTAACCGGATAAGCAGTTACGGAAAATGAACGTATGAATGGTTCCCAAACTGCCTTAAATATCAAATTCAGTGACTTTTAGTTGAGAATATTTTCGGCATGTTTGCCTCTATTAGATAAGGAAGTCTTGCGTGAACTGAGGAGAGAAAGAGGGGGGATGGCATGAAGCAAACGGCTGGAGTTGGAATTGAACCAACAACCGCTGTAGCAAGGACACAGCCTTTGCACATGGGGCGCCTGCTCTACTAAGTGAACTAGTGGGTGCTCAATAAATGCAATGACTTTTCAAGGACTTTCTGTCAGTTTCCAGCCCATTCCCCTCAAATTCAAGGACCTAACACAACATAGTTTCACACACAGATCAAGGTTAATTACTGTTATAACACCAAGAATTTTTATAATGAGAATCATCGGGCTTCACAGAGGCTCCCAAATGTCTTTTTAAAAAAGAGCAAGGCTTAAATTTTTTAAAAATCATTTAATCTTTGGGCTATTTGATGAGGCGGTCTCTCTGAGATACGATCTCTTTTACAAGAGAGATCTGAGAAAACAAGAAAAATCCACAAGAACACAATCAGTAAGACACAAACAACACAGAAACAACACAACTACAAAATAAACAATAAATTAAAAGAATCTGAATTATAACAAAAAACATCACATATTAAAGCTTTAAAACTTGATTTGTGTCTTACATTCACAAACCTTCTTGGATTTCAAGCACCCATGGTGACCCTGTATTAGCTGGCCACATAATCTTGCTCTAAAGCTACTCAGAAATGCAGCTTTTTATATAATATACACAAGATATTATGAGGTAAGTATGACTCAGTCTTTGCCTCTCAGTCCTTAGACTCACACACCAAATGAGGTTTTGCAACTTTAACCCAACCCCTATCATGTTATTGAAATCTCAACCCTTTTTTCTGTTTGCTCTGTGTGTGTCACCTCTTTTTATCTGATTACTTGAAAACCAGAGCCTTGATAGTATTAATAAAGGGAGTGGTTAACATCCTGGTGTTGTACAGCTGACCCGATCTGTCTCACCTCACCTTACACCACCCACTCCATCAATCACTGCCCAGCCAGACATTTTATTCCTGCACCTGGAGCGAAGATTAGACTCTGTGTATGAGCCAGTGAATTACAGCCGGGTTATTTCTCTGGAGAATAAGTGCAGCCACAGTTCCTCCAGCTATTTGCCAATCACATCATGTATGCATGGATCCTGTATTTGCATTCACGATACGTTGCCGGCAGCACAGCATCCCACCGAGCCTGTTTCCATACAGCGTGTCACCACTAAGCCTATATTCTCGGCTCAGCTGGTGTTACAGTGTGTTTGCTTATCAGTGCTGTTGTTTCTGATATCTGAGTCAAGAGGCTGTTTAAGCACCGCTGATTGCAGAACTTGTATGTTGCTATGGCGCCAAGCTGACACTCATTAGGAGGATTAGAGGTGTTTCGCTGTCAGAGATCCAATCTTTTGAAATGGTTCACTTGTCACTTTGGAGACATCTGTTTCCAGTGAAAAGATAGGGAACTCGAAGGATGAGCAGTGAGGGGGAGGACGCTTCAAAAATGCTATATTTTCTCTTGAAGTACTTTGGAGGAGTTGCAATTGAATATGTGTTTTATAATATGGTTCTAACACATACTTAATACTGTTAGACCATAAGCAGTGATGGAGGAAGCATTAAAAACACTTACAGTATCATCAACTCTGCAGTTTCCCTCAGCTCTGCTGAGCATTTGACAGGTCATTTTTTGGTTTTCCAGTTCCAACTTTATTGTTTTGATTCACTCTTACAGTAGTTAGCTGTTGTCTGAAGTACCGTAAAACTTCAATTAGTAGCACAGGCTATTATTTGCCTAAACCACTGAACTCAACAGGCTTTTATTTGGGACAGGCCTTTTATTACTTTCACATAAAACTGTTGCTCAGCAAAGAAGGAAGCCCAGCCCAGGAGGACGCCATTAATGTTTACATCTCGCTCTGCTAGGAGCACAAGCCTCTCGTCCATAAGCAGATTTTTGGGTGAACTAAGGAAAGTTACTGTGGAAAATATTTAGTCATTTTTACTTTTAATTATCAGAATCAGTAAACATATAATCATTATTAATCATAATTTTTTTGTTGCCTTAGATCAGAGCTAAAAGATAATGATGCATGCCTTTGCAATCTGTGCTCAAGCTGGCTTGTGTATCTGCGTCTGCACTCAGGTGACGTCATCATGTTCAGAGGATGAGAAACAATAGTGTCAGGAGCAGGTTGATACATAGAGTGTGCTCTGAGTTTAAGAAACAATGTTGGCAGAAGTAGGGAGTGGTGATCAGCAGGTGTAACGATAGGAGGGCTCTGCCAACAAGGCCCATAACAGGAGGTGAATGTAATAGTGAAACAATTCAGTCTGCTCCGAGGTACGTGTGTAATCTTTGAAGACTCCCAGTAAACCTATTTCACATTGAGCTCTAATGGACTGCATTTTCTTTATTGGCAAAGTAACCAGTGTGGGAAAGATCTAATGTGACTGGCCTGAGAAAAGATTTTTATCCCACATTACATTCCACTGTCGACCATAAATCCTAATCGAATACATTAGATGTTGTGCTTCATCATTTCGGGTAACGTTTGCTTATGCACAGCACACGAGATGAATACTTTAAAATGCAAGTTAAAATCAATAGTAATTCTCTGACTGTGTTTTTGCTTTACATGTGTTTGTTTCAGTTCGGCAGGATGATGAATGATGACAATCAAGACACATTTAGAAATGTCAACAGAAAGCCAGGCCTGCAGATATGGACCATCAATGTAAGTCAGCCCTGGAACAAATATGCAACCCATATTTGGACATTACTGCTCACTCTGGTTTGATTTTGTGGAAGATTTCATACTATGTTTTGGTTGTTTTCTCATTAAGAACATGCGGATGGTGCCTGTTCCAGCCCAAGGTTTTGGAAACTTCTTTGAGGGAGACTGTTACATTGTTCTTTATGTGAGTAACACTTCCGCAAGAGGCTCAACATTAGTGAAGCTCGTGTCATTAACTCGTGCTATTTGCCAGTGTGAGACCTCTATCTTTTGTGTGTTTTTTTTTTTTTACCAGATAAGTCAGAAGAAGGGCTCGGGACAGTCGGCTGACATCCACTACTGGATAGGAAACTCCTCCTCTCAGGATGAGCAAGGTGCAGCGGCCATCTACGTCACCCAGCTGGACGAGCACCTGGGTGGGAGTCCGGTCCAGCACAGGGAGGTGCAGGGTAACGAGTCACCGCGGTTCAGGGGCTACTTCAAAAATGGCCTCATGTGAGTGAGTCAAAGAAAGAGGGCTGGTATGTGAACTTGAAGGGGGGTGGTGACCAAATAAAGAGAGGGAGTCACACACACACATACACACACTTATGCTGTAATCTTCCTGAGACATGGCTTACAACAGTAATCCCTCTGCATGAAATCATTATGACACAAATTACACTTGTTTTGTTGCAGCTTAGCAAAGAAAAACACAGTTTCCTCTGGCCCAGGTCGTTAACCTCTGACTTTTTATTGTCTGCTTCAGAATTAACAAAAGCAAGGAACACACTCACATGCTTTTGGAATAACCCTGCTTCACGTGTGTGCTTCATAGTTGTTTTATTGCACTTGAACTTTGGTAACACACACTGGTCTCTCCGCAGCTACAAGAAGGGTGGAGTGGCCTCAGGTTTTCACCATGTTGACACAAACGTCTACAACGTCCTGCGCCTGCTGCACGTCAAAGGGAGAAAGCATGTCACAGCGTCGGAGGTAGGTAGAGTAGAATATAAAGGGCTATGACAGGGATTAATGCCGCCTGCCCTGCACCTCCCACTGGAGCTATCACAGGCTTCACACAGCCACGCTACGAGGGGTGCTGGCACTCCCTCTTAAACAAATTATGGCTCGCTTGTTGCCATAGCTGTCAAAGAAGGTGCTAATTGCCTGAAGAGTGCTACGACTGTGTGGTATTTAATTAATATTTCCCTATGCTAACAAGATTTGTTTCTCTGAATATTTTTATTGGTTTTATTACGGCATGTTTCGTCCATTTGAATAGAGGTTGATATCTCTCCATCATGCTAAAGTGTGTGTGCGTGTGTGCAGGTGGAGGTGTCGTGGAACAGCTTTAACAATGGAGATATATTCCTGCTGGATATGGGGAAAGCTATAGTGCAGTGGAACGGCCCCCAGAGCAACAGGAGAGAGAAGCTCAAGGTGATTCTTCACTTTGATAAAACAGCATCGTGTACTTTACATCACTGCAAACGAGTCACATGTGAACATGCAAAAACTTTCAACAATTACATCTCTACGTGGGGGATGGGAAACTTTGTTTATTTTTATTTTATTATCATTTATTTATTTGACGGGGACAGTGCATGGTAATGAACATTGCTGTAAATATGCCAGAAACAGCCAAAGCTAGGTTTCAGATGCTACAACAGACTGCCTAAAGGCCCAGACACACCAAACCAACTGAAGAGAGATAGCGGCAATAACGGCCCCCTGCAACATTTTGCCACATTTAGCTGCTACTAGCGTCTAGCCTGAAGAGACATTTACCAAATATTAGCGACATTTTCTTGTGTGTTGTAACATCATGATGTTCAGTGGTCAAAAACAAAACAAATACGCTATGTGTGAAGTACATTGATGCTTGTAGCAAATCTCGACTGGGCTAATGTTAGCTATTCATATAGCTTACATGCTAACATAAGGAACGTATGCTACGCGAGTTAAACAGATGGGACACTAAAAACTCAAAGTACACGTCAAATAAAATTTCCCCAAACATGGTTTCTGTCATTTAAGTTCGTTCTTATCACGCTGATGTATGTTCAAGTGTTCATTTCTGCGATTAGTTTGGTTTTAATTTGTTATTTGGTACTATAAACACAGTCTGACCACCTGGGCTTTTATTTTGATACTTCCGCCGACCGGCAGCGTGCATTAGCTAAATATGTAGTTTCATCAAGCACATTTAGATTTAACATTCAGATTTAGATTTACCATTTAGATTTAGATTTAACATTTAAATTTAAAATTTAACATTTGGATTTAGATTTAACATTTAGGTTTAACATTTAATATTTAGATTTAACTGTAACATTATATTTAACATATTTCAAATATTGCTGTAAATGTGGTAAAAAAGTGACTTTAAAAAATTCACACCACTTTTTTAAACGTTGTTTGAAGCTAAATATGGCTGTTAATTTTCGTGTGAGCCACTTTGCAAACAGCACCCCCATACCCTGCTGTGTTGCCTTACATCACTGTGTTGTGGCCAAAAAGTTGCACATGACCACATTGCAAAGACTACAGCCAATGGTCAACCAGCACGTACGTTTTGCGCCTGTGTGAGAACAAATAACTCCACACACCAGCAGATAGTGGTAGTCTGTGATCGTCATTCAAAAAGGGAAACTGGAGGATTGCCCTTACGCCAGTTAGCCAGTTGGCATATTAACAGCACAATCCAAAGTAGGCAGAACAAAACATATTTACAGCGCACCAGTAAACAATAATGCAAACCTCAAAAACATTTCTGCTAAAGAGCTCAATGGCTAAAGAAAATTATCTCACCTTATGTAACAAGTCTGTTTTGGTCTCACTCCCCCTTGGCTTAAGACTTTTGTTTACTTTCCTCACCTACACATTTAACCTAAAATCTTAAATATAGATTATTACTCAGTCTTTTTTATTATTTGAATGTCTTTAATTACTTAAACAAAATGTTCTGTGTTTGTTTGATCAGTTTATAACCATTGTTTGTTTTTATTTGATTAAAAAATAAAATTAAAGAAAAGTGCTATAATCTGTATTCGTTTTGTGGGTCTTCCTTGTTTGCAGGCTGTCTTGTTGGCTCAGGACATTCGTGACAGGGAGAGAGGAGGTCGAGCTCAGATCGGTGTGGTAGAGGGCGCAGACGAGCAGAGCTCCCCAGAGCTTATGAAAGTCATGACGGCGGTGCTCGGCCAACGAACTGGGCAGCTGAAGGATGCCATTCCTGATGACAGACCTGATCAGGTGCAGAACACCAACGTCAGGCTCTACCAGTAAGACCTTTTCTTTATCTGTGGGATCATTGCTGCAACATGATATCAATATTTAATCAAATTACACACTGTTCTTCCTTGTGTTTGTCCTCAGTGTTTTTGAAAATAGCGGGAATCTGGTGGTTCAAGAAGTGGCCACGCAGCCGCTAACGCAGGATCTGCTGCACTCCTCTGTAATTCTCTTTCATCCTTTGAACATGTTCCTCAGAGACTGTCATTTCAGAACATGGCCCTGTCTCATTGTTCATGGTTTTTTCTCTCACTGTCAGGACTGTTACATCGTGGACCAGAGAGGCTCCAGTGTGATGGTGTGGAAAGGCAAACAGGCCTCCAAGGAGGAGCGGCGAGAAGCTCTCAACAGGGCTGTGGTGAGTTTAGCACATTATTAAATGTACACTGTGTAAGACGTGAAGCCAGAGCAAAAGATTTCTGTATATAAAACTCTGTAATTCTTCAAGGATCACCAAGTTAAATGGTAATAATTTACTATCTTTTCTACCAGGGCTACATCAAAGCCAAGAACTACCCATCCAACACCAGTGTGGAGGTGATGACCGAGGGAGGAGAGTCAGCGATGTTCAAGCACTTGTTCAAATCCTGGAGAGATAAAGGGCAAACTCAGGGTCTTGGTTCCACCTACAGCATGGGGAAGATAGGTAACAGATACATAACCTTTTCATGAATTCACATCTGGGTCAGATGGCTTTAAAAGTACATTTTCATCCTGCTTCTTTTCACAATAAGAGCTTATATAGGTCCTTTTTATTTGATTTCAGCTGTTTTTATTTCAATATTTCTTTTACAAGTTCATGATTATGAACATATTTTCAATGCATATAATTCACATGATTATTTGTTATTTACTTGACTGATACTGAACACTTTGGGTCTCCGTACAGCGAAGGTAGACCAAGTGAAGTTTGATGTGATGGAGCTCCACGCTCGTCCTGAACTGGCAGCACAGCAGCGCATGGTGGATGACGCCTCTGGAGATGTTAAAGTGAGGAAGCTTTGTCCAATGCCAAAATACACACAATCACAAAGAGGTAGACAGCTATTATCTGTGTCATGAGAGGAAAATATTGAAACTTTTTACAGGTGTGGCGCATTGAGAAGGTGGAGCTGGCTGAAGTAAACCCAAGTACTTATGGACAGTTTTATGGAGGAGACTGCTACCTGGTGCTGTACACGTATCAAAAATCCAGCCAGGAGCAGTACATAGTCTACATGTGGCAGGTCAGTATCATCGCAGGAGGAATATTCTCCTTGTTTTTTTTTTTAGCTCTCCACCAGCGTGATAACAAAATAAATCTTGTAAGTCATTATAACAGAAACTTTCTTAAACCAGCGAAATATCTCAAAATAATTCCTAACATTGTGACATAGAATTTCAAAATAAGACTTATTCAAAATACTGATCGCTTTCTCAACACAACAAATTAGTATCTCATAATAAAGAAAGACTTTCTCAGAATAATGACCTACTTATATCAAAATAATGAGTCTATATAATAAGAAACTTTCCCAATAAAAATGCCCCAAATATCTCAAAATAATAATAAGAGTTTTAAAAATAATGACATTTCTCAAAGTAATCACTGAGTATCTTTTTTTCTTTATCTATTTTATTAGGGATAGATGGATAACAATAATAGAGAATTACAAGTGCCATTCCCTTTTTATGTAAACAGAATAGGAACAATAAAAATTGTCTCTGCATTACAAAATGGCCATAAATTATGTAAATATTATTAAGTATTTTTATAAACAAATTAGTACAATGAAATGTGTACATAGTCTGGTTGTAAGTAAACCCCAAAGTGAGCTTGGTGAGACAGGAAGGAAAGGCAGATAGATAGAATAATAAAAATCAAATTACAAAATAGTAAATAAAAATTTTAGGTGGCACGGTGGTGTGGTGGTTAGCACTCTCGCCTCACAGCAAGAGGGTTCCTGGTTCGATCCCCTTCTGTGTGGAGTTTTCAGGTTCTCCCCATGTCAGCGTGGGTTTTCTCTGGGTACTCCAGCTTCCTCCCACAGTCCAAAGACATGCAGGTTAATTGGTGACTCTAAATTGTCCGTAGGTGTGAATGTGAGTGTGAATGGTTGTCTGTCTCTATGTGTCAGCCCTGTGATAGTCCGGCGACCTGTCCAGGGTGAACCCTGCCTCTCACCCAATGTCAGCTGGGATAGGCTCCAGCCCTCCCGCAACCCTCAAGAGGATAAGCGGTTAGAAAATGGATGGATGGATAAATAATAAATTCAAAAAGCAATTCACAAAAGTAGTTGTAAGGTTAAGTAGTTGTATTAGTAGAAGTTTATAAAATAATTCCATTTCCAAGTAAACTATCAGAGGAGCCTAACTGTTAAACTTATTTTCTCAAATTTAAGAAAAGACATAACATCTTGCCAAAAGGAAAGTAAAGGCTAATATTTCTGACTGAGAAGTTAATCTGGAGTTGTTCAGATGATAATATAGCAATAAAATGATCCATTTTTATCTGGACTTCTAAAAGCTTTGTTAAAATCAGAAAAAGTCGGTCCAGAATTTACGTAGTCTGGTGCAGAACGTATGACTCGAATCACAAAAAGAGGCATTTGTCACATTGATCCGCAATAATAGGATATATTATTTCAGATAGTCAAGATGTGCTGAAATGGACTCTGTGAAATATTTGAATTGTAGAAGCTGCGGTCTGACACAAGGAGAAGTTGAGAGTATATTATAGACGGCTTTATCCCACCATTGATCTGTCAAATTTGACCCAAGCTCATGCTCCCAAACATCACTTAGAATCTTACAATAATAACAAACTTTTTCAAAATACTGACTTGGTATCTCAAAATAATGAATTAGTATCTCACATTAATGAGAAACTCTCTCAGAAGAATGACTCACTTATTTCAAAATGAGAAGATTTCTCAAAAGTATTGACAGTATCTCAAAAATAATGAGAAGCAGTACTAACTGGTTATTTCTCAATATTTGAGATGGTATGTCAATATTTTAAGATGCTACGTTTTGGATAAGCAAATTATTTTCATGAGAAAATGTCTCATTGTTTTGAGATACTAGCTCTTTAATTCAAGAAAGTTTCCTATATAAGACTTACAGGAACTTTTTTTATCACACTGGCAGAAATGGGCTTCCATATTAAAGACAGTATTCTGTATTAACATCATTTTATGCCTGTCACACACCAGGGCCGTCATGCCACTCAAGATGAGATCGCAGCGTGCGCCTACCAGGCTGTCAATATTGATAACAAGTACAGTGGAGCCCCGGTCCAGGTCAGGGTGATCATGGGAAAGGAGCCTCGGCATTTCCTGGCTATTTTCAAAGGCAAACTCATCATCTTCGAGGTGCGGTTTATTTACACTGAAGATTTTTTTGTTTGTTTGAAGGATTACAGATGCTCAAATGCAAAATCTTTTGTGTGTGTGCAGTTGTAGTAGAAGACTGGCGGACATGTCTGTGTGTGTGTGTGTGTGTGTGTGTTTAGGGTGGTACAGGCCGACCCGGTGTGGTCAACCCTGATGGAGGTGCCAGACTCTTCCAGGTCAGAGGGACTAATGAGCTGAACACCAAGGCCACTGAGGTGTTGGCGAGGGCCTCGTCGCTCAACACCAACGATGTCTTCCTGCTGAAGACCGACCACATGTGCTACCTGTGGTATGGAAAGGTACAGTAAATGCTTCGTTACGGAGCACCAGGACAGGCTGCAGAAGCCTCACCTGAACTCCCTCTAAAAGAGCGAAAATGTGAATTTGTGTTGGTGCGTCTTCACACAGATCTGTGTTTGTTTGATGTCTGCTCCTGTCTGTCTCCAGGGCTGCAGCGGGGATGAGAGGGTGATGGGGAGAGCGATGTCTGATGTGCTGTCCAAGCAGGACAAGCAGGTGGTGATGGAGGGCCAGGAGCCAGCTGAATTCTGGGTAGCTCTGGGAGGAAAGGCACCCTATGCTAGCGACAAGAGGTAAACACAGGCAGCAGTGGTGACATTATTGCAGCCTCAAGAGAAATTGAACAAGGGTTGGGTTTTAGCACCCAGACATTAACAGTGATAAGCATTCACCCAGGCCTTGTTGTTCTCTACATATTTTCTTTTTACTCTTATTATAGTACGTTAAGCAAAAAACAACAAGGGCTTTTCTCCAAAACTCACCCAAAAAAGCTCTTTAATCATATTTTGAAACATTAATAAGCTTACATTTAAATCTGCTTGGATTATTTTTATATCAAGGTCAGTGGAATATGCCCAATGTCATCTGAAATATAGTCACACACACACACACACACACACACACACACACACACACACACACACACACACACACACACAGCAGATTATACAGTGGTAATAACAGTGTGAGCTCTGTGTTGTTTCAGACTGCAGAGGGAGGAGCCTCCTCACAGTCCCCGCCTGTTTGAATGCTCCAATCAGACAGGCCAGTTCAGGATGACCGAGGTGGACGACTTTGCCCAGAGCGACTTGGACGAGGAGGATGTCATGCTGCTGGACACCTGGGAGGAGGTGAGAGGCAGTGGTGGACTCAGGCCGTCCACCTGAGGGCAGCAGCTCATAGAAAGCAGCCTGTAAGGCACTGCATCATGTTTACTCCACTGGCAGGGCAACCTGTAGGGCATGTTGTCATATTATAGCTGCTACAGAGGCGTCCTAGAGGACACCAGTAATCTGTGATGGTATTTTGTACATTTTAGGAGGTTTTTACCTCTGAAAAACTGAATCAGTTTCTTAAGGTGAACGTCTTTAATACTGTTCGGTACTGTTAATGGGATTGTTTCCCTTAAAAACTTCTTATAATACTCAGATAAGCCATAAATAAATCCTATGAGAGGCAGTACAGTCAGCTCAAAATGAAAGACAGAAGAAACTAAAACCCTTTAACTGTGGAGATAGAGAATTAACGCCCATATATATGTCAATCCATTAGTGATTTATCCTTTAATAAACCTAAAATCTGCATCTTGATTAAAAAAATCAGGTCCTTTAAGGCAGTGGTTCCCAACCTTTGTCTTGAGGGACCCATATTTTTACCATTGTAGACTTTGGTGCCCCCCCCCCATTCACATGTTACACTGCCTGTATCCTCGTGATATGTATTTTTAAAAAATTCTATACTAATTTATTTATTTATTTATTCAATAAATGAATACGCTTTTCATATAACCCTTAAATTTCTTTGTTTTTGGCACATAAATGAATTAAATTTTGACACAGAACACATTAAAATTATTACACCCCTTAAAATCAAGACGGCTTCACGACCCCCCATGGTTCTTTGGTGCCCCCCCAAGGGGGTCCCACCTTCCCGGTTGGGAACCACTGCTTTAAGGTATGATTTAAGGTGCGATTACCTGTAATGTCATTTTTGTAAAGCCTGCAGATGAAAACACTGCAAATCATGTAAAGTGATAATGAGAGCAGAAAAAGTGCTGCCTAGCTCGATGACCTGGGCTCATATGGACTTACGTGCTCTCTGATCCTCGTTGGTTGAGATTCTGGAAATTTGCAAGTTGAAATTGATGCGAAACGAAACAAATGCAGCACTTGAAATTTTTAGTGTTTGTTGTTTTGAGCAGATGAATTATACCACACACACATTCATCACACACACAGTTGTGTGGCGTACCTCAAGTGGAATTTGGAATTTGATCTCTGGTCCGAACATTACCAGCAGGTGTCCTTAATTATTGGACCATCTCTGGTGATGATTAATGAAAAAAACAGAGAGACAAAGAGGATCAGTTTGAGGCTGCAGAAACTTCTCCTCCATCAACCTGCAGAGAAACAAAGTTTACAGACTTCAGGCTGACACCTGTTCACACTGACAGACCGACACTGAAGTCTACTTCCTCTCTGTGAGAGTCTCCACCATCCTCACGGTTTACTGACAGCTCAGCTAGTGAAGAAGCACGTTTATTCTCTGAGGGTTGTGGGTTCAAATCTCTCCTGATCTTTTGTATTTTCCCTCAGTCATCCCTCAGTGGACTGTTTCATAAAGGTGTTTCTTATTGTCTAAAGCCTCTCTAACAAACTGAATCAGGATCAGTCTGTCTCAGAGGAGGAAATCGGTCCGAACTCGAGAAAGGTCACTTAGAGTGACTCACTGTGGTTCTTCTTTTAGGACGAAGACTTAAGACATTTTATCAACTTTCCTAACTTAGGATGTGACTCATATCTCAGCTGAAATGTATCAGCGCTGCAGAGGAGTCTGAACCTGTCAGCAGCTGCAGACGCACCTCTCACTGATATTTTGGGAACGCTCGATGACGTTAAACATACTCAAAGTTGGATATTTTTATTCATTTATCCATAAACACAACTTTAAGGTGAAGCGCTTAAAATAAGTGGAGTCCCATTAATGGATCATACTCTTAAAGACCTTAAAGAGAGCTCCTTTGTAGCTGAGTGGTTACAGCGCATGTTAGTCTTATCTTAACAATGGCTAGCTTTAAGCTAAGCTAACCGTATCTCGGTTTTATAGTTCAGTGATAATATTTCATATTTTATAATATTAGCTTAAACCTACTTTTTAAAATTGTCTATAAATTAGTTTCTGTTGAAACAGGAAAAATAATTCAGGCTGCAGATTGTGTTGATAAATGAGTGGTTATATGCCTAACTTCAACACTGCCAGTTTAATTCAAGCCTGGGACCTGTCTTATAAGGCCTCTCTGACCTTTTCACAAACGTTCCAGGAAAGTAATGCCAAAAAATAAAACAAAATAAAATAGAATACAATAATAAAATAAAATAAAATAAAATACAATAATAAAATCAAATCAAATAAAATAAAATAAAATACAACACAACAATAATAAATAAAATAGAATACAATAATAAAATAAAATAAAATAAAATACAATAATAAAATAAAATAAAATAAAATACAACACAACAATAATAAATAAAATAGAATAAAATACAACAAAATAAAATAAAATAAAGGCAAGTTGCAACACTAGAATAATGAAAACATACATTTTTCAAAATTCTTTAATAGGTTAAAATATTCCTTCTACGCTGGCAGATTTTATTCACTTTTATATAAGAAAAACAAAATGCTTAAGAACTCCTTTATAAAGTACAAACCACTTTTTCGTGGAAAAATGCGTCATGTTTTCTAAACTGAACAGTTCCGGTGCACGCAGAAAAAATGCGCGTAATGCGGAACTAAATTTCATAAGCGCGACTTCCGCCCGGAAACTGTTAGCCATACGCTGTTTTTTTTTTTTTTAAACTTTATTTACATTCCAAAGATTACAAGATCTTTCAATAAAAAATATACAGATATTTCAATACAATCAAATTCCATCTCAGAGGTCACTGTATTATTATATATATATATATTTTTTTTTTTTTTCCTTTTTTAGATTAAAACAAATCTGATAAGCAGTAAACATTCACAGTTACGTTTTAGACTGAGCATAAACAAGTGTAACATAAACAGGTAACTAGGAAACTATAACTAGATAACAAATGAAAGCCATAAAATTAAAGGGTAAAAATAAGTAAATAAAATAAAATAAATAAAATGAAATTTAGTAAAAATAAAATAAAAATTTTCAATTATCACTCTCCGGGGTTAGATTGAAAGACAAAGCAGATAATACACTGTAAAGGCGTACAGCATTTTTAGAACCAACTTCTTTCAAAGAGTCCAAAAAGATAGTAAGCTCCTTCAACAGAACATGAAAATGAGGTGTGACAGACATGAATTTACATTTATGTATAAAGTATTTTGCAAGTATAATGATATTGTTTAATAGAAATTCGGTTTTTGTGTCCTCCAAAACAACACCAAATTGAATATTTTCATAACTTAGGGGTGACAAAGACAAGTTATTTTCCAAGAACCATTGATAAAGATCTTTCCAAAACCTATCAGAGATGTTACATGAGAAGAAAAGGTGTTCCTGAGTTTCAATGTTATTTTCACAGAATGTACATTCATTAACATCAACATTAAATCTAAGGCGCAATAGTTCTTTACATGGATAAATTTCATTCATTGTCTTAAAGTGCACTTCTTTAGCTTTCGGTGGAATAGAAAATTTCAAATAGTTACATCTAATTCTCTTAGCGGTGGGAGCAGCAGTAGTGTATCTTTCTAATATGGATCTTCTTTTTAAGGGCGAGGGGAAACATTCTTTGCAAAGTAATGATCTTAGAAATTGGTTTTTGCTACATTTATCAGCTGAAAAAAGACAGTCTTGAATGAATAAAGGGTACAATCGAGGTATTGTGTGTTGTTCATAAAATAAATATCCTTTGATTGTAGCTATAAGAGCTTGAGGTATTGCTTTAATCACATCACTAAATACAGTACTGGTACAGTTTAAGTTGTACTTGTTCCTGAATTCTGTAAATTTCAATATATTGCCTCTGTCATCCATTAAATGTAGGATAGACCAGATTCCCTGGTCAGACCATTCTTTGAAATAAAAGGACTTCTTTTTTATCAAGATGCATCTATTATTCCATATTGGAGTATTGTGGGGGGAGAAATTATGTTTGAATATTAATTTCCAATAATGGAGGACCTGTTGGTGAAATTTGGAAAGTTTGACTGGCAGTTTACTTATTTCAAAATCACACTTCAATAAAAATTCCACACCCCCAAAATCCAGAAACAACTTCGTAGGAAGATTAAACCAAAGATTTTCATACTGTTTGACAAAATTCTGCAACCACTTCAGCTTTAGTGAACCATTCATGGGATCGAAATCAATTGCATTCAAACCTCCTTCTTCCAAAGATTTAATGACATCATTCTTCCTGATATAATGGTGTCTATTTTTCCAAATAAAATTAAAATTGTTTTGATTAATAATCTTAATTATATGATCAGGGACATACAAAGAGTACGCTGGGTAAATCAATCTCGACAGACCTTCCATTTTTGAGAGCAAAATTCTTCCGAAAATAGATAGGTCCCTTTGTAACCATGTATTCAAAATTCTTTTACTTTTTTTCAGGATGTTCTCAAAGTTAGCACTCTCTCTATCTTTCAAATCCTTAGACACTGTAATTCCTAAATATTTGACTTCTTTTTTTATTGGAATGCCTTCAATAGAAGTTAGAGGTTGGTCATGAATCGCCAACAATTCACATTTATTTAAATTCAACTTAAGACCAGAAGCATCTGAGAAGGAGGAAATAACTTTTAGAGCTTTCGGTATTTGAGCGGCATTTTTTAGAAATAAGGTTGTATCGTCCGCCAGTTGGCTTACAACTAAGGGACAACCCAAAACATTTAGCTGCTTGACATCCTCACTATTTTTTAACATAATAGCTAAAATCTCCGCCGCCATAATAAAGAGAAGAGGAGAGGCAGGGCAACCTTGACGGATACCCCTCCTCACCTCAAATCTGCTGCAGGTACCAAATGGTAATGATACTGAACTATTTATGTCATTATAAAGCATATTGATGATCTCTTTGAAGCTATCACCAAAACCGAAGTGTTGCAAAGTGTCCAAAATAAAAGGGTGTTCCACTCTATCGAATGCCTTGCAAAAATCTAAAAATAAAATGAAACCATCATCCTCAATTCTGTCACTATAATCAAGTAAATCCAACACTAGCCTGATATTGTTATGGATGGAGCGTTCTTTAAGGAAGCCAGATTGTGTTTCACTGATAATTTGTACCATACCTTCTTTTAATCTGTTAGCAATAACGTGGGCAAACAATTTATAATCGACATTAAGTAGTGTAATAGGTCTCAGATTCTCCAAGTATTTTTTATCCTTGCCAGGTTTGGGGATAAGGGTTATTAATCCTTGCTTCATTGTAGGCATTAGCGACTTGTTCGTGAAGCATTCACATATAGCAAAAAATAACAGTTCTTTTATTTCATTCCAAAAAAATTTATAAAAATCTGACGATAACCCATCTTGTCCAGGTGCTTTACCTAAACTAAGTTTTTTGATTGCATTATCCAATTCATACATTTCAATTTCAGCATCACATAGCTCCTTGAAATCAGTGCTGATTTTGGGGATGTAATGTTTAATACTTTGGAAAAGGGCATCAGATTTCTCATTAGAATGAGACGAGGAATATAAATCTTTATAAAATCTGTGGACTTCATTAGAGAGCTGTTTAGGGTCCGTGCATTCAACATCATTTATCATAAGCACATTAATTGCATTTCTTTCTTGTCTTCTTTTTTCTAAGCCACAGAAGTACGCAGTATTTTTCTCCCCCTCTTCTAACCATTTGGCCCTGGATCTTACATAAGCCCCTCGTGCTTTCCTCAAGTACATTTCATCTAATTTCGATTGGAGGTTTATGAATATATTTTTGTCTAACTCTGACATAGGTGTCTTTTTACAGCAGTTGTCAATATCTTGTACTAGTTTGAGTTCCTGTTCCCTGAGAGCTTTGCTTCTTTTTTTCCCAAATTTGATTGAGACTTGTCTGACCCTGTACTTAAAGAACTCCCACCTATTACAATAGCTACCTATTGTTGAATCAAATTTTATCTCTAATATCAAATCTTTAATTAAATTACAATATTCATCACATTTCAGAAGGTCACCATTAAATTTCCAGTGTGTTTTTCTTTTGTTATTGTGTACTGAAGGTTGTAGCACAAGAGATAGCCATACGCTGTTAGCAGCTGCTAATGAGGCTAGCAGGAGCTGGAAGACCCGTGTGCGGTTCATGGTGAGCTACAGCTGCACCAGAGAGGAAAGATGTGTAGGCGGTAAGGTACAGATACACATTATCATTAGTAGTACTATTTTATTATTACAATGTCATATTACAGATGCTTTTCAGTTTTAAAGCCTGATGTTTCTTGGGAAAGTGTTTGTTTAATGCTTATACGGTAAATTGTTGCGTGTGACGCGCAGTTATCAAACAAACATGTCGTTACTTGCGTTACACAAGTTTCTCAGTTATCTGAATAATGGGCGGAGAGGAAAAATGATTTGCCAACAGCGACGCCGCCCGGTGAGGAGAGATACTACAGCCTGGACAGTGTGTTGACTCTGAAGAGGAACAAAGCATTTAAGACTCTTCCTCATGAGGTATAACTGCTGCTTCAGTTCGTCAAAGTAAACTGGACTAGTCTGCTGTAAGATCATGGTTTGGTGAGCCAGCGACTCCAGTGAGTTTAATGTTTTACAGTGAAATACAAAGGTGTTAAATGTAAATATTTCTACCATTAAAAAGTTTATCACGGTCGCCAGTGAGAAAAAAAAGCTACCCAGTCCTCAGTATGACAAATATTGTGAAGTAAAAACTGCAGAGGGTGAAGTCAGGAGTTTGTGACATCAGATAATATATTAGCAGCCAGTCACCAAACATACACTCTTACTAGCTGGTGAAGATTCTCAGTCATCCAGGTCATGGGAATCCTAAATGCTGCATCATAAGCATGTGGACATGCTTGAGTTTCTTGATTCAAGATGCTTCTCCAGTTCTGAATTGGAGAAATGTCTAGGATGAGAGATAAAACTTAGGGTTATTGTTACGATAAATGTGCTGTACATAAAACAGATAACCTGTGTTTCCAGAGCAGAGAGAAAAAGATCACTGGTCTAAGAACGTGCATGTTAGACCATGTGGCATGTTGATTTCCTCTTCTGAGTGCTGCAGCTAAAACAATAAGGCTATAACAACAAAAATAATCGGAGGATGTTGCAATGTATTAACTGTTTGACTAATATTAAAATATTTTCACAACACATTTTACTTTTTATGGAAAATGTTTGATTGTGCGCTTAATGAATTCAGGTAAAATGGGACATTTTTCTGATTTGAAACCAGCATGCTTCAAGGCTATAAACGCCATAAAATCTTGAGTTATCCTGCGTTTGTGTGCCACCCTGTCATATTATATTTTAAAGATATTAAAGATGATAAAATTAGTTTTTTTTTTTTTTTTTTTTTACATAGGCGAGGGGAGGTGTGATATGTGCATACATGTATTAATGTAACTGTTTGTGCTTTATAGTTATATGTGTACGCAGGTGTATACATGTACAGTATTTGTTTACAATCCGTACAGTTATAAGTGATCATCCTGTTACTGTTATTAACTGAGTAAGATGGGTCCCTTATTTTTGTAGTTATTCATTTTCTCGTCCTGTCTGCCTGTATTTTTTTTTTTTCTTCTCTACCATCACTAAGCCAGCTGGAATACGGAGGGAAGGGTTAGACAATAGGTCAATTTTTTTCCCTCTGGAGTTTCAATAACCGCAAAATTTGTAAATCATATGGACAGATATGGACGAAATGCAGCTGTGTATATATTATATATTATTAATACTTTGCAAAGAAACTAAATAAACACAAAAAAGATAATGCAGTGAGTCCATGTCAGCCACAGTCGTCCAGAATTAGCCATTGTTACAGACACATGCCTCTCTATTGTAGACAATATGGCACTGAGGAAACAGGCAGCAACAGAACAGGGAAGGCATGGCAGAAAAGTTGGGCAATCTTTTTTAATGATCTATTGAATTAATGACTGAACTGATAAATGGATTTAACCAATTTATAAAACTTGATTCACCACATTTAGCTCACAGTTTTTCTTCTCTCTTCAAACCACCGTAGATTTTCTTGTGGGTCGGAAAGTCAGCCAACCAGTATGAGACCAAGGAGGCATGGAACAGCGCAAAGGAATACCTGCGGACCCACCCTGCAGGCCGCGACCCCGACACACCCATCATCATTGTCAAACAGGGATACGAACCGCCCACCTTCACCGGCTGGTTCAATGCATGGGATCCTCATAAGTGGAGCGTGAGTTTGTTACAGGCTCTTTGATCTCAGTGAGAGGCACTAGAGGACTCTCTGTACCACAATGCAGCATGAATAATTACAAATCAATATTAATAGTATTCTACAGCTGTACATTTCCATTATGTCGACACAGATGATTGAAGAGAGGCACAGATATATCTTGTGAATGAATCATTTCAGAAATTAGAAAGAAAAAACAGTCGCATGTGGATAATTTTATGGATTGTTTGAAGATGACACTGCATGCTTATCAATTCTCAATCCTGGCTCACTTGATCTTCTCAACAGGGAGGAAACTCCTATGAGGAGATGAAAAAAAAGCTGAGTGATCCAGCATCTCTCTCACAGATCACTGTTGTAAGTGATTGACTGACACTAATCCTTTCATTAATTGACTAAATGTACTAACATCACAAATGCAATAACTACTAATGTTTCTAACTTTAAGTAATACTCTCACTATGTTATGTTGTCTCCCAAATGTCCTGTAAAAATCCACCAAAAACGTGATTGCACTCACTCATGTCCTTCGTCTGCAGGATCTCAGCAACACTAGTCTCAATAAGAGTCCTGCTGGGACTGGTGTGGGTGGTTACAGGGCTCCAGGAGGCCCCATGAGCTCCCCTCCAGCCTACAGGCTCCACGGAGGAGATCGATCCCCCAGACCCACTACTCCCACTAGCCCGTCTACCCAGAGAGCCCAGTCCTCGGGCTCCATGGCCCTGTCCCCCTCCTCTAGCTACACTCTGTCTTCCCCAGCTGGTGGCACAGTGTCCCCCTCTGCTGGAGGCTCTGGGAATTATCTGGACCCAGAGCTCCTCATCAACAAGTCTCCGAGCGAGCTGCCGCAGGGAGTGGACCCCAGCCAGAGAGAGGTGGGAGCAGAATTATGGATCTGGTGCAAAAATATGGAAGTCATTATGTGCTAGTTGTTATTTAATGTGTGAAAGCTGAAAGCATGGGCGGATTAATGAACAAGCCCTCTTGTTGGAAGAGTCACAGCTCAGTGAAAAGTAAGGACGCCTGATCGTGTTTTTTGTTACTGATCCTTATTAGTCTCTTAAATGACTGTAAGTACACAAAATAACCCTAAAGGTATACAATGTAACGGCTAGGAGACACAACATTACTACAAGGAGATGCAAAATGACTACAAGGAGACATAAAACAACTACAAAGAGTCACACAATATTCACAAAGTGGCACAAAATGGCTCCAGAAAGACACAAAATAACTATGACGAGGCACAAATTGGCTACAAAGAGTCACAAAATTACCTCAAAGAGACACAAAATATTTCCAAGGACACACAAAATGACTGCAAGTACACAAAATAACCCCAAAGGTATACAATATAACGACAAGGAGACACAGCATTACTACAAAGAGACACGATATGACTACAGACATAAACAAAATGACAGCAACAAAAGCACAAAACAACTACAAAGAGACACAAAACGGCTATGAAGAGGCACAGAGTGACTCAGAGAGGCACACAATGGCTACAAAGAGTCATAAACTTACTTCAAAGAGAGACAAAATATCTCCAAGGACACACAAAATGACTGTAAGTACACAAAATAACCCTAAAGGTATACAATATAATGACAAGGTGACACAGCATTAGATACAAAATGAGTACAAGGAGACATAAAACAACCACAAAGAAAAATAGAGACACAAAATGACTACAGACAGAAAAAAATAACTACAAAAAAAGCACAAAACAACAACAAAGAGACAAAAAATGTCTCCAAGGAGTCACAAAATATCTACAAAGACACACACAAGGAATACATGGAGACATAAAACAACCACAAAGAGTCACAAAATATTCACAAAGAGAGACAAAATGGCTCCAAAAAGACACAAAATAACTATGAAGAGGCACAAATGGCAACAAAGAGATGCAACATTACTTGAAAGTGACACAAAATATTTCTAAGGACACACACAATGACTAAGTGCACAAAATAGCCCCCAAAGGTATACAATTTAACGACAAAGAGACACAGCATTACTACAAAGAGATGCAAAATGACTACAAGGAGACATGAAACAACCACAAAGAGACATAAAACAATTACAGTGAGAAACAGAGATACAAAAAGACTATAGACAGAAACAAAGTGACCACAAAACGGCACAGAACAACTACAAAGCAACACAAAATGTGTCCAGTAAGTCAGAAAATATCTACAAGGACACAAAATGACTACAAAGAGATGCAAAACAACCACACACAGACACAAAATAGCTACTGAGAGTCACAGAATTACCACAAGGAGATGCAAAATGACTACAAGGAGACATAAAACAACTACAAAGAGTCACACCGTATTCACAAAGTGGCACAAAATGGCTACAAAGAGACATAAACTTACTTCAAGCAGACATAAAATATCTCCAAGGACACACAAAATGACTGTATGACTACAGAGATGCAAAATGACTTCAAGGAGACATAAAATAACTACAAGGAGACACAAAACAACCACAAAGAGACAGCAAGGAGGGCTTTTGTACTTGTTATGCATCTCTGTCAGTCTGCCCTCCACCCCTGTGTAAGGATGGTTTCACAAGTCTCTTTGCTGAGGGCTCGTTGTTTCACAATCTTTCCATGGCTGTGAGGATGATGTGATTCAGTGGGAGGTGCTGAGCCTGTTACTAGTGTATGTGTGTGTGTCCCGATGTAATAACATAGTGTGCACAGTAGAGGTCAGACTAACTGTTCACTGTCCCCCTCTGTGCTCTGACCCCAGGACTACCTGTCTGATGTGGACTTTGAGAACCTGCTGGGAACGAGTCGCTCAGACTTCAAGCGCCTGCCGAAGTGGAGGCAGAGTGACTTGAAGAAAAAGGCAGGAATCTTCTGAAAAACATTTACTGTTGTTGGAGTCATGGAAACCTGTCTCACTGTAATGCAGAGAAACCTGTAAAGCAAACTATGGCAGCATTTTAGCTGTTGTTGGTTGACACCTTTTTTTTAATGCTTTCTGACAATATTTTCAACCATCAGCAAAGTTAAAGTGATTACAATGTTGACCAGAATGAGCTTATTAACATGATGTGATTTTAAAAAATCAGGGACACGATTTACACTTTAAATTAAGATTATTTTTAATGGTTATGCTTTATATTTATCTATATTTTTCAATGTTTTACGCTGATCGTTCCATGAACAAGTTTTCTCAGGACGTCATTGTCACTGGCTGAATCACTCACAACATGAATAAACACACAAAACCTTCAATCAGGGAATCTGCCGCTTTTATTTGAGAGCTAGTGCAAATGCAGATGAGTGAAGAGTGTTATTTAAAATACCAAGACTTGTTTGACATGAATACAATATGTTTAGAGCATGGTCATATATGATACAGTTAATGTCGTGATGCGCTCCTCGCATCAGTGGTAAAAAGGAGATTTTAAGTCATTAAAAAATGAAAACATTGACAAACATTGCAGAGTAGTCACCGCTGAAGAACATTCAAAATGTATGAACCCCTGAACACATGCACACAGACACACGGCTAACTGAGTGGCCTTTTAATATCACACTGTTGCTCCACTCACTGACATCATTACGGAGACATGGAAACTTAAATCATGGCTTGTTCTAGTTGGAGAAGCCTCTAAAACAGATAAGTGCCAGTCTTGACAAATACATTGTTTCCTTGAGCATTATTTGTATCATCTTAAAGGGAAACATAAAGTCTCAAGAAATCTATAAAAATGGAAATACTAAGCTGGAATTCACACCTTACTCCTCCAATTATTGTACTTTTCCCAGATATGGCAGATACAGTTTAATGACTCTCTTTAAATTATTTCCCACACCGCTCTTTGATTTACATTTTCATTCACTCGTTTTAGTTACCACACCCAAACTTTATTTAAAGGTCCACAGCGTGCAATTTAGGGGGAATGTAGTGGCAACCAGCTGATTCCTTCAGTGTTGACTACTAGGAGCCGAATTATCCAAAAAGGTCTCTTCCTCTAAAAAACAAACCGACCAGGTCATTAAAACAGGTGAAAACAGTGAATAAAGCAGTTCCACGTAAAAATTCGGTGTTTCTCCTAAGCTGTTTGGCATGTCGCAGATGGGCCGTTAGCAAAGTACCGGCTAATGTGTTCTCAACTTTTTCTGATCCAGACGTTTTTGGAGGTTTTTAGCGGGAGCCAAATTACTGGCAGAGGTTTCCTCCTCTTCAAAACAAGCAGACCTGGTGATTTATACCGTTAAAACAATTAAAAAGGCAGTTTCACGTTAAAAATCAGTAGTTTTCTGACACTGTTTTGTGCTTGTTGCGGAGCGGCTTCTAACTATAGCATTCAATGTAAAAGCGTGAATGGCTCTATCTGGAGCCAGTGTTTGTTTTGTCTGTCCTGGGCTTCTGAGGCTTTGACAAAAAACATCACAAGAAAATAAATACATTTTAAAAAGTTTTAACATTTCGTCGACTGAAATTTGGTTCCTACGTCAACAACCTGGTGCCTTTTCCTCTAAATTTTGCTGCTACTGTTTAGCTAGTCTTGAACCTCCATAGCTAGGCTAGCTATGGATTCCAAATCCATAAAAATTTAAGAGGAAACTAGAGAATTAAATATGCATGGACAGATTTGTTTGCTTTCACACCAACACTGCAAAGTTAGAGTACCAAATAATCATAAATATCTCACTGCAGAGGAGCCATCTTGTGGTAATATATATTTTTGAATGCTAACTGCTATTGCTAATGTTATTAAAAATAGCATTAGCAATAGGCTAATTCGATAGGCTAATTAAGACTTTAGATGATGATAATTTAGATGCACAGTGTTACCATAAGGCTCAAATATGTTTTGCAGCTCCAGGCAGATTATTTTGAATTACTTTTGGTCAAAAATGGCTCTTTTGATAGTTAAGGTTGCTGACCAGTGAACATAGTGATCTCCGTGCACGAGGACTGGCTCTGTTTGTAGATAACAACAGGTCATTTTAAGGCAACATAAACACAACGATTCTTATTTTCAGGTCATCAAACACCTGAAAAAACATATATATTATATTCCCTTTCTGCTAATATGTCCCCCTAAATCCTACACGCTGGACCTTTAAGAAAAAGCTAACATTATACAACAACAGGACAGTGTTACGCAGACAATGGTGAGTCAGCACCTGCGGCTTGGCAGATGACTTTTTTTTTCTTTATCCCCATTAAAAAATATTTGAAATATTTAATCAAAGTTAAATTATTTAGCTTTTAAACTGGACAAATTCCTTTTAGAGTTTCTAATAAAAAAAATGCTGTTGCTGGCATGAAGGTTTTCCAAACGTGAGCCTACTGGGCGTCGATGAGCATGAGGTGCACAAACAGTCCAGCTGAGCAGATGACGTCACCTCTCTTGGTGAGCAGAGGTACGTGGCGATATCCTGAAGAAAAGGAAGTGAGTGTTAGCTTTGTCAGCAAAGTCGACTGTACAAAACTGAAGTCATATGATTAACGTAACGCTGTCAGGAATTCTTGTCATGTTCTTATCTATCAAATACTTTAAAATCTTGACATTTCAGTCACTGGTGTGAACTGAACCCTCCCAGCGATCTCTCTACAGAAAACTCTTGGGAACATCTGGGCTTGTGTAAACTTGCTTCTCCAGTTCAGTGCCTTTTGCTGTTTAAGCTGGACTCTCTTACCGTTCTGTACACTTGTGAGCGGCAGACAGTACTGCCCGATGAGATCATTCTGGGATGTTGAGTCATAGTCCTCCACCACAAACCTCAGCATGGCCAGCTCTGGGACGTTGATGTCAAACTTGAAGCTCTCATTCCACATTGGGTTGAACCCTGCAGGGATGGACTCATGTTCAGATGGTGCCTCTTGCTAATATATTCATGTTTTCTGCCAAGCTGTGTGACATTTGCTCTGAGGAACACTGATAATTATTGTATGGAACAAATCAGGGTGTGTCCACATCTAAGTGTGTTTACGTGCTCACCGTTGTTTTCAATCTTGTGTGTCTCCTTGCTGGCTTTGTCCGCTGGGACGCCGTGGATCTCCACTCTCACCAGAGGGTCAACGATGGATTTGTGTTTGTCCTTGTTCACTTTAGGCAGCTGCTGAGCTGAGATCACCTTTTGTGTTTGGAGACAAAAGACAAAAATGTAACAATACAAAAATAAGGACAAAAAACAGCATCAAAAGTCTTAACTAAATACAGAGTTTTAAAGGAATACTTCACCCACAAAATACCATTTGTGTATCAGTTATTTACTTTGTGTTAAATTAAATTCTTTGTTTTTCATGTATGCCTACATGGTGAATAAAGAATCCAAAAGCAGAGAAAATTCTTGATGAACTGAAGTAAAAGGGGGCCGCACTGCAAAACTACAAAAACATCTGTTTACAAACTCTCACACAACTTATGCAGTCCAATACAAGTCTCATCCAGTCGTACACTCAGCGTGCATTTTCACTAGCACCTTTTAATTTAAAGCATGTCAGTACAAACACTTCTACATGGACAAGCAGCGTGTGTTTTAACTCCGTGCATTCCATAGTACAAGTTCAAACACGCATGCTTTCCTAGGAACACTACTTGTACACCGAAGTGTCTTAAATAGCAAGGTTTGAGGATAAATGAGACCTAGATTATGATGCACTGCAGTTGCGTAACAGTTTGTGAACAGCTGTTTTCACATAACTCTGTGGTTCATCAGTATTTCCAGAAATGGGCTACATGGTTTCCGTTGCAGGTCAAAGCCACATTTGAGATGTCACGAGCACTTTTATAAAAAAAAAAAAAAAGACTGTGATCAAAATAAAATGCAAAAACATTTTTTTTTTCCCCCGTTTGAAAATATGCAGCTGAACAACATGTACATGAAAAATTATGTACAATTAGTAGCAGGGCTGGACGTTAACTTGGAGATACAGAGGTTTAAAGGTTTGCAGCACAGGACACAAAACTATGTGAGTATAAAGTATCAAGTAGGCCTAAATCCACTGTAGTTTTGGAACAATTAAAAATCTTTGTGAGCGAGTTAAAAAGTCATTATCTGTGGCCTTTTAAATAAATATAGTGCTGGAAAATCATTTAATACTTGTATTTATTTGGGCTATTAATCTTATTATTAACAGAGAGGCCGCGGGAGGGGGGGAGCGAGAGACACTTTGTCCATTTTATATACATGTTGTATATGAAACGTCTGTGTTGTCGCTGCTTTTTTTAAACACATCTGTCACCTGCATCCAGGCATCATCTCCATGTCACAAAATAGACTACAACTACCAAGAAGAATGGCCACGCGCCATGATCCACCTCACACACAAACTGGCAGCACAGCGCTGGATTACACGTGTACTACTGCGCTAATTTCATTCATCTCACAGACTGATATAGCGTAGCATGTGCAACATATAGACTGATGTCACACTGTAGACTAATTAACAGACAGGTTAAATAGAGTAGCAGCTCTGTGTCTCTCTGAGTTGAGAGTGAGTGAGAGGGGAGGAGCTGTGCAGAGAGTCCAAGAGCAGAGAAATGCACACTGGTATATGTTATGTAACGCAACTTGACCCTATATCGATATAAACGGTGTTGTCTAAATTTATAACTTGCTTGAAAATATATTGATATATCGTACATAGTCGTTATATCGCCCAGCCCTTGTAATTGATATGCAAACGATCATTTTGTGGGTGAAGTATTCCTTTAAAATGTAAGTTCAAACACTTCATTTTCCGGGGCACTTTCAGGTTTTACAGCAAATAACTCACCATCAGATTGAAGGTCTTTCTATTTAGCCAGGGCCCTCTGGAAAGTGTGTTGGGATCAAACTGAGACGACAGGTCTCTCAGAAATTCAGGCTTCAGGATGTAGCCACAGAAAGCATTTGGCAGGAACCGACCCTGGTTTAGCTGCATCTCCATGGAGGGAGTCTGGAAGTTCAATGCCACTAAAAAACAAATCAGAGAGAGAAGGGACGAGGGAGTTTAAACGTTACTCTTTTCTTGTGTTTCTGTGACTAAGGCACTAATGGGAACAGCAAATTTTAAAATTGGTTCAGCATTGAATGAGAGGACTGCAGCTGTGGAACAGTTTGTAACTACTCTGGGCATGTTCGCGTCGAAGGTCTGTTTCTGTGGGGATCCTTTCCATAATGTTGTCCGACACTTAGAGTAACAGTCAAAGCCGATCAGTGACAGAAACAGGCACTTTTAGTGGACGTAAATTGACAGCGTGCAAATACCCCGAGTGGTTAAAGTGCAGCTTGTTTCACCGCTGTCAGCTGAACCAATTTAAAAAATTGTAGTTCCCATAGGTCACTCAGACACAGAAGCATGGGAAAATAGGGTCCAGCTTGAAAAATACCTTAGTTACCCTTTACTATAACAATAACACTTGATATACTAATGGCTGGAGTTTTGCATGTAGCAATAGGAGTGTACCTATCTGGCAGCCAACGTTCCACATGGGCACTGGGTCATAGTTAGAGGAGTCGGTTCTGGAGCCAGCAGGGTAGATCCGACTGAGTTTGTCCATGTTGTGATGGACATAGGCAGTCCCTGAAAACGCATCACAACAAATGAAATTAATTTTCATACTCTGCCCATAAGAAATCCTAATCAACTGCAACTTGTCAGTAAGGTTAGTCAGAGAGATGTGATGTTAACCTGAAGTGCCAGCCAGGTTGAAAGCTTTACTCTCCTTGAAGGACGACATCTCATAGAAGGCCTGGTTTTCTTTGGCGTGTTCAAAGCCATTGAAATGGACACTCTTGCAGTAGATGACGATGTCTGAGAGCTGTGTGGCAAGCTTGATTTTTGATTTCTGAAAGGAGACGGGAAAGGAGCTCAGTCTTGTTGAAGAAAATACATACATTTTAAAAAGGATTACAAATGAGCACTTGACCCACCTTTGGTTTGGCTTTTTGGTCGTTGTCTTTACAATCTGCGGCCTCGTCCTCCTCAGACACTGTGTCTTCTTCTATGGTGCTGTTATTGTTGAAGGCAGCATCCAGTTTGTTCAGTCGCTTTCCCTTGATGAGGAACTTTCCCTTCAGCTCCTGCACAGAAACCAACAAAATGTGTTTTTTGTGTTGTAATGCGATTTACACTCACCAGCCACTTTATTAGGTACACCTGTTCAACTGCTTATAACACAAATAGCTAATCAGCCAATCACATGGCAGCAACGCAGTGCATGTAGGCATGTAGACATGGTCAAAACGACCTGTGAAGTTCAAAGCCAGCATCAGAATTGGGAAGAAAGGTGATCACTTTGAACGTGGCATGGTTGTTGGTGCCAGACGGACTAGTCTGAGTATTTCAGAAACTGCTGATCTACTGGGATTTTCACGCACAACCATCTCTGGGGTTTACAGAGGATGGCCCCAAAAAATATCCACTGAGTTCTCTGGGTGAAAATGTCTTGTTGATGCCAGAGGTCAGAGGAGAATGGCCAGACTGGTTCAAGATGATAGAAAGGCAACAGTAACTCAAATAACCACTGGTTACAACTAAAGTCTGCAGAAGACCATCCCTGAACCAACAACACCTCGATCCTTGAAGCAGATGGGCTACAGCAGCAGAAGACCACACTGGGTGCCACTCCTGTCAGCTAACAACAGGAAACTGAGGCTACAGTTCACACAGGCTCACCAAAACTGGACAATAGAAGATTGGAAAAACATAGCCTGGTCTGATGAGTCTGGATTTCTGCTGCCACATTCAGATGGTAGGGTCAGAATTTGGTGTAAACACCATGAAAGTATGGATCCATCCTGCCTTGTATCAACGGTTCAGGCTGCTGGTGGTGGTGTAATGGTGTGGGGGATATTTTCTTGGCACACTTTGGGCCCCTTAGTACCAACTGAGCATGGTTTAAGCACCACAGCCTACCTGAGTATTGTTGCTGACCGTGTCCATCCCTTTATGACCACAGTGTACCCATCTTCTGATGGCTGCTTCCAGCAGGATAACGCACCATGTCACAAAGCTCAAATCATCTCAAACTGGTTTCTTGAACATGACAATGAGTTCACTGTACTCCAATGGCCTCCGCAGTCACCAGATCTCAGTCCAATAGAGCACCTTTGGGATGTGGTGGAACGGGAGATTCTCATCATGGATGTGCAGCTGACAAATCTGCAGCAACTGTGTGATGCTATCATCAAAATCTCTGAGGAATGTTTCCAGCACCTTGTTGAATCTATGACGCAAAGAACTAAAGCAGCTCTGAAGGCAAAAGGGGTCCAATCCAGTACGAGCAAAGTGTACCTAATAAAGTGGCTGGTGAGTGTAAACGTAATGTTGCACATTATTGCTAAATCAGGTGGGCATATTTTTATTTTTCAATGGAAAAAAGCATGTGCTTTTGGAGACTCCCAGTCACGCCCTCTCAGCAGCCAACAACAGGGAGGAAAATGTTGTGCAATGCATAATTATAATTTCCTCTGAGACTGACAATGCCACAGGCATTCATCCCATGGGTGCAACATCTGAACAGGGCTGCCCACAAGGGCTTGGGAATGTCACTGAAAGATGATCTGATGTTTCCCCTCCTCTCTTTGCATTTCTTCCAGTGCTGAGGACTTTTTTTCACTATATCTGGGAGTCACATGTGCTTATCATCAAAGCTATGATAAGGTATAAAGGAGGAGAGATATGCGGAAAGTGATAATGAAGTGGTAAAGAAAGATAGCAAAAGAAAGACAATGCAAAAAAGGGGACACCAGCTGCGTTCGGTTGTCGCGCACTAGACAAACCTGCCCGTTTACATACAAACAAAATTCCACTTGATAACAACCTCTCTTATCAAGGTGTTCTCTCACAGTTGGATCTTGCAACTACATGTTAGTTAATAAACAACTTATCTCTAAGTGATTAACGAGGCAAGATCATAAAATGCAAAACTCCAGAACGGCTGCATCCACATTATCGACGCCTGCAGGAGGAGCAGAGGCTTTAGATTGATGCTGTTTATGCTAATAGCTTTATTTGGAGCTAACATAACGAGGATGAATTTTACTTTAATCACCTCAGCTTCCTTTCCTAGACAAATCTAACAGTCGAGTCAAAGTAAACAGGAAGTGAAAAAAATCTGGTGGTTCATTAACTTGAGAGGTGGAATTTTAGGTGCGGCCTTCCTTTGGTTTTTATTTGAGAACAAGGCTCTAAAGACTTTGACTCACGACAGTCAGTGAGCTGAGATTAATGCACCTCAGGTGAGGGGAAGTTGCTGGGCATGGTGGAGCCCAGAGGCTTTGTGACCAAAGCGTCACCCAGGATGGAGATCAAGTAATGGGCCATGAGCTTCTGTTGGTCCACGGAGCAGTGATTCTCCAGGGACAGGATGACTGGGTAGTCTGATGTCTGGAGAGAGACAGGGAACAATAAGTGAGTGAAGCTGAGGCTCTCCATAACTGTCCGAATCTGAAGAACAGGGATAGAAATTAAATGCAATCATAAATATGCCACATACTTTGAAGGCGTAGTCTTTGATGGCTTTGATGACGTCACTGAAGAGCACTTTGGATGTGAGCGTGTAGCCGTGGTAAATAACAGGCTCGCCGTCATCCCCGTCCCAGCAGTCCAGCTCCACGCAGCGACAGCTCTTCATCAGTGCTCTGCAGGACGAGAATACCTTCATGAAATCCTGCACACCAATGGGATCACTTCACTCGTGCCCTTTTGTACATCGCAAAACTGTTTCCAGGAAGTGTATCACCTGCATTTTGCCCAAAGGAACTAGTGTCAGTTTTGGTTCCTCCCTAAAGTGTTCATCTGTATTACTGCTGACTGTGCAACAAATTGCCCTTGGGGATAACAAAGATTAGGTTGACCTTAAATATTAGGACAAGGGATTACTTTTCCCCCAAACAAAAGTATGTAGCTAACTTCCTTTATACTTGTATAAAAAAGCAGAAAGGAGCAGGAGAAAACTGACTCAATTTGCTATCAAATTTTAATTGCAGATTCTAAGGTATGCCAAGGCCTCGGTCGACGCATGTTCAATTTCTTATCCATTCAAAAGTCTTACAGTCAGCACAAGGATATTGCGTTTATGTCTCCCTGGATGCAAAAGTTATACCTATTATGATTAGACATAGGTTGATTTTGCAAATAAGAATATACAAGAAGTACTTTTAGTTCTTGATGTAGTTTAGTTCCTTGGTTTCTTGAGTCTGGACCTTAGAAATCGCCCACACCACTGAGCTGATATACAGTCAGCACAGTTTCAAGGTGGGCACCCAAGATTAAATGTTAGAGATTTGACGCTGAGTAATGGCCAGAAAACTATTTTTGCAGAACATTATGATGATGTCACAGTGAAGTGAAATGTCATCACTTCAAACATGTTTTGTAAGGTCACAGAAACCTTAACCTTTAACTTTTAACCACCAAATTCTAATCAGTTCATTTGTCACTTAAAGTGGTCACCTGTGCCAAATTTGAAGACATTTCCTTGAGATATCGCTTTTACAAGAATGAAATGGATGCAAGGTTACATCGACCTTAACCTTGACCCTGACAACCAAAATCAAATCAGTTCATTGTGTAGTCCAAAGAAGCGTTTGTGCCAAATCTCTCTTAAGGTGTTTTTGAGATATTGCGATCAAAAGAATGAGACAGAAGAGGTCACAGTGACCTTCATTTTTGACCACCAAAATCGAATCTGTTCATTGCTAAGTCCAAGTAGATGTTTGTGCCAAATTTTAAGAAATTCCCTCAAGGCATTCTTGCGATATCATGTTCATGAGAAAGGGACGGACAGATAAATGGACAGACGGACAACCTGAAAACATAATGCCTCCTGCCACGGCTATCTCTGGCACGGAGGCATAATAAAAAGCAATCCAATGAGCACCGAGGGGGATAATAATGAGCCAATCAGCAAAGGAACCATCGCTGTTGTCAAGCTGTCTTCAAGTTGTTCTCAAGCAGTGCACTGGTGCCAATGAAGCGTAATAATTACAATAGTGAGCGCTGTAGACAAGATGGACACTGCTGTTGTGGCTATTCCTGAGTAATATGTCTTCTTGATAATGCCAAACATTGTAGTTTGTTTTACTTCCCTCAGCTCCACTCTCACAAACGCAAAACACATATGTTGGCATGGCTTCGCAACAATGTGGACTTAAAATTACATTAGAGTCGGGCAGATGCTTCTGTCTCTATTGAGTCCTTAGCGAAAATCAAATCCCGATCTGTATGTCCAACAAAGTCCTTGAGCAAAATGCTCAACTGCCAAGCGGCTTTTTACGTGAAAATAATACTATCATGGGGCAATGCTGTCAGCTCCAGTTTCCTTCAGCTAACATTATCTACAGTATGATGGTAAAGGTAGTTACCTTATGTAGGCTTCTGTGCTGCTGGGTCCTTTGAGCTGGTCTTCCATCAGGTATGTGTTGTGTGACGAGGAGATAAAGTAATGGTTGAGGGGCTGGTGCATGTCCTGATACACCTGTTTGTGGGCCGGGTTGAGGATAGAGCCCTCCTCCTGGTGCATGTACATCAGGAAGCCATCTTTGGTCATGTGCTTCTTCTGCTTCGCTGATGGACAGAGGACACGACGAACATAATGCAACATATGGAATGTGACCGTGTGTCTCTCAGTTATGTGTAGTATTGTATAAAACCCCCCAAGACTTCACCCTACCTGTCTCATCCATCTCGTATTTTTCAATCAGCTTGAGTGCGTCCTCCATGGACACCTGCTCCCTCTGCTCATTCAGCAGGAAGTTCAGCAGGTCTCTGGCGCTCATCTGACCGTCTGTTTTAGAGTAAGTCTCATAAATTACATCTATCTCCTCTCGCTGCGTCAGCAGGTCGTAGAAGTGCTTGATCTCTAAGCCCTCCAGGGTGCCTGAGTTGGACTTGTCACATTTCTGTGCAACATGAGACATGATGGGACAATCGGTTCAACAGAAAGTTTGACGAACGACAGATTGCGACAGATCGCTCTTTGAAACTGACCTTGAAAATATCTGCTGCGTACGTGTCGTCCACCTCGACATTGATCTGTCTCAGGAAGTGCTTCAGCTCCTTCAGGGTCATCTTGTTGTCCTCATTCTTGTCTGCTTTCCGCATGCAGTTGATGAGCCAACTGGCATTTAGATGTAAGGATTATATTTGAACTAATTTAAAACAAAACATTAATCTGGGACTGTAAAAAGCACTTGTTGCCTTTCAAGAGTTCAACAGACAGAAAGGTTTGAGAAACATGCATGTAAGACTTTGTCAAGGATACTGCTCACTCTTCTGCTGGCGGCTGAGGTTACGCATGTTGCTCATGACCTTATCCAGGCCGTTGACCCACTGTTTCGCCTCCATCTCACTGGCCGCCATCAGGTCGAGATTTTTCTTGCGGCCCTTGAAGATGATGGAGAAGCACTGGCTTTCAACACTGGGCTCGGTGTGTTTGTTAAGCCCCTCAGACCGACGGCCCTTGCGCACTGAATCGATGTCATCGATGGAGACTGTTTGAAAAGAGGAAGGTGTTGTTAGAAATATCCTTCAAAACCAGAGAAGCCAAGACAAGTATATGCAATACTTCAACATGCTGTAAATGCCATATATTTATATTTCAAGTTAAATTGAGTTTGACATGGAACATTTCCTAAGGATATGGAGTCAAGTCTCTATCTGTACGTTTCATAAAACAATTTATTAAATGGTGGAAACTTCCAGTCTGGATAACAAACACAATCAAATTAAGTTTTCCTTTTTTCTGTCAAGAAAATCGAATATGTTTTATTACACTTGATTACATTATAAATATATTTATAATATTACATTATCCTTATTACATTGAGAAACAATCTTTTGCGATGTGTTGCCATTTAGAACAGAACAAAACGTCCAGAAAATGATATAATTTCCTGTCATTCAGCCTTTAATCAGAAGAGGAAAACAGTTGCACGTCCACATTTCCAAATGATTGCCTATTCTGTCATCAACGGTGGTTATACTCGTTAAGGCTTTTCTAGAACCATATCTAGTGTTGAGTGTGATATTTGGACAAAACCGTGAATAGCTTGCAGTCACATTTGGCCCCTTGACGGAAAACTTTTAGGATCTGTCTGTAGATAAGTCAGTATCTTGTGGCAGCAGACTTTTTGTCTTGATAGGCACGACCATACAGAGCACCACAAACCGCTTATACGTCTTATCTACAGGAAGGATTTTGTCTCTGTGTGGTGGCTCGCGTCTGCGGCCTTCACCACAAGGCACAGCAGATAAAAACATTTCTTTTTTCAGGGACAGCCTTCAAGCACACTGAATGTTTGAAGGATGGTAGAGAAGAAGCTTCTGCATATGTTCCGAAAAGTTAAACTGGTTTTTGGGCTGTAATGGCCATAATAAAGCTGTTGTGACAGCAAACAGATACATATTTATGCACCCTGCAGACACAAAGCATTGTTTATATTGGTGTTTTATAGCCGCCTTATGCTACGTTCCAGACAACCGGGAACTTGAAAACTTCAGACCCCCCACTAGAAAAGTACATTGGCCCCCAGGCCCGGACATGCTGAAGGCCCCATCACCTCTCTTACGTGGCTCAGAGGAGATCAGCGTTCCCGGTGCACCACCAGTGTATGAATGTGTGTGTGAATGTGACTTGTCGTGTAAACGGTGCTTTGAGTGGTCAGATGACTAGGAAGGCTATACAAGTGCAGGTCCGTTTACCATTTACCAAGACACATCTACTTGTAGTCGTTATGCATCTTTTGAATCTCTATGCAGTTCCTTTGTATCTCTGTAGCTGTTTTGTGTCTTTAATAATTTTCTATCTCTTTGTGATTGTTTTGCTCCTTTCCGTAGTCATCTAGAGTCTCTTTGTGTCTCTTTTTGCATCTCTATGTAGTTGTTTTATGTCTCTTTGTGGGGTTTTTGTGCCTCTTTGTAGTTGCTTTGTAATAATTTTGTATCTCTTTGTGACTGTTTTGCCCCTTTGTCGTCACTTTTTGTCTCTTTGTGGTCTTTTTTTTCTCTTTTCGTAGTCATTTTGCGTGTCTTTGTAAATGCCTCTTAATAATTTTATATCTCTTTGTGACTGTTTTGCTCATTTGCACATTCGCACATTGTAAATAGTAAATCATCAACTAAAAGGCAACGTAAAATAGGTTTTCCTGTATTTCATTAAAATAATATCATGTAGTAAAACCTGTTCTGCATGAAAACTGATGTCAAAATATGTTGCAGATGTTATTAGGTAGCTGGCTACTTTAAACAACAACTTTAAAGTTGACTTATATGCACAAAAGTTACTCAATGAAACATTAAAATACTAAAATGTATCTATATATGCAAGGAGGCTGCACTACTGAGAGTTTAAATATGTGTATACGTGCCACGTGACTGCCTGTCATGGACAGATGTGTTTTTTGAATACATTTTGCGTTGTGCACCTGGAACGCTTGGAGGTCAAAAGTAGGAGATTTTAACTAGAAATTCTAACCAACACAGCATAAATATTCACTCTCCTTCTATCTCTGTTTTGTCTCAAACACATCCTGAGGGAAATATCGGTAATTTTCCTTTTAAACGCACCACTAACTTTACTGTGTTAACCAGCCTCGAACTTCGTCTGTCTGCTGTTTGGTGCTGGGTAGCATGGAGTAGGTTTACTCAAGCCTTTTCATTCAAGCAAAGTAAAAATAGTAAAGATGTGGATCATAAAAAAACAAAACAAAGAGCTGAAAGATGCTAAAACACTCCTTGGGGCTAAGAGGATCTACAAAGCTGTTTATTTTGTCACTACTAGTGACCTGTTTTACATTACATGCAGTCATTTCAGCCATTGCTAACATAGAAGTCATGATTTTTGCAGCTTTATTAGTTGAAAAACTTTATATAATCTGACACAAATTAAAATATTTGTCTTCCCAAAGAAGAGGAATGCAAATTGTGTTGTTTGGTACATGCAGGAATGAAGAGATATGAAGTTATACAACAGAATTCTTTCTTAATATCGAACACACAGCTACCAAACATGTTACATAACAACAACAACAGTAGATCGAGCCTGAATCTTGTTTACCAAAAACTGAGCTGAGCAACAATTTTAGTTTAGGAGCCCTCTGAGACGGTCTAAGAGATGGCCTTTGGACATTTTGTTGTTGTCTGCTGTACACTCAGATTCTTTGGCAGCCCAAACACATTCCATGGAGATTTGATAAGTGCTCTTAAAAACAGTTTGATGCAATCTGACCTCGCTTGATCTCCTCGCCTCACACACTGGCACACATGTGCAACACAAGAAATACTAGGACTGGCGTTTCTAAGATAAAAACATGTAAGGGACACCCACACACAAACAACACACACTGAAGGTCCCTGCACACACAGCCTTTTTCACCCATAACTTGGGGTCCCGCTCTGTTGTCGAGCAGCTTAATGTACGGAAGAGCATGCACTGCCACGCATGATGTAATCACGCTAAATGGCAACAACCGCCCTTGTAACAAAACCCCAAAGACCAGAGGCTTAGCTAGGAGGCCATATGTTGAAGCTGGGTTACAATCACAGTGTTTCCACCCTTTACATCCCGAGGCAACGGGCCCTAATGAAGAGCGGCCATTGTTACTGTGGGAATCAGAGGCTATCTAGAGGCAGCACGGATTAAAGGTCAGACTACTTGGAGAGAAAAACACATCAGTGAGGGGGTGGTGTGGAGAAACACACCCAAGGCTCGGTGGTGTACACTCAGCTGACTGCTGGATGAACAAAATACCTTGGAGGCACTCACCAGAAGGGGAGTGTTTGTTCAATCAGCGAATGCACATTATCCCCAGCAAAACAGAGCACTGTAGAGGAGTTTAGGGTCGTGAATTTGGATCATTTTCAGAGAATCCCATCGCTCCACAAAGTCCAAGTCATGTCATCCGTGTCACGCCGACATTGCTTAAATACCAGACAAAATTTCATACAATGAGATTATTGTGCAAGTGCAGAGATCATGCCGCTGTTTGTTAAATCTCTTTTCTTCAAAGGGAAGACAGCATTTTAGTACTGAGGAGGGGGGTTTCCAGCAGGGCCGTAATCACCTGGTTAACATTTCAACTAATAAAGCAGCATAAATCATAAATTACTCACACTGCAATTTTTTCTTCATATTTTTTATCAGTATACTGGGGGGAACATTTTGGGCTACATGAATGAATGTACGCCTGAGGTAATGGTTAATGTTTCGCTTGGTATTGAGGAGGGAAATTCACAGTTCAAAATTATTTTTTGTGAAATGGCATGCAAACAACTGCCTGCCTACGACATTTTTTGACTTGTTTGACTATACTCATAATGATTATTGTTCAGTTAGTCTGATCTGAGAGGTGCAAATATATATTACTGTTGAAGTTTTTATGTCTGTGACTAATGGCAGACTGACAGGAATATGAGGGAAGCGTCTCCTGAGAAATGTGTGTCATCTTTACAGTGGAATACAAAGCCTCTGTCATTCACCTCATGTGACCCTGACAGTGAGTGCGCGCAATTGTGCCTGTGTGTGTGAATGCGAATGCTGTCGAGCCGAATGACGGTCACACAGTGTGGGAAAAAGAAAACAGAGGCTTTACAGTCTATTGATGAGAGGCGGTCCACGGTGGAGGACTTTCTCTCACTCATTTACAGTGTGGATGATTTACAGCCGCTATGTCGCAATGTGTCCGCAGCAACGACTTCTGCTTAAGTAAAGCTGCAGATGGACTGCATACAAAAAGTGGTTAAATAATACGTGCTGTGCTCCCACACTCTCCAACTTTTAGTTTAGAGCTGATTGGTAATTGTAGCTTGCTAAAGCCCACAGGAAAGCAATAAAAACGTATTTCCGTAAACAGGGAAATGCCTGCGGACTCAAGGCCCATCTCTAAGCCAGTTTGGTAATGTCAAAAAAACAGCTTTGACACACGACCATTCACACGCCCGCATCGCTCAATATCACATCTACGGTGTCCGTATTGGAAGTCTAAGTGCACAGCTCTATCTATCAGAGTTTGTTTAAGGCTCAGGCTCAGGGCAGAGGTTATCAGGTCTGGTAGCAGCAGCTGCCATCAGGATGGGAGGGAGATCAGAGCTACCAGAGGCCCTGAGGACGTATACATACATTCACACCCTGACAGTGAATCGCTGAACCAGAAATCAGAGGACGATAATCTCTCTCACACACACATGGACAAACACTAGTGTTTTCCACCCTGTCTTTAGCCACACTGCAGTATCTGTGTGTTGTTTCCGTTTCACCAACACATATTCTGGAGTACCGGTGGGAACTGAGGGGTGTGTTTGCAAGAAGCTATTGTTGAGATATGAAAGGAGAACTCTGCGTTGACAGAATAATAGCAGACGGATGTACAGCTCAAAAAGGCAGCGGGATGAACCAGTACGAGTAAAATAACTTACAGGAACACACACACACAAAATATGCAGTAGAAGTCAAGGTGACACTCACAAGTCTGGTTTCGCCTGAATCTTTTGTGGGATTCATGCCACAACGTCTTGCAGTCTTCCTGTAGTTTAAAGAAGCGGATCTTCTTCCAGGATTTCGAGCGAATCTTGATCAGCTCCCCGCCGACCAGCAGGAACTGCAGATCTGGATCTCCCTCCAAACCTGCAGAGGTCATAGAACAATCTTTTGTGAGATACACCAGCAAGTGTTGTCTCTAAAGGGGGGAATTATGGCATTATTAAGGGAAGACACATGTTTGTAAGTTTCCAGTACACTTGTGAAATGTTTTCAGAGTTTCATTCTCTGGGGTATTACACTTCCAAAGCTGAGGGACTCACAGGAGACAGATTAAAAAAGAGAACAGTCAAAGTCACTGTGGAGGTCGAGATATCTTGACCTTAAGCTAAGGGTTAAGCTCCAAAAAAGCTGGATCTGCATTTCCCATAATGCAACCAATAGCATAGTTTGACCCTTCACTTTGTAACACAGATATAATGGATGTTTTGTCCAAGCTCCAAGGCCAAGGCTCTGCTAGGATTATCTTAGTATTGACTAGCATTCAATCAAATCCAAGTGTGCTCACAGGACAGGAGGAAGGGAAAAAGTTGAGAAAGGGTGTATTTAAAAGTTTAAATCACAACAAGGCAGGTGAACATCAGGCTAATGCAAGTGATGCACCATAATTCATATATAACCCACGTAATCATGACCCAGTATTTCATGCACACTGTACATTAAAGATCATCTGAGAATAACAGCTCCAGTTGTCCTCCTACAGATCGCGAGCAGAAATGGGGAGATGGAGCTGTACACCACCTGAACAACATGTGTGTGTTGCTGCAAGACTGGGAAACAAAATGTAGAACATATACTCCTGTGCTCTCTTATCTGTGAGGAATATGGACATGACTCTACTGAACTGAGCTCACTCTTTGTGGACACTTATAAAAGAATCTTAGTCATGTTACATACATGTCTCGTGGTACTTGAGCACCAGCAGGCCTCGACTGAGTGATGGGACTCGGTGTTGTTAGGTGTATTACCTTTTAATGTTTTCACAAATGGGCTTATCTTAGATATGATTTTCTTTGTATATTCTTTGGACCCAAATATTTTATTTGTTTGTGTCAACAAAATAAGTAACTATCATCTGCGTAATCGAGATGGCTGTGATCATGTGACCAATGCACTTATGGGAGTGAAGATGGAAGTAGTACAAAGAGTTAAAGTCTGCTTAAAGGAGAAGTCCAGTATTTTGCACTTTGAGCCCCATTCCTGGTTGTTTATGATGAAATAGAGTGGTTAAGACCAAAATCTTGACGACTGCTCCTTCTCTGAAAATTTGAGAGAATTTGTCTTTCCCCTGCCTGGCTTAACAATGCTGTCTATGGCCATGTGTAAATCTGTCCTAAAACTACCTTAAACGTTGGTTTTCAAAGCCATGAAACTCACCAAGTGGTCAGTGGTGTTCCTTGATGTTCCCACATAAAAATCGTAGCAAACTGTGGTTTCCGTGATGATTTATTTGACATTTTGTCCATGCATTGATTTTCTATAGGAAACCTCATTGTCCGTTGGTAGTAATCCGCCACTGGAAACGAAAAGGGGGTTGTTTACGACAAGGTTGTAGTCACTGTAGTCTTTTAGCTCAGCGAAAGTGCCGGCTTGACAGTCGCTGACTCCTGCAGTCGCTGACCACACGAAACTTGCCCATTATTACTCGCTTGTAAACAACCTTCGCAGTACAATGCCTTTGAACACAACGCCAGCCTTCTTCTTCTGCTTCTTTCTGTGTCCCATTACATTGCAATGGTTTCCTGCCGGTTGGCGACACTCACGTAAAGGAGCATTATCGCCATCAAGTGGGCTGGAGTGTATAACGCTTCAGGGTCGAACGAACGATCAGGCGGAAGTTTACACATGGGTGTGAGGCAGCTGAAAAAATAGTTCCACAATCGAGATGAATAGAAAACACGGATGGAAACCACAGTTTGCTACAATTTTTATGTGGGAACATCAACGAACACCACTGACAACTCGGTGAGTTTCATGGCTTTGAAAACCAACGTTTAAGGTGGTTTTAGGACAGATTTACACATGGCCATAGACAGCATTGTTAAGCCAGGCAGGGGAAAGACAAATTCTCTCAAATTGTCAGAGAAGGAGCAATCGTCAAGATTTTGGTCTTAACCACTCTATTTCATCATAAACAACCAGGAATGGGGCTCAAAGTGCAAAATACTGGACTTCTCCTTTAAGGAACGTCATCAACATGTTTCTTTTCCTAAAACTATTTAACTTCATGTTGAGCACATAACATCACCTGTTATATATCATACAAACCATTGTATGAGGATATGTTGGAAAACGTACAGATAGCTACAGCTCGTGCCAAATACAGATGTGTGATCTGGCAGCAGACTTCCTGTTATATATTTTTAGTCTCCAAGCCCAAACCGAAGTAACCCTGATAACATCAGGAGGGTTATAATTTCAGATTTGATCTCCCTCCACAGACACAGAGGAGATGACACTGTGATTCTGTTTTCACAGTCTAGTACTTGTCGAGTAAAGGGACTTCTATGTGAAAAGTCAGTGTTGTGGCCCTTTAAGCAAACACTGCATATCCCTTTATAACCTGGCTCGGCCATGACACCTGGTTCCCACCAAGGATGATTAGCAGAATTGTACTTGTCATTTCAGGACTGACATTTGTTGCTTCCTAGTGGCACATTATTCTGTATTTTTATGTTATACTATTCATTTTTTTGTCTGAAATAGACCCTGAAGATTAATTATGGAAATTTAGGCACTGTCAGCTCATTGTGAGTCTTGTCACAGTCACTGAGTTCCCAACATGACCTATGAGTATTCCTGTACTTAGCTCTGAGTGTACAGCTGTAACAGCAGCTTATCATTCAGGTGAAGTAATCAGCTGATTACAGCTTTTCTTGGAAGGGTGTGTAACATCTGTAGGAGGTCACAATAAGCTCACAGGACAATGTTGGCAAGACAATGTTTAGTTTATTTGTTTCCCATGTGTGCAGATGTGAGGTAATGCTAATGTTAGTCAGTGTTCATGGGTGGGACTGAACTTTGCACACAGCTTTGTGCATCATCCAGGCTTAAAATGATCCTTTCACTGCATCCATGTCCTCCCAGTAAGCAAAAGGGCGTTTGAGGATAAGTGCATTCACTACAACTCAGCTGAGATTGAGTCAGGGTCGTGGGCAGCACCACAACATTACAGACATTTTTTTCCCCGGATCGTACCACAGCCTCACAGAGCCTGTTTATGAGCCTCTGACCTCTCTGCAGTCAGGGAGGAGGACTGGGCAAAGAGGCTCGAGAGCTCCAGCACCGCCTCTGCTCTGTCAGGCTTTCCATCGGGGGCTTAACTCCCTCAGCGAGTAGTGGCAGCTTCTACTTGTTTCTCCTTTTCGATGTTATCTCCCTTTTAGATGCCCATCAGCTTTATGTTACTGAAGGACAACAAATACTTTCCATATCATAAACATTAGTCATAGTGAGCATCTGGGGGGATTTCAGGAGAATCAGATGAGTTTTCTTTTTCCTTTTTTTATGCCGAGTAATCACTTTCAGATGCAAAGCTGCCTACACCCTGTGAGCAAGCTAGGGCAAGAAGATGGCAAGAATTAAAGTGAAATGCCTCTGAGGAATAGGGTAATGATAAGGTTTCTCACACAACCTGAGAGGAGGTGTTGTTGTTTTTTTGCCAGTAGGAAAATAACACATCTTTGGAAACAGATGTTCCAGAAGTCCCATTTATAAATGTTACACAGGAAGCTTGAGCAAAAAGCTGTCACTATATTAAATCATGCATGGCTGGAAGATTGAATTTCCCTTTTATATATCAATAATAGCCACACTTAATGACTGTAGTGGAGCTCTGTAGCAGTCTTTGAACATAACTACTGAAACATGAAGCTCCATTGTTTTAAATGACACAGAGTGAGAGGGACATAAGACAATAAAGCCCACAGGGGAGATCCCCTTTGTTCATTTGGCTTTTTTAAGGTTCCTTCCTGTAACAGACACAAAGGTTGCATGCCATGCCATTTTCATGTGTCCTCCTCTGAGCTGACATCATGGCAGAAAGAAAGAATCCACCGCTCCAGGCAATAAGGAAGCCTGAAGCCTCTCTCCTGCACTGCACATACAGTATGTTATCTCCCAGCAACACAACAATCAGACTGCTAAGACTGTCAGGTTACATATATATCAGTGATTTATGTTGACAAGATTAACATCTCCCAAAATCCAGGTTATGTAAACACTATGTGTGCGCGCGCGCCTGCCCGTGTTGGCAAAACAATCAGGGCGTCATTGTGCTCCGTTACGCGCAGGCACTTCTGCACCTTTGGGGGACTCACCTATACGCTTTCCGTTCTCCTGCGCAACTTTTTTCATCTGCTCCTGGAAAGCCTGCTCCTGGGACTGCGTCCTTTTCGGGCGTTTGTGTAAACAAGACATTGTGGAGTAACTTTTTTAAAAAGTAAAAACATGAAAATATCCAGTCGGTGTTTAAAGTGTGCTCGGTGTGGAAGAGAAGCAGACACCACGTAGTTCCCCCCTCATGGGGCGGGTCTAAACTCATCTACTGCTCTGTATATGCCCTGTAACGGTGACTGTCCAGCTGTGCACACCCTGAGGACTAGGCTCGGGGTTAAAGGTCTATATAGCCATGCAGCCTTATATTCACTTAAAAAAAATCCCATTAGTGTGTGATTGTACACTTCTGGTGTGCTCTAATGATGCATTCAGGAATTTCAGAAAAACCCTGAATCTTAGATCCTTGCAGTTATTATGAGTGTCACTCTAAGGATGATTTCCCATACGTAAAAAAAAGAGAGTGGCATTATAGGCTAAATTATGACTTAAAACGCATGTTGTATTGTCTCATGTGTCTTATCTCCTTGGTATGGACTTGGCTGCACACATAAACTTTGCTTCCAGACACAATTTGTAGACTAAAATCCCAAATAGCTGCACTAATGAGCTGTGAAATAGCGCCATCCCATGGTGGATACACGTCTACTATGCTTGTGCCTGATACGCTAAATCTGTGAAAATCATTTGCAAGCATTCTGGCTGTGGTCAGAAATGAAACCTGCGTGTGATTCCCAGTGTGTGTAACGCGATATTGTCATGGCAACAACAAACAAACAAACAAAAAACCCCACTGCCCTCACTCTGATTATATGGGTGACAGATTTGGTGTAAAGTAACCTGGTGTTGCGTCAACAGAAGCCATTTGGTGCATGTTGGAAAGTATTTGACGCCCATCCGGGTACCCAAACCACAAATATACCAAAAAATACATAAATAAAAATAATTTTAAAAGGGTATGCACCTATTTTTTCCCTTTACAAACTTCTATTCTTTGATATAGACCTACAAAATAATGTCACTAAAACACAAGTGTCTTTACGCATACTGAACATCTCCACCGCACCCCTCATGGCAAACACTTGCCCAGGTGAGTTCTTGGATAGATGACTTGTATACAGTATAAATAAACAGGCAGTGTTGTAAATCTGTGCGTCACCAACTCACCATGTCTCCCAGCTGTGCCATTTGACTCCATTCTGATTTCAGTCAAAACAAACCACCACTCTCCGGGCTAAAGTCCTCTTCTCCTCCTCCACAGTTGTGTCACCTATATTATAATATAGGAAGTATCACAACCATAAAACGTGTCTGCTTGTCCTGTGTAGGGAAAGATCCAACCTGTGTCCCCCTGTGAGCCGACCCGCACAGTGCGCAGTCAGAGCCAGCCCATTGGCTTCTTATGCGCCATCAGTCCACACCCACTGCAACACCGGTCTGACAAGTCCACCACTGTATTTACTCTTATTGCATTCATTCATCTACAGCTCAGTGGAAACTGCACCTTTAGATGGAATTCAACCAATATAGAAAATAAACACTTGCACAAGGTCAACTGTAAACCCTGATAAGATAATGTTATATAATGTATTTATTATAAATGCATTAAGTCAGTGCTGTGATTTTACACAGCATTCTGGCGCCTATACAGTGATCTGATTTATGTAGGGTGTTGCCCTGGTCTGGCACAGACCTGCCATTTATAGTCTGAGGTGTGCCTCTCCTTGCTACCTTTTCACACTGCATGCTTAATATTGGGAATGTCATCACACCATGTCTGAAGTCAAAAGGTCTTTACGCCATCTAGGCCCACTGACAGCAGCTGAAGGCGTTGATCCTTCGTAGACATTTCAGCACAGTGTTGATTCAAACAGAAAAATGTGCTAAAGCAACAAGGCAAAGCTAAATGAGCAGGTGTTAGTTATCATGCATGCCTAGCCCATCTCTTATGATCACAGAGGTGCTCTTTTTGGCCACTGGCGAGCTGTTAGAGAGGTCCATTTTGTTGTTGTTGTTGTTGGTGGTGGTGGTGGTGTCACTAATATGGCAGGATACTTTGAAGTAGCTGTAAGTAAATGGAATGGAATGGAATGTCCACTGAACCCACAAGCTCCAGTGTAATATACTGTATTAGGGTTTAGACAGATCAGGCTTTGTGTGTCTCTATTATGAGTGTCTGCCAGCTTGTTCTGCCCTATGAGCTCTCGTGCTGGGGCAAGTCTTGGGAAGGAAAAAAAGGCTCTGTCTGGCAAACCACAAGGCGCTACAAAGTCAGCTCAACAATCGCCTCTTTGAGAATCCCACTTAAGCATTGCACGAGCTGATCAGCACAGTAATGGATTTTGTTTTGGGTGTCTTTGGAATCTTTGCCTCCTAAATGAAACACACCGCCTTAAGTGTGGATTTCATCAGCGTTACTTCTTATACAGGAACTGCTCTTTTTGCATAAGGCCACAGGCCGATGCTTTGTTTGAGCTTTGAAAAGACTTTGCATGACACAATTTGCAGACAGAAACTATCCTTAAGGACGCCTTTGTACTTTTCCATTGTACAAGGACAGCCAGCTGTTGCTTCCAGGTAGCTTTGTAAAAACAGAGGTGATGCCACACCTCATGACGGTGCAGTATGCGGGTGTGATTGTTTAATAAACATGCTGCATCTGATCTCACGGGGCAGCCTGGGTCATATGGTTCACTGTGTCAGGTGAGAGTGCTGCAGAAAATTAGGGAATCTTTGTTAATTAAATAAATCCCAGTTGGATAGAATCAAACCATCTTTGATTATTAACTGAGAGTAGCATGTGTTTGTCAGTTTCAACTTAAGTTTTGTCACTTTAAGTGATGAGTTGAATGAATAGGCCATCAATCAGTCATAATAGCCCTACTTATTTATTGTCTTTTAACAATATAGCCTATTTAGTTGACGTTTCAGTGACAGCAGGGACAGTTTTGTTCTTTAGTTGATGTTTTTGTAGCCTATAATTCCACCGGTATATTGATATAGCCCATTTATAGGGGTCAGTGTTAGGAAGTACAGTACTCAAGTGCAGTTTTAAGGTAGGCTTGTACTTAACTTTCTTTGATGTTTGATATTTTGATATTTATTTATTTATTTTGAATGACTTGGAATTTCCCCTTGCAGGACTAATAAGGGTATATAAAATTGAATAAAAAAAAAATTAAAAATTAAATTAAATTAAAATTATTTCATGACATAAACATATATAGAAACAAGCAGACAGACAGATAGAAAGTAGTATTTACAAATAATGAAAAGCAGTTGTCAGTGTATAGTTACTTTGATTTACACATTTAAAAAGGAGTGGGAGGAAGTAGAAACTTATCAGATTACTTATTAAATCCCACCTCTTCTCCATAAGTCCTTCTCCACAAGACAGCTTCCTCACATATCTAAACCTATGCCTTAGACTTTTTTTTAAAAATACAGTTATTATTACACACAAATAACCAATGTAAATGTATGTAATCGTTTATCATTATACCATACCATACCATAGTCTTAGTTTATGTGTCTTTATACTTGCACTAAACAACATTTATGTGACAGCTGTAGGCTACTTGTTAGTTTCCAGTGTAATATTGCACTTATAATGAAATAAATCAGTAAATAGAGAACTAACTAACTAACTAACTAAATAGAAAATAAATTAATAAAAAAAAATACGATAAAATAAAAATAAAATAACAAGAAGCCATGCAACATATTTTGTGAAAAGATTAAACAGGTGGTTCCCAAACTTTTTGGCTTGTTTACGTGGTTCAGAGGAAATGTACAAAAAAATAAAGGCTGTGTAATGATAAAAAAAAATGTTTGTTTGCTTGTTTTGGGGGCACAAAATAACATTTAAAGTGAAATATTTCACGTCTATTCAGTGATTTCCTGCCTACAGTGGAACACAACAGCGGAAGTACTGTTGGCTGTCGCTATGGCAACCACTCGTACACTAAAATGGCGGAGGGGCAGCGAGAGGTGAAGGAGTTCAATGAAATTAGCTAACTTTTAGCGACATATTGAGCGAAATTATGTGTAAAGGTTATCTTTGGAAGTTTAATACTTCATGTAACTCGTCCTGAAAACGCTACATGTCAGTTTTGACGTTGACTTTACGCGCTAATAAACTTTTCTTAACGTGAAATGACGCTAATTAGCCAACTTACCTACAATTAGCATAACGTTAGCTGTTTACCAACGTTTATAGTTAGCTTCATGAGCGTCTCTGGGCTTCTGCACCATGTCTGAAGAGCCAGAGACGAGAGAAAAGTCGCCGGTTGATCCGTGTATGAACACACATAGACCGGCATCAGGAAAGTCACAGGTATGAACACCTGCTGCTTTCACGTTCAGAAAACTGAATGATAATATGCTTTATTACATAATTTTACAAACTTGGTTTGAATTAAAAAAAGGATTACTTTGGGCTAAGTGCACATATACATTCAGAACAGGTCATATCTTATGGTTATTTGTGAAAGAACATCCTAAAAAACTAATATTTGGATATATATCATGTTCAGAAGCAGGGATATGCACTTCTTTGTGTCATGCTGTGACATAATAGCACCACATTTCGAGCCCTGATTTTACCTTATACCTTTAAAATGTTATTTGGATGTTCCAAGAGATCCCAAAAACCTTGAATGATTGCTATTGCAGTTTTCCTTGGGTCAAAACACAGTGCAAGCAAAATGACTTCACATTTAAAAACTATGTCTTCCTTGTACACTGTAGGACATTTCTCATGTGTTAGCAAGCATTTTCAAGCACCTTTACACAAAAGATGTCACTGGGGAAGACACTTCGTCCAACTTCTTCAAGACAAAGAATGGACAAAGCAGCTACCATGACAGATATGTCGAAGAGCTTCAACAGGTAACTCAACAGCACTGTTACTAACACTGCAGACTTCACAATGCATTGCCAGTAGAAGAAATGTTACAATAATACATATTTTCATTATTAATATTATGTTATTTTCTCCATCACATAGGCTCGTGCTGAATACAGCCGGTGTATACAAGAGGCAGACATGCTGGAGAGCCATTTAATTCAGGCCAGAGCTCAGGCTGCAGACACAGAAGGCCAGCTATTGTCATGACTTGATATAATATGATATACTGCTGTCCACTGTCATTTATCTCTGTGCATTTACTTTGAATTTAGCAGGGATGTAATTTGATGTTATGTCTTATGTGTTTGCAGTGAGCTTTTCCTGGTGTGAAGACGAGCTTCTCAAGATGAACAACCTGATTTCCCCTCAGGACTACTTACCTACACAAAAACCACGTGTGAAAGCACCGGCACCAAGTACATAACCTCCTTTTAGATTCATCTTAAATTATTAATGACCCAAGTGTTTTGCCTCAGCATTTCCACATGTCCTTTTCCTGTCAGTAAAATTGAATCCTGGCAGACCCACCATCGCCTTCGCTATGCACGTGTCCAGGGAGCCTCAGGATGATGGTTATACTCTAATGCCCAGCCCAGAAATGAATGAGTCGGATCGCAGCCTGACATTTGAATCCAGCTCAGATACCCCAAAGAGGAAGAGAACTCCCAAGGAGGTGAGGAGTCAGACATCTACCCCCCTCCTCAATTAGGCAGAGCTATCAAGAGTAATATGTTTTACCAGAATATAATATAATACCTGTAATTAAAAGGAGATAATCAACTGAAACAAAAGCATAATTGGAAAAAAAGGACAACAGGGACAAAACAGGATATAAAAAGAGCCTTATTAAAAGGCGATCCTCTGAGTTTTGAAAACTGATGTAAATGATGATTCTGATCTGGCAAGCCGAAGCTCCTCTGGGAAGAAGGGAGACTTGATTACATCAGCGTACTATAAATATATTTCAGACGCTAAACCAGACCAAACCCAGACCAAAGTGGAAGGATGAGCCAAGCGCACAGGATCGGGCAGAGGGATGGGAACAACTTCAGAGGCTCAAAGATCGACACAGCTTCCTACGCAATCCTCGCTTCCTTCCTCCGAATGCACAGCAGGGTGGCTCATCCCTCATCCGGCCCAGAGCCAAAGCGGGGAAGACAGAGCATGTGAGGAAAAGGATGGAGGAGCACAGGTACCTGAGCCCTTGTCATCATTTCATAATACATGCTTATCATTTTGTCACAGGGCAGGAGATATAAAAAGGCAGGATATTGACATAGTGGGTTGCATAAGAAAATCTTGGGGTTGTACTTGATGAAGAACAACAGGCTTTGGTCAGTCTTCAATATTAACTGCAAACACAAGTACCTCTTACCTAGAGAAAAGCAGTACACCTTTTGTGCCAAAGCAGAGGTGTGTCACTTGATATTCCTGGCATCATGTTATGTACCCAACAGTACATCCACCAGGCTGTGTTCCTTGTTCTTATTATTCATATTTTAGTTAGCTTATAAAACTGTTGAACTCTGCTACATATTGTGGGTAGAATTGTTTTGTACCAAGCTTGCAGTTACTAATTAAATACCACAGTATAAAGCCTTGAGCTGTATCCATGCTCCAAAATTTGTTCTAATTCACAGAAAATAATTGAGTCTATTACAGTCACCTTCACCCAGGAACCCACAGATGATTTTCCCTCTAATAATACATTATGAAAATCTCAGGAAAAAACATTTTAAGGCTTGGGTCACGTAATATTTGGAGTCAGATTGATTCCTAGCAAATGGACGGTCAAGATTTTCAAATGCATTTGAACGCAGCTGTGATCCAGAGACAAAAACAGATAGAGGAACATATGAATGTGAAACAAAACACATCCCTCAGTGAGAGCCGAATGTGCATTCAAAGAGACATGCTGACTCATATTCTGCCCGTGGACAAACACTGTTGGCCACAACATTGGGAGGATGTAATAAGAACAATACTTTGCTGCTGTTTCCTACAATGTGTTTGTGAAGTGTAGCAACTCTGCAACAGTGATTTGAAATAAGACAGCATTGACTGCACATATGTATGGATAAGCTTTTGTTTTACTGTATGTGTAAAGGTTAGTTTCATCTGTGTGTATGTGCATGATTATATCTACATTATTGTTAATATGTACACACTGGGTGAGTATTATTGGAAGGTTAGCTGCAGGGTTTTAATCTAAGTATGCTTTAACAAGAACCCCATCCTGCTTCAGTCACATTAGTGCAGCTCCAGCTTTGATCCAACCCCAAATGAAAAGACAATCTCTGGCAGATGAAGGAAGTTAAAATAAAAAAGCTTGCTTTGTGGTTTTGACGTAGAATTCAGTGCTGTCAGCTGCGTTACCCAGCTCACCACTTCCTGTGAGACTGTCTCTACTGAGAACAGATAAAATGCTCAGGTGTTTGTGTTCTTTCTCCCTGAAAGCTCTGCCGATGATGTGGCCCCAGTCTTCCTTGCAAAACCCCCAGTGGTGGTTTTCACTGACTACAGCGTGGGACATGTTTATGAGGTGTGTTTCAGTGACTTGTACTGAACAGTGAGAACTTGGGAACATTTCAGAACATCTGTCAATCTGATGATGTACAGTAGCATGCCCTGTCTTGTTTTTAGACGACACTGGAGCTGAAAAACTTGACTTCTGCAAGCCGCACTGTTCGGGTCATCCCTCCTACCACTCCTTACTTCTCTATTGGCCTGGGTGAGCTCTTCCCTCTGTTCTGATTGGATTATACAGCTTCCTTATTCCTGCTCCTGTTGGTGGTGAGGAAGTCATCCAATGTGTCAAATGTCAGTGACTGTATCAAGAAGCAAGGCCACAGAGTTTTGATTTATAAAGTCTCTGGAATGTAATCAGTGTTTTTCTTTGCATTCCTGTGTTGCTGTTGCAATCCTGTAAGTCAACACCAGCACCACCTACTGCATCAAACAATAAAAACAGAATAACAACATGAAGTGAATGAAAGAATAACAATGAAAGCAGTGATTGATATACAGATATGTTTTGGCAGGGAGGTTCCCTGGTGAGGGCGGTGTTGTCGCCCCAGGGATGAGCTGTAAGTACTCAGTGCGCTTTGCTCCGGACTCCCTGGGGGACTATGAGGACTTCATAGTGGTGGAGACCCAGGCTGAACACCTGCTTGTGGTGCCCATCGCAGCCAGACGAGCCCCTCCAATACTCACATGTAAGTCTCATTTCAATCTACCAATTTAACGTTGTTGTTTTGTTCATGAGTGTACTTGATTTGGAAATGAATTCTTGATATGTTTCCCCCTAACTATTCTGCAGTACCAAGAGTTCTGGACTGTGGTTTCTGTCTGATCGGAGGAGTAAAGTTTGTGGAGTTCCTGTGCCAAAATGTTGGCCTCAGCACCGGGACCTTCTGCATCATCCCTAAGAATCAGTGGCCAGCCTCGAACCTTAGGGTAAAAATCTGACAGTCATCTAAGATACTGTTTAACCCTTTGAAACCTGAGCAAACTGGCTTATTTTATTTAAAAAAAATGAGAATGAGCAACGAAAGAAGAAATGATCCCCCAAAGATAGCAAGAAATTAGTAAAAAGAGACAATTAAAAACAAGAAAATTAGTAAAATGAAAGAAAAAAAGACTGTTGAAAACCAACAAACAAGGAAATTACCTGGAAGGTTTTTAAAATCATGATAATTCTGTAACATAGTTTTAAAATGTAATAATTATTATAATTACAAATATTGATTTTTCCCTTTTTTAAAATAATTTTTTCAGTCTATTTTTTTTTTTTTTTCTTTTGCAATTTGTGGGACATTTCTTACCAAGTTGCTCATTGCCTTTTCCCCATGTTTTTGAAAGAAATCACACATATTTGCTCAGGGTTCAAAGGTTTAAATACTTGCAAAAGGCGTCTGAAAGCAGCACAAGAAAAGTGATGTCGCTCCAGGTTTCAGTGGGTTAACTGTGGTTAAGGTTCCTGCAGATCCTTAAAAAGTCTGTAAAGGCACTAAATTTATTAATTAAAAATAAAGTCTAAATTGGTATTAAAATCTCTTGAATCAATCTTTCAGCAGTCTTAAAAATGCTAAGACACGGGAAGTAGGATTTTATTAATAGTTTTCTTTTCTGACATTGCACTGTTAAACCTTAAGATAATTGGTAACTATTTCTCTTAAATAACTTACCAAATGTCTCTCGCATTAACATCACACAGATCGGGACAATGAAACCAACAGCACTCATGCATTGTGTCTGTTTGGGATGCTTAGAGCAGAGGATCCACTGTCTGCCATCACTGTTCCTCGGAGGACATGGGGAAATACAGATTCAACAAAGACTAGTTGTTGAACCAAGATTTTGCAGCATGTCTGCAACCACTACAAGGCAACTCATTCGAGGCTTTCTGTATGTTATGCGAAACTTTTTTAGTCTCATGATGGGAATCAAGGCAGTGGAATCCCAGATGCATAGCGGGAAACTCAAAATTGCCAAGAAAACCCACCAACAGATGCCACGTGTTTCCCAGTTCTGTTCTACTGCTGAGCTGCCATGTGCAGAAAAAGTCAAAAATTTTCATGTGTTTTTTTTCTTATGTTGTTGTTATTATTGTCTTAATTTTCATTCTGAGTTGCATTAAATTAGTCTAAAAAAGTCTTAAATCTAACTTGCCTTAAGCTGTAGGAACCCTGTAACTAATCAAACACACATTTAGGGTTTTTATTCTAAATAAAGGTATCCGTCATGACTAATTTTTTTCTTTCTTTTTATAGTCTGTGGCAAAAACTTTCTTCTCTGAGCAACCACCGTTTGCAGTCAGCCCGTCTCTTTTTGTGCTGCAGCCAGGAGAGGCCACCATAGTGGAGGTGAGTCTGTCCTGGAGGTAAATTTAAATTAAGAAGAGGGAGAAAAATATGTCATAATATGCACAGGTTTTTTGACTGGATCAAAACTACAGTTGGTATATTAGCACTGCACATGAAATTTTGTATCTCAAAATGTAGAATAAAGTGGGAGCAGTTCAAATTATGTAACAGTCTCTCAGTGTACTTCCCTGTTAGACAGAGGTTTCACTTCTATATAGCTGACTGTGTGTGTGCACAAATTCAGTCCTATAAATTCTTTGTATGTTTCATATGTGTGTGTGTGTGTGTGTGTGTGTGTGTTTGCAGGTGGTTTTCTTTCCCACCACTACTGAGAAGAGCTGTCAGGTGTTCACTGTTGTGTGTGACAACTGCCAGGTGAAAGACATTTCCATAGAAGGTGAATCAGAAAACTAGTCTATAAATAGAACAGTGAAGTTCGTCCGGTTTAAGGCAATGTCTCTATACTGCGTGTGTTTCCCAGGTGAGGGCCAGTCGATTGCACTTGAGCTTGTGTCTGTATCGGGGAGGAGAGAGCCTCCTGTGGTGGGAGAGGTTCATGACCTCACTGCAGAGCACTTTGTCCGTTTCAGCCCATGTAACCCTCACTCTGTGCAGCAGAAAAAAGTCATCATTAGGAACAATGTGTAAGCCTCACACACTCATGTATCATCAACATGAAGCATGAAATGGTATCAAATGTTTTAATCGTTATTATTATTTTAACATTTTTATGAGTTGTGCCTATAATCTGTGTTCTTTTTGGTCACAAGACAACAAAAGCAAGGCAAATTTATTTACATAGCACATTTTATACCCTGTACTTTACAGAGTTCACAGGTTAAAACACAAGAGACAAATAATAAAAACAATAAAAGCCAGCAAGAAAAAGCACACAGTGTAAAAACAGTTAGTTAGTATCCTCGAGTAAGAAACTAAATACTGGTTAACTGCGAGACCCGGGGCTGCTGCTCTATTGCTGACCCTGTGCAGCGACACAAGTAGAGAAAGAGTTTCCCTTCAGGAATCATTAAATATCACATTACATCTCCCTCTCTCTCTCTGACATTCTCTCTCTCTGGGGCTGAAGCCACTTGGAGCTGCCTTTCCACTGGCAGATCATGAAGCCAAACCTGCACCTTCTGCTTCCAGGGGAAACCCCAGAGCCCTCCTATATCCAGTCCCACCTGGCCACAGACGATGTTTTCCAAGTCAGCCCCCCAACAGGGGTTCTCCCCCCCTGCGAGGAGCAAGAGTTTCTGTTTACCTTCTGTCCCAAAGAGGTAAACAAGACTCAGGGTGACAGAAAACAAGAATCAGGGGTTTATTAAATCATTAGTTATACCTATAAATACTGTATTTCTTTGAATCTCCTGTTTTAAAGTTACAATTAATAGTATTTAAATGCTCAAAATGTTTGTTTTCTTAAGTTGAAGGATTACCACAGTGTCTGTGACCTAGTCCTGAGAGATGTCCCCGAGCTGCCACCAGAGCCCAGTGACAGGTAAAGTTCCTGTGACTTTTTCTGTGCAGTGGTAACAATGTTTGTCGTACAAGGTCATCACATACAGAGAACTCTGACATCACACACTGAGTGTACTAAACAGGAGCTCCTGTGATGTGCTTTTCAGCTAACAAAGAGCTGGATTGTGTCTCTATGTGTATGTATATGTAGTGTCCTTCAGCCTGTGCACACCGGCTCCAAGGTGAGCAATGTTATCGTCATGGGGATAGAGGTCAAGGGGTCAACAGAGCCGTACCAGGTCCTACTGGAGCCCTACGCTGTTGTTATTCCTGGAGAGGTTTTCATTTACATGACCACCCGCAGGAGATTCAAGGTTACGTCAGTCACTGTATTCCTTATGTTTACCACAATTGACAGATTGCTATTGAATCACTGTGTGACACATTCATGGTGTGTGTGTCAGATGTGGAACCACAGCAAAACCTGCATTCTTTTTCAATGGGAGAGAATGAACAGCAGCAGCCACATCATAGAAGTAGAGCCCTCTGCTGGTGCAATAGGTGTGTCACACAATGTAGAATATTACAGAAACATCCTCCTTCACCTACATTCACTTATATTTGTACCGTGTAAAGTGTAAACAGCATTTTATATAGTTGATTCATTTCCTCCTCCAGAGGAAAACGAGTGCTTTGACTTCGACCTGATTTTAAATGGAGGGAAACCAGAGAGGGTTGTGACCAACCTGGTCTGCCACATAAAGCACCACCATGAGCCCGTCACTTTGCCTGTGGAAGTCTCTTTTAAGGTAAAAATGAATCTTAACACCATCTCTAATTACTAACAAGTCATGGATAAAATCTTCATATTTATTATTATTATCTTTGAGTCCAGTTTGTCTGTGAGCTGTGACTTCTTAATGCTTATCGTGTGATTTTGTTTAGGGTCCCATAGTGACCCTCAGTGTGCCCAGTGTGGAGTTTGGGCTCATTAGACTCGGGGAGCAGACACAGACCACACTGCACCTCACTAACACCACCCAGCTGGAGGCCTGCTGGACACTGATGGAGAGGCATAATAGTCAGCAGGACACACAGGTACCGTACAGTGGACTGATATAGCAAAATATATGTGATACAAAAACAAAATATGGTTGTATTCATTTATTTTTATTTTTTTTACATTTCTATGAATCTCTGTTTCTCAGATCGTAGTGGAGCCATGCAGAGGTGTGCTGCCTCCCTTGGCCTCTTGCACTGTGGATGTGCTATTTAGTCCCTATTTCTGCCAGCGATATGAAACAGAGCTGGAGCTGAGAGTGGAGAATGGGACAGGATGGTAAGGATGCTGAGCTGCGTACAACTTTACTGTTCCTCTCTTTAAGATTTATGTTAAAGGGTAGTGAGCTGAATACAGTCCATCTGATGCTCGTTTTGTTTCTGTTATTTGCCGCTATTACAAAAGCAGCTGTAGCCAGTATCTCACTATCACTATCCTCATTCATATTTTAAGAAGCTACAAATTATATTCAGCCACAAAATCAGACTAAAAGCTGGAAATCAGAGCAGAAGTACAGAGAGTTGTTGCATAGACATGATACACTGTCTCATTTATTTGCATTGGTGTGAACCGGCAGATTTTTAGAACGTTGCTGAACGGCACATTGCAAGTAGTTGTATGTTTCACCTCGTCTTGTCACAAATCTTTGGTCTGAACTGGGCTTAATGGACGTAAATGAACAGTGTGCACATGCCCTGAGTGGTTACATTGCAGCCTGTTTCATAGCTGCTGGCTGCAGCGCTCTTACTCAATACAGGACAAATAAAAAAAATAGTTGTTCCCATTTGTCACTTTAACACAGAAGCCTGAGAAAATAGGGTCCAGGTTGAAAAATACTAAAGTTACCCTTTAAGATGTCAGCCTTTCCTTAAATAAGCATTGTATTTAACGGCAGCTGGAGCTTAGGGGCTGCTAAGTGGTGCAGAGGGACCAGCCTTGACAACTATAATGATGTTACTCAGTGTCCCGTTGATAACAAGTAACACTACCTGTGTGTTCATTGCAGCCACTTGTCAGTGCGAGCAGATGTGCAGTCTCCTCAGGTGTGCCTGCTGAACTGTGAGCTGCTCCTCTCTGATCTCTATGTTGGAGTTCCTGCCAAGGCAACCATCACTCTCTTCAACCAGACCCTGCTGCCTTCACACTTCAGCTGGATGGTATGCTGACATCACTACATTTTATCTCCACTTAATTAACAGTATGAAGGATGAGTATTAAAATCACAGAAGAAAGCCCTCTGTAGGTGTGTTTGCGGTGCATAATCCGTAAAATATGTATGGCTGTTTGGGTACATATTACCAGTTAGATAAAAGTAGGTGAAATAAGAATGCCTTTAATGACAAGTAACTTTTGTTGATGTGAGTTTTACATTTCCCCCACCAGGCTCAGCTCCAGGGTAAACAGGCTGAACTGTGTGCAGCCAGTTTCGACCCCTCGTCTGGCACTCTGGGACCTAATGCCAGTTTGGAGATAACAGTTAGCTTTACTGCTAACACAGATGTGAGTACCAGAGTTATTAACACACCAGAAAGTCACAAGATTTGTCACTTAACACCTGAGTATGTGAGAGTGAAGGAGGCGAATTTGCAGCTAAAAGATGCACCGTTGTCTTTTATTATTTGTCTGTTTATCCAGCTGGAGCTGACTGAGGTGGCTGCTCTCTGTGAGGTCCAGGGGATGAACTCTCCTCTCGTTGTTAGCATCGTGACCTCAAAAACCAAGATGCTCAGTGTGTCCTACTCATTGCCCAATGTCTGGTAATAACCTCTGCTTAAAGGAACAGTTCACCCGTCATTGATGTTTACACCTCACAAGCTCGAGCCTCTCAACTATGAGTACATGCACACTTCCTTCTGTGCAGCGATACAGTTGGCAGGTGTAGTTTGATATGAGGAAAATAGTTCCTACATGAAACTGCTTACAACAAGGATTGTAGATTATCTTGAGTAACCAGGTCATTATTTCTGGAAGACACTGCTGACAAACAGCGCTACAGGTAAGAGGGAAAATCTGTTATTTTGATTTTGAGGTGAACTGTCACTTTAAATTGTATTATCTATCCACCTAACAGCTGCACTAACTCCATAGCATAAGTGTTGGGTAAGTCATGGTCACTGTTCTTTGCTTTCAGCTCTACCACAGACGCCTCAACGCTGCTACTTGACTTTGGAGATGACGTCATTTTGAAGCGAGCCGTCACTAAGCAGTTCCTGATAACCAATCAAACAGCTATCCCCGCCCCTTTCACCATAGAGGCGGAGTATTTTACCTGCCATACCTCAAAGCTGAATAACCAGTCAGAGGAAAGGTAAGGAGAGATCACTCACTGACCTGAATAATGGATCAAAGTGTGACTTTACTGTGCTGCAGATGTGACATTGGCTGCATTTTAATTACAGATTGACATACGTCAGGAAGCCACTTCACTCTTTTCAAGCTAAGAAAATAAAAGAAAAAGCACATGAGGGTACGCTTCAACTTTTACTCAGTGTGCATGCTTTTAAATTAAGCAGATTGAGAACATTCTCATACTGTCCGTGTCTATTGGCAGAGTTTGTGAGCAGCCTGCTGGCTCATGGAAAAGGTGCAGCTTTCTTTGTCCTGCCAGACTCTGGGACGCTGGGACCTTTTGAGACCCAGACTGTGGATGTCACTGCCTACACTGACATGTGGGGGGAATACAGAGATCACCTCATATGCAAAGTATGACACCATACAGTGGAATCAAATATATATTTTTAAGATTAGAAATTACTTTCTGCTGCAAGATTAAGATAAGGAGCATCAATTTTTACACATTCATCCTCTTCAGTTTGTTGTAGACTGATGAATAATATTAAAATCTAATTTCCCTCCTGCAGGTTGGGGACCTCAAGCCCACGCTCATTCCCATGCAGATGACAGTGACAGGCTGCCCACTCTACTTCCAAATGACAGGCCCACGTCCAGATGACCAGAACCAGGGACCAGCCATACGGTCTGTTCCACCGTCCATGTCTCCAGTTAGAATACAGTGATGATGGCATTATATTTTTTGATTTGACATTCCTGTTTGCATTATTAGGTTTGGCGCTCATGTGTCTGGAGGTGACACGGTGTCTCATTCTGTTCGGATCAACAACCCCACCATGTTTGGTGAGTGAAATCATGAAAAAACATCCTGGTCTGAGGGAAAATTGGATGTTCGTCAACAAATTTATTAAAAAGGCTGCTAATAGTTGTTTTAACTCCTGATTAATTAGCAATGGTTTTGGAAGAAATAGCCCTACTTCACTTTTTAGGTCACCCCTTCTGTTAAGTGTTGTAATATTCCAAAAGTGTGTAGAGTGGCTAGTTATGAGTACCAAGATGCTGCACAGAATAATTAAGGTCTTTCAATTTTCAGCTTAGTTCTATTAATTAATTAATTGTATCTTAAAGGGGACTCATTATCGATTGCAGTGAGATTCTGTTAGTATCTCCAGAAATTAGAAAAAGTCTATTTTTTTTAGATTAGCAGGTCTCAATGTCACATATATGTATAATGCAACAATGTCGGATGTTCATATTAAACGCAACCTGAAAGTAATCCCTGTGAGCAAAAACCTCCTTCAGACTGTTCTGAACACTGTTTCCCACGTTTTGTTTAGTTTCTAACTTTTGAGCTTATGACAGATTTGCAGATGTTTACATTACGTAGCCTACACTGCTACATGTAGCTACATGCTAACGTCAGGGAAACATGTTATCTTGGTTGCCGATGTTGGATCACATTCGTGCTGTAACATGTCCACTTGTGAATACTTTGGTTTAGATGCTTTTATTGGGTATTTCCATGGTAGAAAGTGCAGCTATTTACTCCAATGCAGCCATTTCCCAGCTGCAAACACACTGCTACATGTAGCTACATGCTAACATGAGGGTAATGTGTAATCTTGGTTGCTGTTATTGTTAATTTCTCCCCAGTTTTGCTTCATATTCCTGCTGGAACACGTCCAGTTGTGTTTAGAAGTTTTGATTCTGGATTTTTCTATAGAAGAAAGTGCCACCATTCTCGGCTACAGTCATTTCCCAGCTGCAGTGACGTTGCAGAGACACCAGGATACAGAAAACCTGTCAATTCTGACCAATCAGAGTAGACCGGGCTTTTTTGGGAGGGGGCTCAAAGATACAGGTGCTAAACCAAAGCATTTCAGACAGTGGGTGAATACAGGTGTAAACATGTTCTAGTAGAAACCCAGAATACAAGTATGAACCTAAAAATGAGCACATTAGCTCCCCTTTAATCTCGTGTCTAATGTTCCTTTGTAATATGTGTTTGTTAGTGTGTTCTTACTACTGTGATGACAGTATGTATTTGTAGTCTGCTGTGACCTCTCTGAGCAACCAACAAGTTTGCCCTCTGTCGTTTAAAGAAGTAATTTAGTCATTTAATTATTTATGCTACTTAATCTAAATCTTTTTTTGCTTCCAGATATTCGCCTTGACTGGGAAACATATAACATAGATCAGAATGACGATAAACTGGTGGATCTCGTGATGGCGTATGGAGACCCCTTTCCAGTTAAAGATCCTGATGGCAATGAAATATTGAGCGGAGCGTTAAGGATTTCTGGTGGGAACCTTCAAACAGCCTGGGAAAGAAATGGGACCCCAAGCTCCGAGGGAACGAGCGACTCCCTCCGAAGTGTGACCGTGTGTACATTTTACATCTCAACACAGATACACAAACATAAACTTTAATGACTTTTATGATGTTGCCTCTGGGAAATTCCTCTGGCTGCCATGCTGGTAAGTGGGCCCACATTTCATTGGCTCTTAATCTTATCAATTTCAGAATGGGGACAAGGAGGAATATGTATCTGAGGATGACAGTGAGGAAGATGAAACCCGACTTTATCCCTCTCCTGCAAGAAAACTGATCTCCGTTCGCATTAGACCTCATGTGGGCAACCTCTCGGATTACCCATACTGCATCACACCCCAGCAAATCGTACGTTGATTAGATTTTAGCCACATGCTTGTTGCTTTTATACATATGAATAATGATGTCTTTTTTTCTGGTGTTTATCGCAAGGTGATTCCAGCAAAGAGCAGCAGCACCATCCATGTTTCTTTCACCCCTTTGACCCTTTCTGAGTCAAGTTGTGAGTCCAGATGTGTGGGCCTGGCTCGGGGCTTTATGAGTCTAGACTCCGAGGTAACACGCTCGATAGACTGAACTGTCTGTCTGTGTTAAATCCTGGCAAAGCCAAACAGTAGACGACTCTGATGCAACCTTAAGTCCCTTATTATTGTGTTGTGTTTGTTTACAGATGGCTGCCTGTGTCCCGGGTAAAGTTGGAAGAGCTCAGGGTTTGGATTTGGAGCCTGTCAGGATGGATCTACTAGCAGTCGTTAAGCCTGCAGTGTAAGCAATTACAATCATACTAAGTCCCCAAAACCCCCAATGCATCCAACTAAATTTATGTTTCCTGAATTAAAATGAGCTGAGGTTCGGAAAAAGGAGCTCAGAGGTGGTCTGATTAAGTTGCATATCTTCCTCTTGGCTCCCTTTCGCTGCAGGCTGTTAGTGCAGATGGAGGAGGACGAGGGGGTGCTGGAGTTTCATGCCTCCGCCGGTGATTTACTGAGGGCAGAATCACAGGAGGTCAGTCAGAGAAATCTACAACACCAATCAACAGTGCTCTGACACAATGAAATGCACACACGAGGCATTGATCCCAAGGGTGTGCAGTATGTCTGACCAGTCGTGCTCAGTGGTCGCTTTTCTGGTTGTTTTGCTCCGTAGCTGAGAGTTCATGAATTTGACATCACACGGTCCCTTCAGCTGAGAAACAACTTAGAAATGCCCCTACACTTCAGACTGGGGACTCAGACTCCATTTTTAGTGCTCAAGCCGCAGCCTCGAGCCCGAACCAGCATCTCCAGCAACCCGCCTACTGGGGACGGCCAGCCTCTGGTGCTGCAACCACAACACAACATGCAGGTGAGATGAGGAGAGCGGGTGATGTTTTAGATAGTTTATAATGTGCTGAAAGTACCAGAAAGATAATCTAAAGGATGATCTGTTGTCTTGTTATTCTTGATGGTAAATTGTGCTGGTTTCTGTGGATACCAGGTGAAGGTGGCCTTCCGCTGCTCCCTGTCCCTTCTGGACCACGCAGACCAGTCAGATGAAGAAGTCCCCTCTGAGGTGACGCTGGTTCATAGTGCTAAAGGGGAGAGGAGGCTGAGGTTCCAGCAGAACCTGCTAATTCACTACAGCAACAACACCCTGCAGGTCTGACACTGTAGTAGAAAAAAGAAAATTATACTATAGAATCATTTGTAGGTAACTGACATCACAAAGTTCATCTCTTTACTGTGTGCAGACGGTGCCTCTCTGTGCCCATTTGGATCTCCCTACAGTGAATCTGTCTAGTGACAGCATCAACTTTGGGTTCTGTTATGTGGGACAGACACAGATAAGAGAAGTGAACCTCTGCAGCCATGGAGCCCACACCTACTGGAAATCAGTTCTCGGTAACAACATCACTTCAGTGCTCTTATATTGGCTTTAAAGGGGACCTGTTGTGCTCATTTCCAGGTTCACACTTGTATTTTGGTTTTCATCCAGGCCATGTTGACATGCTTTAATGTTCAAACAACACTTTGGTTTCCTCACACTGTCTGTGCTGGAACACCTGTGTTTACCCTCTTTTTGAGATCCTCTGTTTTAGCACCTGTCTCTTTAAGTTGCCCTCCCAAAAAAGCTCAGTCTGCTCTGATTGGTCAGTGGTACCAGGTCCTCAGGATCTCTGCATCTCTGTACCGTCATTGCAGCTGAGGGAATGACTGTAATAGAGTATAGCAGTACTTACTATGACTATATTACCTGGAATTGGAGAGAAAAGAGCAACATCAGCAGCCAAGATTACATGTTTCCCCGCGTTAGCATGTAGCTACATGTAGCAGTGTACTTGCAGTCAGGGAACGACTGTAACAATCATATAGCGGTACTTTCTACCGTGAAAAACAACCAATAAAAGCCTCTAAAACAAAATCTTCACACCTAGACATGTTCCAGCAGGAGTATGATCCAAAATTGGGGAGAAATTAACAACATCAGCAGCCAAGATTACACATTTCCCTGATGTTGGCATGTAGCTACATGTAGCAGTGTAGGCTACGAAATGTAAACGCATGCAGTAGCGTGCCTGGAGCAGATGACTATATAAAGAAATCTGTCACGAGCTGACTTCAGCTTGCCTCAAAGAAGAAAAAAACTGCTGGATAAAGAGTATTAAGAACGGCTTGACACCTGAGGTTTTTGCTCTCAGGCCAGGGATTATTTTTACATACGCTTACCTCATTATTTGAAACTTTTGCCACATTTAATATGAACATCCAACACTGTAAAATTATATATAAGACAGAAAATAAAGAAAAGCATAATAGGTCCCCTTTAATTTAGGCACAGCTTGGCTGGATATAATGGATACTTTTGGAAGGAAATTATTAAATATATTTGGCCTATCTCATTATTTTCTGCAGCAGTAAGGTGTCTGGCTCTTCTTCCTTATTATAACCAGTTTGGAGCTTTTCCGTCGTCAGTTAAATATAATGAGAGAGTTTCACATCAAATGATTGCCTTTTGTTTGCAGTAATAATTATATTGCCAAGAAAATTATGCCTGTGAAGTCACGCCATAAAATGATGTCAGTCACTAGTGTCAGTTATGACTCATATCCCTGTCTGCATAGCTTGTAAACCTATAATTGACCTGTGTTTCTCTGTATGTGTATGTGTGTGTGTGTGTGTGTAGAGTCAGATGAAGGAGACTCCAGTGTGTTCAGAGTGACACCAGACTTTGGGCTTCTCAAATCGAGGGAGCTCCACGTCAGCAGCTACAGTCAGTGTCTCCAGATCAGCTTCACTCCCAGGTAACAAACCACAGATCACCATCACAACACCTACACACAGATTAAGATGAGCTTATACTCTGAAGGTAATATCAAGATGAGATATCAGTTTGAAATGTTTTCATATTATGTGTTATAGTGAGGACAGAGGGTTCAGGGCCACTGTGGTGATCCAGTCTCCTCTGGTGAAGACCTCCGTCACTCTGCAGCTGCAGGGAACAGGATCCTTTGATGAAGGGTACAGGTTTAACTAGACGTCCTAATGACATCACACTCACACAGTCACCACCTGCTCTCCTTAAATCAACTTGTGCACAACTCCTTTTTATAAGAATATAAATAAATGTGAACACTTCGTCAGGTCTCTGTCATTTTATTATATGACACCATGCTTTTAATAACCAAAACAATATGAGACTGGTTTTCTATCGAGATGATTAATAATGTAACATGTTGAGACTTAATTGACAGTAGATATTGGTTAAAAAGTATCTTAGAATAATTATTTTACTTTCCAAATAGCTAACTAAGTGATGGATTAATGGCTGAAAGAGTTAACCAAATGTTATGAATATGCAGTTGTAACAGACATTTAGCTAAAAGGAAATGACTAAATGGTCGAAGTAGCTAAACGTCTAGCTTCTGCTAGCTAAACTTGACCAAACTGATCTAAACACAGTTTAATTATATTAAAAAAATACTCAAACAGTGATTACTGTTCATTTTATTTTACTTGTTTGTTGGCTTTCTGGTAAAAAAAAATGTGTGTAAATGACTGAGGATAATATGTGTAGACTTTGTGCCCATGAGGAGGAGGATATTTTGCATTATGCAGCATGCAGCAGATTGGTTATTCAAACAAGCAATAAGTTAACTTTTATCTGTCCTCAGTATTATTTTGGAATTTCAAGACGATCAGAAGCTCTCAGTGCATTCCCACTGCACATGGACACCATGTGATAAGCCCTGGAGACTCTTTTCAGAACAGGAAACCACAGGAGAAAGATCAGAGGGAAGCCTGTTTGATCATTTAAACTGAATGCATTTTTCCAGTGGGGAGTTTAGTGTTTCTCTGACAAATAAACAGCAGCTCTGTAGCTGTTAACAAACACCGTCTGCCTGTGCGTTCACCTGTCAGGCCTTGGAGAGGATGACCCACAGCAATGTCTCCTCTCTTGGGATCATAGTGAAAAATAGCTCCAAATTTTGAGCACTGTATCAGGTGCACAGATCTGGAAAGGATCAAAACATACAGAGCACCAACATAAACAGTCTTATTGTTTATTTATTGTGGCCTGAAACGAACTCATCTCAGCTAAGAGCCATCAGATTCTTCGCTGGGGGATCTCAGCTTTGTTCACAGGAAATCTGTGATTTACTGTAAAGTTTGATCTATAAAAAAAATCCCTGGTATTTTTAGGGTTTCCTGTAGAGCTCACCTGACTGCCAAAAGCTTCATTGATTCCCAGCAAGTCGATATCAGCCAAAACACCCTGAGGGGGACATTGATTTCTCTGGAAGATCCTTTTAGCAAAGATCAAAAAATCTCCGCCACAAGGATAAACACAAGTGTGTGAACATGTGCTTCCACACACACATTGTGCTCCAGTGCTGCGGGGATAGTAAAGGCCGGTTCAGTTCACATGAGGGGGAACTCCCCGCTCTGCAGTGGCCCTCAGGAACCTCAGGATTGGATGAAAAAAAAGCTTTGACCACAGACATGTAAAGCTGTATCTTTGGCCCGGCTGGAGTTCAGTAGAATTTACGTCTGATTACTTACTGCTATGCCTCCTGCTTTTCTCCGGAGACCCCAAATCTCTCTGAAACATCCTCCAAAGTGATGCTGCAAACCACCAAACACACACTCACACACTCACACAGCCTGTTAATGTTCATAACAGCTGCCTGTGGTATTCATCTACAGCACAGCTCAGCCGTCTACAAGCGCTGCAAATCCAGAGAGAGATGCAAATCTCCAATTGATATTCATTGCACTCAAGCAGTCTTACACAGAGCAAGGGCATGTCTGATCACAATAAAACAGTGCTGCGTGGAACTAATCTGAAAAGAGCGATGCTGGGGACAAGGTCAGCCGTGCATTTGTTATTCTGATTGTCTGCTCTAATGTGCCACAAAGAGGAGACAGGACCGCCTGGGGAAACAGTTTTGTGTCCGTTATAAATGATTTTGGTGCACAGGTAGCCTCTCGTCTGGCTCGCAGAGCAGTGGTTCAGCAGTCTGACAAGAGAACAAGATGAGTTACAGTGCACCGCTGTGCTTGTATGCTCTGTCTCACTGTCACTGTCCATTAGTCTGGAGCTCACGTTGACGCACGTGCTGATTGAACGCTACATGCTGTCCACGCTGCCAGAAAGTAAATGAGTGTGGTCTAAATGTTACAGATGTTTCAGGCTTCTTACTCATGGCGTGGTCGTTCCTGATCCCTTAGGTTAATGGTGATCATCATTAGTGCAGCATTTATGTTGTTACCTGCCTCTGATGAAGAGGAGCAACTCATCCAACCTCACATACTCTCAGTGAATTTAAAATGCACATGAACTGTTTTTAACTAAACTTCTAACAGCTGACGGGAGGTGAAGAGCGGCTCACCAACATCTGTCATCTCTGTGCTCAGCAGCTCATCAGGTGTGGTGTCCTGACAACGCAGGGGGGAAATGAAAATGTGTCATCTACAATACGTTACCCTGCAGCTTGAAAAGTCGTATGCATGCACTCATTCTGAAAGCAGGCCAAACATCACTAAAAGTTTTTACAATTTACAAACCTCAAAGTTTTTCAAAACCCTCTTTTAACTTTCAGTGTGGCTGTCCTCAAGCCATCAATAGCTTTGTCACGATGGTGGCCGCTTTGTGCTCTAAAATCTGAATGAAATAGAGCGATGGTTGTCAACCATGGGTCCTTGATGGAGCTGCAGGGGGTGACAGGAACAAGGCTGAGAACCAGTGCAACAAACTGTGTGCAGTAAATACATGAACACTTTAGGGCTTTAATTCTTACAAGCTTCTTTTTAAACTGCTAATTGATAGGACAGATATGAAGTGTGAACGGAGAGAGAGAGGGAGAGGGAGTGACACGCAGCAAGGGGCCGCGAGCTGGCATTGGGCCTGTGGCCGCTGCAGCAAGGACACAGCCTTTGTGCATGGGGCGCCTGCTCTGCCCACTGAGCCACGGGGCGACTGAACTGCCCTGTTTTCAATGTCAAATGTATGTCTTCTGTATTTTAATATGTTTTTATGTTGTTTTTTGACGTTTTTGTTTTTGAGTTAAAACAATTTTTACAGTGTATCTACTCTTATAAGAAAACCTACACTTTATATATACATTTTAAAATGAGAAAAATAGTACATTTATTATTTGCATTGTTTATTTTTTCTTTTTTTTTTTTAAATATATTTTTATAGTCTCTTATATCCTATGATCAGTTTTAATGGAGAATCTATGTTGTGTTCTGGTATTTTAAGAAGATACATTGACTACTAAAAAGTAGAATAAAATGGTAGAATCAGTTTGTTCATTCATGTATTTATTTCGAACATGTAAAAAAAACAAGAAAAAGAAAGCCTTTATTGCCATTGCATAGGAATACAATGAAATTAGTTGTGATGCATTCCAAACAAAGAACATAAAACAACACACAAGACGTTCAATAACAAATAAAATGAGCAGCAAACTTATGACAAATTTCCAATGTACAAATTCTCATAAACTACATAAATAAATAATATTAAATATTACATGTCTGAAGAGGAGGAAGGAGTGTGCACAACTAGATAAAGATTAACAGCAATTAAAAGGCTGGCTACTGTCTCTCCTTTTTTTTTGTTCCCATAAAATATCAAAGATCCTGTCTTGTATTAAATGTATACTCACCTCAAACCAGATTAGTGGATCAGACTCGGCTCAGTCAGGTCCACATTATTATGCTGATGAAGAATTATATATCATATATTTATATGAATATTTCCTTTTTTATTACTATTGCAATCATTATAACTATTAACTACTAAATAATTTCATTTTCCTAAACTTTATGCCGTTAATGTGTGTTTGCCTGCTCGCCCACCTCTGTACATACTCCGTTTAATGCACATTTGTGTGTATATGTGTGTGCCTGTGAGTTTGTGTGTCATATATATGTGTACATGTTATGGCAAGTCTAAACTGGGGGCCAGAGGGAGGCTCAGCCATGATAACGTGGCCCCCAAATATGTATTTGTGTGCTGTCTGCTGTATGTTGTGGATGTTATTAGTCCTGTTGTTGTTTCAGAACAGCATGTGTCAGGTTATCAGTGGTGTGTGAGGATCTTAAATGTGTTAGTATCATAGTTTTAGACTGTAACACCAGGCATTACATACATTTCATAGATGTTGGGCTCCATTCAGTAACTATATGTGTTAGTTTTTCTGTTATTTCTTTCTTTAGAATTATCTTTATTTGTTTTTTTTTACATATATATGCATAGTTAAGCTCTGTGTCATCTTATTTCCTTTTTCTTATTTCCTTTTTGTTTTTTGTATGTTTGTTTGATTACATGTTTTGTTTTTTATTGGTCAGTTATCTGTAAATCACCACTGTTAATTTTGCACCAACAAAAAAAACAAAAAAAGAATATAGAAGCAGACATTAGCAGCAGATGTTGTACTTGCTCCAGGTGTCCACAGGGGGGCGGTGCCTCCTGCTCTTTGCCGCCGCTGCCTTGGAAACGCACCACCGGAGAGCGTCACCACTTCCTGAAGCTCACGTTGTTGCTGACATCAGAGGCGCAGCTCCAGGGAAAAACTCAGCTCCTCTCTGTAGTGTGTGTGGAGACGAGCGAAGAGCAGGGTGAAAAAAAACTTTCCTCTGGAACACATCAGCCATTGCAGTGTGTGTGTGTGAGTGTGTGTGTGAGTGTGTAAACACAGCTCTGGATCATGCACCTGGGAGCACAGCAGATCTTTCTGCCTCTACACTGCTTGTGTTTGTAATTCTTCAGCACTGAGCGCAGTTTCCGGATATCAGCCCACTGTTTTTTGGAGGAAGATTTGCTCTGCATCTGTGGGGATTTTTCCGCTCTTCCTGACGTTTATCTGTGATAACTTGTACTCGGACATTAAATTCGTCTTCACACAGCCCGCAGACACAACTACAACATGGAGACACAGTGATAACAAGGTAAGAGTGCAGTGTAGATTGTGTCACGATGTGTTTAGTGAGATCACTGCTTTTAGACTGTTATTTCCTGTTTACAGCAAATCAGATGCCAGCACATTCACACAGACTACATTTGTAGTTTAACTTACTAATAAAACACAAACATGCACTCTTACTAAACAGGACTTCTTGCAAGTGTGGATTGTTATTTGAACTGTCTAATAAATGTGAATTTCGAGGCCCATAATCATTTGTTAAAAGAACATCTTGGTTGCTACTGTGATACTTTTTCACTTGCATGTGATTATCAGTGGTGTGTGTCCATGAGCGGTTTCTGGAAAGTCACTGTCATCCTGTGCTTCATGTCCTGTATCCTTTTTTTGTCTCTGCTCTCAGTCCTCCAGACCTCTGTGATTCACAGTGGTCAGTTAATCTGGTGTTTCCCTTGAAAGGAGGGATCCTGTTGTCCTGAAAAGTCCTTCACATGCTTCATTTTTTCCTCCCCCAACCGTCTCCCTGATCCCTGCACATTTCCACAGCACTCAGACTCCAGGCTTGTAAAAGTGATGAGGATGCTGGTGGTGAGCTTCGTCCACAGCCTCACCACACATTCCTGCCATGGCAGACCTCTGAGACAATCCCCCAAATTAGATTTTAATGAGGCCATCATGTTCATCGAATCAAACCAATATGAAGTGCACTCGCAGGAGTCTGAGCAGCCGACTGACGGATGAGTTTATCAGCACATTGGCGTGCCCCGGGGGGCTCAGAAATAGCCTTAAAGTGAGAGTCAAACTGTCAAGTGGAAGCCGCCCACAGATATGGTTGGTGTGCCTCAAGCAAAACAATCCATTTGGCTGATAACAGGACTGGATCCCACAGTAAATATGCCAGCCAGAGACAGAAGCGACGGGTTGTTAATTGTGTTTTGATGGGGCTAATGAGGAAGAGTTTATGGCTCGGCTTTTTTGCAGGTTAACCTGGCGCAAGGTCGATTGTGTTTGTCAGGTGCTTAAGGAGAGTTTTGGAGTGCTGTAAACTGTGTCATGTTCACTCATGCAGCAGAGAAAGTTGTCTCCATCTCTTCTTAACACCCTGCTGTCAACTCTCTGTACAGTTTCAAGCTGAGAGTCTTAATCAGACCGACCTCTTCCTCCTCACGCCGCCCCCCCACCCCTCCAGCGAGGAGTGTGAAGTCATGCTTTCATATGCCCAATTCACAGAGGCCTGACTGCTTGCCAGACGCCCACCGACCAGAGGGTTGGAGGTGAAAGGTTACTGTGAGTCATAGAAGCCGGCTTATTATCTTCCCTCGAAGGCCTGTTTTGGATGTTGCTAGGTGACAATAGTAAGCAAAACAAGTTTGTCATTAGGTGTCGTACCCTCTTAACAAGCTTGACACAGGATCATTAGATAGTATATTACTGCTCATAGCATGCCAGGCGGCAGAGGTGTTGTGTTCAATGAACAGTAGCTCTGGAAACTTTTGTTTCGCTGTGTAACGGAAAGCCTGCTTTACAAAGTGCAGGTGAGAGGCTTGAAAGACATGGGAATGTACCCTAAGAGAAAAATACGATGAAATGCATTATGGGAAATGTAGGAGCCAGCATTTTTGGAGCTTGAACCGACTTAAAGCCAGAATATCTTGGCCTCTGCTGCTTTCAGTTTCGGCATTTTCACCCCCAGTCTGTCTAATGTGAGTCCCATAACTTTGTGGACGTTAGTCCATAATGACAAGGAAACTTAAGGAACGACATGGCACTCAGCTTGTGGTGCTCAAAGTGCCAAAAAATTACATTCGAAGAACTCAACAGCAATGTCTGTTTCCAGAAATCATGACCCAGTTACTCAAGATAATCCACAGACCTTGTTGTGAGCAGTTTCATGTAGGAACTATTTTCTTTCAACCAAACCACACCCACCAATCATATCAACACGTAGAAGGAGGCATGCATCTACGCTAGCTCACTTAGCACCATTGAGTACATCCTGTGCTGTCACGAGCACCAGCCTCTCGTCCATGAGTAGATGCACACTTCCTTCTGCATGGTGATTCGGTTGGCGGCTGTAGTTTGGTTGAAAGAAAATAGTCCCTACATGAAACTGCTCACAACAAAGTTTGTGGATTATCTTGAGTAACTGGGTCATGATTTCTGGAAAGAGACATTGCTGTTGAGTTTATATTTGTTGGCGTCTTGAGCACCAAGCCGAGTGCCTTTGAGTTCTGATCTATTTTAGAGAAGGCAGACATCTCTACGCCCGAATCTCCAACACTCGGCAACTCACACCAAAACAATCTACACTGATAAACAGCACTATAGGTAAGAGGAAAAACATGCATTTTTGATTTTGGGGTGAACTGTCCCTTTAAATGCATAAATACAGTTACCTGCTTTACATATGCAATCAAAGCCATTACATATATAATGCTCTAAATTGAGCTTCAATCTTCTTTTGGATGAGTTGAGTTCATGTGGACCTGAATCACTTAACCGGACACAAAGAATAAAGGCCCAGAGAATTCTCTCTAGACCTCTTAGATCCGTGCTTCCCAACTGGGGGGTCACAGTCCAAAAGTGGGTTGTGGGTGAGTCAGGAACAAGTTGAGTTTTAAAAAACACTCCAGGACAGAGCTTTTATTTTGAACTGTCGTTTCCTGCTAAATGACTAAAGGACAGCTACCCAGCAGAGACAGCAAACTAGCTCGATGACATGGCCAAATGCAAGTATGACGCTAAATATATTAAACTGTGTGGACCTTGAAGTAATGACTGAGGAGAAATCTGGACCCCGTGGCTGGACCAGTTGGGAACCACTGGCTTAGATGGCACTGTGTTGAGGCATAGAGCCAGAGATGTAATGGAAGATATTTGGTACTACTACCACACTCTTCCTTAAGCTGCCAGTCTGACCCAACTGGACAAGAAAGGCCCAGATGTAAGCAAAACCCAAGTAACCACTGTAAGAGAGCTTCAGTCCTCTGTAGAGACGGGAGAACCAAACAGAAGGGCAACCATCTCTTCTGCACTCCATCGATCAGAGCTGTGTAACAGATAGAAAGCCACTAAAGAAAGCTCTCTCAGACTTTGCCAGATGGCACAGAGGACTCTGAGCATGAGAGGAAAAAGATCGTCTAGTCTGACAAGACAAGAACTGGCACTCCGACTGCCAAGCACTGTATCTGGCTCAACCCAAATATCAGCCACCTGGATTATACCATCCCTGTGGTAAAGCAAGGTAGTTGCAGCATCATGCTTCATGAGACACAAGACAGAAAGAAAAATGAGCAGAGACAAATACAGATACATCCTTGAGGAAAATAATCTCATCTCTCAATTGAGCAATGATTCACTTCTCTGCTCGGCAGAGAAGAGAGAAAAATGCTTGAGTGGCTTCAGGACAGGACCCCGATATGAACTCTGTGAATTGACCTGAAGATTTCAGTTTTCCGACACTTGCTGAACAGTGTAACAGAGCTTGTGTGCAATGTAGGAAGATTGACACGGGACAAATACAGGTGTGCAAAGCGGGTTGCGGCACACCCAAAGATGACGTAAACTAGGAACTGCTGACTGTGCTGCTTCTGTATGTGAACTATATGACACTTCAGTTTTATTTTTAACTCTACAGATATTACACCAAGTTATTGCTTTGCATTAAGGGGTCTTTTTAGAGGCTAATGGAAGAAAATGCAGCTCTTATCACTTTTAAATTAGGCCTACAAAAGTAGAAAGTGGAGGGCTCAGACCACTTCCTGAAATCAGTCTGGGTTGCCTTGCTTTATCGGCATTGTCCAGCCCCCTTCTCTCCAGAAACCAAGAGGAAGTTGTCCTGATTGAGCTTTGTCTGCACGGCTTGTCTGACCGTAAGGACAAAGCCATCAACAGCAGAGAAGGCAAGGACAGCCAGATAGACAAAACACGGCCAGACTGGACACACACAATACCGCTGAGGACAACTTTGTGTTAAGAGTGTTGCGAAACACAGTAACTGGTCCTTGTTTTTGATTGGATTTGATGTATTCAAATATGAGTACACATCCAAAGAAGCGAGGCCTGTTTGTAGTTGGTTGCAGAGATGTTAAATGGAATCCACGGGGGGGGGACTCATGAAATTAAATCATGAAATTGCTTTTTGGTTTTTCATTGTTACACTCACTCAGCCTCTTGAGTATCAAAAGCCCAGAAACCAGAGACACTCTTCATGGATAAAGCTTTGGTGGCAGAGCAGAAATAGTTTCCTGCCTCTTCCTGAACCACAGCTGTTTGACATTCTGTCTCGTGAAATGGGTTTAAGTCTATGAGCTGTCTCTGCATGGCTGCATTTGGGTGGAGAAACACAATGAATGAATGTGCTTGTAATAGCATGTCACTGCATAATGGAAAAGACAGCTTACTTTACAGATTGTGCTTGGATTCCTCTCATGGGGGGAGAATATGGTTCTGGTGATCCAGGGAGTGGATGTGTTGTGGACGGCAGGAGAATCACTCCTTCAATCGGCTATTTTTAGCCGGTGTTGTGTGGTTGATGATAATGGCAGACAGATCTTCTTATCTCTGAGCTAATAGAGCCATCACTTTCACTGAGGAGGATCCTCTTACAATGGAGTCTGATTGGTACCAGTGGATTGAGTTAACATAGTGCATCAGCTCCACTATTCATATGTCCCTTTGGGCCCTCATTATAGCAGCTACTTTCTCCTGTGACTACTATTGTCTCCTTGAAATTTCATTGGTTAAAAATTGATGAGTGATGAAACCAGTGCTCAAACTTATGATTGATGAATCATTTACATTCACTGGTTCCAGATCCTCAGATGTGATGATTTGCTGTTTATCTCTAACTGAATATAATTGGAGTCTGCGTGAATACAAGCTCTTTTAAGGTGTCTTCTTGGGCTCTAGGAAACGGCATTAGTATTTTATGGACAAAATGTTTAATAGGGACTGATTGCTTTTCTTTATTTTCGATCTTATTTATAATGTTACAATGTCGGATGTGCATATTCAACATGGCGGAAGTAACAAATAAAGAGGTAAATGTATGTAAAAGTCATCTCTGTGAGCAAATGACTGCTGTTTTTTTTTTTTAACTTTTGAGACAAGCTATCATTTCATGATAGATTTCTTTATATGGTCATCTGCTCCAGATGCTCCACTGCAAGTGTTTACATCATGTAGCCTACACTGCTACATGTAGCTACATGCTAAGATCAGGGAGACATGTTATTTGGTTGCTAATGTTGTTAATTTCTCTCCAGTTTGGGATCATGCTCTGCTGGAACATGTGTAGTTGTAAAGACTTTGATTTAAAAGCTTTTATACTTTTGTTTATGTTAGAAAGTGCAGCTCATTCCCCAGCTGCAAGCACACTGCTACATGTAGCTACATGCTAACAGTGGGGAAACATGTTGTCTTGGTTGCTGATGTTGTTAATTTCTCCCCAGTTTTGGATCATATTCCTGCTTGAACATGTCCAGTTGTGAGGACTTTGGTTTAAAAGATTGTACTAGGTATTTTTCATGGTGGAAAGTGCAGGTATATAGTTTGTTAGAGGTGCAAAGCACACTGCTACATGTAGCCACATGCTAACTGCAGGGAAACATGTCATTTGGTTGCCAGTGTCTTAATTTCCTCCCAATTTCGGGTCATATTCCTGCTGGAGCATGTCCAGTTGGGAAGACTTTGGTTTAGAAGCTCTTACTGGGTATTTGTAGGAAGGGTAGGGTAGGAAGTTCAGGTATATACTTTGTTACAGTCATTCCTAGCTTTAAGCACATTGCTACATGGAGCACCATGCTAACACAGGGTAATGTGTAATCTTGGCTACTTATGTTGTTAGTTTCTCCATGAGTTCTGGTTATATTCCTGCTGTAGCATGCCTGGTTGTGTTTAGAAGTGGTTTACGGTAGAAAGTGCACCTGTATACTCCGCTGCAGTCATTTCCTTAGCTGCAATGATGGTGCAGAGATGTCGAGAGCACAGATACAGAAGACACGTAAATGCTCAACAGTCAGAGCAGATTGGGCTTTTTAAGACAAAACAAGACTGATAGTACAAAACCAGGCTAGCAGCTCTTTGAGAGTGCACCGGCTTTAGCAAACTGCCAACATCGGTATGCTAACATGCTCATAATGACAATACAAACATTCTGATCGTTAGCAAATAAAGTACACAATGTTGATTTGCATAGCACTACACATATGTACACATAGTTGATTGAGTCTGGCTTACAGATATACGCTAATCCTGTGGCAGCAACCACACCCATAGGTGGGACGCGGTTTCATATTCAGGAACACACACCTGAGTCAGCTTGGTGCCTCTGAAGGAATGCCATTAGTTTAGCAGATATTTGGTCATAAACCAAGTGTTAGACAAATTATGATGGTGCTACGTGAAAAGTCAGAGGATCACCAAAGTTATTAGGGAACATCATCAGGGAATCATGATTGTTTGCACCAACTGTGCCATCCCACCCAGTACATGTGAATATACTTGTGTTTTGGGTATTTAAGATGTCACTTAATGATGTCTTGTTTTCACTATTTTCTGAAATTTTAGAGACTTAACTGATAGTAAAATTAATAATCCTTAATTGCAACCCTAAATGAGACTCACTAGTGTTGCACAATGTAAAGAGATGGAGCTCCATTGAATAATCCCCCAATTGACCAGTCACCTACCTTGGAAACAAGAGATACAAATGTGTAAATAATGGCATCAAATCAAAAGGGAAATTCCTTTATTTGAAATAAAACAAAGATTTAGTGCCAGGTGACGGAAAGAATCCTTGTATTATGTTGTAGGAAGGAGTCGTTAAGCCTTGCGTCTCGTTGGAAAGCTTGGATCTCCTCTCAGCAATAACTCCTGTGAGACAAAGAAAGCAGAGCCGAGGTTGTGATAAATGAGCGCCGAGGCCCCACATGGAGTGACGTTCTCCAGCCCACGCACTCCTACCACCACCCGGCAGTCCTCAAGCACGTCCCTGCTTAGAAAACCCTGCGCTTGCTCAATGTGCAGGAGGACACACTGTATTGTCTTACTTCCCAGAATCAGCCAGCATTACGCCTCTGACTCATGTGGCCACAGTACAGTCTTGGCAAGCGCTCAGCGGACGGGACACCCCCGCCACTGACCTTTTAAAAAGAGTAAGTCACCTAAATATCCGTGGCTCACTAATCACCCTTCATTTCCTGCCCGTGTTGCAATGCAGACAGTCCACCGGGTATTGTGACCAGTTCACTGTCTCCTTATGATTTCACGCCTGTTATGGTTTGTGTTCTTACTTGTTTTGGATACAGACTTTAAAGAGATCATATTAGGTTTTTAGCCATTAAATACACTACTACATTTTACATTGCAGCAAAACATGTTGCAAACCCTCCTGTTTAAGGTGTTTATACTGTTCCATTAACTTCTGTAAAATATGACAATCAGTGAGCAGACTCTTGAAACTTGCTTGAGTGGTGCAATCCATTCTAGTAAACATTTAGGCTGCATTTATTCATGCCAGAATTTTTTCATTTTTGTGTGGCAATGCATCGCAAATTTCATACCTCAGATTAATTTGCATTTGAACAACAATAATGTAACAAAAATAAATGTAGGCTTTGGTTTAGTTTGGGGCACCGACTGCAAAAATTTGGTTCCAATTTTGTACAATTTTTTCTCAAGGCCACTCTCTGAAGGTCTCGGTCTTGTCTCGGACTTGACCGCATTTTTACTTGGTCTTGGTCTCGGACAAAGAGAACTCTTTTTTTTATTATAAGGCAGTCAGAGGCCACAACTACAGGGACTAAATGTGTTAAATAAATAAAGTTAAGTTGATTTCAGCTTCTTAGTGTTTGTTTGTAATTGTGTACATATAGAAAACAATATAAAATTCCCACCATAAATTCACCTCTGCACTCATACATACATGTAGAGACCACAACTGCAGGTTTCTTTATGGGAATGTGAGCCTTTAAGATCAGTGGAGGAGTGCCTATGGTTTGCATGTTCCACATTTATCTTGAGTATGTCATGCATTATGGGAATCGCACTGGTCTGGTCTTGGTCATGACTCTGTGTCAGTTTAGGGAGTCTTGACTCCAGCACTGTCTTAAGTAGGTAGAAAACAATAGAAGCAATGTGGGCTGTTTGCATATTTCCTAAACATTTAGATTTAATATTTACATTTAAGATTTTTTTTTTAAATTTAAACAAATATGCTGTATCTGGATCCAGATTTCTCCTTAGTCATTAGTTCAAAGTCCACACAGCGTCATACTTGAGTTTGGCCATGTTGTTGAGCTAGTTCGCTGTCTCTGTCACATATCTGTCCGTTAGTTACTCATATTTCAGCAGAAAACAGCACTTCAAAATAAAAGCTCTGTGCCGGAGATTCACTGTACTTCAAAGTAAAGTGTATTTTTTACAGACTTGACAAGTTCGCAAGTCACTTGTGGTCCATTCAGAATTACCCACTCTTGGACCACTGCTATATAACATGTTGTTACATGACTTTCAGTGTCAAAAGTGATGGAAGTGAGCTAAATATTCAAAATATATCAGCTAGAAAATTGTAACCAAATTTTTATATTTGATGCCTGATAGTTTTGTGATGAATTTAACAACATGAGCAGGTTTGAAGACAGCTAATTTTTGCACTGAGCATCCTACTAAACCAGCTATTTATAGCATGCTTTGAAAATGCTGCATTTAAGATTTGTAGTTAAAGGAGAAGTTTGACATTTTTGGAAATATGGTGAGGGAGTTTTTTTGCCAAGGGTTAGACGACAGCGTAAATATAAATATATATATATAGATTTATATAGGTTTGACCTAGCAGCTGCGTAGCTTAGCATAAAGACTGGAAATGAGGAAATGTTTAGCCTGACTCTGTCTGAAGTTAACGCAGTCCACCCACCAGTAGATTATTTCTGTGTCCTCCGATGGTGTAGTGCATTGACCTCACCGATCAAACTCTCACAGATGTCTTGTCCCCTCCACCTCCTGATCTCCATGATTCATTGGACTGTCTATTTTGGCACGTGATGGTTGTTACAGACGTGCCCAAAAGGCGAGTTGCAAAGTTTAGAAGTTGACCTCTGAAATGTCGATTTCTGTGGAACTCCACGAGAGAGATGTCAGACATTAGGTCATACAGCTCAAGCCACCAGGCAGCTGGAGAGCAGACCTTCCTCTTCTCTGGTCTAAAGGGGGAGGGGGGGTTTCCCTCGGAGACCTACAGCCAACAACACGCTGTTTTCTTGGTTAGAGAGTGATGTAAGAGAGCTGAAAGAGGTTACTGAATATGTACGCATGCATATACGTGTTAGCCTGCATGGTCTTGGCTGTGATTCCCGTGCAATCACTCCAATAAAAATAAAAATGCAGTTTGTGGTTTGAGGAGCACGACTCTGCTTTGTCTGGCTCAAACAATTCCCCACAACCCTTTTCTGAAATCCCATCCTCTGCTGTCCTCTTTTTAATTAACTTCCTCTGTCATTTCAGCACAGTTCTCATACTGTGACAAAGGAGAGGCCTCTGCCAGTGAAACATTGGCCCGCCGCGTGATGTTATCCATATTTGACAGTGTAGTGCGTCACAGCGTTGGAAGCACTTCTGGATGTGCGCAGCATTTGTAGGTTTGTCTCATGATCTCGTAGAGAGACAGACAGTCTTTTCTTGGGAGGATGTGTGGCTGCAGTGCAACAAGAGCGGGTGGCGATTAGCATTTGATCTTCAACAAGCGGGCTGTCACGCCGCCCGCCTGCCAAGAAGTGTGGGGAGAATTGGGCTGGCGATCTGTGGGCACCACTAGCCCGGCGTCATGCTGGGCAGAGGGGCGAAACAGATGGGCCATCTGGTGACTCGCTGGCACAGGACAGGGCTTTTCTGTTCCCGTGTGTGCATGTGCGTGTTTGTGTGTGTGTGGCGTGGACAGACTGGGCCACGTGGTGTTGGGAGACCACCTGTCCTGTGGCTGTTCTTCATCTCTTTCATGTGTGGTCAGCAGCGCCACACTAGCACAGCCTGACACAGAGCTTTGCAGGGACATATCATACCCCCCTTCAGTTCACTCTGAGCTGCCTCATACTGCAGTGTGTTTGGGGGATTAATATAAGTTGAGCGCTCGTATTGTGACACATTTCGAACACCCTGCTCTCAGAAAAATGGTCACCCTTGAAACATTTCTTCCCAGGCTTTAAGTTGCAGCTCTCCTATCCATCAGCTCTGGTGATTTGTGCCACTGACAGCAGTACACTGCACACTGAGCATGTTCCCATGTTCAAACTCCGCCAGCACCCTGTGACTCGGCCCCTCAGGCTGTGAATTGCTCCAGTGGCTGTCTTTATTGCTTTTATGAAAAGTTTTCTGGCCGACACAAAGAGAAAGTGTTTGTGTCTCTGCAGACAATGTTTGGGGGTAAAAGACACATACTGTATACAAGCGGCGCGGGCTTTAGAAAGCACAAGGACGCATGCAACATGGACACTGGAGATAGAACAACAAAAAATAAATGATGCTCCAAGAAAAAGACGGAAAATATCTGGGGAGTGTTGCTTTTAATCTCTCTGGAGGCTCTTTAGTGCTTTTCCAAAGATTTTGTGTTGGAATTGATGGTCAGACTCTGCTACCAAATCCTCTATACAACAGTATATACCCACACTCCTGTATTATTGCGGCATTTCTATTAATTTTTTACTGTTTTTCCTCTATTATATTTCTTTATTATAAAAGAACAACTCTGCATGTTGTCTCCTCTTCACACCGAGCTGCTCTGGACGGGACTCTGCAGTAAATCAACTGATGGAGTGTTTAGTTTACTGCAAATATTAATCAAAATAAAATGTCACAACAGCAGAACTGAAACATTTTCGAAGTGTTTTCGTGAGGCTGTGGTGCTGATAAATGTTGGCTCTGTCACTGTGGCTGAGACTCCGAGACTGTAACCACTGACAACAGTGCTCCTGTGTTGTCTGTGTGTAGCAACAAGCGGTCATAGCAGCTAGTGCTCACATCGCTCAGCCATGACAACCTGGTAACACTTTATAATAAACGTCACCCTTAAAATACCCGAGACTGTGTTCTTAATGTAAACTGAAGGACTTACAAAGTATTATGCTATTTGCTTTATGGACACAGTAGCAGGTTTCTTTGACTGCGGTGTCTTCATTCATGCAGAAGAGCAATACATGCTTTAAAAGTGCAGCAATAATTTCAGTGATGTCCTGTTGTTGGTTCTCCTGTACTTCCTCTTTCATGAGCTGTGGTTACATGCAAATAATTTTTTTTGCATTTTAAAGAAGCAGTGTGGAAGTTTTAGGGGGATTCTGTGGTATCTGGCAGTGAGGATTTGCAGATTGCAGCCAGCTTCTCCTGGTTAGAATTCCTTTGCTCTTCATTGTTTAGGAGGTTTTTACCAGGAGCCGAATTATCCGCAGAGGTCTCTTACTCTCTTACTCCAGTTTTATGTTATGCTCACCAGCCCAGCACATGTTAATGTCTGCTCATGTTTTTTCTCTGATAACTTAAGATCCAGGCGTTCAGGTTTTTTTTACCGGGAGCTGAATTATCCACAGAGGTGTCCTCCTTTTCAAATCGAACAGACCTGGGGTCTCATTTATAAAACAATGTGTAGGATCCATACTAAAAATGTACGAACAGACAAAAGCCCAAAAAATATTCAACAACTTCTTCAACCAGGCCTCCATCTCGTCATCTGTGCCGCCAATTTTTCTGTCTCCAAAATGTTCGTAAGAATGGGTCAAAGTGCCTCCCATCAGGTCTGCTTTTATAGATCACATCCTTTGCGTGGAAAGTGGCGTACATGACTTTCAGGCCTCGCTTTTGTGCATATATGCAGTGTTTATAAATGAGACCCCTGGTGAGAAGATTCACATTAAAAAATCAGTGTATTTCTGGCGCTGTTCAGCTCGTCACTGAGGAGCTGATACCTACATGTATGACGGCCGATGCGAAAACGCGAACGGCCCTATCTAGAGCCAGTGTTTGGTTTGTCTATTTTGGGCTACTGTAGAAACATGGTGGTACAACATGGTAGGCTCCATGGACGAGGACCCGCTCCCTGTGTAGATATCAATGGCTCATTCTAAGCTAACAAAAACACGTTTTTTATTTTCAGGTGATTCTACACAAAGAAAAACATGCTTATTATATTATATTCCACTTCTGTGAATATATCCCCCTAAATCCTACACACTGGACCTTTAAATAGGTCTTAAATTTAGCTCACTGAAAAGCCCTTTGGCTTTCTAAAACCTGCAGCTTTCCCTTGGTCAGCCTTACACGTCTCTGTGATTGATGTCGTGTGGTGAAACACACCAGCATTTTAATATCACACTATACTGTACTGCAGCTGTTTCTCTAGTTCCTGTTCCTCTTTTTTTTCTAAGCTTGCATTCAAAGAAGAAACAAATGCTTCCTACAGTGTGTTTGTGTGGGTGTATGTGTGTGTGTGAAATGTCCGCAAGTAGCCTTTAACAGGATGTGACCATCATTTTTTAAGAAAACACAACATTTCACTCGCCTGCAGTTTGGTTGGGTGTATAAACAATGTCAAGTGAGAAGTGGTTCACTCTGTTTTTTTACTTACTATCATCAGATGGAGAAAAAAAACGACTGTCAGAGCTGAAAGACTCTTTTCTGTATCACTCCATTATGGGATGTGACAACCGTTTTTCTGCTCCGCGCTCACCTACTCGATGCATAAAGAAGGCACTGGCTTTGTCTTTTAAGTGCTCATGGTCTTTACCTGAGGCAGGCAGTTAGGCAAACACCCACGCCTGCCTTCGCTGCCGCACCGTGGGATCTCAAGGGCACGAGGCTCCTCCATCATCAAACACTGAGGAATTCCTCCTCTGCTGCTGCCGCGTGGTTCTCAGAGTGGCAATAAAGAGACATCAGGGCATTCTCTGGGTTTTAGATGGAACGAGTTACCAGCATCAAATGCAGCTCTTGGCTGTCATGTTGTTATTTGTTTGCCAGGAGTTTAAAAAAAAAAGGATATGTCACTCTCAAGAGACTGTTCTGGTGAAATAAAGATTAAAAAAATACCACAAGCGGTGACACTGACTTTGGAAAAAAAGCTTTGTGTTGAAACTACCACCTGCGTCCTGTTTTGTCATTGTTTTTGTGCAATCACAGAAATATTATGTGCGCCAAGCCGAAGGAAAGTGGCACAGTTCTTGGATGTTGAAACCGTGTTGTTTTTGTTTTTCGCTCTCAGGATGAAATCTTCGCTCGCAGGGAGAAGTTGAGCTCTGTGCTCGAGTTCAACAGGGCCACTTCCTGATGATGACAGTAAACATGGGTGAGTAGTATTCGAAAGCAGGTTGCGATACAGTCCGCACATACAGAAACGCGCATGCGAGAAACACACAAACATACACACCTCTCTCACATCCTCTGGCAGGAACACTGCGGAAAAACCTAACACATGTGCGAGAGTGTGAGGCGGCTGTTAACAGCTCCAGATGGCCTGCTTTATACACACTTGTTTAAGGCTTTTTGCATTGTTGCTAGTAACAATGTTGTTTTCCTGATTTTCGTACATTATTCAGACATTGACACTTGGTTTTTCACATTCTGGGTGCACACACACATCCTTCGAAAATTCAAAGTATACTGGTGTTGCACATTTATTTATATTCACAACTGCCAGGCCTGTGAACACACATATGCACTCCTACACCTATGCAAAACAATTCACCCACACACACACACGCACACACACACAGGCATACTGAGTTCCTTCGTGCAACACAACTTAAACAATAGACTCTCCGGTGGTGTATTTGCATGTGCATAGGATCTGTCGGCCTGCAGGAGCTGCAGTCTCTACCTAATGTTAACTGACCTCTGTGGACGGAGCTCAAAGTATTGAATCGTTCTGCCATTTTAAAACAATGCACTATGTGTGCATCATAACTTTAATGCAGCTTTCATTCCTGAGTCTTTGTTTTTGTCTTGTGTCCACTGCCATCCAAAACCGTGTTGCCTTTGTCTCCACAGATGACGGTCTCCAAAATGGACCCGGACAGCACAGAAACTCACAAGGTAACCCCCGACTGTCTCAGATGAAAATCAGCCTCGACATTTTACGCTTTACATTTTATCTTTAAGAGTTATTCTCTTTGTTGCTGAACATTAAATGAGATGATTATTAGTACTCTCTTGTCCGTGCGTTAAGGAGCTAGCTAAGCTTAGCAACTAAGACTGGCAGCAGGGGCAAGACACAAGCTGACTCTGTCCAAAGTTAGAAAATACACTAAGTGACTGTACCTAATTTATCAGAGGAGGGGCTAGGAGACTACATGTCTTAATCTTTTTTTTTATCTTAACCCTCACTGAAGCTACAAATGTTTCTCCTTGAGCCTCCCTGAGTGACCTGGTGGGAAAATGCATGACCCATTAACCATTTTACACACACACCTAGTGTTGGTGCAGCGAGCAAACAGCACCCGTTACCACCAAAACAAACAGTTAAGAACAAAATGCAAATCCTCCTTACTAATTTAATTATCACACAAGTGTGTGTGCACCTCAGTAAAATTTGGATGCACGACAGTCACCTGTCCTACCACACAAAACCAAAAACATTTCATAAACCTACACAGTGTGCACGAAGCTGGCATTAGCAACATGTGCATGTAATGTGTAAACTGTACACAACAGTGGGCGTGGGGGAAAAAATTGATACAGCATAGTATTGTGATATTTTTGTGTGGCAATATTGTATCTTCACATAAGGCCAAGTATCGATTTTTTTATTATATAAATTAAACTTTAAGTAGCTTACTAGAATAATATAATCGATTGCATTTTCTGTTCACTTGATATGTTTTGCTGCTGCTGCAAAAAAATGGCTGAAGTGAGATGAGCAGACTGAAAACTTATTTGTATTAGATACAACAGATGTTGACAAAGTTTTCCTTTGGGGACATAATTTATAATTGGAAAAAAGGTAATAAATTGCAATATATCCAGTATATTTTATCACAATACTTAGCATAATATTGTGTCATGACATGATAATATTGTAGCGTGGATCCTCTGGTGATTCCTTCCCCGACTCAACAGTGGCAACATCAGTAACTTGGCTTGGTGGACACTATTAGTTTTTAAAAGCTTAGCCTTTGATGTTTTAAAGTTAAAAGTTAATAGTTGAAAACTGAATCTGGGAGGTGAAGAAAGCTTTCACTTTCGTCACACATGTAAGAGCGCTGAAATTAATGTGTTTTATAGGATCTGGATGCTGCAGATGGTTAATATTTTTGGCAAAATTTTAAATGAGACGTAGAAAAAAGTGATCTCGATGACAGAAGCTGTTCATGCTGTGTTCACAGACTGTTGGAAATTTGAAAATCCAATCTCTGGCTTTGATAAATGGTGTAATTTTGGTGATATCCAAAGAAAACATGCCTTTCAACCCCGTATTAAAAGTTGTATTAAAAGTTTTATGTCCCTTTTGATGGAATTTTAAATGAGAAATAGAAAAAAAGTGATTCCAGTGACAGTAGCTGTGAATGATGTGTTTGTGGACAGTCTGAAATTTTAAAATCCAACGATAATTTCTGTTTTTACAGTTTCTGGCAGTGATAAGTTGTATTATTTTTGTGATTTCTTAGGAAAACATGTCTTTCAAACCCACCAGCAGGATTTGGAGTTCAGAGAGTATTAAATTATAAACATAAACTACAACCATTTAAAGTTGTACATCGCTTACCTAAGCCAAAATGAAAAAGAAAATTGATGTTTTGCACCACCTCCTCCCCCGTCATAAATAAAGAACAGTCCCTAAATGACAGTTAGCAAGCTAGCTGGCCCTGAGAGTTTCCCCCCACTCTCTTTAGTTACTTTTTATTGAATTAAACGATGCACAAATAGCCATAGTAGCAGGTCAGGCTCTAAAGCCTCAATACGGCCTGTTTTTTGAGGGCGGGTAGATAAACATTGCTGGTTTGACCTGGTGTGTCAGCAGGTATCGTTTTGGCACTTGGAGAAAGCCAAGCTAACCGTTTCCCTTTGCCTCCAGTCTTTTTGCTAAGCTAAGCTAAGCTAACTGCCTCCTGGCTTTGGCTCCATGCTTCAATCACAAACATTAGAGCAGTATAAATACCTCTCAGGGAAAAAAAATGGGAATGAGTTTATTTCCCAAAGTGTCAAACTATTCCTTTAACATAAATTCAGTGTACACAAACCCTCTTTAAGAGCTCATTACATTTACGTTACAGACAAACAAAGGCACAGAGCAGGAATGTTGCAGCCTTTAGATATTGAATGGAATGAAAGAGACTTTCGGTAGGGACCTTGTACAAACATTAATTGCGCAACTACTCTCACACACCCACAATAGCCTGCATTACATCAGAGTCATTATTCTTAGTGAAAGATTAACTTCAGGGGTTTAAACGTTACACCCATTAGGTGGTAAATTAGGTGTATCGCAGTTTCGACAAACAGCAAGGTGAGTAGAATCCAGTGTGCCTTGCTTGTTGTAGCTGGTGTGTGTATGTAGGTGCGTGTTTGTGCGTGTGTCGTGCGTCAGAGCTCGGCCCGTGCTGCTGCTGCTGCTGCAGAGTGAGGACACGTTTGGCTCCAGCTGCTAATCCAGCCGGATGCCTTTGCCATGATGTGTCTCTCGGCACCAGGAAATCCCCTCAATGTCTTCATTCAGGCAGCCTGCCTCACACACACAGAGTCGCTGCCTCGCTTGCCCTTACACACACTTTGTTAGCTTGCAAGTTGCAGCACTAGCCTCTCAAAGCCAGTGTTATTCTTAAAACCCTCCCGGGGCTGGAGCTTGTGCCTGCGTCTTCAACGCCAAGCTCTTTTAGCTGTTCTGGTTTCGGAGACAGCTACGGGAGAATAACTCCCTTTATGTAAACGATCTCGGACTGGAGTTCCAACTTCATTTCACCCACTGCCACTTTCACAGTTCTCGGCTTTAGCCTGGGAAAAAAAGAAAGATGCAGAGTGATGATGCAATGCCCAGCAATCAGCCGCCATTGTGTAATGTTGCTCGCTCTGCTTAGCTTCCTGGAATTCCCCCTTTTCTTATTCTAGTCACATTTCACCCAAGACACAAGAAGAAGACGAACAGGAAATGAACTGAAGGTACCCCAACTTATCCACATACCAGAAAAGAAAATCACGACCGCTCTCGGTCACGTAAGGTTCCTCAAGTTCCTGCAGTTGGTTTGTGGGGCTGCTCCTGGCAGTGATGTGTGAGCTGGTTGCTTTCCACTGTGCTGGTGGTTAGCCTTGGCTGGCCTCGGCCTGGCAGCGGCTGCGGACCAGGCCTCAGTGATGTAATAAATTCATTTATAGGCGGCCATCACTGCCGGCTCTGTACGCCACCACGCAATTCTCACACTCTCACTGCCCCCTTCGCCAACCAGCCCTCCCACTCTCCCCTCTCCACTATTATCCATAGGTCGCAGCACAGGCTTCAAACACACACACATGCACACACACGGATACACACATGCAGGCCTCTGTTGTTTGTTTTGTATCCTTGACTGCCAGCGCTCGGGGTAGTTTGGAGCTCCGAGGCTGCAGAGGCAGGACTGAGACAACACACGCCGCCGGAGAAAGAGAGGCAGCGATAATGAGAAGTAAAGATGGAGGAAAATGCAAAATGACCAAACATGCTGCCTTAAATATAAGTTTGCATTGTGCTTTTCTTTTCACCATTAGTCTAGGTATTAATTAGTAATTAAGCAGATAATCAAGGCACGTAAAAATGCACATTTTTGCTTAATGAAATACTTTTTTTCCCCTGTCCTTGTTCTTCTATCTTTTTAAATTGAATTTCTTTTCATTTTGGACAAAATGAAATCACAATTTTTGGACATTTTATTGACAAAATTCCTGAAGATCCATCAAAAAATATATTTATTTCAGCTCTCAAGTTAAAATCCATCTCTACAAAGCAAAAAATCCTTCACACTTCTCTCGCATGACACACGCAGAACAATAGCAGCGTGTCGATTATGTTCGGTGTGGTCACAGAGCAGCCGCGTGGACAAATGCTCCATTCCCTCGTGTCCATCTTTGACTGATTCAATCAAAAATCCATTAATTTCCTGATGTGGAATAACGCGGTTAGCCCTGCTCCGTATTCAGAACAGAGACGGTGACTCAGTTCCTTCCTGTTCAGAGAGGACAGGCCTAGTCGAGCAGTTAGTCATCCACCACTCCTGACAGCTTATATTTTAACTACCCGTCCTCCCGTGAGTCCCAACAGGGAGCGTCAGGTCGATTCGCTCTGCAGCCGCTGTGCGATGAATGAACATGGTGGAGGAATGCCGGTTGTTTACATACCTAGGTGTGATCGTACTCATTCCTCAATTGTTCTCTCTGTGTTATCTCCTAAACAAGCACGCAGGGAGGAAGACACCATAAGTGGCTCACCTGTCTCACAATTACCTGGTCTTATCACAATCAAACAACCCACACACGGAGTTATAAACTTGTTGCTACAGAGAGGAATGTGCTAATGAGGCACAATCACAACACGCCACTGCTTTTGATAAGAGACGTGCTTACTTGATTGTCTCTAATTAGACTTAATTCTCAGTCATTTAGTTCTGGTTTGGTGCTTTGGCATAATAAACCGTCGACGTTATCATCATTCATTTCAAGAATACCTCACTCTTTGTCTGATTTCACTGTTTGCACCGAGGAATCACATTTTATGGGTGTAACTTTCTCTTATCGCTCTGCCGTATTTAGCCTCTGTGTAACAGGAGGGAGTGTGCCGTCATTCCTCACTTTACTCCTGCTGCTATATTAAGATAGTCAAATATGACTTCCACCTCTCTGCTGATGTGGTTCGACCTCAGTTTATGTTAGCGTGCTGACTGGGCCAAATGTGCTTGAAGGAGTAGCTTCTAAGTAAAAAGGAGAATATTTACAAAGGTTATATTGGGACAAACTTTCAAGGAATTCTGGATTTAAAGTGAGATTATGCAAGTTTTAAAGGAAGAAATAACACATTCTTCTTTGTCCTAAAATTAAAAAATGAATCCAGAAGCAACTTGAAAAGTGCACTCAGTAGAAGCGCAGATCTCCGCCAGCTGACTGTGGCTACTCTAGACAATTCTTGTATTTCCAGCAGACACCCTTCGACGCTTAGAGGACCTGACATAATCATGAGGACAAATGTATTTTTAAAAAGTCAAACACAGCCACAATTCTTTGATCCATGTCATTCATAACTGGACTTTTAACAGTATTAACCTTGTCTGTGGGCCACAGCAGGACAAAGTGGAAAATAAAAAACAAAAAACCAAATCAAATCAACTTTATTTATATAACACATAAAAACAACCACAGCTGACAAAGTGCTGTACAAAATAATTGAATGACACACAAACATATAGCAGTATAAAATGTACACAAATATATAACAGAAAAAAACTGGTAAGTTCAGTTACAAACGTGAAAAGATTATAAAATACTAAACTGTTAAAACCACTACAAACAACCAAAGGCCATTGAAAACATGTACGTTTTTAAATTTATCTTGAAGGTGTTTTTGGTGGGGGAGCATTTGATTTGATTGAGAGGGGAAGGTTATTCCAAAGCTTTGGAGCAACGACCGCAAAGGCACGATCTCCCTCACACTCCAGCCTCGACCGTGGGACAGTTATAAGACAATGTTCGGAGGATCTAAGAGGTCGGGAGTAGAGAAGTTCAGCCATGTACTGTGGTGCCAGCTAGGGCTGCAACTAATGATTATTTTCATTGTCGACTAATCTGTCGATTATTTCTTCGATTAGTCGACTAGTCATTTTATCGAAAAATGTGTTAAAATGGTGAAAAATGTCGGTCTGTCTCTCCCAGACCCCAAAATTATATCATCTAATGTCTTGTTTCATAACAACGCCAAAGGGTTTTAGTTCACCATCATGGGAGAGTGTGTAAAGCTGCCAATATTTGAACATAAGAAGCTGCAATAAAAGTATTTTGGGTACTTTTATCATACTTTTCTATGAAAAATGACTCAAACCGATTAGTCGACTCCTAAAATAGTCACCAATTATTTTAATAGTTGATTAGTCATCGATTAGTCGACTAATCGTTGCAGCCCTAGTGCCAGCCCATGTATGGCTTTAAAAACAAATAAAAGAATCTAAAAATCAATCCTGTATTTGATAGGTAGCCGGTGCAGGGACGCTAGCACTGGTGTAAACGCAATTAAAGCAGACAAAAAAGAAACATATTAACCAGATAGCCTGCTTACAAACTTAAAGCAGAGGCATAAATATTAAGGGAAAAAATCAGGTGGGCAAAACTCTCCACTTTGGATACACTCCCGGTGTGGTTTGACGGTGTACGGAGGACGTAACAAAACCAGGTAGCAGCCCAGTGGAATTGTCCCTCCTGGCTCCCTTATACCTTTTTTCCATTGTCACTTTTGGTCGTGGCAAGTAAAGCCATGCTGCACCAATTTTTGTTTCCGTTGTTGTCCGCCGGAGAATCAGTATTTCCTTATTTGTGAATCGTCGCAACCACGAGAGATCCTCAAGTCTATTGTACACACAAAATATGAGGCTGATTGGTCCAGTAGTTTGCGAGATTAGCTGCAGACAGATACAATCACTCATGCATCTGTACTCACAACCAAAGGCATGATAATAAAACACACCTTACCCTTGCCGTTACAGCCTTACTTGGTCTGGTTGTTTTCTTTATCTCCTCTCATTCACGTCTTTCACTGGGAGCGTTGGGCTTTTGTGCTTTGAAAATTGCTTTCTAGATCGTTGCGATATCGATTTGAATTCGATGAATTGTTCAGCCCTGGCGTGTTTGTGCTTTGACCCCTGGGCGAACCTAACGGACTTACCTACTGTCGGCCAACAGCTGGTCACAAGAGCCGTACAGTGGGACTGCGATCAAATGGCACCTCGGACCCCATCTGCTCCCCTGTGCTACTATCACACTGTGTATGTGAATGACATTCCCAGTGGTCTTTAACACACACACACACACACACATGCGCCCAGACAAAGATCCCTTAGACTTTAAAGAATGTGGTCTTTCCTGCAGGTGCTGTTTGTGTTGCGGGGCACACACCTGGCCTGGTTTCCCAGTGAACTAAGTGTGTGTGTGTGTGTGTTTTCATAATGAATGCAGCCGGGGCTCATCTGAGAGGCAGGCAGGAGCTGAGGTCAACGACCTCTTCTTTATATTGTAATCACCGCACTCAGATAATTGGTTCTATTAAAGTCTCTTGATATGGTAATGTCTGACATGCTCATCTGCATGATTGCCCCCTTTAGACACCAGAGCGCGTGAGTGTGTGCGGCAGAAAGTGTGAAGTGGGAGATGAGAAGTGAGAAATGGAGAAGCAGCTAGATGCTGAGCGTTGGTCTCTTTTGCACTCGCAGGTTTCGCTAAATGAATTTTTAAGGGTTTAATGAACGCTATAGACCTGTCCCCTGTGAGGAGTGAAGTGTGAATGTGAAACACTCTTGACTCGCTCTTGTTTGGCCTCCGATTCCTCCATCAAAGTCGGCTCATGTACGAGCCCTGCAGCCACTTTGATTCTGAATCAGTCAGCGCTTGACAAAGAAAAGATCAATCGTTGTCTGATTACAGGAGACCGAATTTCAGCTGAAGAATTACATTCCTGAAATCCCTTCGTTGATACAGAACATTGACGAGCTTAATAACAGAGCTCCAGGCCACGCACTCGCAACCACATCGCCCCCTGCAACAGCCACTCATAGACACACATGCTGCATTATTAAACACCTTTTCTCTTTCTCTGCTTTTGTATGCAGAGTACAGAGTTTGAGAGCCACCAGCATTGTTAGGTTTATCCACGGCATCAGAATTCTTCACTTCACTCACAGCGATAAAGATCAGAGAAGATTTGCAGTGTACAGGTGTTGTACAGAGAAAACTTATCTTTTAAAGCTGCCTCCTCTTTTCATAGATAGTTTGTTGTTTTGATTTTGTTAGAGAGAAACCACTGGATTTTTTTCCATAGTGGAAAGTCCACAGATGGCATCTGAACAGGAAGTAACAAACCAGGTGTTGCCTCATCGCCATGTCTGAGCCAACACAAGCTCCGACGCAAAGCACATGACAAACGATGAGACAGACTTGCACTTACCTCCCTAGGCTATCATCACTCATCTGTGACACTGTAAATGTCAAGGAATGGTCACGCGGGTAGCTTATGTCACCATGGAAAGTGAGTTTAACCAGCTGTTGTAGTTCCTTTATTTAACTTCACAGGAGTGATTTCACTGAAGTAATATGTGTGTGTCTTGTTTAGATGACGAGGAGGCACTTAACTCCATCATGAAGGACCTGGCAGCTCTGGGCCGCTGCTACACCCAGCACAACAGCCACAAGCCCAAGAACAGAACCTTACTCTACAGACAGGTACGCATGGCATCCATTTGTACTTCACTGTATTTTGAGTGCAGATGTCAACCCCTGACCACCTCTGATAGGCTCTAATGGTGGCTGTGAAAGGTTTGTGGTTGGTAAAATGGTATTTTAATGCTGAAAAGTCGTGTCAAAACATCCACAGAAATGTCTCAAATGGATTCTGCATTCTCCGAGAGTAGAGCTTTGATATTACATAAATATTGTTATATGAAATATTGTCTTAGATTTTGGATATCGTAGTATTTTTAGTCTGTTTTTAAAGGGACAGTTTACCCCAAAATAAAGAATACATGTTTTTCCTCTTACCTGTAGTGCTGTTTATCAGTCTAGATTGTTTTGGTGTGAGTTGCTGAGTGTTGGAGATATCGGCCGATGGCACTATGCTTGTGGTGCTCAAAGTGCCAAAAAAATACCTTTGAAAAACTCAACAGCAATGTCTCTTTCTAGAAATCATGATCTGGTTGCTCAACGTAATCCACAGACCTTGTTGTGAGCAGTTTCATGTAGGAACTATTTGCCAACCTTGCAAAAGGAGGCGTGCAACTACCGCTAGCTCACCTAGCACCACAGAGCTAGCTAACGTTACAGTTCAGGCATCGAGTACGCCAGTTATGTCTACATCTCGCACAAGCCTCTAGCCATGAGTAGATGCACGCCTCCTTCTGCGAGGTGATTCGTGGGTGGCTTTAGTTTGATAGAAAGAAAATAGCTCTTATAAAACTGCTCACAACAAGGTCTGTGGATTATCCTGAGTAACCAGGTCATGATTTCTGGATAGAGACATTGCTGTTGAGTTTTTTGGCGCTTTGAGCACCACAAGCTGAGTGCCATCTAGTTCCATTATATTCAACAGAAGGCAGACATCTCTACGCTGATATCTCCAACACTCAGCAACTCACACCAAAACAGTCTAGCTATCATAAAACTTCAATTAAAAGCCTAGTCTCAATTAAACACCCAGTCCCTTTTACTAGCCTGATTACCCACTGAGTCCACTTACTTTCTCATTATTTATCAAAAATCTTGTGGAAGTATTTTAAGAAAGCACCAATAGTCAACCCTGCAGCATCACTGCAATATCAATATCAAAGTATTTGGTCAAAAGTATTTGATTTTTGTGTCAATACACAGCTACATCAGAATTACATGAGCTTATTGATCCATATTTTAATAAAACAGTGAGTGATTGGGACGTGCTGAGCAAACAGGAGTGGATTATGTTGTGTGAATAGTTTGAGATGAAGCTTTTTCTGCCGTAAAACCTCCTGCCATTGGAAACCATTGTAACGGACGTGAGTGCAGTCCGATCACAGCTGCTGCTCTTCATGCAAACTATAAACTTTTTACAGCCTTCGTTCAAACCTACAGGGGGTGAGTGCAGGTTTTTTGAGTATCACATTAAAGCTGTCGCACATTCTGCTCAATTACAGTTTATTAACCACGCACACCAAGAGCACAGCAGTGCCTTCAACCTTTACTGTCACTCTGGGTTTTCACACAAAACCTAAGCCGCACTTCCTTTTTGATTTTTTTTTTCCCTGGACTGACAACTGCTGGCTGCCAAAGTCAGGTGAAGGTTGTGCTGTAGTTGAGGAGAGGACGTTGTACGACTGAGAGGAGCTTATTCTGAGTCTAATTCCAACACATTTTACTGATGCTAATGTGACACTGTGCTGCATTCATTAATGTTTATCGGCATGGGAATTCTAGGCTCGAATCAAAAAGCAGATTTGACACCGTGCGGGATGTAGCTGCACGCTGCAGGTGCAAACAAACACAGCAATTTGGAGTATTTGGTCCAGCCTGTGTATTAACTGGTCTACTGTGACAATAGAAAATCTGAGAAATATGTGGCGAGGTGGGAATACATTGTTAGTGTGGAGCACACAGCATGTACATAAAACATACACACACACTCATTTTGTGTCTGAGAATTAATTTGTTGCTTGTAAATTAGATTAGATTATTGTTTATTGCTATTTATTATTGTTATTGCTGGAATTCACATTTGATTTTTTCAATTTTTTTCTTTTCTTTTTTTTTTTTTTTACTAAATTTCGTGTTTTAAATTTTTTTCAAATTTTTTTCTTTTTCTTTTTTTTGATGGGGGGGCTCATTTCTTTTTGTTTATTTATGTTTTTGTTCATTGCCATCTTCCCATGTTTTTGAATGAAATCAAGCCAGTTTGCACAGGTTTTAAAAGGTTAAAGAAAAAACAGATTTGTGGGGTTTTTTTAATAGTATTTTATTGAATTTAATTTTTTTAATTTTTAATTTTTTTTAATATATATAAACAAATTTACATGTTGGTTAACAAATCATATGACTCCCTCTCTGTCAGTATTTATTTTAAAAAAATACTAATTACAAACAAAACAAAGACAAATCTGTTTTTCCTCCAAATTATTGGTGTTTTCTTAAATTACATTCCCAAAGCCATCCCAAACAAAGTTGATGTTTTATGGCCTGCCACCTTCCAGGGTTTAATTTCTCTCGATCACCTTGTTCCTCTTTCTGAAGTCGTTTCCTCGTGTGTTTGTTCCCTCTGTGGAATGATAATTGGTAAATCCTCTTGAAGCACCAATGTTTATGATGCGCCATAAACAAACAGAGCAGAGCAGAGACAGTTTCCTCTTAGCGTTGGGGTAAACCCCTACTTTTTTTTAACCGGTCGCTCACACAGATATGATGTCAGTTTATCACCATGACCTCATGCAGACTTGAAGGCTCCTCCAGATTCCTGCTCTCTTGGGCAATGACTCTATAAATAGAAAACTTATATTGTGTGGTGCCATCTCTGGAGTCAAACTGAAGGATTATATTGTCTTTGTACTGCAGGACAAAATTCAGCAGCAGCAGTGCAAAACATGTATCGTCATAATGCTGTTTGTCACTTAAATTCCTTGTCCAGCTTGTTGCTTTTATTTATTCAGCAGCCCAAATCCCACATTCTAACTTTCCACTTCCATAACTCCCCTCTGTTGTTATTTTTCCTCTCAACAGGATTTAAGAGTCAAGCTGGAGCATGAGAGAGAAAAACGGTATGTTGGAACCTCTGTATTGTTTTTTCTGCTCCTCTGTCCAAGCCTTAACTCTTCACTTCGGATCTTTCTTGTTATGCTTTGCCATGCCTGGGATTTTGGTGTCTAGTGGAAATCACAGTTACATGCCAGAGTAGCATAAAGAGAGGGAAAATTCCTGCTTTGACATTTAGCCGCGGCCTTGTGTTTTCAGGCTCGGACGGGCCGTTTGAGAAGGGAAAAGAAACAGAGAGAGGGCCCGTGAGAGGGAGTGAGCGAAAAGACAGTGTCCAGTCTCCCAGGCACACCCCAAATTAATACTTCATCGTCTGTGTTTTCTTGTGCTTTGTGCTTCACCCTGCAGCCATCTGTCCTCCCTCACACCACCAGCCTCAGACTTACTCAAGAGGCAGAGCATGGTGACACTGACTCTGTCTGGAGACGAGCTTACGAGCAGTTTTTCCCTCCGAGGTGCCTTACAGTTTGTTTACCACGCTGGAGCACTTTGAAAGTGGTGGCGCCCAGTATAAATAACAGATCTTTTGAAACGGGAGAGGCTTTATTTGGTGCTGGACTTCATTTTGTCTACACTGGGATTGCAGCTTCCATGTATGGATGCTGCGCGAGCCTCTCAGGTCCTTGTCTGGCCTTTAGCATCGCATCCTGGTCGAGGCCCAAGTTCAGACAGACTTTGTCCCCTCGTTTAACAACCCGCAGAGAGCCTGAACTCCAAACAACTCCTTAGGGGGTAAAATGACAAACACAGAGCGCACTGTTACAGTGGAAAAAACATCAGAGGGAGACTGACCAGGCTTACAAGAGTAATTGCCTTGATTCATCAGAATATAGACCGAGGAAACAGGCACTGGTTCAGTGAGGCTGTGATTAGAAAACCACAGGCTCTCAGGAGTGAGAAAGAGAAAGGAAACGGCACGCTCCTCTAGCAGAGTACGGCTTCACGTTGGGCCTCTCCACTTTTTCACAGCCCTAATTGGCTACTGTTGAGTTAGAGACAAGTTTTTCATGTTCCTGTCTCTCTGTGTTTCTGCCCCCCTCTGTTTCTCCGTCTTGCGGTCTTCTTCTCTTTCTCTAGAGCTCCCCTCACGCCGCCCTGCTCTCTGGGAACAGACAGACAACAGCTCGCCCTGGAAGACTCCATTCACTGATTTCAAAAGCAACTTTTTTTCAATGCAGTTTTTTTTTTACTCATCTTGTGAATTCACACTCCTCTCTTCTTTCTGTCATGTTGTTAGTTAGCTTTTTTCGTGTTGCTCTTGTCCGAGCTGTGACTGCTTTCACTTTGATTTACAGTAGGGCCTGTTTTGCAGATCAGTAGGATATCCTGAGTTTGTTACCTCCTGCGGTAAAATAATAACATCATGTTGTAGCTGTAGCATGGCGTGCATATGTATTTATATAAAGCTGTTCTGATTACTCTTCATATATCACCAGTGGATTACATTATTATGTTAATGTGAGAGGAGTCGCTCGTCGTGAAGAACTGACCCTTTCCAATCCTATGTTAGCAACTGTAAGGCAAAACCTGTCAGGCTTTAAAAGGAAACTGTGTTCATATCTGCAGGCCTGACAGCAGATATCCTCAAAGTTTAGACCGGTGATTCCTGACAGGTTCAACCACGGGGTCCAGATTTCTCCGTAGTCATTAATACAAGATCCAGACAGTTTAATACATTCAGTATCATCCTTGTCACTCACTCTACAGCAGGAAACAGCACTTCAAAATAAAGATTTGGTGCCAAAAACTGACTGTATTTAAAAATTAAGTGTTTTTAGCGAGGACCCATGACCCACTTTGGGAACCACTGGTTAAGACTAGCTCAGGTAAGCTAGCTTAGCATGTTAGCAAACAAACACAGTGAATATTGATTATACGTTACTGACATTTTAACATTGAGTGAAATAGTTGTGTACCACTTGAGGCTTTTTGTGCTTTAAACAAATGAAAAGGAAGGATAATTTTGTTTTGCTAGCAGCGGGCTAAACATAGCTTAGATAATGAAAGCTATAGGGAACGATAGCTTAAAATAGAACAACATATCATGGTGTCTGCAGGTCCTTAAAAAGTCTTAACATGTCTTAAATTCAGTGTCACAACAATAAGGCCTTAAAAGTCATTAAATAGTCTTAAATCTGAATTTGTGAGGTCTTAACTACCACAAACATTTTATCTAACTTTATGTATACATTTTTTAATTTCTTTTCATGAAAATGAGTGAAGCCTGTCTATGTTAAAGTCCACATTTCTGACGTTACAAATCTTCAAAAAACTATAATATTGTCATTTTGCTTAATATGTGCACTCACCTGTTGGCAAAATGTAGACTAACTTAACTCACTCTAATAACCATATTCCTACATAACACCTGCATAACAAGACCACATTGCGATGCTTACCTGCAATGCTTAAATAAGTAAAACAGGATTTGTCCAAAAATCTGTCCTAAATTTGGTTAAAAGTGTCTTAAACAGGTCTTAAAAATAATTAAATTTAACTGTCTGATACTTGACTTACCCTGCCCAAGAGCATTATTGTTCCTGCATGTTTGTCCTTCACGAAATTGTCAAGACATTCGGGGCCTGACTTTCTCTCATTTTTAACGTCTTTATCATTCGCAGTACTCCTTTGGAATATCCCTCGCTTATGTTGTTGAAAATGGATGTTAAGTGTGAAAGTCTGACAGGCTTGACAACAGTTAAGGGGGATAGGCTTAGCGAAGGGTCTATTGTCGCCAGACTCTGCAGTTCCCGACAGCTCTACAGAGTGTTTTAGCTTCTTTCAGCTCATTGTTTTGTTTTCTAATCCGCAACTTCACTGTTTTTACACAAGCTTGCTGCTCTTAGTAGCAGGCAGCTTTAGTAAAATGCTCTCAAAACCCACTTTACACTGCCTGCCCAGCACCAAACAGCTGACAGACAAAGTTAGCCGTTGAACACAGGGAAGCATAAAGTGGTGCAGGAATAAGTCCTAAAACCCGGTTATGGGTTTTCCATTTGTTTGTCTCAAAGTTAATTTTTTTTTTAATTCGGTTTTTGGTCAGATGCCTGAATTTGTCTGTCGTTAACACTAAAAACTAATATAGGTTGGTAAATACCGCACTCATGAAATTTTAAGCTCATACATGTTTAAAAAGGCGGTTGCTGACAAGCGTCTAAACGAGACTACAGAGGTTGTCACCAAACACGACTCTACAGCCTTGTTGTGGTGACACTGAAGTCATGTGACCATGGTGTAGTTCATTTATAGCCTAATGTTTCCATGTTTGCATTTACACCTCAAAAATCCAAAAAGTTGTGTTCATTTGTGAAAATATCATGATGAACAAAACATGCAAACATAAGAACAGAGTAGATCTTTAATGTCCACCATGGGTATACATTTGTCTTTGGCTCACCAAACACAAAAGACAACATTGTAAAAAAGAGACAGATAGTCAGATACTGATGACACCTGGGATAAAGGACTTCACGCCTTCCAGAGCTCCAGAGCTCAAACTGGCTAAAGAGAGGGTGGGAGCTATCTGCCAGAGTACTCCTTGCTTCTTCCTCATCCTCTCTGTAAAGAGTTGGGTCAAGGGCTTTTGCTGAGCTTGCCAACTATTTTACTTGCCATTGTTACTATAAATTGTCATTATAAACTAATTTGTGGCAATAATCCAAAATCCAATGGAAAAATCCTGTTAGCTTTTTGTCGAGGGAACTGATGCTAACTTCCAGGGTGGCCTACAAAAAAAGGTCATCCCTACTAAGCATTTAAAGAGCCCGATACTGTTTTCAAGAGTTGGTGGAGAACAAAAACAGAGCTAAAAGGCGTGTGAATGTTAACTTGCATTCATCAAGAAGACAGAAACACGACTTTAAATGAACGCTTGTGTTGCTTTGTTTCTGCTGGATGTGTTAAAAGGCATCTGTTTGCTAAAATGCGATAATATGTCAGTATTACGTTTTTACTTGTCCCCACTGCCCACAAGTGGCCAAAAAATCACTTCCAGCAGGTTTAATGTTTATAAGTCTAGGGAAAATTATATAGGCCTAGCACTGACGAAAGCAGCATAACACAACATTTATAGTCTTAACACAGAACACAAGCAGTGGTACAATAAAAATCCCATAAAAGCTTATTAAGTTAAAAAGCAACTGAACTACATTTCTGAATCTTTGTCAAAAAACGTTTCAGCTCGAGCTACTAAGCAAGAAAACCTGAATCTGATTATGGAGGCACTTATGGCCAAGTTCTCAATAACACTCTGAGAACACAAAGGTGAGATCTTGATGTTTTTATTCAAGAAAAAACTTTACTGTATGATCATAATCCAAGTTGCAGCACCATTGTGAATTACAAGTTATATCTGAGCCCGGCACTTAAGGTATTAGGAGTCCCTGAGTCAGGATAACCGTGTTGTCTGTCCACAATGGAATCTAATTGGACGCTCTCTCTTTTCATTGGCAAGCGCTGAAGGTTTGGGGCAGGAAATAGGAGCTGTGTCTCTCTCTTCCCCCTGGCTCTGCCTCAGGGTCTTCTGCCAGAGAGTGAAGGAACTGAGCCAGACCTGTTTTTTTTTTTTTTTTTTTTACTGGTGTGATTGTGTCCATGAGAGAAGGGCTAAGAGAAAGAGAGAGTGTGCTGAGACGTGTGAAAGCATTCTTTCTGCTCTGCAGATCTGTGCGTCCACATGCTTGCACAGAGGAAGGAAAGCCATATCTTTTGGAGCAGCATCCTCACAACCCCCCCCTCCCCCCTCCACATCCCTCCAGCTCTTTATCAGACACATCATCGTCGAGTATAAACAGAGACGGAGAGCGTTTAGCTGTGCTGCTGCTCGCCTCTGATCTGCAGGCCTCCCTCTTCCCAGAATGCCCTCCTCAAATGAGGGAACCAATGAGCAGTCATTAAGATAGGCAGAGCTTTGGCCTCTGATGAGGAAATGATGGGATAAAAACAAGTCCTTTTATCAGGATACTATAAAGAGATAGTGGGCTGCGGATTCTTCAAAAGCAGGGAGTGAGGGGAGACAGATAGAGAAGAGAGAAGAAGAAGGAGTGTTGGAGTGAATCTCTTTCTCTTTCTTTCCTTTTATTTTGTCAGGCTGTCTCCTTTATTTTCTCTCTCACAGTCTGTAAATATCTCCGCGTCTCTGTATCTGTCACTCTTTAAAAGAGGAGGGAAAGACACACATCCTGCTGCTTTTGCTGCCGCTCCAGATTTTTTCCCCTTTCCTCTCAGGAAGTTTCCCATCTGCCTTTGTGCCGGCTTAGTGGAGAGGCCCAGTGGTGTTGAAACAGTGGCCGATGCACACACTGATTGGGAAGCACACTCATGCATGTAGAGTTTTACAAACACGCACGCATCCATATATACACTCGCTACAAACACTCGCTGATAAGCTGGGACAGACAGAGTGGGCACACTCAGTCGTACACGTAGGCGGACAGTAGATAAGACATTCATATACATCAGCGGGGGGTCACTCTGGCGAGTTGTGTTTGCATTGGGTTGATTAATGCCTCTTTGGCATCAGCTCGCTCCTCTCCTTGACCCAGATGACCTGCCCATTTTTCTTCTTGTAACCATAGAAACACTGTCATAAAACGGATTAGAAAGACATTCGAACATGGTCATCCAATCTAAACACTAAAACCAGTAAATCTTCTTCTTCCTGTCCCCCCGTTTCCTCCTCTGAGTCATGTTGCCATGTAAAAAAAAAAAATTGTAACACACATATGTTAACCATGAGCAGGTATAGCTGCCAGTCACATGCTGATTTAGATTTTGCCAAAGTCCCAGCTCAAAGTGGTTTTCAGTTTCCGAGCTCATGAATTTCACAGCTAGACACAACACTGGCTTCTTTTTCCGACCTCTGACCCCGCTGGTGTTCTCTGCTTCCCAGAATCATCCCGTTCCAGAGGCCGCTGAAGATCAAGGAGCTGCTGCAGAAAGTGACCGAGGCCTTTGGCCAGCAGATGGACATGTTCTTCATGGAAAAGGAGGTACAAGAACAACTAGCAGACATTTGGTGAAGAGCCCTGGCGGCTTAATGTCACGAGCATCAAGAAAACAAAAAAGCAGCTAATACTTTATCTAGGCTCCATTGCAGTGAGATACTGTCAGTGTCTTGAGAGCTTAGAAAAAGGCTTTAAAGGGCACCTAAGATGCTTTTCCTTATTTTCTGTCATTTGTTTAACATCACAGTGTCAGATATTCATATCAAACATGGCCAGAATTTTAAAATACACATGTAAAATTAATCCTTGTGAGAAAAAAAACCTTCAGAATATTCTGAATACTCTATTTCCAAAGTTTTTAACTTCTGTGGCTACAAGCTAACTGCAAGTTTTTACATTACATAGCCTGCACTGCTACATGTAGCTACATGCTAACGTCAGGGAAACTTGTACTTTTGGTTGCTTTACTTTTGGTAATTTCTCCGCAATTTGCGATCATTGGCAGATATATAGACGAGGAAAGGTTGTGTCAGGTGAGTGCATATTTATTTTGTAACACTGGGTGGTGCTTAGACTGTAAGTAAACTGGTTTATTACTTATTTATTTAATTTGGTCGTAAACAGACTCGATAGTTGTACATTAGTTGTAAATAAATTTGGGATTTTGGCGAAATTATGTGTGAGTTAAAAGAAGAAATGTAAGAAAGGGGTAGGGACATACAAGTTTTACTTCTCCTTACTCCTTTTCGGACAGTGTCGTCTTTGTCTTGTTTGTTTTTTATTATGTCGATACAGAGATACAAACGTGTTGAAGACCTGTAAACGCTGACCAATCAGAGCAGACTGGGCTTTTTTGGGAAGGTGGTTTAAAGAGACACGGGCTAAAATGTAGCTTCTCAGGCAGAGGGTGAATACAGGTGTTACAGCACAGACAGTATGAGGAAAATAAAGAGTTTTTTTGACCATTAAAGCATTTAAACATGTTCTAGTGGAAACTCAAAACACAAGTATGAACCTGAAAATGAGCGTAATAGGTCCCCTTTAACATGACAACAACAACATCCACAGTGCGTCATGCGTGCCCTGATGCTTTTACATGCCACCATTCTGGAACAATGGGGAATTAAAGGTCATGTGCTGTATATTTTCTTGTCCTTTTAGCTGCTGCTGCCCCTGAAGACCCAGGAGGACCTGGATCAGGCGGTGCTGACGTTGGGCTGCAGCTCGGGGGCCAACGGGCTGCTCAGGATACTGCTAAAGACCCCTAAGAACAACCATGTGAGTCCCTAACAACATACTGAAGACATGAACTGATCATTGGAGACACTTTGGGACATGAAATAAAGAAGCGTTGTATCAGTGTTTAAATAGTAACCATGACTGACACTGTACTGGGAACAGCTGCAGGTTAGTCACATGCTGACAGTTAGCGTGAACTCAGCTGCATGATATCATACTCTTTTTAAAACTATGTAACCTTTAAATAAAGTACACTGCATCAGAGCTACTGTTCTGCTGAACACAGTAGCTCAGAGGAAACAAGCTTCCCCTCCTCTGATTTGATGATGTAACTGAACAATGATGTCATGCAGTCTTTACTTCCCCTCCTGATTCTTTCCTCTTTCTCCACTCGCTCCACTTCCTCTGTGTTTTCTCTTTGCAGTACCTACAGGTGAACAGCAGGGACAAACAGAGCGAGATGAAGTCATCACGGTCACTGGGAGATCTGAAGGGCTCCCTACTCAAGGGCTCGGAGAGAGTGCGCAAACACTCGACAGGTGAGCCGGCATGTGGAAACACACAGGAATGAAAGTGAATGGACCAATCAGAGTGCCATTACAGCTCTATCAGGAGCTGTTAAGACGTAATTTCTCCAAGAAAAGCAAAAAAAGCAAAGACCCAAATCCTGCTGATGCCAAGATTTCTTGCCCACCTGCTCAGGCCTCACGGGTGGCTTGTCAGTGTCAATTTACAACACAGAGTGACGCCAAAGTCAAAGGAATGTCAACGGCGAGATGAGGGACATGCTTTGTCAGAGTGGACAAATGCAAATTGGAGGTGAAAGTGACAACGTTAACAGCCGGAGAGATGTCAGGTCAAAGCAAGGACAAGTGTCTGCTCTCATACCAAGCAGCTCTCGGTGTGCATCATCACCTTGATTAGTTTGCACTTTGATTCTGAAGATGTTATGGAAGTAGTGTTGATCCTCGGATGTTAAAGGCGTAATGCGGCATGTGCTTATCCACTCTCTTCCTGAGAGGTAGATGAGAAGATCTTAATTACTCTCATATCTGTTTGTTAATGCAAAGCTATAATATTATTGAAGACTATTGAGGCCATCATGGCGTTTGACTATTTTGAAGCGCTGTCTGATGATTCAGAGACAAGATATAAGAGGAGAGTCGCCCTCGTGCTTGCTATCATGCAATGGTTGGTGCCTAGATTTACATGAGAGCTAGCTTAAAGTAAAGTACAAGCATAAATAAAGCAGTGTTGCCAACTTGGAGACCTTCTCACTAGATTTAGCGACTTTTCAGACCCTCTTAGCGACTCTATTTTGAAAAAGCTACTAGTGCTAATGTTTCGGTCCTCCTGGACGTTAGTGTTACTAATAAAGAGTCCAGCCAAGGGGTCCAGATTTGTCCTTAGGTATTAATTCAAGGTCCACACAGTTTAATACACTCAGCGTCATACTTGCGTTTTGCCATGTCATCGAGCTAGTTTGCTGCCTCTGTTAAGCAGCTGTCCGTTAGTCACTCACTCTACAGCAGGAAACGCCACTTTCCTGTGCACATATTCACTGTACTTAAAAATAAAGTGGGTTTTTTACAAACTTGAGACATTCATGAGTCACTTGCGGTCAATTCAGAATGGACCCGTCACCCAACAGTTGGGAACCACTGGTTTAGCTGGTTAGCTTAGCTTTGGCCTCTGGCTGCAGCTTTATTTTTAACAGATTATTTTAGCAGACATGAGAGTGGTGTCTATCGTCTCATCTACCTCTTGGCAAGAAAGCAAAAATGTCAAACTCTTCCTTTAAGACAGACAAAGGACCTTTTCTTGTCATGTCACACTCCGTGGCTAGATAACATGGTACACTCCAGTTCTGCCGTCCCTCCTGGCTTGTTTGGTAACACAGCGTGAAGGTTTATTTTGCTCTGTGAAATACTGAGCTCTCCCCCGTCTCCCATGTCTGAATCTTTTCATTCCACTTATATCAGGTCTGTGCAGAAAGGTCAATGTTGCAGTCACATCTCTCAGAAACATACAGAAACAACCCGCGCTCCTTTGCATTTTCGCAAAGCAGCTGAAAGCTCTTTATGATCGCTGTCGGCGCCAATCTCTCTCACGTAGCCCCGATCACATCATCGCCGTCACCATCGCGAGGCATATAAATTGTATAGAATTACCCCGCTCTCTATCAATTCCCCCGCCAGCCACAAGTCAGAGAGGCTGAGAGATGGAAGTGGAGGGAGTGGTGGCAGATGAGAGGTGACAGGAGAGCGGTCACAGTGGATGGTTGAGTGAAGATGTGATGTGAGCCCGGGTACCTCAATGACATATAGCAGCAGGGGGAGAGGAGAGGACGGCGAGAGGGGACAGAGGCAGAACGAAACTGAACTGTGAAGAAAAAGAAACTGTTTACTGATATTTGAACCGTTCCTGTACATCTTGGCACCTTTCGGCCGCCGTGCACTTTTTCAGTATTCCTGTCAGCTCAGCCAGACTTTCAGTAGGTCTTCTAGTACTGTCAAGGACGAGTGCTCAGTCTCCGCTGCAGCTCAGCCGGGGGAGCGTTTGTCACAGTAATTGAGGTTAGAGGTGGCGGCAGTGTGGTTTAGTAAATCACTTCTCGTAGTCCTGGCACTGTTGAACTTGTACCCATGAATAACACCGTGACGCCGTTTTCTCCCCTCTGCCCCTCGCTTTCATCTCTTCATCATCTTCCCCTTGTACTCCCTGCGTCCCTTCTCGCCTTCTAAATGTCTCCTTTTGTTCTCTGATTTCACATTCCTCCTCCTTCTTTGCACTTCATTCTTCCACTCCTGTTCCTCCCCCTCCTCCACCCTTTCAAACTGTCCCAGGTTCCCTGCACACAGGTCGGACGTCCCCGCCTCCTGGCAGCGTCCCTGAGGAGCAGCAGCAGATTGCCCGCCAGGGCTCCTACACCAGCATCCACAGTGAGGGGGAGTTCATCCCTGAGACACAGGACCAGAATGTAAGAGCATGTCCTCAGGAAAAAGACTGTATGTTGGGACAATTAAAAAGCCTTGTTATTATATCAGCTTCTGGACAAACACTCCTCTGTGATTGGCTGGAAGTTCTGGCGTGACGTAGAATTCTCATGTAATCGATGTTCTTCATATACTGAATGGAAACATGCTAATTTACTCTAAATGGGAGGCTGTGTGAACATGCTCTGACTGTAGCAGCCCCAGTAAATGCACAGTAATGACGAACGCTCACAACCTTCAATTTAGCTTCTTTTTAAAGACCAGATGAAACAGCATTTCGAGAGTATCCAGCTCCAGCATCATGACGTATTTCTGAGTGACAGGCAGGCAGGATATATCATTGGGAGGAGTTTAATTTAAAAAGTTAAAAATGGCCGCCAGGTGGCAAAGAAGCATGCAGTTGATCCTTTAGTAAAACAATGGATTTTTTTCCATTTTAAATGGTACATAACATCCTTGAGCCAATGTCCATGTGTTGGAGATGAAGACGCATTTACACTTCTGGCCAGAGGTGAGCAGAAAGAGACAAGGTCTGCTTGGGCTCTACTTAAGTTCACATCTAGAGGAGTTACTCCAAATATTGCCATGGACATAGATGGGGCAACCAGCCGTCCAAACATTGTAGAAGAAGTTTTAAATGTTGAATCCCAGGAATGAAATTGTTTCGGACATGACCTGAAGATGTGGCTGAAGACTGTTGACACCAAGAAAAATTCTGCTTTAAGAGTTCTGTCTCTTTAAACCGGGACATCTCAAGACTCATGTGTCAAAGCAAAAACAGAAAAACAGTCATTCATCTTAACCATCTTCAGCCAAGTGAGTTTTATTTAATCGTGTTTTTAGCCCTGACAACATGCTGAAACTGTAGCAACCCTTATAAATGTACGGAGCGGCTAACTTTGGCTTCTTAGACCTCTTATTTGGCTCTCTTTAAAGGTTTTTCGCCAGCAGTCACACAAGATAATTTACCCTGAGGTGTGTTGAAAGACTTTAACACAACATAGGTCTGAAGCTGCAGCTCTTTGCCTCTCCTAACTCAGTTATGGGAATACTGCGCCGCTGTACTTGTAATGCGTCTTCGCCTCTGTTATTTTTAAGACGGACGCCTCAAGAGTCTCATTCCTGATAGGGCCATTTATTAAAGGAAACAAAAACAGAAAGCAGTTCGTTTTTAACCCTTTTTGGCTGAATGAATGTCCTTTATTTCATTGTTTGTAGTTTAAAGATCAAGTTTACTGTTTTTCCAAACCAGACCGTTTTAAATTGTTATTTCCTGTCATTTATTATTGTGTGCAGCACAACAAATTGGGCAATCGTTTCGTCTTTAAAACCGTGATAAATCATCTCTCTAGGAAACAGGAAGCTCCCAGGATAGTGATACTCAGAAGAAACAGATTTCCTTGGCTATTGTGTAAAATCCTTTAACATACGACCACAGTGCTCATGTGCAGTCACACACACTACTCTATCTGCACTGCTTTATATTCTCTCCCACATGATTGCATGCTCTCTAACCCTGGATTCCCCTGTGTTATTATGTCTGTCAGATGCTGGATCCCTTCGGGAGCGCAGACAACTCACTGTCGAGCAGCTGTCAATCAATAGATCAAGCACTGGACAGGTGAGTCATCTCGCGACGTGTGAGTTACGACCCTTGTCTGTGTGGATTTAGATTAACGACGTGCACACTCACGTTGTAGAGCAGCTTTACTCGCCGAGATATGAGGCTCGGTTTGCATCACAGAGTTGGCGCTTCGTGTTAACACCCTCGGGTGCGAGCACAAACGCACAGAAGCAACCACAGCATCTGAGAGAAGTTTGTAAATAGTGTTAAAGGCCGGCAGAGCTCTCTGACCCTGCTCGCGCTGGGAGGAATCAGGTCACTTTGCTGTTGCCATGGCGACGAAACTCTTATCTGGACGCCTGGATTCCTCAGTTATCACGAGAGAGAGACGGAGAGCAAGAACATGCTGGATGAGAGGGGGAAAAACTGAGCCAGAAAATGAAAAGTGGTGAAAGAGTGAGAGTGAAGTGGAAGAAGGAGGAGGGGGGTGAAGAGTGAAAAGACTGAATATGAATCAAAGGGAAGAGAAAAGTGAGCAAGAGTGAGGTTGAGAGAGAGCGTAGGACGGAAACAGCTCTACCTGCACGAGGCTTATCTGGGCTCCAGGCTGCAGAACAATGGCAGGAAACGAGTGCATGGAACTTTTCCCTGCAAGCGGGCATGCGTGCCCCTTATCCAGGGTCTCGTGGCCCCGCGCCGCCCTGCGGTCAACAGAGACGTCACTCTCTGTCGGGTCGTCGGGGCAGGGCTGGACACAGACAACCAGGGAGCGGGGGAGGGGGAGGGGCGGGCTGGATGTACATTATTTAATGATAGAAAGTTTCAGTATTTCAGCAAATTAGCAGCACTTTCACTTTCTTCTTGAGGTTCTCAACGTCCAGCTTATCTCTTCTATTTCAGCACATTGTTGTTGAACATCAGTCGCCGCTGAAGGCTCAGTAGCTCCAACGCTAAAAGTCATTTTGAGGCATTTTGTGCTGCTTTACAGTCTGAAGTTTCAGACCAGCAGCTGTAGCCAGACTGTTTGAAGATAAGGGGAAATTACAGACTCAAATAGCAAAGCATTTTTTTTCAACTCTTTCCCGTCCTGTTCTCTTGTCATTTCAGTCCTCCGTTCTCACAGAACAACCGTGACAATAATTACCTGAACCTCAACTACGAATACAAAGGTAAGAGGGGTGAAATCAACTACAAGAGAGGTGCACAAAGCTTTTTCATTATTAGAAAGTTTTGTCTGTTCTGTGGTAATTATAACCGCGCAATCAGTTTCAGAGAAAAAGACCTAAAGCTCCTGATTATCTGAAAATCCCCCCTGTTGCAAATGGCCTCCTGAGATTACTAATGAGGAGGGAGATGATATTATTTGATGCTTTTATCTGGGAGTAAATACTTAAAATGAGGAATGGCTTATTGTGGAGATATTTAATATCGTGGTTGTATTTCTTGTGTCTCAGGAGGTGATGAAGGGAGTGTGATAGCATCATAACTCTTCCTGCTTTATCTTCCTCACAGTCTCCTCTGTGTACCCTTTGTCCATCTCATTTGTCTGTCTCAGCCCATCTCCCCTCTTCGTCTGACGTTTTTTCCCTCAAACTCCAGCTCCTAATAGACATCGCTGCCTTCCTGTCTTTTCATGATCACTTCCCTTCCCTGTCCCATCGCCTCTTGATGCCCCCCCTCATCTCCTCCTTCTCGTCTATTCCTTGTCCCTGGGCTCCCTGTCTGTCCCTTTTCCTTCAGAACGCAGATCAAATAGAGCAGGATGACAGATAACGCCACACTAATCCTCATGAACAGACGAAACCACAGCAGCTCTCCCAATCTGGTCATTTCTTTCTCTCCTGCACCACCCCCGTGCTGTAAATTAAAAAGGGAGTGCTGCACATTGTGTACACAGGCTGGGAGTATGGGGGGCTTCGCATAGCTGCAGCAGTACTTAAAGACTCACTTGGGCACGCATGCATGCACGTGCCTGCACACACACGCATGCACGCTCTCCCCTCCCAGATGTAAAGCTGTGTGGCCCTTCCTGCTGAGGGCTACAGTATTTGTTTACCATTCCCTGTGAGTAGATTTTTCCTCTCCATCCCGCGCTGCCAAACACAAAAAATAACTCCCGTCTCCATGGGATACGGCCACAAAAACAGCGCGAGGGGAGGCAGTCATCTGACAGAACAGCTGCTTTCAATTGCAAGCGGCTCCGCTGCTCTCCATTCAGTGTGTGTGTGTGTGTGTGTGTGTGTGTGTGAGAGAGAGTGAGTGTCAGCGCTCGCCTGCGTCAGCAGTGCTCCCCACCTGCCTTTAGTTACTGCTCCACTGGGTTCAGAGCTAAGGCTAAGCTAGCACACATGAGCTGTTTTCAGTTTCTCTCTTGGCTGCAGCGAGGCGATACAACAGCTCTGTTTGGTGTGTGAAAAGCTGTCTTCCATCCCGCTGCTTTTGAACTCAACTTTGATTTGACATGCCGAGATGAGCAAACGAAATGTTGTGACTGTCAGATGTGATCAGCTGAAACGTGAAACTCTGCTAATCTCATTAGGCATCAGTGTGTTTGTGTGTGATTAGCTCCAGGCAATTAAATCTGCATTACTGAACCTGAGACCTGAATGAGCACTAAGCTGTAAATTGAGGAGTACTGTAACTGTAAGAGGAGAATTCAGTTGTTGTCGAGGCTTCGATTACTTCCTAACTGACAGCTCTGCCTCATTGCTCCCTCTTCAGGTCGCCATGGGAAAGGAGGGACTTTCCCTCGCCAGTTCCAGTTGCCCAATCGCAGCAAGGATTACGGAGACCGTAAGAAACCGGCTTTACTAGAGCAATAACAACACCACCATTATTGCACAGATTAAACAGATATGCTGCAATGTCTACAGGACGACACAAACAGTTTCACACGCCACCGCCAGACGCTCCCATCTGGTCAGAGTTTTTAAAGGGGAACACCACCTAAATTAAGAAAGTCCAATATTTGTGAACATGAGCTGCTCTCTCTCTCTCGAAGCCAGAAAGCAGAGGAGGGAAGTCTCAAACTTGTGATGTCATAGGGTTTGAAGTCTGGAGCTGCTCCATAGAAAATAAATGGGAGCCTGATTTTGTGGACTCACAGAATGTTTGTTTTCTTTTTTATACCCAAATGAACTTCATTTTATCGTAGTGTTCTCAGTTCTGAAACAGAAAACGCACCCGTATACGCACATTGGTCATGATTCAGTGTTTGTAGAGCAGCTCCAAACTACTTTATGCATCATCTAGCACTCTCACTTTTTGGATTCTGAAGAAATGTTCATGTTTGCTAATATCTTTGGATTGTCTTACACCATAGGAATGACACGTATGAATTCTGAAAATGGGTGTAGCTCCCCTTAACTTCAGATGCATAATGTAGGACCTCATTCTTTACAGTGCCTCCTCACAGTTTTGTCACTTTTCTCCACTTCCAGATAAAATATTTCAGAGTATCTGCATTCTTTTGCTCTCTGGGTACATTTGGTACATGAAGTACTGGCTTGCTGTCCCAGGCAGCTGCTAGTAATTGCTTACTCAGAGGCTAACCTTGGCTAGCAATGATTTACGTTTCCCTGCGGTGAACCCAAACTTGTATAAAAACACAGCGCCCTGCTTCCTGTCTGAGGGGAAGTGGGACAGAGTGGCGAGAGGCACTCTGCTCTGGCTGGCCCTAAGTCTTGGCTAAGAGCTCATTTTATGCACAACACCTGTGAGAACAGTGTAGAAATCACAGTGCAAACAAAAGATGCAGTGGCCTGTGTGTGTGTGTGTCAAGTCATTAATATGTCTGTTTTTTTAAATATATGTTTGTTTTCAGGTCGCAGGACACTTCCGCGCAGCTTCATGCCGCAGGAGAACCTGTTTCAGCTGGTTCCCTCCAGTCGCACGCGCAGTTATAACGGAGACAGCACGCTGCAGTACAGCGACCTGCGCTCACTGGGCCGCAGCACTGACAAAAGCTGCCAGCGGGGTACAGCCAAGTGTAAGTAGTGTCCTGGAGAACTTTTGCAGTGGAGGGACAGGAAGCACTGAGGGAAAAGTTCTCCCAAAACATATAAACAGTCTTAAATAAACTGCATTTCTGGGCCTTTGTTGTTGATTGGTGTTGTATTTGTGTGGTTCCTGTGGATAATGAGACAAATAAACTCTGACTGATAACCCAGAGAGAATGAGAGAAACATTTTAGAGCAGTAGGAGTGAGGCTGGGTATCAAACCTTAGTGCCTTAGTGCTATAAACCATATAATGTATGTATATGACCATATGTCCACTGCATTTATGCAGCCATAAACATGAAGGTGTGGGCTTTATAAAAAACAATTTACCTCCTACATCAATAAAGAGGCTGGCTCTGATTGGTTGTTCATATTTATGTGCCTGTTCACTTTCATCAGATTATTACAGATTTTTTCCCAATTATTTTTATTTGTTTTTAACACTTTACAAACCAGAACAAGTACACAGACAGTGAATGAAGAAAAGAAGGAGAAAAGAAAAGAATACATAAATGTATCAATCAATAATTAATCAAGTAATAAAAAATACAAACATATTAAGAATACTGAAACAGAAAGCTGCTGGTTACAGCCTGCGTTAAAAAGATATGTTTTGAGTCGTTGTTTAAAACTGTCCACTGAGCCAGCGAGTCTCATATTTAAAGACAGGGTGGTCCATATTTTTGGGGCGTAGTAGCTAAAACAAGCATCCCTAAAGGTTTTTGTAGTGACTAGGAACAGATAAAAGGGCAGTTGCGGATCCTGGGAGCCAGTGTAGGTTACATAAAATAGGAGTTATATGGTCTCTCTTTTTAGTTTTTGTCAAAACCCTGGCAGCAGCAGCAGCAGCACTCTGAATGGTCTGTAGTTTTGCAATAGCAGTTTGAGGTAGACCAGTGTGTAGGGCATTACAATAGTCAAGACGACTGGAGACAAAAGCATGGAGAAGATTCTCAGCATGTTGCTGGTTCAGTAGAGGTCGTACCTTAGCTATATTACAGCTATATTACGTAAATGATAACATGTTGTTTTTGTTAACGAATTTAAATGAGCTTTGAAATTGAGATCACAATCAAAAATGACACCAGGCCCCTCTTACATTTTTGAAAACAAGATAAACATAATTTTAATGAAACTGGGGAGAAAATAATAGTAGATATAAAAAAAGAAATAATATTAATAAATAAAAAAGAATAATGGTCAGTGGAAGTGGTTAATGTCATTTTTAATTTTAATTTAATTTAATCTAATTTTTAATTTTATTTATTTTTTTAATTTATTTTTATTCTATTTTATTTTACTTTAATTTATTTTACTTTATTTTGTTTTATTTTTAATATCTAAGTACGTTGTTCCAGTTGAAGTGTATTGTTCAATATTTGTTTGAACGAATTAAATGTTGGGGGTCTTCTATGCTATACATGATATTATGCCGACCCTCTTTGCAGACATGGGATCTACTGTCCTGTTTAGCTCCGTACCAAAGAGGTACCGTACTGGTGAAATGTCAGATGGAGTCGTCAAGACCTTAATGGTCAGATTGTGCACCTCCTTCCAAAAATGTTTTCTGCATTCCCACAAAACACGAACGACTGACCCTGTACATGTTTCACATCTGTGACATTTAGAGGATAAGTTAGGATATATCTGACTCAAACATCCTGTGCATACATTTATACATCTGTTCAATTATTTTGTTACAAGACAATGAAGTGAAGACATTGTGACGTATACTTTCCCACTGATCATCAGTAAACTCACACCTTAAGTCTTCCAAATTCCAAATTCTGTTGTTAAATCTGAGAAAGATTTAAGGGAACCATAGGTAAACGGATGTTGAAGCTACATTCTTTCCACTTTGAGATAATTCCAGATCTATATAACATTTTCCAGCATAAGACTATTTAATTTGGGCAGAGTTCTTGTACAGAAGTTTGTTTTGAGCTTATTTTAGCACTTTGGCTCCTTTTCAGAAGTGAAAATAAAAAATTTAGAGAAGTCAGGCACTAAAAAAGTTTGCTATCACTACCAAAACTCAGGTGTCCTATCTGCATATTATCAAAAACAAAAAAAAATGAAATGAGACCCAGCCCTTGTTGAAAGGCATCCTGGGTGCACCACAAAATATACTTAACTACAAAAATAAATTTTATATAAAAAGATCTCACATTGATAAATAACAGTGTGACTTCATTGTTCCAGCAGAAAAAAGTCAACCACAGAGTTACAAGAATACGACAACAGGGTAATTTCTTCTCCAGTAAACTTCTATGGCTGTTTTAATTCTTCGAAACAGTTTGTGTGAGGGAGTAGAAGTGATGTACAGTAACACTGTATGTCACAGCAGGCACAACTCCCCTCTCATCATCCACAGGCTTACTAATCACATCTGTCCTCGTTCACTCCACAGCATGAGTTGCCCAGAAATTGTCATTGTCATGAAATGAAAGCTCAGCTCAGCAGTCTGTGGCTGACGTGTCAGTCTCTGGTGTCCCTCTCACCCACACGGGACCAAACTGTCTAACCCGGCCACAAAGCAGCCTGTTAATACCAAAACAAAGCCTCAGAGTCTGGGCCTGTAAAGATGAGTTGAGATGCTCTCTCCAGTCGACCGTGCGTGGTTTGACTCAGATATCAGGGGCTTCCCCATCTGAGAGGGTCTGCGGTGGGGATTGTTTAGTGGATTTTTTCACGTCTGGTTTTGGTGAGGTTGCTGTGCGAGGTACAGACGGGGCTTGCGGTGGATTTTGATGCATGCTTCAGTGTTTTCTCAAATCAGTTTTATCACGATGGATCCGTCTGCCTCTGGGGGCTTAGCAGCCAAATGAATTACGGGGTGGGTTTTCATCATGTGGTGTCTTGTTTCTGCAGCTCCGAGGGCGCCAGTCAACTGGCGACAGGGAAAGCTCCTGGGGCGCGGGGCGTTCGGGGAGGTCTACCTCTGTTATGACGCCGACACAGGCCGCGAGCTGGCCGCCAAGCAGGTGCCCTTTGACACTGACTGTCAAGAAACCAGCAAGGTGAGAGAGAACACCTCGCACGTTCGGATGAGTCATGTATTTTAGAGCGTGAAACTTTTTATGATTCAAGACTAAAGTTGCTTTCTGTTTGACTTCCTTTATGCTTTCCGCAGGAGGTGAACGCTCTGGAGTGTGAGATCCAGCTGCTGAAGAATCTGCGTCACGAGCGGATTGTTCAGTACTATGGTTGTCTTCGAGACCTTGAGCAGAAGAAACTCACCATTTTTGTGGAGTTTATGCCCGGGGTGTGTATTCTGCAGGGCATTTTATTTGAATATGTTTAAACTTTTACAAGTCTCACGCAGTTCGACGGCGAGGTAACAGTCCCCGATGTTTGATTGAGATACAATAAGCAGTAATGTCTGTCATATTTTGAGTAGTTCTGGCGGTGGAGATAGGTACTCTGACGCTAAAAGACAAACATTAAATCAAACCCATACGGCCACATCTGCTTAAAACCAATTCTGAAATGTCACCAGCTGTCAACAAACATGTCCTCAGTGGTTGATGTCAGCAGAACGGCTCAGTTTATGAGATCATTTTCTCACTAAATGAGCGCCTTAATGAGCTGCTGTCGCCTGTGGACCCTGTCCCTGAGCCTGGTTTTAATATTTCCTGGGCTATTTTTTTCTCTGAGTGGCGTTGAGTGTCTTAGTCACACATTGTCTGGAAATTGGGAATGTTTATGTTTCACTGGAGTTTTCTGGCAGAGGCAAGAGGGGAGGTGACAAAGCCAAGTTTGTGTGTGACTGCTCTGCACGGCTGCACCGCTGTGGCTGACCGATAACGCTTTAGTCGCCCACGGGGAGGGGAGAAAAGGGGGGCGGAGGAGGGGGGCGAGTGTCCCTCTGAGAGCCAGAGAGCTGTGGAGGTGTCTTGCTGACAGCTGAAAGTGAAGAGGGAGAAGTTTTGTTTTCACTGTGTGAGTCCTGAACTGCGTCACAGGTGTTACTGGATCAGGTCTTTGCTCCTGCGATTTCCTCGCGAGGAGCTGAAAACAGGAAATGAAAGGAAATGCAGAACATTGAAGGTGTTTGGAGTCAAAATCCAGCAGATTTCTCTCGGCACATTGTGTGTTTAAATACTTTGTTTTGCTGCTTAAAAATTGGCTCAGGGGGCGCTTTCACAATAAAACAAAATAAATCCGCTTTAGCTGGAAATGTTGTTGCAAGTATGCATATTAAAGACGCTGAAGCATTTTATATCCATCATGCAGATCCATATTTTTATACCCAACAGCTGTGGCAATAATATTAGTCAACACTACAGCCAATGTAAAGATAATAAATGCATTTCTCAGCCTTCCTTTCACTCATGCTCTCCTGCTGTCTCTCCAGGGCTCAATAAAGGACCAGCTGAAAGCCTATGGGGCGCTGACAGAGAAGGTGACACGGAGATACACCAGGCAGATCCTCCAAGGAGTCTCCTACCTGCACAGCAACATGATTGTACACAGAGACATCAAAGGTAACAGCAAGCTAAGGAAAGCAAAGGTCAGGACAGAGTTTTAATTGGATTTGTAAGTAGCGAACACCCACATGAGACACGGACTTAGCTGACGGTAAACAGCCTTTCTTCATGGTTTATATTGCAGCAGCCGTTGCCGAGAAAACCCCAGGTTCGCCCGTTTTATTCTGGTTGACGTTTCCTCATTTGGTTATTCACCGTCTGCAGAAGGAGCCTGGAAAAAATGTGCTATTTTCAACTCCCTCCTTTGAGATATATTAGGCTTCATGCTGGTGAAATCGGCCGGTCTAAAAATGTTCAACACCGGATGGAAAGGCTTTAGTTTGGCTGCCCGCAGCTTTTGGGGAGTCGCTGCCTCGTTCAGCCGCGGCCAAGAAGAGGGAAATATACCGTCTGGTGGGGAAAACAGATAGTAGGTCTCACAGGACACAGGCAGGCCCTGTGAGAGTATATACGTGGGTGGGATTTTCCACTTAAAAATGCTCTTCATGTGTAATATACGGTGTGTGCTCATCTCACCACACAACAGCTCCTCTGTATGCAGTAAAAAGTAGCTGTCAGCACATGCGGTTTTTGTATAGAGCTTGGCATCGCAGCCATGACAGTAGGCTATAAAGTTCCTGTGAATTTAATGTTCCAAATAAAGCCTTAAGATGATTTATTAGAGAGGCACACACTCACAACGCACAGGCAGTGGAAACAGGTCAAAGAAGTGGGGAGTTAAGAGGAAAGGTCACGTAGTTAGTCTCTCAATCTCCTCTCTGCAGGCCTCTGTCTTACAGTGGGTGTGGAGAGTGAGTGGCGAGTGGCGTAGATTAGTCACTGATCAAACAAGCGGAGCGCCTGAAGGAAATGGGATAGACACAGCTACATGTCGGAAAATGACTAAAGAAGGAGAAGGAAGGGAGTTGGGGTTCGATCCACGTGGAGCAGACAGTTGATTCAATATTTCATGTTGACTGCGTAAACCAACAAGGCATTCCTCTAATGTGAGCGAAGTTTTGTAGATTTGAGTCAATATTGTATTTATACAAAGACTGCTAAAAGGTACCCTTTGACATTCTATAAATAGGTCTGCCTGCGCTCCTTTCAAGCCGTAGGAAAAGTTTACCCTCAAGTTGTTCAGTGGGTTGAAGTGCTGGCACATGCACTTTGTATCCACGCTGCAGCTCCATTAATTGAACCTCCAAACTGTCAAAGCATCCCTTTAAGGATATTGACAGTCCTCGGGAGACTCTTGAATAACTCTGAGCTCATTTTGCTTCGTTCCACCAGGTGCTAACATCCTGAGGGACTCCTCGGGGAACGTGAAGCTGGGAGACTTTGGAGCCAGCAAACGTATCCAGACCATCTGCATGTCTGGTACAGGAATCAAGTCTGTCACTGGCACCCCCTACTGGATGAGCCCCGAAGTCATCAACGGGGAGGGCTATGGCCGCAAAGCTGATGTATGGTAAGGAACAAGATCAGATGGAGCTGTAATGAGGCCCAGCGGGGATATTAGACTGCTGCAGTACAAAAAAAATATTTATTACAAGCACAAAAATACACTGTCGCAGTAAAGGCTGTAAAGTTACCTCAGTAAATGGGTGGTAGTGCAATAAAGTGAGTGGAAACAGTTGTGTTGGTGGCATGTACCGTATGTCAACATGTTAAATAAGACCAGATACCACGAATGATGAATGCCATCTTAAATCTGGATTACAAAACAGAAACAGGGGTGAATTAATCATAATAAACACCTGTAAAACATGTAATCAAATGCAGTAAATATCATATTGGGGAATATTATAGTGAGATTAGATTGTCTGAAGATATTACCACCTACTGTTGTGCATCTGGGGCAGTCATAGATGAAGTACCTGAAGCCACACTAGAGTAAAAGTACAGATTTCATGCCAGAAAATGACCTTAGTAGAAGTAAAAGTCACCTTTTGGAATATTACTTTAGTAAAATTCTTTAAGTATCTGGTATTACTGCACTTAAATATCAAAAGTAATTGTATTATATTAAATTAAAGTAATTGTTGAAAGTAAAAGTACAAGAACTTCTGTTCATTCATCGCACTTCAAGAAAAACAAGTTCCTCACAGCTTTAAGGATCTAAAGGAAACCTTTGACCTCCAGGGCTGACACGCTGCAGGGGAGCAGTCACCGCACAGTTACCTGTCACAAATCTTCACCTCCTCGAATCATTACTCACCATCTCTGCTGTGGGACTTTCTGGCAAAGTACAAAACAAACACACCAAGTAGCTCCCGTTTAGAAGGAAATGCAGAGTGACATTTCAAGCCACACGGCTCCTCCTCAGACTTCTGATACATGACAGAAAGTCGCCATCTTAAATACCCATAGTGCGGCCACGTGACATGTGACATGCCACACCTCTAGCCCATACTCGTAATAATATATATATTATTACGAGTATATATATATATATATATATATGTACTTGTGTACCCTGACGTTGTACCAAAACTACTTTTGAACAGTATATAAGGGGATGTATGCATTTTATATCCCACATATATACACACATCTGGATGACAGTAACTGAATGTCTTTGAGCTGTGGACAAAACAAGACATTTGAGGACGTCATTGTAGGGTTTGGGGAAACACTTTACTGATCGAACAACCGATTGGTTAATCGTGAAAATAATCATTAGTTGCCTCCCTTAATCAAATAAATGCTGTTGTTGTTGTTTGTACAATAAGTCTGATCTGATATTTGATGCCAGTGTGATTAAACTAAATGTTCTCTTTGTCCTCAGGAGTGTCGCCTGCACTGTTGTGGAAATGTTGACCCAGAAACCTCCGTGGGCCGAGTACGAGGCCATGGCAGCCATTTTTAAGATCGCCACCCAGCCTACGAAGCCCATGCTTCCCGAGGGCGTGTCCGACGCGTGCAGGGACTTCCTGCGGCAGGTGTTCGTGGAGGAGAAGTGGCGGCCCACCGCAGACGGTCTGCTCAGCCACCCGTTCGTCCAGGGCAGCTTCTGAGGCCTGCTGACCCCCCTCCCCTCCCCTTGCCTGCGAGGCCTCCGCGGTCCCGGCGCCTTCCCTCCTCTCCGGCCCGCCCCGTCCCCAGGGGCCCCCCCCTCTCTCTCAGTCACCAGGCTCCAGGGCTCAGCATCACTCCAACTTCCTGCCCTGTCATCTCTCACCAGTGTCTGCCTTGTCAGGAACCCTGCATCTCTCACCAACTAGCTCAACCCGGATCGCTCGCCGAGAGGCCAGGTTGGCTGCTGTCAGACCTCCAGAGTCCTCCGAGGCGTCGCAGCGTGTTGCCCCAGGAGGGGACTGGCGAGAAAGCACTTAGCAGTCTCACACGCTACAGACTGCTGTCCTTTAACAAGAGCAGGACAAGGGGCCAAAGTTAGAGAGCGGTGACGTCTCAAGCTCTCTGGGTCTTTACACTCATTTACTGCCGCAGAACAGCGTCTAGGTCGGGCCAGACGCTACATAACCGCGACTGACTGGTGACATTGATCACATCTGATAGTACTGTAAGTTACTCATCAGCCTAAGTTAGCTGTGTGAAGTCAAGATGGTAAAATATTTTTATACGGCATACAATAACACATACAAAGTCATCTTAGCCGATGAGTTTTCTATTGCCACCTACAAAATGTAAATGTATTTTTGTCAACGCCTTACAATAAGACTTTGTAAGTAAGAATGTCTTTTTTTTAAACATCTTAGAGGGGTTGCATCACCCCGCTTTCACGGCGCTCGGAGCCCCATTTAGAAGGATTGTCAACATTGCACTTTTGATATCATGCATCGAAACATTTCCAACATGCAAGATAATCAACTGAGGAGATATTTTTCTATTTGAAGCATTTTTTATATCATTTCTTAAGGAGAATCGTGTGGTGTAAGGCAGAAGAAACAAGAACCAAACTTTTGCATCAGTGTGCAATGTCTATTAAGCAATACCAACACTACTGTTGGAGTCCATTCCAGCTTCCCATGCAGTGAGCCTTGAGTCCATCGAATAGAGCGGCCAAAGAGAAGTTGCGGAGACAGAGACATGAGGCTAAGTTGATGCGCAGTGTTAGTCGTGTTGGATTGTTACGTCACCTCAGAGCCCTATAGCCTTTTCTATGTTACGGCAGCTTCGTGCACAGTAGACTGCACAGACCAAAACAGATGCATTAACGTCACATTGTGTTAGTATGACATTAAAGTAAGCGTCTCTTTTTTTTGTTGTTGTTGTAACTTCAGTATGAATCCAGTCACCCCATGCCTTTACTTTGCTTTCCACACTATATGAATGGGTCACGTAATGACCGCCTGACAGCACACCTCGCTCTGTGTGATGTCACGTGAGATATTCTCGCCAAAAAAAGGGTCACGTTGGAAATACGGAGCTGAATGCTGTACTCTTCAAAATGGAGACGAGATGAAACTTAAACCGGGGAGATGATGTTGGAGGTGAAGTGGCTAGCTGTAACACAGTGGCACTTAAGGAATGATCGAGTCTTTTTTTATGACCCTTGTCAGTGCCTTATCTGAATCTGCTTGTAAACACAAACGTTCACTGCCAAAGCGGAAAGCTTCTTAATAAAGTGAGCAGCTGTTCAGTAGAGAGCACACGCAGGATTTGCTGAAGTTCTTTTATATGGAAAAAAAAAGATTATACTGTAAATACATATTGTTCTGCACTTTTGTATGAAATTTCTTTACATTATATACAAATCTATTTGATGAAATAGCTACATTATACAGTAGATTGTACTGTGATTTAGACAGGAGTATGTATGATCGTCTCTCTGAGAGCTGGTAGGCAGTATGAAAAGGCTGGGAGGCTTTTGATTGGGACAGAGTTTGTTTTGTCTTAATGACAAAGCCTTGAAACATGAAATGTATCAAGTCATTGATCTTTTGTACATTTAACTTAATAAATCCAAGGTCTAAGACTATTTCCTTGTGTCGTGTCATTGTGTTGTTTTGCAGTCACATTGCCTGAGACTGTTATAAAAAACAATAAGTTGTATCCACTCTAATATTTTGTTTTTCTACAAAGCGAATATCTACTTTTACACCAAACTCTCTGATTTCTGTGCTATTATAATAACAAATCCAGTAAGGCATTCAATTTAAAATAAGGTGTTGAGTTAGTATATTGATTTCCTTCTTACAAGATAAAAGTTTTTCTTCCATTTTAGCTCCTAATTTTAAATTGTGTTGTCTTTTAGTCGTGGTTACAGCTGAGGGGGGCAAAGACAGATTAAATACAACACATGCTGTAAAATTTAGATTTACTTTATTATAATTTATCTTGTGTACTTCAGCTTCTGTCTTTTTGTTTAAATTTCATTCGTCCAACTTTTGAACAAAATAAGTAGATTTGTGGAAGTGATTTAGTACATACTCTTTATACTATACTGTATGCTACTTCTGTGTATGTATGTATATGTATTTATATATACTTAAATGCACACAGTTGCATCAGAATTAATATATCATGGAAAAGTTAATTTTTTTCCTTAATGTAATTAAAAAATGAAACTTTAATATATTCTATATAAATTATACATAAAGTGAAACATTTCAACCTTTTTTTGTTTTAATTTAATTTATTTTATTCAATGTATTTACAATAAAATTTATATTTAATTTCCAATTTATTTCTGTTTAATTTCTATTTATGCACTTATTTCAACTTATTTTATTTGATCTCTATTTTAATACCACTGTGTTGTTGTTGATGAGTGGTTGTTGTTTTTTGTCTTTTATGAGCTAATGGACAGCTGAATTTCCCAACTGGGAAAATTCTTTTTAATCTATTCTAATTTTGATGATTACGGCTTACAGCTCATGAAAATCAAAAATCCAGTATGTCAAAATATTAGAATATTACATAAGAACAATCAAAAAAAGGATTTATAACACAGAAACGTCAACATTCTGAAAACTATAATATTTGGTTGGGGCTCCTACTGCATCAGTACAGCGTGACATGGAGGCCATCAGCCTGTGGCACTGCTGAGGTGTTACGGAAGCCCAGGTTGCTTTGATCGCTCATCTGCAATGTTGGGTGTGGTGTCTCTCATCTTCCTTTTGACAGTATGCCATGAACTCTCTGCGGGGTTCAGGTCAGTTGCCAAATCCTGCTGAAAAAGGAAATCAGCATCCCCATAAAGCTTGTTAACAGACAGAAGCATGAAGTGGTCTAAAATGTTTTGACGGCCACTTTGGACTTGATAAAACACAGTGGACCATCACCAGCAGATGACGTGGCACCCCAGATCATCACTGGGCCTCAAGCAACTTGGATTATGTGCCTCTTCATTCTTTGTCCAGACTCTAGGACCTTGGTTTCTAAATTAAATGCACATTTTACTTACATCTGAAAAGAGGACTCTGGACCACTGAGACCACAGTGTACAGATAGCCCTTTCAGTCATGACTTTCTGTGGGTTACCCTCCTTGTGAAGGGTGTCAGGAGTCTTCTGAATAGGTTAGCTGATTAGAGCTGTTCTCAGGTCTGCAAGAGTCCAGAGTATACACAATTTTCTGTGGGGTGGATGCTGAACAACTTTTTGTTTTTCTTTCACAACTTTGATAATTTCTGATCCATTCGTCAATTTATTAATAAATGTTTGTACGTCAAAATGTCCTAAGATTTAGTTTAACTATATCCTCTCTATATATTTAAGGAATAGTATCCTTATAATTAATTCTAATATTTTTTCTTTGTATATGAGTTTATCGGTTTTGTTTTTGGATAAGTATCTTTGTCCTTTTACTTTAAAAAATAATATTTCAAAAAACAAATCTTTGCAAAAAAGGGAGCAATCAGAAAGCACTCAAATGTTGCATTACTTCAATAAATTCAAATAGTTAAATTACTTATACATTTTTATCAGGTTAGCTAGTAATCTGTAACCTATTACTTTTCAAACTAATCCTCCCAACACTGATACACACAGCTACTACCTCATTATATTTTGTTTGAGTGATCTAAATCTGCAAAGTAAAGATGCAAAATAAATAAAGTGGAATAAAAAGAATGTTAATGATTAAAAGCGCCTCATCAAGAGTCGCTGTGTTGGTGTAAACTGTGTATATAAGCTTTGACTTGAGGCGACGCAGCTGTTGTACAACCAGCTTATAAAACCTGATGTTTTGTAACGTCGTGTCTGAAAACGTGACTGCAGGAGCAGCAGCAGAGAGGACCGACACACACCGAGACACGCTGCTCTCTGAGTCTGTTTGTGTCTCTGATAAATATTTGTGAATCATTGCTGTCATATTGAAAACAATAAGTATGTCGACCTCCCGTACGGTCATATGTTTACTGAGGAACGACCTGCGTCTGCACGATAACGAGGTAAGAGTATGAAGCTGTTACGAGTCTAAAGTTGAATGAAATTCATCTTTATTTAACTTCAGAGCTCAAATTTAACCTAAAATTACACGTGCCTTTTATAAGTCGTGTGCCTTATGTGTAATATTTTTTTTTTTAGCATCATTACGAGCACATTTTAAGTGTTTTCTGAAGCTAGTTTGCTACTAGCATCAAGCTACTTTTGTTACGTAGGCAGTAACAACAGTGGCACTTCCGGTTTGTGCGCCTTGAGAATAAAAGCGTCTTCTTCAAATTAAATGAGCAGAAAACTTAAACTGGTCCAAAAAACTGCATATTATTTTTTCAAAATAGTATTTCAGACCCGCCTTTCACTCCCACCTTGTAATGTGTGTCTAGCTTATGTAAGAAAAAACAGCAGACCCACAGTCAGCCATAGTAGTGAATGGTAACGTCAACTTCCGGTTTGACTTTTTTTTTTTTTTTTAATAAAAGACGTTATATTTCCAAATATATCAAAGGAAAGTGCGTTTGCTTTCTTTCAATGTGCCTGAAAGTTCAAATAAAATTTCAAATTATGTCTATTAATGCTTTAGCTGTATACCACAGCAGCGCTCTTACAGCAGCCATATTTGTAGTACAGTTTTCTCATTGTATTAGGGCTGCAACTAATAATTGTTTTCATTGTCGACTAATCTGTCGATTATTTCTTCGATTAGTCGACTAGTCATTTTATCGAAAAATGTGTTAAAATGGTGAAAAACGTCGGTTTGTCTCTCCCAAACCCCAAAATTATGTTATCTAATGTCTTGTTTTGTACTCACGCCAAAGGGTATGTTTTAGTTCACCATCATGGGAGAGTGTGTAAAGCTGCCAATATTTGAACGTAAGAAGCTGCAATAAGAGTATTTTGGGGTACTTTTATAGCACTTTTATATGAAAAATGACTCAAACCGATTAGTCGACTACTAAAATAGTCAGCGATTATTTTAATAGTCAATTAGTCGTCGATTAGTCGACTAATCATTGCAGCCCTACATTGTATAAGTATATTCTGTAATCATGTCATGATAAATGTTCCTAAAAGACGATTATATAACCCATATTTTGTTTTCGTCACATGCAGCTTTTCCACTGGGCTCAAAGAAATGCAGAGCACATCGTCCCACTGTACTGCTTCGACCCCAGACATTATGTGGGAACGTACAACTACAACCTACCAAAGACTGGGCCTTTCCGTCTGCGCTTCTTACTGGAGAGTATCAGGGACCTCAGAAACACATTGCTCAAGAAGGGCAGGTAACTAAACCGCTGTCTGCTGACAAGTCTTCCTCTGTGTGACCTCAATTTATGTCCTCCACTGCTTCATTTATAACACTGACTTTCTCCACTGAATTAGAGTGTGTGCTGTTACACTCGTACAGACCTTGTCCTCAGCTTTCTAGGAATAATAGATACAGATGTAACAGACTCAGGAAACACCTGAGTTTATAGAGGGTTATGTTTATGCTAACATGGGTGCTGCACACGCTGTTTCCAACTGTTATACAGGTCAGCGTGGGGGAAGTTACTACCTTTTTACCCAGGATGCAGCTTGCCTGGCATGCTATTGACTGGGACCTATTTTGTGTGTGTGCGCTTGTTTTTATGTGTGACAGTAACCTCGTGGTGAGACAGGGTAAGCCAGAGGAGGTGGTTGCTGACCTCATCAAGCAGCTGGGCTCTGTCAGCAGCGTGGCTTTCCATGAAGAGGTAGTTTTAAACAGTCTTTCTCTTGTTGTATGTATCATGATTTTCATGCATTGTCTGTTGATTTTGACAGTCTTTCCTTCATGTATTTGTGCTCCAGGTAACTTCAGAAGAACTGAATGTGGAAAAGCGAGTGAGGGATGTTTGTGCACAGATGAAGGTCAAAGTTCACACCTGCTGGGGGTCTACGCTGTACCACAGAGATGATATTCCATTTCACCACATATCCAGGTGAGAGAGAGAGAGTGTGGCTTGTTTGGGACAAAGCATCCAAGTTTGGCTTGTTTTTGATTCTGGCAACTTTATAAGCGATGTAAATTAAAGGTCCAGTGTGAAGGATTTAGGGGGTTATATTGACAGAAATAGAATATAATATAATAAGTATGTTTTCTTTAAGCGGCACAGTGGTGCAGTGGTTAGCATTGTCACCTCACAGTAAGAGGGTTTCTCCTGCATGTTCTCCTCGTGTCAGCGTGGATTTTCTCCGAGTTCTGCGTTTTCCTCTCACAGTCCAAAGACATGCAGGTTAATTGGTGACTCTAAATTGTCCATAGGTGTGAATGTGAGTGTGAATGGTTGTCTGTCTCTATGTGTCAGCCCTGTGATAGTCTGGTGACCTGTCCAGGGTGTACCCCGCCTCTCGCCCAGTGTCAGCTGGGATAGGCTCCAGCCCCCCTGCGACCCCCAACAGGATAAGTGGTTATAGAAAAAGAATGAATGAATTTTTTCTTTAGTGTATAATCATCTGAAAGTAAGAATTGTTGTGTTTTCGTGATCTTAGAATGAGCTGTTTATATTTATATAGTGAGCAGATCCTCAAAACGGCTTTATTCTGTGTTTTTACTAGTTTAAAAAACAGGTCTGTTTGTCTTTGAGAGAAAGAGTTGCGTCCCAGTTGAAATGATACAAGTCTAGACTGATGGTCTAATGCAGTTTATTCTGTTCTCAATTAACTCCATGGACGTTCGTAAGAGCTGAACAAAAATTAAACAAAATGAAGACAAAACAATGCATTAAGCAATTATACCAAAAACTCAAAACTATTAGACTATTAGACACAAATAAATGCAGTTTATACTTTGTCGCCATCTTGACTGGTGCTAAATACAGTTAAACTCTCCCCATTCTTCCTTATTGCTTCTTTATTTTCTTGGTTTTTATCCACGACTCGATCTTTAACCTCCATGTCTACTGTCTCTTCAAAATAAAAGTACTTCTATGTTCACAGGAAATAACAAAATGGAGGCAACATGAATACATTACAGATGCAAATTTAACATACTGAACATTGGGGTCATTTACAGAAAGAGGCCCCTGCGGAAAATATGGCTCCCAGTACAAACCTCCTTACAAAGAACACTGAAGGAATTCTAACTGGGAGAATTTTCAGCTGGTTGCACTCTGCAGTCCTCACCACTAGATGCCACTTAACCCCCCTAAATCTTACAGACTGGACCTTTAAGAAAGGTAAACTTATGAGAATATCTTGTAACATTTCCTCTTGGTCTGTTAGGCTGCCTGATGTGTACACTCAGTTCAGGAAGGCAGTGGAGACCCAGAGCAGGGTGAGGCCTCTGTTCCCAACCCCTGAGCAGCTGAAGCCTCTCCCCGCAGGGCTGGAGGAAGGAGCCATTCCTACAGCCGAGGACCTGCAACAGACAGGTGAATGATCCTAATGTTTTATCTGCTCAATCTGAATGGTTTTATGCTCCCTTAGTGTCTTTGTGTTCTGTGTGTTTGCTGAAATGTCTTTCAGTATCACCGAGACAAATTCCTGTACATTTATTTTATGCGCTTATTAAATTGACTTTTGTGTAAATGTCTTAACATGCTGCTGGCAATAAGGAAGCACAAATTGCTCATTTTATGCGGCGCCTCTATTAAGGAAATCCACACTGCTGCTACTTTCAGAATTCAATAGGCATACTGCTGAGCCCAGATTTACTGCCAGCAGCAGCAGCAGCAGACTGGCTCAATTTCCATGTATATGATTAAGCTTTTACGATTCTTTGTGTCTTAATGCACATCGGGGAGTGTTTAACATATATGAGATCAGTCGGATGCTGCAATGCTTCTCTTGTTTTATTTTTCTAGAGCCCGCGGCTGATCCTCGCTCAGCCTTCCCCTGCAGTGGTGGTGAGAGTCAAGCTCTTGCCAGACTCAAACATTATTTCTGGGACACTGTGAGTACAACTTCCATCACAAACAGGCACTATTAGCTGCTTATAAAATGGTAAAGGAAACTCGTGGTGATGGATTATCTTCTAGGTGTAATAAATATATGTTGTCTGTTTGCAGAACGCAGTTGCAACTTACAAGGAGACTCGTAACGGCCTGATTGGTGCGGATTATTCCACTAAATTTGCACCTTGGTGAGTGTTGCTGTATCATTTCCTCCACTGCTGAATGCTTACTAGAGTTTGATGTTCCACTCCTATAAATACATCACTAATGGTGCTCCTCTGGCATTTTGCAGGCTGGCAATGGGTTGCATTTCACCCAGGTATATTTATCATCAGATCCAGCAGTATGAGAGGGAGCGGACAGCCAATCAGAGCACGTACTGGTGAGTCTGGACTGGAATGCTTAGATAAGTAGGGTACAAAACAATAGGAATAACATCTATTCTGTCATGGGCAACTATTAAGTCACAAATAACACAAATGTGTCTGTGTTTCAGGGTCATTTTTGAACTTTTGTGGAGGGATTACTTCAGGTTTGTAGGTGTCAAGTATGGAGACAGACTGTTTCAGATTGAAGGTAAAATACGCTCAAGTCTTCAACTAATTTTTTACATAATATTTATGAACGTAAAGCTCATGGTTATTTAATCTCAGGACTTCAAGACAAATCTATTCCATGGAAAAAGGACATGAAGCTTTTCAATGCGTGGAAAGGTTTGCTCCATTTTCTCCTTGTTGTTCACCAAATATTCTTCCATAAAAGTCAATTCAAAAGGTGCGCTGAAAGTGTATATGCAGTGTGTGTGTCAGCAGGTGCAAATATGCATATAAATATATCATTTGTAATCACAGAGGGACGAACAGGAGTGCCCTTCGTGGATGCCAACATGAGAGAGCTGGCTCTAACGGGCTTCATGTCCAACAGGGGGCGGCAAAATGTTGCTAGCTTCCTCACTAAGGACCTGGGCCTGGACTGGAGGATGGGAGCTGAGTGGTTTGAATCTCTTCTGGTAAGGACGTTTCAACTTTTGAAAAGTGAAATGGTATATTAAGGGCATTATTAATCAAGCAGTAAATAATTTCAGAATTGAGATGGTGTGGAATATTTAGCTTTTATGTACTTCAGTCTTTTTCTTTTCATCCAAAAATGATCATCCTCACATGCGCCTCACCCTCATCATTTTAAATTTATTTCTTTTAAAGATTGACCATGATGTCTGCAGCAACTATGGCAACTGGCTGTACAGCGCTGGCATAGGAAATGACCCCAGAGAGAACAGGAAGTTCAACATGATCAAGCAAGGCCTCGACTACGACAACAATGTACGTTTGGGAAAATGCATGAACTGTTAGTTTCATTTCCCTTTGACTTTTATCTTGAGATCGCCATTGTTTGCACTACAACACAAAATGTCTGAGTCACACTTTGTGTTTGACGTTATTGATGTTACATGGAGATGATGAAAGCAGTACATCTGTGAAGAAAGCTGCGATTGGGAAGTATCAGTCACTGATTGACTTATCTCTGGGTTACCTAACCATGCGTCTGCTTTAGGGTGACTATGTGCGGCGGTGGGTTCCTGAGCTGCAGGGGATCAGGGGAGCTGACGTGCACACGCCGTGGACCCTCAGCACTGCTTCGCTGTCACATGCTGAAGTGTCTCTTGGTGAGACCTACCCCACCCCCATCGTCATGGCGCCTGAATGGAGCAGACACATGAACAAGAAACCGGTGGGTGTTGGAGAAAAGGGAAGTGGATAGTATGATTTAGTGCTGATGCTGTGATAGCGCTTTTTTAATCCCTTATGACTGCAAACAAAACTGGCGGGATGCAAGAGCATTTACTCAAGCACTGTACTTTCTGTATTTACAAAATTTATGGCACGTAGGTATTTTACTTTGTGAATCAGCTCCACTACAGTTAAGAGGAATGTGATGCACTTCTTCCTCCTCTACATTTATCTGACAGATAAAATGGCCAGTTAATTTTCAGCTATGAACAACTTATGATAGAACTGCAAAATACAATGTTCTGTTAAATATTAAACCACTGCTTCCCAAACCATTTTTTGTCAGCTACCCCCTGCAAAAAGCATTGACATGGCAGTTCCACCAAAGAGAGATTTCCTCTTTAAACTTCTCAAATGGTTTAATTTAAATAGGTGTTGATTGTCTAAAGAGGTCATGACCTCTCAGATTTATCTTTTGACCTTTTTGAGGGATCCCTAAAATGATAAATATGTCATTGATGCATTGGTATTGACAGTCTAACAATATTTTATATATACCTTAGCCGTTTTTTCTGCAGAACAGGTCCTTTAACATTTGATGCTTAAAGTATATTTTGCAGATAATACTTCTTTAATTTTAACAAGGTATGAATTTGAATGCAGGAATTTTACTTGTAATAGACATTTTTAGTGAGGTATCGGTACGTTTGCATAAGTAAAGGATTTGAATACTTACTGTACCACTGGCAAATTAGAGCACTAAAAGCTGGAGTCAGCAGTTTTATTTTGGCATCGTTGGGCAAAATTCCTCTAATAAACTTTGAGCATAGTGTAATTCAAGTTGTCTGGAGAACACTTGCTTTGTTTTCGGGCTTTAGAAAATCTATCTCGTGATGGGAGACTTTTCTTCAGATGGTCAAAGCCTGATTCAGTGGAGGAGAATCCTGCAGAGAAAGTTGCTGTTCCAACATTGGCAACAACTGCAAAGCAACCTGACAAAAGAAAGACGGACTTATGGTAAAGAGAGTCTGACAATACACAGACCAAATCGTGTCAGTATCAGCAAAGCGTTTCAGACATGGAGAGAAAATGTTGCTAATAGATTAGCCTTCTGCAGCTTCAAATTTTCATCCATGTAGCTAATGTTAGCCAGAGCCTCAAATCACAGCGTGTCCTCTGCCTCAGTCCCTGCTGCTACAGACCAGCTTGCCAGGCGGAGAGCGGGTAGTAACTCCTGAGATGGACCCCCAGTCAGCAACTTGAACTCAGCTAGCGCTGGGCAAACTGGCTGCTTCGACTTTACTGCTCTGTTGCTGCCCTTACAGAGGTTGACCATGAAGAGTTAGACTCGGTGCTGCTGCTGGCCACTGGCTCGCTGCGACTACTGATTTCAAGCCAGTACAGCCGCCATCCAGAGCTCCGTCCCTGGAGCTGCTGCCCGCCCCCCTCCTGCCTCATTTGTGGTCTGATAAACAGAGAGGGAGCTCTACAATTAAATAATATAAGTTAATGTACGGGAAAGACAGGTGGGAGGGGCTTAGGACAGAGAGGGCAGAGCTGCAGGTGGAGGGTAGGGATGCACCACTATGGATTTTTTCAACTGATACCGATAATGTCGTACTTCTAATGGCTGATAATCTATAGCGTCTTTTACACAGGAATTGTGCAAATTTGCAGGAAAGCCCAATCCCTCTTCTTTCAGCATTGGCAGTATAAAAACAAAATCGGGGAGGGCGGCAAATTGCCGCCTGCCTTCTTGTGTTTATACAGAATGCGCCTTTTTCGGGGCAATGGGGGGCGTGAGCTAACAGAATGTGCAGCTAAGCGTGTGACGTAAACAGTGACGTACCAAGGAAAGCCGCGGCTGGTCAGTCCTTCGGCGATTCTCTCGTACATCAGCCCGTCCTTCACGTTCCCGTCATCCGACGGTTAATAGCCTCCTCATTAGTGAGGGCAAGGAGGGCGCGCAATTCTTTATCTCCCCAGTTGCTCATCTTCTGGTTTGCGTCTCCTTAGTGCTGCTAGATACTCATTCCTGCTATCAGCTGTTTCCTGGTTTGAAGTCCACGCCAGTGAGTTGAACATGCGACGTCATCAACAGCCCCTCCCACAAGTCATCAACAGCCCCTCCCGAGGCGGAAGGCCGCCGTGCTGTGTTTATACTAAAACCGTTCTGCCGATATGACTACCCTACGAGGCGGAAAATTGGGCGCCTCAGATCAACTCGCCAATCCGGCTCTGTGTGTGTAAACGCTCGCAGCTGGCCGGAAAATCGGCCGAACATTCGTGGAAAATCTGGCAGTGTAAAAGGGGCTAATGTGATAACTGATCATTTAGAATGTTTGTATTTTAAAAATAAGTGTATAACCTCACACATTAACACTCAGTGACACACACGCAGCCAGAGAGGTAACGATGCAAATAATCGCTAACTGTAGCATCACATGTCTATCGGTTATTAAGAAGTTTAACAACACAGTCAAGCCTTTGAAAAGCTCGGTGTTGGATGTTAGCCGCTGCTGCTAATTAGCTCGTGCTAACACTCTGGAGACTGTCCTTCAGTGTTGCGTCTAACCCATGTCTGGCAGTCGGGGATCAGACCCTCGGCACAATCCTGTTGTTTTCCTCTAGAAACTGTGAAAGATATCCACACCGTGACATGTTTTTGCCCTCTAAACAGCAAGCTGCAGTTGTTGTTGTTCTTCTTCTGTGTTTATTGGTGGATAACACACCCGACAACCACTGTGTCGGGTGTGTTGATGCTGCCCTAGTAAATCAATGAAAGCAGTCACATCATCAGCTGATAATTTAGCGGCTCGATGTATATCGTGCATCCCTAGTGGACGGTGTGTTTTTAAATTCTGTTGCTCATATTTTTACCCTTTACAAAAACTGCCTACCCCAGCTTTATTATTTTTATTTTACTGTATATGTAAAAGGTTGCCTCACTGTCTTATTTTGCACCATCACAGTAAACGTTTGATTCCTTTTCATTTCCAGAGTGGCACAGGACCTTCACCAAGAGGAAAGAAGGGCCCATCTCACACTCCCAAACAGCACCGGGACAGAGGCATCGATTTCTATTTCTCCAGAAGCAAAAACCTGTGATGGCCTCAAAGCAAACACTAAACACGAGCGCAGAGGCTCAGAGGATGGAAGCTCCAGTGATGCAAACTCAGACTGTTGCTGTAAAATCTGTGCTGTGCACTGTCGTGCTGATTGAAGGAAGTCGACGGATGTAGAATTGAGGAAATGGATGTTCCTACTTTTGCTTGAATACTTGAAATAGTCTACGTGTGTGCCATCAGTTCTCGAAAAATATCCACCTTGTACAGCACCTTTTATGGGCTTGTTTCCTGTTCGACTGCAGCGACTGTGAAAGCCACACTGTGGTTTTTAGTTTTAATGCTGCTGAAGTGTCTGTGCAGATACACAGTTTTGTCTTTTGTACATTTTCATAGGTTGCCTTTGTGTTGCAGTTAAATAAAGTTTTTAAATTGAGTTTTTGTTGTGTGATTTTTGTCATGCAATGCATTAAATTAAAAGACTTAATCTTGACATATTGATTTCAGTTCTTATCAAACAGCACCAAAGGAAAGAGGGAGGAGCTGAGCTTGTCAGAGCAGTTATTATTAATCTAGATATAAAAGGGGAACAGAAAACCTTTAACACCCATGTCTCTTTTTCCGCCAACATTTTCCTGTGATGCCCACTGCTGCAATACAGTCTCGCATAAAAAAAACTTTCATTTCTGGTCAGCAAACTGTTACTGACAGTAAAATAGTTCCTGTAGTTTAGTGGCAGTGCACTAATGCATCTGGAGGTAAACAGTAAGAACAGCCCTCCTCCGCCGTGTGACGCAGCCCGCAGGACTTTGCATCACTTCCTTGTTCTCATTATCAGGTGGGGTATGAGACAACACTTGAAAATCACGCAGGCTCTCGCTGCAATGTTTTTATACTTCTAACCGACTGTCGTCTCCTGTCCGGAAACTTTCCGACATGGCGTGTGTGGACTCAGAAGTGGACTTGTGGACGGTCCCTCTCATCGCCCTGAATGTGAACGTGAGGAAACAGCTGGGACTGTACCTTAACCCCAGGAGCACCGTGGCCCCGGACTGGATGGCCGTCGCGGAGGCCATGGGCTTCACTTACCTGGAGATAAAGAACTATGAAGCGTGTAGAAACCCCACCAAGGCAGTGCTGGAGGAGTGGCAGGCCCGCTGCTCGGACGCCACGGTGGGGAAGCTGCTGTCGATACTGTCAGACGAGGTGGAGAGGAAAGACGTGGTGGAGGACCTCCGTCCTCTGATAGGTGCGTGTGTGTCATCTGGGATGTGTTTTTAAATGCTTGTCTCCTGGTTCAAGTGCACAGTGTGACATTATTTGCAGCTTGTGTGTGTTTTTATCGCCTGTCCAGCCCCTGTGAACTTCAGGAGGTGATTCACATGCCTGAATTCACTTGTTGCAAAAAGTAAAATACTCATGGAGTTTACAGTGTGAAGAAATACATGCTCAAACATAATCACTGTTTATGCAACAGGCTTAAAAGCTAAATTTGTACTCAGAGTACTTTTCCAGATGATTCAGTCCACTTCCTGTCACATCTCCCTCCACTTACTGTATGCTAACTTATGTTTTGTGCCCTGTGTGTGTGTGTGTGTTGTCTGCACACTTATTCATACCAGATGAGGATGTCAGGAAGTATCTTCAGAACCAGAGGAAGAGGGCAGAGCCCCCACTTCAGGTCCCAGAGGTGGACAGCTGCCTCCCTCGCACCCAAGAGAGGATTGGTATCACCCTGGAGGACGATCCTGAGGGTCAGTAGCTGTATACGTTTTATTTTTGTTTCCATCATCATCATCATCATCATTAAAAAAATCCAATCAAAACCTGCAGCCCAAGTGTTGTCAGCATTATTATGTAATTTCAGTGAGCTCAGTTTTATTTATAAAGCCTAATATCACAAATTACACTTTGCCTCAGAGGGCTTTACAGCATACAACACCCCTCTGTCCTTTGGACCCTCACAGTAGATATGGAAAATGTCCCCCTCCCAAAAAAACCTTTGGAAATGCACAGTCATCTGTACATGACTCAGCACAGTGAAACTAATCATTTGTTGCCACAGTGTTTTCCTTTTAGGAGAATAACAAGAACAGTCAAAACTATTGGCTGTGTAAAGATATAGTGGAGTAATGGCGTCCTGAGCAGATAACAAGGTCACATTACCACTGCGTGCATTAATGTGAGCTACTCTGTTTGTTGTTGAGGTCGACGGTCCAGTGGTGCGTGCATGTTAGTGCATGTTAGTCCCTGTGTGTGTGTGTGTATCGCGATTAACACGCCACTGCTCTGCAGTGCAGTCATATGGTGGCTACCACTGATATCAGGACAGCGTTGTCACGCAAGCAAAGCACCCATGGTTTGCTGTAGTGGGTGTAAGCTCATGTTTCTCTGGTAATTCTCTGGTATCACGTGTAGCTGTCTGGCAGATGAAAATATCAGCATCCAAAATGCCTGGTCATGAATAGCATTTTAAATAGCCTACTACTTTGCAACCTGTAAGATGTGTTGCCAAGACAACTTAAATATAAACTTGTATTATGCAGAACAGATTTTGGGATGTTAATTACAGTGGATGTATTTATCCAGAGTGCATCCCTGACGCTTCCTCTTAGCATGCTTGGTGTGGCTACATGATAGCATCACGGATCAGGTTCTCCAGGAAGACCTTGAACACACCGTGGGTCTCCTTGCTCGTAGAACAGACCATAGAAATGCGTCCCTCCTGCACAGCAACCAAGATGGAGGATAGCGGGATTTGTGATCACTTCCCATTATTATTGCGGTTGTTAACACTGTTGGCGCTGTTAGCACCGTCAGTTGCTTACCACCGGCTCAGCTCCCTCCATGTTGAGAACCGTGTGCAGACAATCAGACTCCACCTCTAACATTGTGAAAAAGTCATTAAAGTAAGATAATGGTGTTATATTAATACTTAAGTAAAGGATCTGAGTAACAAATCACATACAGTGTGTTTCGCTACACTTTGAGCTGCTGTATTTGAATGAACAAGCTAAATGCATGTTATAATTAATTAATGAGCCAAAAGTTGGTGTATATATAGCGCCTGACTTGTTAGAGGGCGAGTGCACAGCTGCTGTCTGTTCAACACCAAGAGAACAGATTATAAGTTTGCATAAATACATATCAGATGAAATAGAAAACTTCAGTGGAAATACTTTTTTAGGTTCCCGACAATCAAAAGCTTTTTCTGCTCTTAAACTTTTTCCATGTTCTCCAGACAACTGTCATGTGGTGGCAAAAATATTATGACTGTGTTACTCTGTAATGCGGTCATATTATTTTAGCATTTGTATTTGCTTTAGTCAGATATGAGATAATGATAGCAGCGTTTTCTGTGGTAAGGCATCGCACAGGAAAAGCTCCATCTCGCCTCCTAATCTGACAAGTTATCTAAAGCTCTGATCGCTCAAGGCTGCTCTGCTGCACCGTTCCTGTGCACAGTCTTGCAGTTTCCTTATCACGCTCATGTTTTGCTTCTGTGGAATATATTTCACTTCTGATGAATGCTATTTTTCCCCCCAAGTTTATTGTGTGTATATTTTGTCCCGGGTCGCATGCCATTATGCAATAGTGGCTTTATAGGGATAAATAATAAATAAAGTTATTGAATTGAATCTAACTGACTCCAGGTGCTCCCGAGCTGTTCGATGCCTTCATCTGCTACTGCCAGAGTGACTTCGAGTTTGTCCACGAGATGATCCGCGAGCTGGAGCAGACAGAGTGCAAGCTGAAGCTGTGTGTGTTCGACAGAGACGTCCTCCCGGGCTCCTGTGTGTGGACCATCACGAGTGAACTCATTGAGAAGAGGTGGGATATCAACACATGTTAATGATGTCCAGGTTTATTCTGTTGATTTGGCCCGTAAGAACAAACAGGGCAGCCCAAGCACAGACACTTCTGCGTGATTCTTTTTTTTTTTTTTTAATTTTAAGTATTTTTATTTTTATTTTTTAGTCATACAAAAAGCAATAAATCACAAATTCATTGTGATAAAAATCATAGTTGAGACACAAAATAAATTCAAAAAATGCTACAGACAATTAAAATAAAATTAAAATAATAAATTATAATAATATAAAATGAAAAAAAAATTAGATAAAAAAATTAAATAATAAATAAATAAATAATTAAACATAATCTTTAATTAAAAATTTAAAGATGAGTAGGAAGCTCTACCAAACATTAATAGAAAAAAAAATAGCTAATTATAATATAGGGTCAGTATTACAAGACTGCAATATTAGAGGTGTCCATATTTTTCTATAAAGGTTGCGTAAAATTTCTGAGCACACCCTCTTCTAGGATAGTAATTTTTTTTCTAAAGTCAGATGGCGTGTAAGCTCTTAAATCCATAATTTAATTGTTGGAGGAATTTTCTCTTTCCATTTAAGCAGTATGAGTCGTCTAGCTAAAAGAGATGCAAAAGCTGTCGTATTTTTCCCCTGACGACTAAGATTGGGGGTTAATTGTGTTTTGTTACAGTCACTGCGATGCAAAAAATAAAAAATTAAAGGAAGTAAAAATAAGAGTATGAAATAGAACTTTGTAAATATGAAGCAATAGAATAAGATAAAATGGAAATAGACATGTACATTAAAATAAAAATAAAAATAGAATATGCATCATGTTACAGTGTTCAACACTAGTGCTCAAGATATAAAAATATTAAAAATAAAATATATTTCGTCGCTGTGCTGAGGCTGTAAGTGGGAAATTTAACTGCAATATATAATCAATAGATTAAACAAGAATAAAATAAAAGTAAACATAAAGAAATATGTACAGTTATGTGCATGATAAAGCTGTAAAATACTGCAGTAGTAGCATGACTTTGTATTCTGGTGCAGCATGGACTCAACAAACTGTATTTAGGCACAGGATGTGAACCTATTAACGATTTCATTTTAAATTTAGATCTAGAAAGCTGACTGAGATCAAGAAATTATGTGTTGGAGTGTGAAAATCTCCCTAATCTGCGGCTCTTACTGTAACTCTAACATGTGACCTTGTGTGCAGGTGTAAGAGGATGGTGGTGGTGGTTTCTGATGAATACCTTGACAGCGACGCCTGCGACTTTCAGACCAAGTTTGCTCTCAGCCTCTGTCCCGGTAAGCTCCATTTTTGTTATGTTAAACAGCTCTATCTTCCCTTTTTCCGACACAATGCCCGTGCATGCACGTAGCTTACCTTTTTTATTCTTTGTGCTGTTTCAGGAGCTCGAAGTAAACGGCTTATTCCAGTGAAGTACAAACCAATGACAAAGCCGTTCCCCAGCATCCTACGCTTCCTCACCATATGCGACTACACCAAGCCTTTGACACAGGGCTGGTTCTGGATACGGCTGGCCAAAGCGCTCTCGCTGCCATAAGCAAAGGACCAGGCAGTTAATGGAGTTTTAAATGTGCCTTTTTAAGGGGATTTTGGACAATGGCCAAACATCACAGGTTGAAGTGGTATTGCTTGTGATCTACATCCTGCTGGCTTCTGACTGCACTCATCATTTACTGTGTGTATACAGTATATATTATAGTGCTACTATGTGTGTTTCTTGATTTTTGAATGTTGTCACTATGAAATCAAGCTGCACAAAGACATCAGCAAAGTTCTCACTGCACACAGCCATTATTATGTTTGGAAAATAACACAAGTTGTGCCTGGCGCTGTTTTGTATTTATGTGAGGTATATTGCGGAGGAGGATGTGTTTGTATTCGGGGCAGCATTTACCAAATGCTCGGTAAAAGTTCTGTGGTGTTTTTCCTGTGCTGGCCACTTCCTCTTATGAGTCAACTTCTACATGAGATTGGAGCTGAAGAGGAAGAGATATTGTGATTATTCCACTTGTTAAATTTTACTGACTGGTGACACCTGCCTTTCTCTCCCACTGTCTCTATCTGTCACCACGGTGTCTTTATGTTTGATTTTGTACTTTTGATGTGGTGTTTTTTAGAGCTGTTTTATAAAGTGAATTAATTCTGCCTTTGATAAATGGTCTGTATTTTATTTCCTCAAAATAAATTTTCACACATTTGTCAAGGGTATTTTCCTTTTATTTAAAAAAAAAAAGCATCTGTACAGCCATGAAAGCTCAGCATGTTCAAGTGTTCTCCAGAGTGTGTCGCGTTTGTACAAGTCCTGCATGTTATGAAATTAACCAACAGAGGTGTCACTAATTGAGTGCTGCAAAGAGGAACTGTAATGGCTCAGGCCACAGTTAAATGAGCATCCTATCACAGAGCAGCATATGTGGCGCTGTCCAATCAGAGAGCAGGATGTTCCTGTAGCAACACGCCCCTTTTGAGATACTTTAATTGTGTTCCCTGAGTGTTGCATGTCAGGCAGCCTCTTAAATACCTAAACGTGCTTCATTTGTGACATTTCTTCTATGAAGGAGGGCTGATTATGCTTTGTGCTGATCTGAGCAAAGAAATATGTTTATATTTTTCATTTTAAAAACTTTATTTACAACAAAGAGGAGGGAACAACAGCATGCCAGGGGTAGTAAAAGTTCATTCACATTAAGTCCTTTGAGAAGTTCAAAGTAAATGTACTTCCTTTAAAATACTGGAAGCCTTTGTGGCTTTTTTGTTCTCGTTTTCATCTCTTAGTCAGGTGCCATACTGTTTGAGTTCAACAGTAAACTAATGAAAGCAAAGTGGAACCAGACCATTTCAATTTTTGGATATGGAAATTACCAAGAATGACCAGAAGCTATAGGTAATATTGCTGTTTTATAGACCACAAAATACAACCTCACATCAAGTATATTAACCTTTACATTATTGCCCATTTTCCTGTCCAAAATAAACTTAAATGATCATAGTGATGAATAAATGAAATATTGTGTCTCTATCTGAATTACAAAAGGCATATATAATCTGTATTTAATGTAAATCTTTCCAAAAATTCTTCAGCTGGGTAAAAATGATGTCAAATTTTAAAAGACATTTTTGTTTAACTCCATTATTAGTACAATATTTGTTTAAAACAGAACAAGCTTTCCTTCACTGTAAATCACCCGCAACAGAAGACCAAAAGGAAGTTTTAAAAATCTCAAGAATTTATGGTGGTGGGAGGGTCATGCATTTTACACCAGCCACTTATGGAGGCTCAAGAGGAAGTGTTTGTAGCTTTAGGGAGGGTGAAAAAAATAATATGACAGTAACATACCATTTTTGTTTAAAATTTCATAGTCAAACCATGAGCAATAAAACAGTGACTTATTTTTGTTTGTAATATTTTTGTTATTTCAGATAAAGGGGGAACGAAAATTGGTATTATATCAATTGTTTTTATATACTAAAATTGTTTTATGGTCAATAGCCAAGCTAAAAGGGTTGGCCTATAATGGTTAGCTCATGTAATTGTTATTTTAGTTATTTAATTTATATTATCTTTCTTTATAATATAAATTTATTTTTGATCATTATTTATAACTTTTGATATAAATGCATTTAAACCAAAAAAAAAAATCAATGTCACAAGTAGGTTTGATTGTATATTTTTAAGTTTATTTTAAGTTTGCTATAACAATTAGCTAATTGCTAAATGATAATTATTTTACTCCTTATTTATTTCAAATTTAATTTATCTATAATATCAATTTATTTTTGATTATTATTTATTATTCTTTACTGATTAAATTTGAATAAAAAAAATACTGTGTTAGAAGAACAAATGCCTGCAAGGCCTGACTCTGGGCATTAAAGGAACAGAACAGGTTTCAACGGCCCGCCATTAAAAGTGTGGCGGAACGACTCGTTTCCTTTCGGCACTGTTTCCCTAATATTATTTCCTGTAGTGCTTGTTTTGCACAGAAAGTAAAATTCAGAGGATTAATTATATGTAAAAGTCTTAATATATAAAGCTAAAGCTTCTGTGTAGCTAACGTTTTAAACCGTCCACCTGCGCCTCTTTACTGAGCACAGTGAGTCCGGAGCACAGTGCGGTCTAACGTCCCACACTCAACATGTCCGCCGGGAAGGTCCACATTAGCTCAGTAGGAATGCGGTAGGCGGGGCTGCTACGCTCGTGTCAAACTTTGGGAATGACAGGAGTGCTGCAGGATTCGCAAAGAAGGGGAAGTGTCGCCCTTGTTGGTCCTGTTTGGATTACTTTGACTTCTTTTTACGCACAGTCTTTGGATTCACCACCTTTCTACAGATAGCACGGCCTCAGCACACTCCTCAGCCATGTCGGAGGACCTGAGCTCCCAACCCTGGTCCATCAACAAAGATGATTATGAGCTACACGAGGTGATTGGTATGTGGTCCTTAGCTTGTTAGCTTAACGTAACGTTATGTGTTCACCGACAGTCTGAGAAATTCTGCGGCTAGCTTCGTAAAAACGGGGCTTATCACGGCTAGCTAATATCTCCCAAGTGTAAAGCGAGCAGGAGGCATCTTCTTTCTCTGGAGCTCGGTTAACTTCATCCTTTTGGCAACTTGGCAATCCTAGCCGGGCGGTGTTGTGAGTCAGTGGAATGTTTCCAGTGAGAGCGGTTACCCCGTCCGCTGGGGCTATGCCGAAGTCGTAAACGAGCGTTATAACGTTAGTCTAGTCAGGCACTGACTATTTGCTGGAAAGACACGCTTTCATAAAGAAGTCGGCTATTTATGTGAACAGCTAGCTTAACAGTTTCTTACATACTCTGCATAGAGGGCGTCGTATCCATTAAATTTTAATAATATTTACTATATCTCATTTACATTTGTCAGTGCTGGTATATTTGACTGAAACCAACCTGCAGGGTAGGTTTCAGGCAGAAGTGACATCACAAATAACACATTTACAACGTTATCTTTTGATTTGGGGAACACACTACATTGCAAATGCTAAAGCAAAGTATCAGCTACGTAATGCCACTGTAGATAAAACAGAAACCATGATAAACTTTTATACTGTCTGTGTGTTCACGCCCATTCCCATTTAAAATACAGTGCTTATTCAAGTACAGAACTTTTTCCAAAACACTCGTGTTGCCAATGCAGAGTCCAGAGATTATACCTCATGGTCCTTCCCGGAGTAGGGTATTGTTTTGGGCAATTTACTGCCTGAATTAATCCAGTTATGCGAGAGCTCTTTGGAGAGGATTAATCAGTATTAAATGGCCTCTACCCTCGTCCCTCACTGAAAATGGGAAAAGTCATTTGATAATTTGCTGAGTAACATCATCAATAATACTTTATTCAAACCAGTCTGCACTGAACCTCCAACCATGTTAGTTTTGTGAGGCTAATGTTAGGTTTTTTTTTTTACAGCACAATGATTGCTTTGTTTGCATGGCCACATTTCCTCCAGTGTGACAGGCGGTATAACACCTTTCCTTTGCAGTGTCAAGCCCTCAGCGAGTCCTGAGGATGGCTTACAGGTTGGCAGGTCTGAGGAATGACAGCTTTACTGTTGAGGCCCTGAAATGTTGCCACTCCATAAAAACCTGACCCTGTCCTACCTTTGGCCGACTTTGTTTAGGAGGAAGAAGGAGAATAAGAAGGAGTTTGTAACACATAAGTAAAGTATTGTCCTCTCAAATCAGCTAGTTTGTGCCTCTGGTTTACTTTACCTAAGTGGTGCTGGCTTCCTCTACAGGGAATCTGTGTGTTTATAGAGGGTCCATTCTGCAGGCCCTTAATTAACCTTTTTGTATATTTTTAAAAGTCTTGGATTTAACTTAAACCCGTTTCTACTTTTTCAGTTTCTTGGAAAGTTTAATCTGGAGCACCCCACAAGATAACGCCCTGCAATTTAGCATACACACAGATAGAGCCCCTGTTGTATAGAAACCAGTTCTGTGGCATATTCCTATGCAGTGTTTGACACAAGTTGTCAGCGTAGGTTTGAAGCTGGTAAGGCTATTTCAAGCTTGGACTGCGGCATGCTCAGGGCAAGGGGTTATGATTATCAATTTAGCCGTGGAAATGAATTGTGCAGCCAGCCTGGCTTCTTCCCCTTGTTTTATAAATTGCTGAAAAACTGATTACCAGTTGTGCTTTAAATCTGAAGCAGTCGCTCTACCTTGTATATCATCTAAATTAGCCAAACCCTGTGTGTGAGGTTGTGTTCCCAGGCTCCTTGTGAACACAAGTCAAACAAGAAAACTCCTCCTGTTTGGCATCTGCTTCTGTTCATATTAAACCTTGCAAACAGTCCTGTGGAGTTTTCTCTCTCTCTGCCCGCTTAGAGCCTTTGCTTGATTGCCATATTGCCAACACAGCTTTTGAGCTTTAGGTCCGAGTTGCTGCAGTTTTCTCTTTCCGGCCTCCTTTTAGATCAGTGATTGGTCTCTTCTAATTTCTTACCATGTTTAGTTCGTGATGAGGAGTCATTGGAGCATAGGCCTTTACAATAAGTGAAGATATTGAAGAGCTGTAGCTGTTCTTATATAGACTAGAGACCACACTGAATCAGAGTCACTTCCTGACATCGTTTTCCTCAGGTTACCACCTAGACATTTGCTGTCATGTTTTCCCAAAACATGTATACCCTCCTAAATCACAGTAGAAAACTGAACTACTTTTAAAACAATCCTAAGATAGACGCTTCAATTGGAAGGATTTGATAGTGTGGTTGATGTTTGGATGGCATATTCTTAAGGTTGCACAACACTTAGGGGTGGGCTGTGTTGGTGTTTTGGAGTGTGTGTTTGGAGAGGAGGGTGGGTAAACACAAATGGAGTATTGAGTGCTTTAAATTACTGCTAATTCCACTACTGTTTGTGTTAGGAAGTTAATATAAATAACTTTTTAATTTAGATCTTTCTCTGATTGTGTCTCTCTGTCATTGCCTGCAGTGGTACTGATGTTTTAACTGCTTATGGCATCACTGATTAAATAAAAAAGTAGGTTTTAATATAATAATTTCTCTCACAGTCAGTCAATATTGTACCACAAATTGTATAACTTTAATTGGAGCAATGAGATGTTCTTGTCTCACCAACACAGTGCAAGAAATCCATATATAAGATGTACTGAAATCTCAAAAGCCTAAAGCCCAAGGCGATATCATCAAATTGCTTGTTTTGTCTGACCAACAGTTCAAAGCCTTAAGATAATCTGTTTTTTTATTACATAAGACAAAGGGAAGCTGAAATCAGAACATAGTTGACATTTTTGCTTCAAAGAATGACCATAACTATAAACTATTGTTTATCAAAATAGTTGCTGATTATTTGTCTCTTGATGCACCCATCATTAGATTGACTGATTAGCTCTGCTTGCAGCATTTAAAACTTCAACAGGTAGCCATTCACAGAGCTAAACTACCAAAACAAGCTCCCAGACCTCAGCCCACCTCTGCTCCCCACTCTAATATAAACTACTGTTGGGGATATACTGTAAGATGCTGCCTCCAGCTCCTCTGCTCAGCTGGAAGGTTGGTGTTCAGAGGATGGCCCTGCATACCCAGCATGCCCAGCAGAGCTATTGTTTTGGTAACTTCCCCAGGGGAAGAGGACTTGTTATTACATGGTTCACACCCACTCATTTCACCGCACTGAGCATTGGATCATACTGGACAGAGCCCGTAGGAAAAAAAAAAAACGGCACAGCTTGCTTTCTCATTCTGGATCAAACTTTGGATCATTCATATTGGCAAATGTGGACTGGAAACTTTCTGCTCCCACTGTTTGTATCCACGGGCAACCATGTTTCCTCCCTGTTGCTTGTCGTGTCCCTATGATGGGTTTAAAAAGCTTCAATATGTTTATGTTCTGGGAAACTTATAACGGTTGCAAGCAGCCCCGAGGATAACATTTATCTAGTTTAATGTCAACTTCAAAGTTGGGCCAGATTAGTTTTTATTGTAGTGCACCCTGGGATATCATGTGTGACATTTCTCATCGTACCTTTGAATAATGTGTGGAATGTCAGCCAGGTATGCAGAGGAAATGTAATAAAAGACGGCTGACGTCAGGCAACAAACTGGCCTGGTGAGGGCAGGAAAGACAAACTGGGAGCTGCTGCCACTCTGCTCGTGACCCGCTCCATTAGGAAGCTAATTCAAGGCCAAGCTAATCTGATAAGATATGATTGTGCTGGATACTATGTACTTTCTTGTGGTTCAAAAAAATGAACTAGAACAGCGAATGATCTGCCTCGACCTTACCTAGTCAGATATTTCCACTTTTTCATGAGGCAAACGTTGGCTCAAAATGTGAGGTATCATTTATTTGGAGGCCACATCTCACGAGTAACAGTTCTTTAATGAAACCTTGAGATTTAAATTGCCTCTTGGTGTTTTAATGGTCTTTGAGCCGCTTTAATGATTTTAATTAAGTGTAATGCTGTTGCTTTGTCTGCATCCTAGGTAAGCTTATTATGCCGTTTACTATTCCTTTGTGTTTTGCTATCTTGATTATGTAATAAACAGACTTTATACAGATGCACCAGAATAGGAGGATTGAAACATTCCATATTCGCATGTCAGCTCCCGTAAGAGCAAACATGTCAGCTTGCGGGTGAATGGCAAGCCCTCACTGGAGTATTTAGGGTTAAACAGTTAAGTCCATTGTGAGGAAAAAACTCTTGCATGTCCCATTCACACATTGCCAGCTTATAGTATAATGCGTATAAGGCTTCTCATGCAAAGCTGGATTTGTTTTGAGGAAACATGCTTACAGAAAACATGGGCTGCTCTCTCAAAGATCATGATTGTTTTGTCAATGTTCCCCCACAGAAGTGAAAGAGAAAAGTTGTCTCACCCTGTCTGCATCTAGAGTTGTAAATATAGAGTGTACATTCAAGCAAAATGTGTGGAAAGACCATAAATCTAAACAGTCACATTTAAACACAAACTGCAGAGTGTAACTTGCGGCTAAATGTATTTTAGGAATCAGAAATATTCTCACAGTGAATTGAGGTCTTGGTATTTGTAAAACTAATAGCCATATCAGTTAAGAAAACTGAGATCTGAGTTCAGCGCTAACTCTTTAATAAATGCTGGGATCGTTTTAAATGTTAAGTACCGGGAACAAAAAGGAATCCTCTGCAGTGCATGTGCTGAAAAAAAAAAAAAGGTTACTGTTTTGGGTTTATTTTGGCTTCTGACACACACAAGAGAAAATAAGAACAGCTGCATACTGCAATTAGTTAGATATTTTTTCCCTAGGGTTTGTGTCTTAAAATGTTAACAACACTGTGAAATATGAAATGGAAATAAGACGCAGAAATAGAAGAAATCAAAAACGGAAACAAACAGAAATCAACAAACCAAAAAGGCGTACATATCTTGGTATCCCTCAGCTATGTCAAAACACCACATTTTCAGCTGGCAGCTGCATCATCTTCATTTGATTTTGCCTAATGTGGTAACTTAATATATAGATTTGATTTAGCCATCCACTTCCAAAACAAGTTAAATCTTGTTGCTAGGCCTCATGAACTAGAGAATATCGTAAATTAAAGTTTTTTATCTGTATTTGTAAAAAGCTGACTGCTGCTCCCTCCGTAATTTGATCATTTTTTACATAATTTACAAAGGAGAAAAAAAGAGACACCTACTGTTTGATATGCAGCCTTAATGTCTGCGCCAAACTGTTTAGCAAAGTAGATGTTGGTCTTACTTTTTTAAAAGCTTTGTGTGGATGGCTCTGTTGTGCTCCTCACATTCAGATAGAGAGGGCGGTGATGATGATGATGATGTGATGTTGTGTGTCGTATTTTTTTAAGTTAAACTGACTTTAGTCTAATAACTTAATATACAACCTTGATTAAAACATCAAGGGCCTCCTGAAGTGTTTGATAATCATGTAACTGGATACAAATGGTTGAGACATGACCACTCTGAGCAGAATAACCTTGTGCTAAGCTTGGAGGTAGCAAATATCAAAGAGCATCAGGTCTGTATTAACTCAAGGTCCCAACCGGCTGGTAGATTGGGCTTCTTTAGTCTAATTGGCCAGCGCAACCTTGGTGCCCCCTGACCTTGCCTGCTGCAAACCCAACAGTCCCCACACCCTCCCCAACACACACATGCAAGCACACATGCTCTCCAGCTTGTCCAGCCACCCCTGACGACTGGCTGTTTGTTTGTGTGGAGGAATTTACACTCCAATGTGTACAGGGTAACTGGCTCCCTGTGGTCCGGCCAGGGCTGAGCTCCCCATCACTGGCCAGCCTCCAGAGGTTTGTTTGGTATTGCTGGTGGTGGAGGTAGAGGTGGTGGTGGTGGTGGTGGGAGGGGGGCTGAAGGATATATTTACAGCCCTGGTCAGTTTTGAGCAATGGCTGAGTGATCTGTGATCACTTTGGATGCTGCAGAGTTGAGCAAGGCCAACAACACATTATCAGAGGTTGCCAGTCAATAGATGGCTCCCACTACAGCTGTAGGAAGTAGGCTTTCACATACAGCATATTCATGGGGATTAAAGTGGCTGTTACTGACTATCAATTACAGGACGTTACTAAGAGTTTGTTGTTTTATAGCTTCTTTGTGTATGACGTCATACCCTGGTGCGCTGTAGGGGAGGCAACAACTACCAACACTGCATGAATGCCTATAATTTGGGTTGTTTATAGCTGTTTTAATTGATCAGATTGGGGGAAATTAAAGGGTTTCTTTTGACAGGGTGTCTTTAAAAACTCTTAAATTGTCTTAAATGTAATGTTGCAACAATCGGGTCTTAAAAGTCATTAAATAGTCTTAAATTTGTGCGATCTTAACTGCTACAAACAATCTAATTTCATTTATACATGTTTTAATTTGTTTTCGTGAAGCCTTTCTGTCTAACAGTTCACATTTCTAATGTTACAAACCTTTAAACAACTATAATATTGTCATTTTACTTCATATATGCACTTACCTATTTGCAAAATGTAGATGAACTTAACTCACTCTAACAACTGTATTCCTACGTAACACCTAGCTCTGCACAAAGTAAACCTGATTCGTCCAAACTTCGGTCCTAAATTTGGTTGAAAGGCTTTGTGAAAGGGTCTTAAAAAGCATTCAATTTAACTGTCTTATACGTGTAGACACCCTGTTTGAGTCCCAAAAACAGTAGTACGTAAACGGGTGAAGTAAAAGAAAAAAACTGGCGTCAGATGTGGATCAAAAACTGTGCGGTGAGCTAACGTCAAATGTAAAGCTTTGAGTTAAACATGTCTTGAGCTTGTATTGCCATGCAATTACCACGTGTCATGACAACTTCTCTTTCTTTTGGCAACAACCCAGGTTTTTATAGCGTTTCACCAGCCCTCTGGCAAACAGTTGACCTGGTACAGTGGTTTACAAACTTTTTTGCTAACTTACCCCCTTTTAAAATATTTTATCAGCCAATTCGGCTACCCCCTGACCAGAACAAAACATTTTTGGTTTAAAGGAAACACACTGTGAACAAACGGAAACTTGATTGTGATGATTGCATTAAAACTAGGAATATTAAATACATAAAATGAGGTCTATCAAACTTCCGAAGTACCCCTAGGAACACCCGACCTACTAAAGTTAGCTAGATAGTAGCCTGATGCTAGCAGTGTATCCATGTACACAGTTGAAATATAAAAGACAGTAATGCTCAAGCACATTTATCACCAGACCAAAACCAAGACAGCAGTTGTTCAATACTACTTTGGTTCTGAGGTCGTGGACCCAACAGCACACAAAATAGGCTAGTTATAGTCCTCTTGTACGCTTTCTTATTCCTTGCAGTGTAGTAGGAAGTCTGAAGGACGAGGTAGTTTTCAATCACGTCCATGCAGGGCAAATAGTTCTTCGTTTTGTATGAATCACATCCATTAAGATTTTTTAATTTTCTGACGATACCTCTTGTGTGCAGGTTCATCTAACCCTTTGAATTTCAGGTCAGTCATGTGACTGCAAACAAACTGTTGGATTATAAAAAGAAAGAGCTTGTGGTTAAACTCGGTCGTAGCTATATTGAATAGTGTTTTGCTGTTTAATTCTCTGCTTCTCTCACATAGCCTGAAGTCATAATTATCTGAATGAAAACAGTTAAATAAAAAGCGGTCACGTCTTCAGGGACAACTTTACTTTTTAATTAAATTCAGGGAAATGTTTTTTTCTTCAATATAGCCTTTTTTAAAACCCTCCCTACACCATTGGCTCAATGAAAACTCCAAACAATGAGCACTTTGTTAATATTTGGGCATAGCTAAGATGAGGGCACAGAAGGTTAGGAAAAGCTTACTGGAGGGCGGACCGACTCACCGCTCACTCTTTCACTCACCAAAGCCTGTTGCCAGAGGACAATGTGCTCCCAGCATTGCTCAGCGTCACGTATACTCCAGAGATCTTGTGGAAACAGCCGTGTGCGTGCATGGCGTTAAATAAGAGCATTGAGGGGGCAGTGAAGTGACCTCACACGAAACAGGAACAACAAGCGCACCTCTCCTGGGGAGGATATTACAAGCTTTTATCTGACTATCACACATTATTCAAAATAAAGATTAGCTGTCTGTTGTAGGATTTAAGCTTTAATCAGATTGTAATCTATGTGTTGTGTGCTTGTACATCAAAATAGTAGTTATGGTGGTATCAACTAGACTTCTCAGTGATGCTATGATCCAACTTTTAGACCTGGTGGCATGGAAAATTTGGAAAGAAGTGTCCAGGTCTTTAAACGTTCATAAAATGCACATATGGAAAACTGATTAGGAACATTGTTCCTTTTTTCACACAATTGTAGGAGCATGCCACATGCATTGTACTACATATATTACTTGTGTATGAGGCAAATAAACCTTTGGATCCTTGAATCCTCCTATTTTTAGAGCTACCTCTGGATCGTGGTATTTGCTGCTGTAAAGAAAAACCGCCAGTTTTCAATGAACAGTGAACAAAATCTTCAGACTGTGCCAAGGATATAAAAGGGGAAATTTCTAAACTGTATAAGAATCCGGCTTTGGTCTTCTCAGGCATAAACCTCCTACCGACGCCTCCTGGGGGATGTCTCGTTTAGCAGAGTCACCGGCCCCAATCAGTCCCGCTTCATCAGGCGGGATTTGGAAAAGCTGATTCATAATTGATGAACAGACAGTTAAGCTGTGCCAAAGAGAAATCGGATGAACTGTCAAAGCAGAACTCTGCTTAACCTTCTTGAACTCTGGAGGATTTTGAAGTAATGATAAAAGTTCGGTTTATTTTCTTATAGTAGCCATTATTTTTGGATGTAGACAGGGGTTAAGGAAAAGGCAAACAATTAAAAGAAGCCCGGACAGCCTGAGGGTATAAACTAAAATGAATGCGGTGTATGTGCCAAAGTTGGGTTCCGCAACAGCACTGACAGTCTTGTATTTCTAATATCACTGTTGTTTGGCTACAGTGAATCATAATTAAGGTGATAACATGTTGTTTTCCTGTCTGTTTTAGGGAGTGGGGCCACAGCAGTGGTTCAAGCAGCCTACTGTTTACCACGCAAGGAGAAGGTGGCCATCAAACGCATCAATCTCGAGAAGTGCCAGACTAGTATGGACGAACTTCTGGTAAGACACACACAACTCTGCGAGTAAATGCATATTAGATTAAAAGTGCAGCTGGAATTGAATTACATTTTTTTGTCTGCTACGGTCAATCAAACCTTGAATAGAGTAGTAACATAATAAGCCTGCTACTTCACACAAGAGCCACAGACTCTTTCCTGCAAAAGTCTCCTTCTTATCTTACTAACAAACATGAACACGCGTCTTGTCCTGCACCTTGTTGAACGAGCAACCAAGCAAACATTCAGTGGGGGAAAGTGCACTGCTGACGTCAGTTTTAAGGCTACATGGCTAATTATCTTAGCTGCTCAGCTGCAGCACATTAACCAGCCTGTTAACGGACCTTTTAAATGTCACTTTGGTTGAGTTAGATGCTGGTTGGGTCCTCACTTTTCAAAACCCATATCAACACGCTGTCTCCTGATGACATGCAGGCTACAGCGCAAGTTTATTTACTTTGTCTCTCGCACCCTACGGTGTAACACTGGCACTCTGGCAGCTTGCCAGCTGCTGTCAATCAAACACCGACCCGCCCCTCCAGCCGGCCAAAAGGAAAAATGAACATTCCTGATATTTCCCCAAAGACTTTTTTTTTCCTTTTAATAAGAACAAATGCAGAACAGTACACTTCACAGCACATTGGCATTATTTTAGCCTCAACAAGGGATGACTAAATGTGATTTCAGTAGGCTTTGGAACATTTTCGTGACCTTGCTACTTTTTATGTGTGATCAAAGGGAGCTACAACCTCACAGCACGAGATTTCATTTAGGGCTTTGTCTCTGTGGTCTGTGCGTGTGGATGGAGTTAGTTCCACCTCTGCTTTTCATTACTCGTTTTCTCCGAACCCTCCCTCCAATCATCTCTGTCACTTCAAACACTATTCTGGTTGTTCTCTTCAGAAGGACTCTACTTACTGCCAGGAAACTATTAGACCACCGTGGGACATCTTCCTGCAGGCCGTATGGTGTCTTTATACCCCAATGCAATCTTGTACCCGGGCTCAGCACATCATTTACTGTGTGACATGTGGTTTACGATTGAGCTCAAGAGGTGGTAGGGTTATATCAAACGCCCCTGCACGCAGAGATGATTAGGTGCTCGTTTGTGGCGTGTGTTCTGGGTTTGGAGATGACAGGAAGATTTTTATGCACAATATGTATTTGTCAAACAATGGGAAAGATGTCACACTACATGGCCTGGGGAAAACTGCATGGTAGAGCACCATATACACCAGATGTCAGGTTTTGGTCTGACACTGGGAAATGAGCTGCCGTTAACTTAGACCAGAGGTGTGATTGATGGATTTTTCCAGTCCTCGCTCCTTGCTGTCATCCAAAAGTCTGTGAAAGTAACCTGTGCGAAATAAATATTGTGTAAGCCTATACGTGTTCATGGAAGATTATGGCCAGAGATCACTGGCAGATTTCTCACTACTCACTGGCAATACTACACCGAGGAAGAACCCCCCACCCCCCCGATTTCTGGAGGATGAATCAGGGGAATGCTGCTCCCGGATTCTCGGAGCAGGCGGTCACATGGAATACAGCGAGGTCAGATTTCCTGCCTGTGGTCGCCCCCCCCTTCCAATTCCACAGCCTGCTGGGTACCCGGTTAAGCAGCAAGGAAGCATTAAATTGAACCCAGATCACTTCCCTAAAGTAGCAGCTTTTAAAGAGGATGCCACGAGTTTTAAAGAAGCAGTTCTTAAATCTCACCTGTGAAATTCTTTAATATCAGAAAAGCAACAATCCGTCATATGCCTCGTGTTTTTATATGCAGTGGTATGTTGTAGTTATTCCTGGCACAGCAGTTTGATGGACAGGCACTTTTGAGTGACTGGAGCTGGATGTGGAGGAGGTTTGTTTACAATTTGCGTGTGTTGCAGTTTAAATATCCTCTTGCATAATTACACAATTGTTACAACTGTTGGTTTTAATTATTCATTGATACTTATGAGAGAGATTATGATTATGTTCCTGTGTGGTTATAGCTTATTTACAACACAATACCAATCAATTTTTGGCTTCAGCACTACTTTAAAACACCTTCAGGTCACAGTGACCTTATGAGGATATTGAGCGTGTTTTGGTAAAAGTAGATATTTATGTCATAGGAACTCTGAAGCACGCTAAAGGAAGTGATTCAGAGGCATATTCGTGCTCTCAGCATTAACATGAAAGTTTTGTCAGTTTCCCCATCAATTGCAGATCGGCAGTGTCTCCATTCCTCAGTAGTTTCTCGCGTGTGTGTAGATGTGTGCGTGCTGCAGTGAGATTGGGTCATACTGGATGTGTGTTAGGCTCTGAGTAACTGATAGTGACGTAACATTGCTTCTATAGTGGCCTCTCTGTGTGTCTGCCATCAGTGTGATTCTGTGGCACCAGTTTGTGACCCAGCACTGTATTCAGTTTGTGACAATAGGTCATTTATTTTATTGCTCAGTTTCAAGGTCCTCCGACACGCCAAATCCTGCATAGATCAGGCCTAATACAAAAAAAAAAATGTTGGCATGGTGTGGTCTATTTCCTGATGAATCTGTATAGAATTTGTAGGCTGAACACATGAAGGGGTTTAGTGTTTAGCTTGGAGCTTGAAGGGCATTAACATGAATTTATAGACCCATAAGGAAAATAGAATGGGTCAGTTTCAATTCTGCTTATTACATAAACCAAAGTGACATCACTGAAGTCACAATGAATGGCCTATTTTACTCAGGCTTTGTAAAAAAACAGTAATTCGTATTGACATGTCAGAGAGATATCAGACAAAGGTTACCGACTCTATAAACCAATGTGATTTCCATTAGGGGGAGAAAGATCGTTTTATTAGATGGGTGGAAAGAGGGGATGGATGTCTGGTCTGATGTTATTGATCTGAATTTTCTGCCTGCAGTCTGCCTGCCGGTCGTTGGCAAAAAAGATGAAGTTAAAGTTGAGAGAAAATATGTCAACCTTTTGGCATGAATTGTTTAACAGGTGTACGTATTGCCTGGGTCCAGGCCTTTGAATCTGCACACTCCACTGATATGACGGATTCATCTGGCATCATGACATGAAACAACAGGTTTCTCAGTTAAAAAAGCAATTGATCAAATGAGTGTAGTGAGGGGACTAATGATTAGCCAGTCACTGCTATGGGTGGGACTAATGCTGTTGTCAAGCTGTGTACCGGAACAAAGGAGGAGTAACAACATTGGCCACTGCCATAGACAAGATAGATGCTGCTTTTGAGGCTGCTCGATTAAAATAGACATGTTTTCTTAATACTGCCCGACATTGTAGTTTGTTTTTGATGCTCTGCTCCACTTTTAAACCCCTGGCAACAACAGTACGCTGGCATGGCTACGCATCAGTGTCGATTTAAAATGACGTTAGATTGAGGTGGATTCGTTGGTCTCTAGTGATTGTTTTCCCTCCTCCTCGGAAATCGGCTAGGATGCAGTTGACAATTCTGACAATTCTGTCCAAAAATAATAAGAATTTAATTGTGACATGAAAGATATTTCTTATCAGTTTCTAATTCATAGGCTAATTTGTTGACTGACTTTTAACAAAATAACATTCAAATGCTGTTTGTGCAGCACATTACCTTGATTTTTATGCCTCCACACAGGCGTCGTCCATTCATCCCATTCTCATGAACATGATATCATAAGAACACCTTAGAGAATTTGGCATAAATCTTCACTTGGACTTATCAATGAACTGATTTAGATTTTGGTAGTCAAAGGTCAAGGTCACTCTGAACCCGTCTGTCTCATTCTTAAGAATGTGATATCTCAAGAATACCTTGAGGGAATGTCATCAAATTTGGCACAAACATTCACTTTGAGTCAAGGATGAACTAATTAGTGGTTGCTGGTTCAAGGTCAAGGTCACTGTGATCTCATCCATTACATTCTTGTGAATGCAGTATCTCAGGAACATCTCTAGGGAATTTCTTCAAATTTGGTACAAACGTCCACTTGGATTCAAGAATGAGTTGACCAGAATTTGGTGGTCAGAAGTCAAAGGTCAAGGTCACTGTGACCTCACAAAACATGTTTTTGGCCGTAACTCAGGAATTCACATGCTAATCATGACGAAATTTCACATAAATGTCTAATAGGATACTCATTTTCTGCAAAAACACTTCTTTCCGTTTCTCAACGTCATAACTCAGGAACAGAGGGCAAGACATTTGATCAGATACTGAATTGGTGACACTAGCTTTGGGTGTCCACCTTGAAACTGTGCTGATTTTATAGATCTTTTGTGCTTCGGGGGGAAGATGTGTTTGAAGCACCCATGTTTTCACAGACATAGATGCAAACAGTAAGTGCAACTTGACGGGGTCGCAGAGGCATACAACCCCAAGCAGTAATTCTAGTTTTCATTCAAGGCTTAACTGTTCATGAAAAAAAATAGGGCTGCCCCCTCAAAGTCAGAGACTTGAATCATCAGTCAGAGACCCCTTAGTCAACTAAGACTGCTTTAAGTCGGTTTGCTGTGCAGTGTACATCTGGGGACGTTTGGTCCCCAGATTTAGCTGTGGGGTGAGGGATCTTGACTTTCACGCTACTCTGTGATACAGAGAGATGCGGACACGATGCAGCGGCCTGGAGGAGGAGAGGCTTCACACAATAAAACTCTGAGATAATTTTATCTTCTCTCTTCTGCTTAGAAATGGTGAAATTACAGCTCACAGCAACTTAATGCGACCCACAGTGTTTTGTTTAAAATCTAGTGTCGGCAAAGTGTGTTGCACATATCAGATCTGTTCTTAGTGCAGTTAGCTTTTACTATATTACGGTGAATGCTGCTGTCACTCAGAGCGTCCTGCTGAGCCTATTCAAACTTTATATGGAAACAAACCCCCGGCAAATGTTCATATTGAACAGCCAAATCTGGTTCGACTGACATACTTCGGGTCGGGTGTAGCCCTAAAAATTTGTATGATAAATGGTGCAGTATACAGCTAACCAATACAAAAGTAGTGGGGAGGGAGAAATACACTGTGCTAATTGTATGCAGCTTGTGAGTGTGACACAGATGGTGATTATTAATAAGTCACTTTACAATGATGTCCTACACAGGCTACCATAAGTGTTTCATCTGCTGCTGTCATCAGTGACTTGTACATTAAATCCAAAATTTTATCATGAGATTGTGATAGTGACTGTTTTTGTCAAGGGTGTCTTTGTGTGTAGTGGCAGACAGGTGTGTCGCCTGTGGTTTTCAGGTTGGATTGTGTGAATGAAACTGCCCTAAATGTCTTGTGTATTAGGATGAGGTCATTGCAGCAAACAGACACAAAAGCCAAAACAAAGACTGGGAGGAGTATTTCTCCGTTTCTGTTCATAGCTGTGTCATCATGCGGAAATACTGTTTAAATGTCTTCGTTTTCCAGTCAGCACCGAGATATCCTGCAAAAATATTTTCACAAAGCAAAATTTCTTCGAATGTCAAAAGTTACACACTGAAGGTTACACAGAGAGATGTAATGTGAATGGCTCTGAGCGGTGAGAACATTTCCACTGTCTTTGCTGCAGCATAGGTTTACAGTGACCTAATCCCCACAACAAAGAGTCTCTCTGATTCACACATTGTCTGCTGGAAAAGATGGGAAAACCTGCCAACTGCCAGAGCACGATATCCTCCCTGTTATCCCATTGTTTTTCTTTTCTGGGGTTACCCTGGCCCACAGAGCTGTGATGACCTTCCTCTTCCACTGTTCTGAGAACAGAGGGGGGGTTAGGCTCCAGTGAAGCCAGTTAGCAGCCAACAGGCTATATCATTATTGTTCTCTCTCAGCCTGTAGTATCCAGAGAAAGAATGATAGGGGAGACGACCCACAGAGCTCGCCGTCTGGCCCGTCAGACTGGAAGTTATTAGACTGCTTGATAATCAAAAACGGCTTTAGTTTGGAAGCAGAGCGGTGTGTGGGCTCACCTGTTGGTCAAAAGGTTGTTGCCGCTCAATCTGAATGAAACCTCAGTGCTTTGAAAATCTATGACTGACACTATTGTCCTCTGAATATTTGTGTGCATTTAAACATGTCTATACCTGTTACGGTCCAATGACTGTTTCATGCACAGTCTGTATCCACCCTTATTATGACTCAGTTCATGTTCTTAACCCTCTTTTGTCAAGTGCTTTCTAAATGGCATCATGATGTCACCTGCCTCACTCGGCGAAGGCACTCAGTGAAGGCCATGGGCTCAATAGTGATGACTCTGCAGCGGAGGCATACTGCTGCTAATGCACATTGTGTAAGCTAAGCATTTATGCTGATGGAACATCAGGCTTACGGTTTGACCCACAAGCATCTATTGATTAATGACTGTAACAAATGTTTTCAGCAGCGGTGTTAAGGTTCCTCAGTTAACAGGCTTGCGGCGCACCTGTCATGGTACAGCATTCAAAAGCTGCTTTAAAAAACGCTCTGAAATTTGTTGAAATATGGTAGTTTGTGGTGAAACCCATGATTAGATGAGAAGGACAGTATTGATTTTACCTCAGTGCATCCAATACAGAGATACTGCAGACCTGGCACATGTTTAGCATAGCTTAGCACAAAGACTGGGAAAAGGGGGGAAATTCATAATAAGATGCAATCTCTAAACACATCCTGGACCTCTTTGTACTTGGCACATAAAGGAGTATTTGACATTGATCACTCCTTAGATGTGGGTTTGATGTCAAATAATTGTATTTTCTTCAGTACTTTACTTAAGTTTAAATGTAAAATGTGTTCCTGTGGAACGTCGCTATTGTAATTTATACTCAGCATGATAACCTTTTATGTCACCAAGCAAGGATGTCAGTCATGATGGGACGAGGCCCAAGGCAGTGTTCTTAAATTGCTTGTTTTGTCAAAATTAACGATCCAAAACCCAAAGAAATTCAATGTACTAATCTATTAATAGACTAATCGTTTCAGCTCTCAAGTAGACTGCATTTGAGTTTTCAATAGAATTGTGATTCTCAGTTTGATAAATGGTACTACTTCTCTTTTTTGACTGCAGCACTTAGGGATCTGTACTTGTTACCTTCAAGGTTGTGACTAAAATAACCCAGTACCAAGTAGTATCGAAACATCTCCAGTCACATGATACCTGCTATTGATCCTTTTTTCATGGAGGGTCTGATGAAGGGTCTGTCCTGACTCCTGGCCGGATCGGCAAACTTTCTGTTGCTGCCGTCTCTGGAGCCATTGTCCTTCCAGTGTCAGCTTAACTTCTCCCCTGTATGTTTTGACACTGAAAAACTAAACAAAGGGGTACTCATGTGGACAGCTATGTATTCTCGTCCTGTTTTCAGCAGCTACCTGTTGTCATTTTGACAACCGCAGATGCATTTGACTGAAATTTGCCAGTCAACAGTCACTTGGAAATTCAAGACATGAGCTAATGCAGCAGCAGCAGCAGCTAACATCCAAAACACCACGCCATTAAACGTGCCCAGCAAACAGACTGACACCGAAACGACACAAGTCTGTCATTTAACCCCTTAATTACCTGGAGATAACTTAAGTTGTGTGATGCTAAAAGTTAGCCCTGTCACTGTGTGTGTGTGTGGCCATGCAGACTCTCACAACTGTCCCTGACACGGAGCTCACACTCCAGCAGCAGCAGCATTGAAGTCGAGTACGGTGTTAAGTGTGGTGCCAAAATGCCACAAAAATGGCTCCGCTACTCACTGGTCCATTTACATCATGGGCATCGAATGAAGCACTCCATTGGCATTGGTAGCACTTTAAGGTTACTGAAATCGGTAGTGTTATTGAAATTTTATACCCAGCATTAGTGGTACTGTAGTACAGATATACACCTGTTAAACAAGTTAAACAAAAAAATAGCTCTATATATAAATCTCATCTCAGTTAAGCCTTCAGTAATGGGCGTAATTATCGCAGCAAATACAGAGACACTGTGCGTTAGCTTGGAGCTCCAGTAACAGGTTCAGTCATTTGTCAAGTAAGTGCAGAAACAGAAGCAAACCCTCTGTGAATCAGTGGTCGCAACTCTGGAGTCAGATAGATTTTCTCTTTCTTAGGAAGCTTGTCTATCCTCAAATGACTTTAGGACTGTTGCTGAAGTGACGGATTAGACTTCTGTGCCAGCATTACCTCAGCTCTCCTGCTTTCCAAACTCTCTCTCTCTCTCTCACACACACACACATACACACACACACACACACACAGAGAAAAAGCTTACAGCTGTATAAAGGGCTGAGTAGCGGCTGTTTTTTCACTTCTGCATAGATATGCATTATATTGACCTAGCCTATTTCTCTCCTCTGTCGACTGACGTCATTAAGATCTTGAGTATCGCACTAAATCTCAAGAATAGCTGCAGCAGTAAAGGCATACACATTTATTGTGACTGTTTGGTTTATTGCCTCCAGGCCTTTCTCATACCTTTTTGTGGGCACCAAATGAGAATGGCTGGGTATGGTATCTGTCTTGGATGAAACATAAGGAAGTGTATATTTTGTGTTCCACGAGTCATTTCACAACCACCACAACTGGTAAGAACACTAAAAATGGTTGTCTGCTGGTTCGGAAGTGAGACTAATAGGGACATTAATAAAGATTCAGTGGCTCTGCTGTAAAACTTTAATCAATTTCCACCAAACGATGATGTGGCAAAGTGTTAGATTTTACCAGCTCTATCAGGTCAAATGGTTTTTCATTAGATCATCTAAATGCTTTGTACATTGCTGATTAATTTGATTCTGTCTCTCCTATTTTTTCCTGTAACAGAAAGAGATTCAGGCCATGAGCCAGTGCCACCACCCCAACATTGTGTCTTACTACACCTCGTTCGTGGTGAAGGATGAGCTGTGGCTGGTCATGAAGCTGCTCAGTGGTGGTAAGTGCAAATGTCTTCCAAGGCCGTCTTCTTCCATCATGTGTCAGTCTTTTATTTCACTGCCCTCGTCTTCTGCTTGTCGATTTGAATGTCTAGATCCTGGACAGGCAAAAAAATGTGGATTGTTTTGTGTACTAGCAAGTGGTTGGAGCACAGTTAAACTAGTTTTGTGAACACATCAGATCTGTTTTGGTTATTATCATAAGGCCTATCGGGGGGGTCCAGAATGTTTGGCAGGGCCCCTCATGATGAGAGAGGGGCAGTAGGAAGAGCTGTGCTACTTGCTGCCGGTGATGTTAACTGTGATTGTAGGGAATGTGACAGCACTGATCCTCATTGTGTCCCATGTGAGCTGCAGCTCTTTCCGGGCTTTAACTCAGTAACAGTGCAGGAGCTAATGACAGGGCAGAGGTAATAACAGCCCGCAGGCCGGCGTCATGGCACCCATGTGGCAGCGCTGCAATTAACTAGTGAGAGGAGCATGAAGAGGAGGCCACCATGGAGAAAAAGACCTCAAAATGCAACGATTTCATCTGCTTGTCATTGTTTTGTTCATTTTAATTTTTACCAAGTAGAATATTTGTGGTTCTGGATCAGCCTGTGAGGGAGACGAGTTTTTACACTGGTCCTGTGAGGGCTCTTGGACATAAACAGCATGTAGATGAAAGCGTCCTGTACCAAACATTTGACAAGCATTAGGCACTGTCTTCACAGATGAGGACCAGCTGATAAGAGTAATGGCCTTTTGTTTACAAAGAGTCAAAAAATGGTCACTCGTTTTCCTCTTAATCCTGCTTTCAGTCTCACACACGTAATTATACAAGCACAAGTGTACACAGATACATCCACACGTCAAACATTTACACTCTGTTTCTACCCTTCCTTATTCCTGTGTAAACAGCGTCCCAGTGTAACGGATAGTGCCCAGGTGGCATGCCTGGCTCCCTCGGATACACTCGAGTCATGAGCCGCTTGGCAGCCGCCTTGCAGCTGGGCCCGGGGGCACAGTGCCCGCCAAGCGACGCTTGAGCAGACGGCCAGCCTCACAGCGGGAGCTGACACCACTTAAGATGGCCTCTCCCGTTCCCCTTATCCTAGTTAAACAGAGGCCCTTGATGTTGAGTTTTATTGTGCGGAGTAATTAAATGATGGCCATGGCGACGTCTGCCATGGAGACAGACCTCAAATGAGGTCGGGTTTATAGACCATCACTCCACAGGGCAGAGCATACCAGCCCAGAGGAAGGCCAACCGCTGTCTGCTCCTCTGGCTTGATGGAGCGTAAGAAACCCTCCACCCTCCGACTCCATCCTGTCTTGTGTCTTCTGCTGTTGAAAGACTGTTAACGGCTTGACAGTTGATCTAACAAAGCACTGACATGTTTTTATACCACCAATGTTTGTAAAGTGCTATATGATGAATACATTCCTACAGAACAGGTCTCATTCCAAAAAGAAGAATGCTGTTAGACCACTAGATCACTTTGGTTTAGCAATATTTTCACATTTGCTACAGACGAGAGCTTAGTATTTTGCTTGAAAACTTGCTAAACAATCCGTAGACTTTTCCTCAACACTTATATGTCTGGATAAGCTATGTTTTATCCCGCAATACAGAATTAACTGATGGTATGCAACTCTTGTTTTGGCATATACCATTTCTTAATGGTTGACTGTCGGTATGCCACTTATAGTAGGTATGTCACTCATGTTGCATGGGCAGATACCAGTGCAGCATGATACTTGTACCCCAGGGCAAACTGCAGTAGTTGCTGTGGGGTGTGTGGATAGACTGAGGTAGCGCCGCTTATATGAAAAAAAAAAAAGAAGTTATTTTTTGTTTATAGGTATATAGATAGATTTTGTTGTGTTGTAGGACCTTTAGACCACATGTAGTGGTTTAGAATGCTAAAACTAGCTAGCAAGACTTGTAGTATGCAGAAAAACTTAATTAATAGACTAATGTGTTTAGGCTTGTGGCATTGAAGTTGTCTTGACAGTTGTCCTACAAGGTGGCTGGAATTATATCTCTTCAGGCTTCTTTCCATCTCCATGCAATTTGGAAGTAGATGAAGTTGTGCCAGCAATCTTCACGCTGCTTCTAGCTAGCAACTAAACAGAATAGTCAAAAAAGATCATTACACAAAGTGGAGGAATGGTGGAGGCACCTATCCTCTGACACTTCAAGTGGTGGATGTATGAGTACCAACTTTACAGAGCCTGACTGGTCTTTCAGTAGCACATATTACTCCCTCTGCTAACAGTGACATACCTCTGTTGGCTCAGGCACCAATAAACGTCTCTTCACGATGCCCGAACAAAAAGTTGTTCTTGAACACACTAAAAAGTCTGCAGCTAACAGCCAACTAGCATGTGCATCTACATGAGAGGAAATAACTCAAGTCTGTATTCCGCACTCAAAAAGGGAAACCAGAAGACCAACACGACTGATGTAAGATACCAGTTAGCCAGTTAACACAAATAACAACCTGATGTCGAAAGAACAAATATAGTTACCCTGCGCTAGTGGCAATGACACAATTACAAACCATTTCCGCTAAAGAGCACGATAATAATCTTACCTTATATAACCTTATATAACAAGTTTGTTTGGATCTCACACCCTCTTGACTTTAACTGCTCGTTTGCTTTCTTCACTTCCATTTCTTTTCTGGTGCACCGAGCTGAACTGTCAAGTGATGCGACTTCACTCACCAACAGGCTCCGCTGGCTCTGCAACTAGTGCCAACAAGGGCTGACTAGTGCTAGTGGTGCGCGACACAACACAAAAGCTAGAGTGACAGATGCTCACTGACAGCCTGACATTGACCGATAAGTCAGCAGTCCGCCTGGTGTATCAGTGCCTTAACAATCAGTATGCCACTGAAACATGTCTTCAACCACTTGTTGATCTTGTGTGTGACTAAACAGTGTTTAAAGAAAGGCCACCATTGCATACATACTGATACATATTACATAAAAACTTCAGTGGATTAAAAGTTTTGACAGTCCCCAAGGTAAGCGTCTTACTGTCACATCTGACACTGTTGAACTCTTGAACCACTGTTGCAAATTGTTAACAAGTTAATGGCAACGCCTCTTAGATACCATGTCTTCAAGACTTTATGTCATACGTTGTTCATCCAGATGAGTAAATCTCTAAAAAGCCTAATCTTCAATCAAGACTGCCTTCCTCTGCGGCAAATCCGTTCAAGGCCGGACCTGTAGAGCTGAGTTTAATGGTTGGTGTGCAGTGCAGAGCTTTTCAGGAAATTCCTGTTCTGAATGTGACATGTGAACAACTGTTTCATTAGAGCGCCACATAGCCCGTCACTGACTGAATACACATCGGAGAGACATCCACTGAAACCCACTGGGACAAAATATGAGTCATGCCAAAGCAAGCGGAGGAATGTGTTCCCAGGAGATTAATGTGCAGCCTTCAGCGACCGACTCCACTGCCGCCGAGCTCAATCGAATGCCACTCAGAGTTGAATCCAACTAAAGGCAGATTGTTATTGACTGTTTCGATTTAGCATATGAAAAGACTCTGTCAAGTTTGGAGCCAGTGGATTTGTCACATCATGATGTGGCCTTTAACTGTTGCCAGAATGCTGACAGGCAGCTTTGTCGGTGACTTCAGGTTCACAGAAATAAGACAATGAAATTCTAGCTAGTAGGGGTGGGAATCGCCAGAGACACCACGATACGATATTATCACGATATTTAAGTCACGATACGATATCATCACGATATTGCGATATACTGCGTATTGCGATATACTGCGTATTGCGATATCAAAAATATCACGATATATAGCAAAGTTTTCAGCTGCAAAAGATGCTAACATACTTCATCTTGATCAACATGTGTCATCTGTTAAAAAAAAAAGTTTTCAGTCTATTCATCTTACTTCAAAAATTTATTCAAATAAAATTGACTTGAAGCAGCAGCACATTCAAGTGTAAAAACACAAATAACAGCTTGGTTAAAACCAAATATAAAAATAAAACATGTCTGTCTTTTCCAACTGCAAGACAAATCTAATACAAATTAAAACATTGTCAACTACTCACTTTTACCTGACAAACTTGACTTGTTTGTATTTCAGCCATCATATAGTCAAACTTTACTGAATGCACACTTGTGAACTATTGTACTTTTTACTAACACTGCAGCTCACACAGGTTTTGCAGCTTTTAAAAAGGAGATTTTCAAAGTAAAATGTCTTTAAAATAAACTGAATTGAAAAATAAAACATGACTGTCTTTTCGACAAGACAACTACATGTCAAATGTTACACAAATCAAAACATCATGTACCACTGTAATTAAGTGTTCCCTTTAGCTGACAATCTTAACCGTTTGTGTTTCAGTCTAGTCAAACTTAACTGAATGCAGACTTGAACTCTTGTACTACTAAACACTGCAACTCACACAAGTTTTGCAACTTTTAGTTGCAAAGTAAATTGGCTTTAAATTTAAAGTAAATCTGAAAATAAAATATGTTCTCCAAAAACAAAAAGGTCACATGAAATTAAATTAGAATTTGTATTCTTAAATTCAAAAATTAAATTTAAATGTTACAATGACAATAAATCAAAATGCATTGTAAAATCAATTAAGTGTAACTGTTTGCTCCTGGCTTGTGAGCTAAAGTTCAATGACAGGTGGACAGTGAAGGAATGTCAGCATTCTTGCTCAGAAAGAGGAGCTGATCGACCAAGTCTTTGTTTGCAATCCCCCACTCTTCTGCCGCATTTCGCAGGAGGTCTGCGATGTTGGCCCCAGTGTGGCTTTCATGTACCGCTCGCGTTTGGAGAACATGCGACTGCAGTTCCCAGTCCTCTGTGATGTGGTGTGATGTTATGGTCATGTATGAGTCCACTGACCTCGACGTCCAAGCATCACAGGTTAACGTGACCCGTTCTGCTGTTCTTAAAGATTCTTCGACTTTCTGCTTAACCCCTCGGTAGAGTTTAGGCACAGCGGTTTCGGCAAAGAAACGGCGAGAAGGAATCTGGGCTCAAGCGTCTTTAACATGTTGCAAAACCCGGCGTTAAGTCTTTCACCATGAAGTAAACGATGGACTGAGTTATCTTCTTTGCACGCTCAGAATGTGGAGGTAGCTTTGCTATGCTCAGTGTGTCCAATGTCGGTTGATTTTTTGCGAGCGCTGGTTTCGTTTGGCCCTCACCTGCCAATGCAGCTGCGTGGTAGCGGGAGAGGTGAACTCTCATGTTTGTGGTGTTCCCGCAGTATTTCACTTTCGCACGGCATTCCTTGCAGATCGCGTGTGTCATGTCAATGTCTTTCTTTCCCTCTTTGGAGACAAATCCAAAATAACTCCAGACGTTTGACTTGAATTTTGATGGCGCGTTTACCAGCAATTCTTTCTCATTTGTTTCTCCTTCCTCCATCTTTGCTGTGCTGTGATCACCTATGACCTGTCACGTGCCAGCCAAATCTCGCGGCAGCCGCCCCCTCGCTGTGTTGAGCTCACAAGACAGTGAACGGTTAGCGCCATCGAGTGGACTAAAGCAGCAATTGATTTTATTTTGGTGCATAATGAAGAGTTGAGTTTATATTTGCAGCCTTAGGTAAGGATGTATGTGACTAAAAATATCGATACTTGGTGTCCCTGAATCGATACAATATCACCACGCAAAATATCGCGATATTTCGCTGTATCGATATTTTCCCCCACCCCTACTAGCTAGGGGTGTAACAGTACATCGATCTGGAACGATATATGAATTCAGTGATTGACGATCCAAAGTGATACATATTGTCATTTTTAAGATACACCTTTCTTTGAAACTCCCATGGCACGATTTCTGTCCAAGCGCACCTCCCTCCTAAACATTGAAACAGAACGGTCCAGCACAATGGTAAGCACCTAAGTAAAAGACAAGGAGGATATAATGTGGTATAAAATCAAATCACAATTGTATGTTTATTCTTGGTGGTATCTGCAAATATCGTATTGTTGTCCAAAGAATCAATGAAGTATTATTTCCTGATATAACTTGTGATTTAGACCCTTTATTGTAGCATGCAAAATTACCCTCTTTTGCTTTTGCATCTTATCGTTTTTCCCCCTAGAGAACAGATACATCTTTCAGTCTGTCAGTCATCTCTTCTACATCTTGTCTCTGCACCACCTGTGCCTCTTCACAGCCCCTCCCCTGCCCCGCCCTCCCTCTCCCCCTCCAACTTTGCTTGGCATTCCCTGTCGGCCTTTAGCACAGTTGGCACCAGCTCCCATCTCCTTGGTCCACTTTCCCCCTCCTCCCTCCTCCTTCTCCCCCCTTTTTTACTCTCTCATCCTCTTGCTCAGTCCCAAACCTCCTGCTCTGACCAGGAGGACAAAAAGATGAAGTGGAGCTTTAACACCTTCACAAGTTTTGTTTGAAATCCTGAGAAAGAGAGAGAGAGATTTGACTAATCCAGCATGTAACTGAAATGATGATTTGGCATTTCCCTGAGTTTTTGCATGCTCTATAGTGCGCCGCACTGTCAAGACTCAATTTATCCCCTGTGATTTGTATAAACTCTTCCTCTGGGGGCTTGGACAGGCGCCGTTCAAACCTAGCCAACAGGTGTCATTTGTCTTGGAAGCCGTAGTCGTTCCCATGCAAAATGAACCTTTTGGATTGTTAACCTGTCAGTCAGTGTCAGCATGTTGAAACAACCTAATGAGGCATGAAGAGTTCAATCAGATGAATTTGAAAGAGGCTGACAAGACTGGCATTTAGTGATCCCCCAAAGCTCACATCATGCTGTGTGTGTGCGCTTAGAAATGTTCTCCCCTCGGTGCCACCTCAGCTTAAAGGAGACTTGTCTTGAAAAGGAACTATACACGGTTTCTCTTGCTTTAGCAACATTTTCTTTCTTCTCTTAAAAGAATCTTTGACATTTCGGGGATCATTTGCTTTCTTGCTGAGAGTTGAGTGAGAAGATCGATACCACTCACTTTACAGCCATCAGTATAAATCTTCTCATGTAACTCTTGGCAAGAAAGCAAAGTGTATATTTCCCAAAGTGTTGAACTATTTCTTTAATGGTTATAGATTAAGCAGGGCTGTAAATTTTCATATCCAGTTGAGTAAGAAAGGTTAAGTTTCTGCACATTAGCTTCTGCCTCACTTTCCCATCACCCCTTCATTTGTTGGCTCATTAGGACTACATCTTCCCCTCACTCGGTTGTGGCTCTGTTCACTCATCCTCCTTCCCTCAGCAGCTTCTCCATTGTCACCTGTCACTTTCTGTCACTACCTTTCCTCCCTCCCACCATTCCAGACGAGGAGATGAACATCAGACTGTGCGCAGAAGCATTGAGATAGAGGAGGGAACAGTGTGCGGAGAACAGAGGAGGAAAAAACGTCAGACAGGCTGCCTTTTCTCAATGAGCTTCAAAGAGCTGTCACATCAGAGACACGAGGCTGCACTCTTCTTACACTCTCCTCTCGCTTCTTGCCAATTCACTCGCTCACATATATGCTATCTCACACACTCAGACACATATCCAGGCTGCTCTTCCCGCCTTTCCTCATCTGTCCTGTCCTCTCTTTGAATGGGTCTCATTCCCTCACTGCTGAATCACATTTTCTCTCGTGCGCTGTCACCGCACGACGAACCCGTTGAACCCATCGCCCCTCCCTCACTCTCCTCTCGCTCTGCCTCTGTGTTGCGCTGTGTCTAAGACTCTCTGCAATAACACTGTCTAGTCTCAGGTGGCCCGTCATCGTCAGCTCCCCTGGGTAATGCTGAGCTCGCCTGAGCGCTGCAGGCGAGGACATCCTGAAGTGATTGAGCAAATGGATATCTTTGCACCCCTAGCTTGGCACAGTTGCTAAAACGCAATCAATTTAGTCCTGGAATTGTATCGTGAACAGTCTTTTAGGACCTTGAAAGGCCATTTCCAGCATTTGTTTGCGAGTGCTGCTCTGTCTGTGTGTGTGTGTGTGTGTGTGTGTGGCTGAGGGAGGGACAGACAGTGTGGCAGTGTGTTTGTGTATCACTGCAGCACAATACAGCTTGACAGGCAAGTCGCATTCTTTTTGCTTCTCTGCTTTGTCCCCATTCACCAGTGTCGCCCAATTTTCTGTCATACCGAATGCAAATACTGAACCTCTTTTCAGAGGGATGTTCTTTATTCTGTGAAAAGTGGCACAAAGGAGATCATACACTGACAGCCGTCGGACTTTTCATCCAGAGCGCTGCCTTTATTTAGCAGGAGCCAGGCTGAGGGAGACATGGTGACCTGCAGGGTCAGTGAGCACAGCTACACTAGTTCTCCATTCAGCCTGGGCAGCTGAAGACAAAGCAACAGTTGAACTTGTAACCTCAAATGCACACTTACCTTTCATGCAGATCACTGGCCAATTCCAAAGGCATTGAAGGCACGTGCACCCTGAATGTTATATAATAATGATAATAATAATATATAATATGTAATGATGATAATAATAATAACAATAATACATTAAATAGCACTGGCAGCACGTCATTGACCAGATCGGGATGTTCTGCTTCACAGGCCTCAAACCTGAACAGGTTGAGCGCCTGACAAAGGAGTTTTCGTTTAAAGTACGTACGTTTAAATAGCACTTTTCTGAATACTCAAAGACGAAGGGACACAGTACAGAGAGGTGGAGGAACACATTTTTTTTTTAGAGGTTGTAGGCAGTTATGAAGAAGTGGATTTTGGGGGATTTCTTGAAGGTGGACAATATGGGGGAGTCTCTGATATCTTTAGGGAGTGAGTTCTAGAGAGGAATGCTTTGTCTCCTCAGGTGTGGTGGTTAGTCCTGGTGGGGGGTGACAGGAGGTTGGCATCAGCAAACCTAAGAGTGCAGGAGGAAGTGTGCCGGTGGAGGAGCTCAGACAGGTAGGGGGGAGCCAGGTTGTTGACTGCTTTATAGGTGATGATGTGGATACACTGGGGGATGGGGAGCAAGTGGAGGTTATGAAGGATGGGGGTAATGTGGTCAAGAGTACGAGACTGTGAGAAGATGAGCAGCTGAATTCTGGATATATTGTAGTTTCTTGAGAGTTTTGGATGATGAACTGTCGAGGTGACTTTTGTCCAGTCTGGAAGTGATGAATGTGTGAGTGAGAGTCTCTGCAGCTGAAAAGGAGAGGGATGGACGGAGACTGGCAATGTTTCTGAGATGGAAGAAGCCAGTTTTGGTGATGTGTTTGATATGTTGGTCAAAGGAGAGGGTTAAATCGAAGATGACACTTGGGTTACAGATATGAGACGAGGTGAGCACAGTGGAGCCATCAGTGGAGAGGGAGAAGTTATGGGTGGATTGGATAAGAGCTTTGGGGCCGATGATGATGACCTCAGATTTGTCACAGTTAAGTTTGAGGAAGTTGGTTTGAAGCCAGGATTTAATTTCAGTAATGCAGCTGGTGGGGGTAGAGTGAGTGGCAAAGGTGATGGATTTGGTGGAGCTGAGGAGCTGAATTTTGTCAGCAAAGCAGTGAAGCTGAAAGCCATGATGGCGGATAATTTGAAGGGGGAGAGTGTACAGGATGAAGACGAGGGGGCCAAGAACAGAACCTTGGGGAACACCTTGGGAAAAGGGAGCAGTGGTGGATTTGCAGTTGTTTATGCTGATAAACTGATATCTATAAAATGTAATGATATTGTCATCAAGAGTCAAAAAAGTAATGACATGACTCACAGCAGCCATTTTAACTGGGCACATTTTCTGATTACGAGCTGTGGGATCAACTCCTAAATTAAACTCATTTGGATAGACAACCTCAAAGATCCTGTGAGCCTACAAAGTCAATCAGATTAAAGTCAATAGACCAAGTCCAAAATATGTCACCTAATGATACCATAAATTCAAGTCTTGTTGCTGATCAGTCACTGAGACAGTTGTCTGTGTTTGTATATACTAACTTTACTTTTTAATATCATAAATTGCACAACATAAATTATTTTTAATGGTCGATTTACCCTTTGAAGAAGACACGGTAACAAATGGTCTGATTTCTCTGTCTAGCAAGATCATGGTGGTGTTTATGATTGAGGGACTTTTGGCTTAACACAGCTAAATCATTTGTTTTTTCCTTCAATAAAATCTGTTTCAGTGGAACTGGAAAAAAAGGTCTTTGTGTACCCACAATTTAATTTATCCAAACAGTATAAGATTATACAAAAATCATCTTGACTAAATGTCTGCCAAACCAACAGGAAGTATGTGTTTTCTTAATTATGTTTTAGTTTAGAGTAGACTTAACAAATGATATAGGCTATCCAGAGGGGACTTTCTCATTGATGCAGGAACTAGATCATCAGAAACAAGACAATTTATTTACCCAGTAGGTCTTAAAGAGGTCGACTGCTGGGTAGTTTTCATTTCTCTCGGACACTGATGTTGACAAATGCAATTTTCAGCAAAGAAAAATGAAGCATGCCATTAATTCCTTTTCTTAACCACTTTCCTGTGGTTTCCATCCAGGCTCCGTGCTGGACGTGATCAAGCATATCATCTCACGAGGCGAACACAAGACAGGCGTGCTGGACGAGGCCAGCATAGCCACGGTGCTGAAAGATGTGCTTGAAGGCCTGGAGTATCTACACAAGAATGGACAGATCCACAGGTAACGAGACTCACAGCCTTCCACTCTGGTACTGTAATAAAAATGACACAGGACTTTCTATTAACACGAAGCACAGAGGCTTTATCAGACTTCACCTTGAAGGTTTATGAGGCAGAAACTTTGTCTTCTCTGTTGCTCCCCTAAAAGATGTCAAACTAATATTATGTCCCCTACCTTGACTAAATGGGACATTGTTTTATGATAGTGGAGTGTCTGTCCGTTTGTGTTTGTGATGGCATTTTTTTGTGAGCAAACTAACGCAGATACAACGAACCCTGAAGTTTCAGTGTGTAAGATTTAGGTGGATTTAGTGGCATCTAGTGGTGAGGATTGCAGATTGCAACCAGCTGAAACTTCTATCGGTTCGAATACAGTCAGTGTTAATCGTTCATGAGGTTGTCATCGTGAGCCAAATTATCGGCAGAGGTCTCTTCCTCTCCAAAACACATGAACTGGGTGATTTAAACCAGTAATTAATAAGGGCTGAGCTATATGACCAAAATGTTATCATGCCAAAATTTTCTGATTTCTGATTATCACAATAAATATCAAATCATTATTTTTGTATGGCAGATACAGTCATTGGGTAGCTTAGTGCTGTTTTCCATGGTCCGAACAATTAAACTAAAAATAACTCTATGTGTGTGTTGACCATTGCTGTTGTGCTAGTCTCTTCTTCTTCTATTACTTATTCTTCTGTTAAATAACAGGTGGAAACTAGTGTTTAAGGTGCATTAGTGCCCCTCTTCTGGTGTATTGTATTTTAATTACATCAAACATTTGTTATATTCTATCAAGAGGAATTATGTAAAGATCATTTATCGCCCAGCCCTAGATTAAAGTGGTATTTTTAATGAGACTTTTTTTGAGACTAACGTGATTCAGTGTTGTTAAGATACATATTTCATATTATTTCTTTACATTTGTGAAAAAATCCCTCACATGGAGACATTTTTACATATGGACTTTGCTAATGCCAAATCTCATTGGGTTCATTAATTTACTAATAAATTATGGTGACTAATTGTATCATTATGTGCCTATCGTGGTCATTATGTGGTATCTGTTGCCTTCACATTCTTTCTATTTCTCAGTTACATATTTTCTGTCTTAGTCAAAAAGGCAAATAAATTCATGGCCATAATTCATAGTCTAATGCAAAGTTTAATACACAAAAGTGATTGATATTCTTTAAGACATACGACTGTTCCAAGGAAATGTCATTTTAAGACAGCCACTTTCACTCTGAAAGGTCAGAGTTGTTATTGGGATCTGTATAGAGATGAGGCCGTATACTTCCCCAAAGGGGCTGCGACAAGTGCTCCAGAAGAAGAAACAGTAATGACTTGTTTATAGCCTTCCATTAAAGTGTGGTTATGAATAAAAAATAAAACTAACTTCCTGTATACACCATTAATTCTAGAGCTGTACAAACGATACAGGCCCCCTGTGTCTTAATGAAACTGCAAAAACTTTCTGCAAGAAATCTGTAAGTAGACTACCACTCCTGGCTCGATAATCTCTAAGAGTTAAGGTATGAATATGCATTAGTGGAATGTGTGAATGGCAGATTTGCGTGCCACAGGAAATGTGATCCCGAAAGCTCTTTCTAAGCCAGTTCAAGACCTGGCTAAGTCCCGGCACTTAAAGCTGATACGATGAACCCAGTCGACACACTGGCTGTAGAAGTCATTGCACCGCCTCTTCTGTATTTAATATTCATTACTCACGCTTTCATACGTCTCCTCTTTTCTCCCAGTGGCGCACATATAGCCCGGGACAGGCTACATGTGTAAATAATGCATAGCTTTTCGGCTTGGTTAAGTGCTCAGCAGCTTTCAGAGTAGCATGCCAATGAGAAACAGAGAGAGGCTTGATTGAAAATTTTGACCATGGACTTGGATTAGGGATGTGTAGACGAAACATCAACTCATTAAGCACTGAATTAGAAAGCTGCTGTATCCTATAGAAACGTTAGGTGAATGTATGGAATTACACAATTTAAATTACCATGTTAATTAGAAGGAAAATCCACTGCGGTATACCTCTGCTGCAGCATTTAAGTATCCACTCTAAGCATAATGTGACAGGGTTATCGGTCACTGCTTGAGAGCCGGAAATGTTTTTCCTGAGTAAAACCTGCCTTCAACTCTCTGCCCTGTCCAAGGAGACATTAGGGAATCATTAATAGATCATTTATCACTTCTGTCCACTCCATGCTCTGAGGTGTGACTTGTGAAAAAGATATTGTGAGGTAATCCCCCTCAGTGCTTAAAATCACCGACATGCTGATAGAAGAGAGGCCATGGTTAGTTGATCGGCGTCTGCTGATGTAAACATGCACATATGGCTGTGCGCGTTCCTCCTGTGTAAGCTAGATCATATGAGTCGGAGCCTCAGGGGCAGGGGTGATGGAGAGAGTCAAGGGGGCGAGGCTTGACAAGGAGGCAGAAAGAGGGAAAGTGTCACATGATATGTTCCATCCAGCCCAGGACGGCAGAAAAGCAATTAGAGTCTTGCGGCCCGGGCTGTAGCCTCAACTGGAGACATTTACCACAAGACGGCGAACTGCTCCACCTCCACATTCACAGCAGCTTGGAAAGTCAGTGATTCAAAGGTGACACTTGTCCTCTAACTTGAGCAGCAGGTAGAAGATGAATAGTGTAGACTGTGTCAGTTGAATCTTAGAAAATCAGCATGCAAATTAATTTCCAGAAAGCCCTTTTGCGGGGAGCTCCTTGCCTTACACATCTCTGAAACCTCATATGTCTACTGAGGGTACATGGGAGGGCTCTGCCCAGCAAATTACTCGGTATGTGGTTTAGTAATGATCGGGTAATGGCTGTAGTTATGCTACCCCTGGGAGCGTCTGTGAGAGCTTCTTGCTTTAGATTAAAGGAAAATTGACAAAATAAGAAATAAAAATTGATTTGGAAAAACAGATTAAATTGAAAATCAGCAGTCTGGAGAAAGCAATCAAAATGAAGAATCAAAGGGAAGATAGTTTTGTGGTCAAAGAAAAGGCACGGCTAAAAGAGGCGAGGTATTTCGTCCTCACGGGAGACCCACAGGGCATCTCATAAACCCTCTTTTACAGCCCTGTTAGGGGCACTGTGAGCCTGGCACCAGGATGTGATGTCACAGTAGGTGACCCGGCGGAGCTGCAAGGTGCGGGAGCTGCCAGATGAGAATGATCAATCTTCTTGACAGTTTCATACCGTGGCTGTTTCCACCTGGCTACTGCCTTGCTGTCATTTCAGCAGGTCATAAATACAGAGAGACCACACATATCTTGCTCTTTTTTCAATAATCTTTGATGGCATAACACCTTTTAGTTTCTGGAAACATTCTTGATAGGCTTAAATATGATTTAACGTATAGAAATAAGCATAAAATGGCAGTTCCTCTGGCTTAATCCCACCTACTATTGTGAGATGTGGCTGGATCACTAGTAGGAGCTGGGACTTAAACTGCAGGTTGGCTTTTTTTCCTCTCCGCTACAGTATTTCTTTGAACTTGCATGGTGCATTGTGTCACCACCTCCTCCCTCCTCCTCCTCTTCCTCTCCTGTGAATGTTAATGACTGTCTGCACTCTGCAGCCTTTTTCTCAGAGCATTTCAATCTGCTGCAGTGAACCAAAGCCTTCATGGTTCTTGAATGAGTGCAGAAGGGACTTAATCAGATCGCCTTGATCACTCTGTGTGAATGATGCAGCTTTGTGTTCTTCAATCACAGTGGAGCATCTTAAATCCAAAATCCACCTTGAAGTTATACTAAGATATTGTTTCTCAGAGATCTATTTATTTTGTGAATCTGAACAAGCTGATTACGTCATATTGAGACATAGCTGAAGACACTATGGATTAAAAAGATTAAAATCTTAAAGCTCCTTATTCACATAAAACTCGTTGACGTAATATGTGAAACAAAAGTTCTTTGATCCCATCATCTAACAACATCAATAAATTTCTTCAAATGGCTCGATCCTTTCAAGTCGTGATCTTGATTATCAGCCACACTGGTCAGTCCTTTACTTTGGCCATGCTGTGTAATTTGGTACAGATATCCATGGTTGTACGAGAATTAATCTTCATGACTCCAGTGATCTGGTGACACGTTATCTAGCCCCATCTGCGAGTCTAAGTTTTCACTTATCCAATGAAATATCTAGACCTTTATTTTCGATTGGCACACACAAAAAATGTACAGGAATTCATGGTTTCCAGAAGATGAGTCTTATTGACTTTAGTGATCCCCTGATTTTCATCTAGCACCACCAGGAGGTTCACAGTTGTGGTTTGGTGTGAAACATCTAACAACTAATCACCAGTCTCATCATGATACTATATTATATTGATTCTTTGGAAAATTATACGATATTTACCGAATGCCCATATAACACAGTCTGTTACAGAAAAATCTGCCACCCTTTTCTGTCTTGCTTTTGGCCATAAAAGATAAAAACAACACATAAATAAGTAACTGTAACTGCCTAAGTGCAGTGAAGTTTACTTTAGACTCCACTAGCCCAGCACAATAATCCCATAAAACAGCACATGGGATAAGTTAACCCCCTCAAGGCTTTCTGTCTAAAAGTCCTTTCTGGAAGAAATCTTTTAGTTTTAACCCAAACTTTGATCTTTTTCCAAAAATCTCCGGTCTATCTGACTTAAAGCAAACTTCTCCCAACAGCCATAAAAGATAGATTAACAACAACATAATTTAACATAAGTATCAAATTCATAGTCAAAACAATTGTTTTATGCTAATCCCCCATTATTAGCTTAAGCATGTTTACAGTGCATAAATTAGCCTAGCGGCTAGCAGACTTTTTTCCTCTACTCACATCTTAACAAATTACATGTAACGGTATTATTTTTCTTGTGTAATGTTGCTGTAGTGAGAAGATTGGCGAAGTGAGATGGCCGTCCAGGCAGATAACGTTACATCATGCTTTGTCTCTTAATGGCATTGTTTACATTTATCATGTACTCAGTCTGTTCACCCCTTTTTTCTCCGAAATCCAAATTATTTCCACACTGCTGATTTATTCCCAAGTAAACAGTGTTGTCCTCATCGTCTTTATCTTGGCTGCTTGCCATCTGCCTGCCGCTGCTTGACAGCGACACAGACTTTCAAAATAAGAGCGTATCCTAAAGATGACGATATGGATATGGATCAATGTTTTCACTTTGCATCGAGGATACTGGATTGTTGATCATTGATCGATATATCGATCCAGGCCGATGGATCGTTATACCCCTACTTACAACTATTGGACTTTAACCTACCTGCAAAGCTAACATGCTGATCTAAAGTTGTGAACATAGTACCTGGAGCTAATAGTGTGACTGTTAGGGCTAAGTATTGGCACTTGATACCTTTAAGGTGTTGACCGAAATAATCGAGTACCAAGTAGAAACGAAATATCTCCAGTCAAACGCTACCTGCATTTGATCCCTTTTGTACCTGACTCTAGGAAGAAAAAAAAAAAAAAAAACAAAGACTATTTGTGTGGTTTTGCTGGCAGTCAGTCACTACAAGTATTCAATTCAATATGACTTGTGATTGGCCCACTACTGAAGCAGCTGCAACTCATGCAGTCTGTGGAGTGGTGAAGTTTAGTGAGGGCAGTTCAACGTTCCAAGATGCCACTAAAATGAAAACCTGTGGTGTCTGAAAACAACAAATATTATTTCAATTGCAGTACTGGTATTACTTTAAGGGTACTAGCTTTGGTACTGGTATCATAATTTTTTTTAACAATATCCAGCCCTAATGACTAGATTCATTATCTTGTTAGAAATGTTTAAAATCTCTAAACTGAGTCAGAGTAAATTCTCTGTTGGGGTGGATTTTTTTTTTTTAACTTACTGGCATGTTTCCAGATGTAGAAGCAGAATGCTGCCCAGTATTTTTTCTTGGACAAATGTGGGAAGTGAGACGATAAGTCAGCAGGTCTTGTGACATGGCCAGAGTGGTTAATTGGCCTGGACTGAACCCACAATACCTCATTAAAATACAGGACATTATTAGCACAGGCTAAACCCTGAATCACAAGTGCCAGAAGACATGACTGGACCCACTGAGAGAGGGGATGGTGGTTGTGTAAACCAGGAAAAGTATTTTAGGATACTCCCAAACTTGCCTTTCAGCCTCAGGTGGTCAGCCTCCTTCTGCACCTCCCCTCGAATCCTTAAAAAGCAACATCTCAAATTACAACACGTTAATCATCCTCGTTGTACGTACTAACACCCAAGGTGGAGAATGAGCTTGCTGTTTTAAGCAAAAGCAGTGAGTGCAAGAAACTGAAAGATACTGTGACCTGATATCACCTAGCTGTTATGGCAGGGCAGTAGAGTGATGGTGGGACAAGCCAGAGACCCGTGCAGCAGAGACGTCTGTACGGCAGCAGACATTTCTAACGGTGGTCTTTCAGGGCCGCTAGCAAAGGCTGTCATGTCCGTTTTTCATCCACCCTTTCCCTTCCTCTGCATCATCCCCAGTGTGACAGTTACGCAATTGAACTCGTCTAGACAGAAATGCACATCAAAGTTTTGCTGCATGTAGTACACAGACAGCTCTTTCTGCCTGAGCTGATTACTGAAAACACTTTTAGAGAAGGCACTGATAGAGTCAACTAACACCTTGTCCTGTGTAGTATCCCAGTCTGCTCCTTGACAGTTGTGTCATCCCAGCAGTCGTTTTGTCCTCCAGTGGGAATCCCCATGTTTTGCTTTCAGCCAATGGTCCTAATATGTCACATATGCTGCATTCCTCCCTCTGTGGCTCACTGTCTGCCACTCCCTGCCCCTGTCGCTACGAGATCTGTCGTATTTTACTGGAGCACTCTTAGCAAAAGAGGCCTCCACACTCGAGTATTCAGCAGCATTTGAACAAAGATCTGAACTGCGACCTGCAGACTCTTGAGTCTTGAGTGGGTTGCTTGTAAAGATTGTACTTCTTATAGCCACAGAAGAAGGGGTGCTTAAGCCAAACTGCAGACTCCACCTCCTCCACGTCTTTTTTGCTGCAAACCCTCAGGAAGCGTTCGGGAACTCAGGTAAAAGATTTTACAGTAATCAAGGGTGAAGTTTCAGCATGCATTCAAGTTGTTACCATGCTTCAGCAGTATTCTTGTGAGGTAGCTCAAGTATCTTTCAACCACCATAATTATCCCTGCAGCTTCTGCCCCCCATGTACATGGTATTTGGCATGTGTTTATAGTCTGTATGGATTGAATTATATGCCATAAAGTGGTAAAGTGAGCCTTTGTTTCTTGGAAGCTGAGTCATGTCTCATCTTCAAACCAGTACTCCAAAGACCAGTCTATTTTTACATTCATTGAGACCAATTTGTTTGCTGGAACGATCCACCAGCGTTTATCTGTCAGCTGAAGGTACAAGCTCTTTACTCCAGTGCCCCCATCTGGAGGCAAGGTGAACTGCTCCGCTGTTGAGACTGCATCTCTTTTGAATCATTTGTCTGCCTGTCAGTACAGTTTGAAGATTTGTCTCGGGGTAATTTGTGCAAATGAAACCTGTTAGAAGTTGCTGAAGGTGGTGTAACGGCTGACAGCGTCCTGAGGTTGTGCCACTTTTTGTTCTTTGTTCTGTCGAAATCTTTCTGCCATTATTCTCTCTTAAAATGTACATTCACTTCCTGAAAGCTTGGACAGCAGAAAGAGCTGACTGCTGTCCTCCGTGACACTGCCGCCATCCTTACTTTTTATTTCCTCGCCTTTCACTTGACCCTTCGACTTTATCTCTCGAAGTCTGTTGCTATGACAACTCTGTCTGGCTAGTGAGGTGGCGGTATTCATTCTGTGTGGCAGTCTGTGCAATTGTGTGCGAGTGCGCACGAAGGGAAGGCAGGCAGGCAGTCAGACAGCTGTCCCTGCTGAATCGTCTTATCACCACCAGGGGAGGCTGAAAACAGATGAACAAATTAACTACGGATTGTGTGTGATGCCAATAAAGTGTATAAGAAACATAGTGATAGAGAGATGAAAGCTTTAAAGCCTTTTTATTGTATCAACATAGATAATATCTTTTTCTGACAAGTTCTGGGTAAGTATCAAGCAAATAGTAGATCCTAAGTTTGTATAAACTGGGGGTAAAAACTGTGTCATTACTCTGACTTTAAATGTCTTAATTGTTCATGTTCATTGTTTGAACTACCGGAGCAACTTCAATCACTTGAAAGAGGCGGTTATTTAATGTACAAATTCTTGTCTTGTCTTTCACAGAGATCTTAAGGCTGGAAACATTCTCCTTGGGGATGACGGCTCAGTGCAAATTGCAGGTATTTAGCCTTGAGGCAGCACCACCTTTCAGCACCTGTCACTAGTGACCCAGATTAGGTGTGAAGAAGTAGTTGTTGTGCTGTAACATCTCAGTGTATGTATACCCGAGAGGCCTGCGGAGGGAAATTAACTTACTTGGCAATACCTCTATTGACTTACTGCTTTGGGTCCTTCGAGTGTGTTTATCTAATGTTTTCTCCTCTCTCTTTCCTTCTTTTCCTTCTAGACTTTGGCGTCAGTGCCTTTCTATCCACAGGTGGTGACATCACTCGAAATAAAGTGCGCAAGACGTTTGTGGGAACACCATGCTGGATGGCCCCAGAGGTCATGGAGCAGGTTGGTCAAGAAGTAACCATGACAGCAGAAAACTCACAATCAGATGCAACTTTGTTTTGGCAGGCAAAAATAGACATTCAGTATTACTTGGCAATGAAGGTGACACAGCAGCCATTTTTATTTCTTACTGACTTTGTTGTATAAATCTAAAACCTGTGGCCATAGCTCATCTTTTATATAACTAGGCGATCATATTATAAGATTCTGACACCTGAACTTGCAGGTTACGGTTGACATTAAATGCTGAAAATTAGCCAGTCTCCATGTGAAGAACAGCCTGGCTTTTTGCTGTCTGCTCCAAGAGTTAACCAAATTTTTCCACAAATACAGTTGATGTTTTCAATGTGTGATATGATTCTGCTTCCACAGGTGAGGGGTTATGATTTCAAAGCAGATATTTGGAGTTTTGGGATTACAGCCATTGAGCTTGCCACGGGGGCTGCACCTTATCACAAATACCCGCCAATGAAGGTGAGAACACTGTGGAGCTTATCTAGAAATGTGGAGTTAAAGGTTCAGTAGGTAATTTGTTAATAATATAACGCTTATCTTATTTGCTGAAACTGTCACACTGTCCTGACAGTAGTACATGAGACAGAAAATCTGTAGAAGAAAAAGCTCCTCTGGCTCCTCCTAGTGCTCCTGATGGCATATGCAAGAATCTACCACACTTGAATGAAACAACCAATTAGAGCCAGGAGTAGTGTCTAACACAGTGTCAATCACTGCTCGAGTACACGTTGCGCAACAAGTAGACAGAAGACCTCTTCTTTTGTTTACTCGCCAATTGTAGCCGTGGAGTCTTGGAACCTTGGTGCCATCCAGCAAACCAGCCCATGTTTCCACCAATTTTAAGACATGCTCTCGATCCAACCTGTAGACCAGTGGTTTCCAACTGGTGGGTCGCTGGTCCTCTTTGAATGGACCGCAAGTGATTCGCAAATGTGTCAAGTTTGTAAAAAAAAACCACACTTTTGGTAAGTACAGTAAATTTTTGAAGTGCCGTTTTCTGCATTTGAGTGAGTGACTAACGGTCAGCTTCTTGACAGAGACAGCAAACTAGCTCGCCGACATGGCCAAGCACAACTATTACGCTGAATATATTAAATTGTGTGGACCTTGAACCAATGACTGAGGACAAATCTGGACCCATGGCTGGACCAGTCGGACTGACTACATCAGTAGGCTAATTTGGAACAATTTTTGTGTGCTGCTTGGACTGAGACGGACGGTATTTTGTGGCGGTGCATCATTGCATCTTGCTGGTTAAGGTCCTAAAATTAGCGTGTTCACCTGGGTGTTGTATTTCCATCAATTCCAATCGGAGCTGGAGCTGATAAATACCTGTGATTGTTGCAAAGTCATTTGACCCAGGTATGAATGATGATGTAACCTTTTCCATTAAATACAAAAGTCAGATGTTAGTGGGTGTTAGTGGGTTTCTAGTGCAGTGGGAAAGGAGCTTTAGAGACTCCACCTGGCTCTGATTCGTTATCATTGAGGTGGTGTGGATTCTTGCAATTGCCATTAAGAGCACTGAGAGGAGACAATGGAACCAGATTTTTTTAGGTCTCATGCCTACTGAACCTTTTACAACACAGAACAAATGCAAAGTCAGTTCTTCTGACCGTCTGTGGGTGCAGCTGATGAGATACCAAGCTTTTACGCCATAGTGACATTTGAGTAAAAGTGTTTCCGGTCTGTTCAGGTCCTGATGCTGACGCTGCAGAATGACCCCCCAACCTTGGAGACCGGCATCGCAGACAAGGAGATGGTGAAGAAATACGGCAAATCCTTCAGGAAGATGATCTCCATGTGTCTACAGAAGGACCCAGAGAAAAGGTGTTGACTGCAGTGCCTTTACATTGAGTCTCATATAACTCTTAATGCTTGACATCGGCTTTCAGGACATATGTTTGACTGGAAATTAAGTGCTAATTGCAAAAAAAGCATGTGATATATGCAGTCATGAACAGCCAATTTCAACTGATTTGCACTACTGAGCACATGTTAAACAAAGCAGCATATGATTGCTTGTATTGTCCTGACCACAGCTCTTTGTTTCACTGTGCTTCCCTGGTTGTTGTCTCTATTATTGGGAGTATAAAAGCTCAAATGAATAGAACTCATTTATTGTGCTGTTTTTCAGGCCGACATCCTCAGAGTTGTTGAAGCATAAATTCTTTCAGAAAGCAAAGGTAGGTGTTTGAGCTCCCTGTGGGCCTGAGACTCAATTAGCTACACAATGAGTCAGCATTATCCCTGTTTCAGGCACCAGTTGAGCTGGTTGATGAGTAAAGGTCTGAGCCTGAAGAAGTGATAGGATCTGCATGGCCTCAGTATGGCCTCTGTTTAAAATTAAGCTGATCTTAATGACTAAAGGTTGTTTTTTTAGCCCCAGAAGTTAAGAAACGATTGAAGGAGGGTTTCATGTAGGAAAAAGAGGCATCAAGAGCTGCAAATAAACCAGTAAAGCCCCTCTCCCTGAGGCGTTTGTGTGAGCAAGGCCACTTCTCTCTTGGCTCAACTTGTCAGTGTGACTGACCCAAGCTGAGGCCACTGCAGCATTCTTCTCATTATTGACCATACAGAGCTGTTTCCAACAAAAGCAGGGATAAGCAGTCTAACTCCAGCCTCCGGTTGCCCAGTACCCTAGCAACTGGAACAACTAGAGTGCTGGCTCAGCATGTCACACCGCCCAAATACAACCTGGTTGGTTTGCTGCACATGACACTGGTCAGCAGCAAGATCTGCAGTATGCTGTTTGTACAGCAGAGGGCAGGCTGATGATCTTAGAACAGATAGACCTCTGGTATAAATGGGAAAACTATTTCAGCCTGCAGAAGGGATTTAAATGAGTATCAAGCATATGAAATTGGAGAAATCTGTCGGGAACAAGAGTTTGATTGCAGATAATTTATTCAAAACTGTAAACCCAAATTAAATGTCCACAATGTGAAGAAAAAACGTCAATGAAAACGTAATTTTTGTAGTATTTTTACCAAACTAGGGTTAAAAAACATTAAAATAACAACACCAAGCACTGGAAGGAGTATGCAAATCAAAGAACAGTTGTTAATAAATAGGTCTTGGGATAAGTTTGAAAACATTCCCTGAACAGACAGTCCAGGACAGCAAATGCTTGGTCACCACAAGTACTGTACTTTGACCGCAGCAAACCCAGGGGCCCTTATAGATCTGGTGGACCTATATGGGGTCAGTGACTCACTGATGCAGCTAAATATGGTAGAGCCAAGTTGTGTAAGGATTTAAATCTAATTATTACATGGCTTTGTTGAGAAAATGATTCTGATTGGTCGATTACAGTATTCTAAGATCTTTTATTTTTGAATAACAGGCTGTTAGCTGAAGCTAAAAATAATTTCTTTATCAATATTTTGTGCCAAATTATTGATTTAATTAGTAAGTGGCAGCTTTGTGTCGGGGTCCTGCGTCACCCTGTTGTGGCTATTTTTGCAGTAATGACCCACTGGATGTACATTATTATTCCCACATTTGACAGGAAGCCAGTGTAGCTATAAGTCTTAGTAAAGCACATTATGGGTCGCAGTTCATTTTCTGAATAATACAAGACTTAATCGGATAACAGAATAAACAAGTAACGGCTGTGTGTTTCTTTCCTCTTCTGACAGACCCATGAGTATTTACATGAGAGGTTGCTTCAGAGGGCGCCCACAATAGGAGAGAGATCGAAAAGGGTAAGACGTCAAACTTTCGTCTGTATATTTGTGGATGTGTTCTTTTGTATTCTTTTCCTTAGATTAGATTTTTTTTTAAATCCCAATAGATCACCTTGCTCACAGTATATCACAGTATATTGAGTCGTTACCTCTGTATTGTAATTCATATCACATTGCCAGATCCTTGCCAGTACACAGCCCTACTCAGTTGTGTACACATGTGTTGTCAGGTACGTCGAGTGCCAGGCTCAAGCGGTCGGCTGCATAAAACGGAGGATGGCGAATGGGAATGGAGTGACGATGAGCTGGATGAGGAAAGTGAAGAGGGCAAAGCAGCTGTTGCCGCCTTGAGGGTGAGACGACGCACACATTGACACTTCTGTTATACGCTACATGTCTTTGTCTTTTAATGGCTGCACAATGTTTCACTTGTCATTCTCATGTCTGTGCAGTAGCATGTCTGTCCATTGTCTCTCCACTGAGTCTCCCGTATGTGTGTATGTTCTGTCTGACGGCCAAGGAGCAGCAGGTGAAGCCTGTTAGTGCCACCAGGCGACAAGTGCGCTTCTCCTACCCACTCGAGCTGCCTGCGTCCAGGGTTGTTCACTTGCCACTATAATACAGATGGCATTCCCCTAACAAGGAAGGACTCTCTCTGTACATGTTAGCTAGGGAGCATGTGACAGCTCTCAGGGCAGGAAAGACTTAATAGGGAGACAAGAAGGTAGAGAATAATGCATTAGGAAAAGCATGTGGATACTGTATACATGTATTCTGATACTTTAAGTTTATTTTCATAGTTTTAATGAAGCAGACAACAGGTCGTACCCTGACTTTTGGTTAAACACAAGACTCTTTTTAGAGGACCTTGTAGGCATGATACTGGATTTTACCAGAGTAATTCAACAGACAGCTAAACTTGTATCTTCCAGATAGTAGTGACTTTGTTTGACTTAGCATTAAATGACTTTACATTAACCTATTAGAAGATAACTAGTAATTATCAGGCTATGTTATGCAACTGGTTTGTTGAAAAGAAAAAGTTCACAACACCATTTTTAAGCAGAAATATGTGCATGCTGTAAATAACATGAGAGTCGAATTTGACCCAAAAGTTAACCTTCTCAGGACCGACCAGTCACCTTGTCTTCAGTGAGATATTTTGTGTCTCGTAACTAGTTATGATAGAAAATTGACAGAGACCACGTTTTGTTAGGAGCATTATTTAATCAAAGAAGTGAGAGTTACCTTTCCTGGAAGCCATCCGTATTTCCATTTCTCTTTCATAATCACTTTTATCTATACTGACCAAATCACCTTTAATCAATACAAGGCAAATTACTTATCAATCCTGTAAGTGATTTTAAATTTGAGCACTAATGACAAAAGGGATTCAAATTTTACCACATTGCTGCTGCTTTCATGCTGTTTTACTGGCTACTTGTTGGCAAACTGAACTTCTAATGCTTTCACCAGCTCTACTGAATTCTCAAAACTCAATATGAAGTTACTCATCTATGACAGGGGATTAGTAAATAAATCAATAAATATAGAGCCGGGGGAGGGGTGTAATATTCAGAGACACAACTCAGAATGTCCAGGATTTAAGTCGTACATTTTTAAGACGAAGAAGTAACTTGGATATTTAGTTAGATTAAAGTGGCACATTTAGTTACCACAGTTGTGGTAGATGAATGGGTCAAGCACAGGAATTTTACCCATGAGATCAGGGTTTGTGTCCAAACGACAGTCATTCACCAGATAAATGTTTTAGGTTGTTGAATGTTTGGGATTTCCTGTTAACCTGTAACGTCTGCAGTGTAATGAAGTTGAAGTTGAAGAGATGTGACTCCGTGACCGAAAAATAGCACAATTTTTCCTCATTTTTCTTTTGTAAACACGTGACTTAAATCTCAGAGAAATTTTGCAATTTTATGGTTGGTAATCTTGGAGTATATTCAAGTCTTTTTCTCCTTAATTTGTGATTTTTTTCCATAAATTTATCACATTAATCTCAGGAATTCTTAATTTTTTTCTCAGAATATTACCCCCTTCCTAGGTTCCATATTTTTATTTTTATATATATTTTTTTTATTTTTTATTTATGTATATATTTATTTTTACCTACAATTGCCCTAATTTGCAATCACACTCTTCTGCCAAGAAAAATGCACATATTTAGACACCGGAGCCTGGCTGAGTATCTTTGTAATGTGCGTTAAAGATTCAGTCTCCTTAGTAGCAGCTTGAGCACGCAGATACTTAATCTGAATCAGACAGCAGATTCCTGAGCTGATGTGATTTTGGCTGCGGCCAGACGCCACATCGTGTCCCCTCAGTCATGTCAGTGTGTCTTTATTTGGGTCTGCAGGGCTTCTGTCCAACTCCACGCTCCTTGGAGTTGGTTCAAACACTTTTTTGTTTTGCAGATAAAGAGAGTTGCCACAACTGCGACATGCTCTGCTGATTTTATGTTCACTTATGCTGCTTCTCAGCTTCTCAAATCTAAAGCTAAAAACGAAACTGCAATTGTAGAATGTATTGTCACTCGTTTACAACTCAATTACCAGCACCTAGAGGTGAGCTACATCTTAAAAATATTTGATCAATGTGGAGTTTTTGTTATGATCTACATAGTGATGTAGTCAATTTTCTGCAAATAACACAAAAAATAAAATTATCAATAAAAATAGCTGTTATTGTTTTGCTAATTCGTTCATCAGATTGGTGCCAAAATCCTGTAAATCCAGTAGTAACATAAATCAGACCTCATTATTGATTTGCAGTAATGCTTGAAATAGCCTCATACACACAGAGATATTACAATAAACAATACCCTGCCAGTAACTGAATAGTAAAATCTCTACTGGTTGACATTGTTCTCTCTCACTATATACAGTCCCATCTCCCAACCATATTAGCACCTGATAGTGAAGTGTAATCGAAGTATTATCAGCATTTCTGTTCCGACTCTAATGATATCACTGCATTTACCTTGAAGGAGATAATAAACCAAGTGGGCCCATAAATTAGGAAAGTAAACGAGTGACCCTTTTTAATCCATTTAACCCTCTTGCTTCCGTGTGTTCCTCACAGTCATGCATGCTGTTTTTGCTTTGTTTAAAGCCATCACAGTGAAATCCTTCTCTGAGTGTTAACTTCTTTCATCTGTTTTTAACAGTCACCAAGAGTGAAGGAGGGATCACAGAATTCTGAGGTGAGATTTAAAAGTTCTTTCTTCAGAGTAGAAGTGGTGTGTTTTTTTAAGACACTGTCAAACCTCTGCAAACTATCTACTACTACTATAAAATGTCTATTTTATGGAATTCAAATACTGTCACAGTGCAGGTGGAGTTCTGCAGTTTTAATCTACAAAGTCTAACCTTCTTTAGAGAGTGGACCTTGAGTTAAGATTGTTTAGTCAAGCTACAGCTGCCAGCCAACGTTTGTGGATGTGTGTAATGAATAAGTGCAACACTGAAGACTGTCACTGACTAGCTTTTAATGCACATTAATATTTCAGTATTATTCAGAATATGAAAATATTCCGACTTTGATTCAGGTCATGCAAACAGCCTACTCAGATTTGAAATTCTGAATTAGGCCTTATTCCAAATGTAGCATTTTCCCATTAAGACATTTGGAATATGCTGATACTAATGAGATTTAGGAACATTCTTCGGATATGTATACAGTGCACTCAAAATATGCATCTCTGTTTTGTTTTTTAACACAGTTTGCAACGCATGGCCTCTTGCCTGTTTATGGTCAGCTCTGTGTGTAATCATGGGGATGCCTTGTACATGCACCAGTTAGCCAGTAATTTGCAAGGCTGAGATGAACATGAAAGACTTGGATATAAACTGGTTTAAATATTACAACACACAGAGCGTCCAGTAGCTCAGTGGGTAGCGGGCATCCCATGTACAGAGGCAGTGTCCTTGCCTCAGCGGCTTTCGGTTCAACTCCAGCCTGCGGTCCCCCACTGCATGTCGTCTCCTCTCTTTTATAGACCTTTTAGGAAGATGGTTGAAAGAATGAAAGATTGAGGCTGTGTTTGTGCGGTCGAACAAGTCCACCACTGATTAAAAACTTTGAAAAAATTGTATTTGACTCAAAGAAACTAAATGGCACAAGTAACTCCAGCTGTTCCACTGTTTCATAATTTCATGTGATAAACAGTGTTATGGCACGCTAATTGGAGTATGCATGGCTGCATGTAAACAGGAATATTAGTGGAATATTAATATTCATTAGCCTGGTAAAGAGCTTATTAGAAATTTTTATTTTTTTCAGAACAAGGGTAAAAACGAGTTAATGGTAATACAACCAGCCTCTCCTTTCACTGGGGGTTTGAAAGCTACATTTTCAGGCCAACATGATGGAGAGACTGTAGAAAAAATGCAGCCCATGTTTAGATTTAATGAGTTGTAATTGATCATCTCTGTAGTGCAGCCGGTAAAAATAAAAATAAAGTGGTTACCTTGGACTGCGGTGTTCATATTTACTAGAATGTTATAACTGGTTGTGATGGAGAAACGCATGTGTTTTTTTCTATGTATAAAATTGAAGTAACGGATTGATTAAAGAACTAAACAACAGTCCGCTGCTTACATTTAAGGCCCTTTTCTGCTGCACAAAAAACCTGCTAACACCTGTTGGCTTTTTAAGGTAATGGGAAAGATTACAATCAGTGTTCACCCTCAGGTCAAATGACTCTGCAGTAGTCAAAGGTATTTATCGTCTGCGGCTCTGATCGGCATTGATGAAAACACAACACCAGCATGAATGCGCTAATTTTAGCCTCTTAACTTGCAAGATGCAGTGACGCGCTACCGCAAAATGATGTCCGTCTCCACCCAAAGAGTGCTCAAACATCGATCCAAATTAGTCTGCACACAGTTTAAAAGAGAGACTTAATAATGATGAGAGATGTATACAAAATAAGTAACCACCATAAAGTTTTTATAGGCTTCAATATGCTGCTTTCTAATGTTTACTAACCTGTTTTCTGGTCTGTCTGTGACATTGAACGTGACATATCAAAAAACAAACAAAAAATGCACACACAGAAAGGCATGCTCGTCTGCTGCAGTTCCGGGTTCACAGCTCTGCTCTCCTGGCAAAGGAAAGAAGTCTACAGCCTATTTTAGTTGTTTTGCCCATGTTTGAGAAACTTGCATACGCATGCTAATTTTGGTAGAAAAGGGAAATTACTCAGACCAGAATGTCTCAACGTTAAAATGTTTCTGTGTGTTTGTCATATGAATCACAATCCGCTAGAGTCATGACAATTTGATGATATTTCTCCTTCAGGTTTTCCAGACTCCTGAGCCTTTAAGTAGTCAACTCCAGCCGATGGCCGCAGGTCAGGCAGAACTACCTCAGGCTGCAGGTCAGGTTCCACTGCAGCCCACACCAGTCAACACTCAACCCACTGCCCAGGCTACATCTCCCACACCAGGCGTACCCGCTGCTGCTGCTGCTCCCGCACAGGTTAGTTTGACCTAGCTCCTTCATTTTCTTTCAGTATACTGTGTTGAAACCCCTGTTTTCTGGGGGGTATAACATCCCCTTTTACTCCTGTAAAAATGTGAGTTATGTTTAAACCTTTCATTCTAATCAAATATCTTTATCTGTATTTTGACAGGTGCAAGCCACCTCAGGGAATGTCAAGGCTCCCATTAGTTTGGTATTAAGGTTAAGGTACGTTTTTTTTTTTCTTTTACAACAACAAATCAGTAAACCAGCAGGTGAATTTTTAGTCTAAGTTGCATCATGTCTGCATACTAGATGTCTGTTTTTATATGCAGTATATACTGTATGTAGTGCAGCGTCAGTTGAATGGAATACATCGTATAAGTTTTATGAAGCAAAAAATGATGGACTTAACTCCTCTTATCAGGTCTCTCTTTCTTTCTCTCTTTCTTAAATCTCTTCAGAAATTCAAAGAAGGAGCTAAATGACATCCGCTTTGAATTTATGCCAGGAAGAGGTAAGTAGAGTTTCGGAATTAATCAGAAGCCAAACTCTGTGCAGCAAGTGGTTTAAAAATGTCAAGGTTAAGGTTATTGGCTACAAATGCCACATTTTGGGTAATCAGGCAGAGAAAATGATAATATAAGTACTTTGTGTTTTGTGTAAGTTATTTGTCAGTGTCAACTTTCCATCACAGTGGCCAAAAAAAATACAGAGGCCTAATCTGGAAAACTGAAACCAGCTCATTTCCGTATTTATCAGCCCTGAGAACAAGGTGCTAAAACTCCTTGGTGTATTTTCTCCCAAACTGTAAGAGAAACCAGCCATTTTGACAATTGCATCAGGAATCAGTGCTGTGGAAATGTTAAAGACGCACTTACGCACTGTTAATTAATTAATTTTTTTTTTAAGATATAGATATTTTGTCCACCCGTCACAGTTGGTCTCTTATGCTCTGATTTTCCAGACACAGCAGATGGTGTGTCCCAGGAGTTAGTGTCAGCAGGTCTGGTGGACGGGAGGGACTTAGTAATAGGTAAGCGATTTAAAAAAAACAAAAAAAACAAAAAAAAAACGAAAACACTTTTTTTGCTTAAGAATATTTATCTGAGGGTTAAAGGCACACCTCATCCCAAATGACCATTCGTGTATGAGTTACTTATTCTGTGTTACATTGAAAACATTTAACCTGCATGCCTTCATGGTGAAGATAG